>JAQFVV010000164.1:358224-1558224 GCA_028023455.1 Epiperipatus broadwayi
CAAAAGGTAGTTCAGAACAGTGAGGAGTCTATAGATATGAAAGTAAATAAGGAAGAATACAAAATAAGTCCTTCAACCTCATCTAAAGATGCTATTTTTATTGAAGAAGTTAAGCCAAAATCTTCCCCAGAAGTACCAAAAATAAATGCAATTGAGGTTACAGAAACTTGCATAGATAGGAATGTTTTAGAAGATAAACCTATCTCAGAAATTCCCAAAAATGGATAGTAATGTAATAGACGATTCAAATAAAAATGAAATTCCAATAGAAACATTGAAGGATGATATTGCAAAAAATAAAATACAAGATTTAAATAGTAATTTGGAAATGATGGAAAGAAGAGGGAAACTGCTTTCAGGAATAATCATGAAAATAGCACGCATTATAATGGAAGATCTAGATAAAAAACAGGATAGACAGCAGAGCAAGGAAGAAGAGAAAGAAGGCAAAAAAGGTAAATGTTGGAAAGATGATAATAGTGCCTTCACCCTAACTGACCATGGAATAGGCAAGGGTGTTTTCAATGCCAGGAGTCTCAAACAATACTACAACTTGCCCCCAGATCCTGGGGAAATATAGATTATTCCTAGACATGCAACCCCTTTGGAAAGACCTTGTGAAACTACATTGGATATGATAATAGTGTATTAACAATAGTTTGAAATTTATTCTCATTAAATTCTAGACCTCATAATGATAGTGTAGTAATAGTTGTGTGAAATTTATTCCAGTTAAATCCTATCATTTTGTAACTAGTTGGATAGGTTCAGGAGGGAAAGCTGACTTTGTTGGGTGTTAAGGACTTAGGCATTTTAATAATTAATAAGGTTATACTTTACATGATGGGAAGTTGTCTGTCAATAACCCTTGGTCATTCTCTATGCCACCGAAAAACCATAGTAAGTAAAATGTTTTTTTTGTTTGTTTTTTTCCCAGAGTCCTGCAGATTTGTGCTTCACCTAGTGTCAATTATATAGTCATTAGAACTGGTTTGAACCTGAATTATATATATTTAATAGGCAATAATATATATATATATATATATATATTATTAAGCCTATATAAATTCATATATATATAAATATATAATCAAAACTACCCCAAATCTAAAATTAAACCAGACCAGAATAAAAATAATATTAAAAACACAACCTAAGGTTTCACTGCTACAAGCAGACTTCTCAAGTGTTAAGAAATAATAAAAAAAAAAACACACATTATATATACTATTAAAAACTACCCACAAATCCATTCACTTCCCATCCACCCTTAATATTAAAAGAACTCTTAAATAAGTTAATTGCTTCAGAATCATAAATTTTCAATAATAAAGACTCTTTAATTCTTCTTTTGATTTCATTTCTCTCAAAGAAGACAACCTTAGCTTCATCAAAATCAATAGGGTGGCCTGTATCTTTTTCATGGACATACAAAGCAGAACTAAGATATCTATTTTTAACTCTACTTTTATGAACCTTTACTCTTTCATTTAAACTCAAACTACTCTGACCTATGTAAACCTTCTTACAAAATAAACAAGGAATAAAATATACCACACCAGGAATAGTCTTTCTATCAAAAACTTCCTTTGTATTATTCAATAAATTATTCAATGTAACACCCCTTTTCCAAGCAATTTTCTTATTTCCAAACAATTTACTATTTCTACACACAATTTTATAAGAAGACAATTTAAATGGCAAAGAAATAAAATCATATTTTTCTTTAACCTTTACATCCTTACAAATATTACTATTAAATAAAATACTTTTAACAAATTTATCAGAGTATCCAACACTTAAATAATCTTTATAAAATTGATATTTCTGAAACAAAGCTACCCCACTAGAATTATTTAATTTAATATTCCTATGACAATAATTCCTTAAAGCAGCTACTTTATGAGATACAGACTGATAGCTATCAGGTTTAATTATAGATCTTAATTCTTTACTTTTAACTAAATGACTGCACAATAAACAATTAGTTTCTATATTTCTAATCACCAAAAGATCTAAAAATTTTAACTTACCAAAATCTAACCCCCCTCCTTCTAACACAAATTTTATAGAAGGATCAAAACAATTAAACTCATTTACAAATTCCTTCAATTTACCATTCTCAACAACAAATAAACAATCATCAACATATCTGACAAATAATTTTACATATAAACAATTCTTTTTAATAATAATTTCCTCTTCCATAAAACTAATATAAACTGAACATACTAAAGGAGAAATAATATAATTGATATTTCTGAAGCTTTGTTTCAGAAATATCAATTTTATAAAGATTATTTAAGTGTTGGATACTCTGATAAATTTGTTAAAAGTATTTTATTTAATAGTAATATTTGTAAGGATGTAAAGGTTAAAGAAAAATATGATTTTATTTCTTTGCCATTTAAATTGTCTTCTTATAAAATTGTGTGTAGAAATAGTAAATTGTTTGGAAATAAGAAAATTGCTTGGAAAAGGGGTGTTACATTGAATAATTTATTGAATAATACAAAGGAAGTTTTTGATAGAAAGACTATTCCTGGTGTGGTATATTTTATTCCTTGTTTATTTTGTAAGAAGGTTTACATAGGTCAGAGTAGTTTGAGTTTAAATGAAAGAGTAAAGGTTCATAAAAGTAGAGTTAAAAATAGATATCTTAGTTCTGCTTTGTATGTCCATGAAAAAGATACAGGCCACACTATTGATTTTGATGAAGCTAAGGTTGTCTTCTTTGAGAGAAATGAAATCAAAAGAAGAATTAAAGAGTCTTTATTATTGAAAATTTATGATTCTGAAGCAATTAACTTATTTAAGAGTTCTTTTAATATTAAGGGTGGATGGGAAGTGAATGGATTTGTGGGTAGTTTTTAATAGTATATATAATGTGTGTGTTTTTTTTTTTATTATTTCTTTACACTTGAGAAGTCTGCTTGTAGCAGTGAAACCTTAGGTTGTGTTTTTAATATTATTTTTATTCTGGTCTGGTTTAATTTTAGATTTGGGGTAATTTTGATTTTATATTGACTAGTTTAGCTTTATGCTTGTAATGTTTATATATATATATATATATATATATATATATATATATATATATATATATATATAAACATATATATATATATAGAGAGATCAAGAAAAATGTATATATATATATATATATATATACAGAGAGAGAGAGAGAGAGAGAGAGAGAGAGAGAGAGAGAGAGATGTAGACACGAACATTTAGTTTGTTTGCCCACTCAACTTACACAGGTGAATGTGTGTATGAAAAGTAATATTTGAAAGTTATAGAATTTATAATTTTATTTCAATAGCTTTCTAACCAATTTATATTATATATAAAACAATTTATATTATATATATTTTGTAAATCTGCATGTAGTAATTTATATAAAAATAGAATGGTCAATTAAGAGACAAACTGTGGTAGTTTTGAAAGTTGATTGCTTCTAATTTATATAGAAATACAATTGTCACTTAGAAGACAAACTGCTGTAGCTGGGAAATTTTATTGCTAGCAATCTGTGAGTTTACGTAATATTTAATAGTTAAGCAATGCAATTAGTTTTATTTTAGAATTTCACAGAACTTTGTATCATTCTTAAAATATACACAAGATCATAGATGCCAGAGGTTCTTAATTATTTTATCTGGTCATTTATTGCTCTGATCTTTTTCATTCCTGCAGTGGCTGATGCTTTAATGGGTACTTGTATAAATAGCTAAAATTTTATATTTTTGGTCTGCTTTTTGTTTTGTGCTCCAGTCAGAAATAAACTTCATGCAAGTTTGCATTGTGCAGCAAAATCATGGAGGGGTAAAAGAAATAGTTCACCCCCTGCCTCTGGGAGGCTTATCTAGCTCACTGCGCCCAGTTAGAAACATCTAAACCTAATATGCGAACTGTCCAGAAAATGTGTGTTTAAAAGACTTTTTAATCTCTACCAATGCCTGTTTCAAACCCAAGCTAGCCCATGATCATGATCCACCAATTATCTACATCATTGCATCCACAAGCCCAAGGTAATATCTATCTTTCCACCAGCTATGAACTCTGAATTAATAAATTGTTCTAATACTAAACTACATTGTACTTCCTTACTTAATGTTAAAGTTATTATATAAATACTAATAATGTATGCAGTTTATTATAATATTTTGTTTTGATATATTATACGCCTTTCCTTCCTTCCTAATTTTAAAGCTGTCACATAAATGCTAATTATGTCTGTGCGATTTATTATAATGCTATATCAATTTTCTGTTTTGGTGTGGCAATTTAGAATTAATTGATTTTTCTTATTTTATTCTGATTCATTTTGATATGCCAAGAAAGTATACAATCTGGTGAGTGAACTTACCCCCTCCCCCAATAGTTTTCTCTTGTTAAACTAAGGAGACGTAAATTTCCTTAAAATTTGTTGTTATAAACTCGCTCGGTTTATATAAATTATTTTCAATAATATTATTCTTTAAATGCCCAGAAGGTCTTGATATTTACATTGAATTATTACACCTAATTATGAAAATTTAATCCTCATTATTAAAAGCTGTTATCATTTTAACTCAGTACATCTCACCAGCAGTGAATTTAATATGTAATTTCTAATTTTATTTTAATAATTGTAATATTAAAGGGTTATTTTGTAAATAATTACAGTTATCTGTGCAATGACTGCTGGTATAAATATGGAGATATTTCTGAGGGGTGAGAGAAAGCAATTTATCCCTTTTAGTTTTAACTCTGACCCCTTTTATTGTTAGTTAACTGCCTGGGATGATTAGCATTTAAGCATTCCATTGTGCAGGAGAGCATCTTATAAGAGTCAGGTGTATTAATTTATTGTGGTCATTAGTGACACGAACTATTTATATGTTTTGGGCATTATAAGTGTATTATTGCAATTGTTATTTATAATTTTTCTGCTTTGTCATTATTTTGTGATCTTCCGAATGACCAATCCCACTATTCATCATCCCTCTAAAAGTAGATGTATTTTCCTACTTGGGATCTTCTCCAGGCACCCCCAATGAATCAGTGCATGGGAAAAATACAGATGAACCATCCCAACACCCACTTGTGCCATTACTCTTCTGAGATATGATCTTGGCCATCTCACAGGCATACTTCTTTTCATACCAATATGACAAAACCACTCAAGAGCGTCTTAAATGACCACCTCTCTAGATATGATTGTAAGTGATAACATGATACCGCCTTATTATTATTAAGTTTTCTATTCACCTGAAATGCTATTTATTAGTCATAATTGCATGTCATTCGCCATCCATTCGTTTTACTTTTTAAGTCAAATTATGCATTACAGCTTCTTTTAAGCTGAATAGTTTTGCTCCCACGCATCTGAGTTATCTCCCAAGCATCGCACATTTTTCAAATCACACGACCCAAATTCTTATTCATATATATGTCATGACCAATGCAACTTATTAATGTGAATCTATAATATATTAGATGAGGATTGAGTTACAAGGTATTATTGGTTACCTAATTGATTTATTTGATTTTTGGCATATTAACCGCATCATAATATCTGAGCAACCGCACGAATGACCCTTGTTTTAGATATGTAATAATTGCACTAACTAACTGTATGTAGTAACACTTTATGTATTTATATAAATTCTATGATTTATTGACTCATCTCTAAAGTGTGTGATTGCAAATCAAACCATAATCAAAGTTGTAACTACTACTGCCCAGACATTCTATACAGCTATTTTGTTATTACTATATTTAATTGTTCGATAAATTTATATTATATTATTTTCTATATTCTCGCATTTGTTATTCATTGCCCGAATCTCTTGTATGACTGTTTAGGTTAAATTAAATTACTTCAAATTCAATGAAAGATTTTATTGGTATTATTAATTAATTCCCTTTATTTAAAGTTGCCTTGAATGAGATTAAGTATCTAATTATTGTCTGATATTTTGTAATAATCATTGGCTAATTATTCAAATATTATCAATTTCCAAGTCTCTTTGCTCACCCTGTTCTCATTGCTGAGCCTGGAGTAAATGAAAGCTTGCTAGTATCCTCAAAAGCGTTGTCCATATTGTCAGAGGCCCTGGAGCATGGAAAAATAGGTTAGCATTTAGTACTGTTCCAGACATATGTATCTCGCACATTGCTAGATTGCTATAGTTTGCTTGGATTCTAGGTCTTGTTGAATGAACACACGATTTTGACCAGTACAGAGTTTTTGACCAGTACAATATCATTTAATAACTATGGATTTTAATATCTATATTATTAAATATATATGTACTTGCAATATTCCACTGCTGATATTACTTTTATTATTCTCAATATTGTTTTTATTAACAGCACTATAAATATTAATTTTAATATGTAATGACTAAAATTTATTCTGTATATTAAAAAGTTATTTTCATCTTTAAACAGTAAATGTATTTACAAAATAAGAACAAAAATAAACAATTACTAATTATTTATTTATTACATCACTTTCTTCTAAAATTCTTGTCAAGCTTTTTTTTTAGCTGTTAGTTCATCTGATCTTGAGAAAAAAATATAATAAATGTTTTGTATATAAATAATTATTACCTTTTCTAAAATGAAAATTATGAAATAGATAGAACAGTTGGAAATGAGATGTTCACATCAATTAGGCTTATTAATTTATGACCATTTACCAAAGTGTGTTTTTTTAATTTTAAAATACATATAAATTAATTATTTGATATACTGCTTTATTTTTTTTAATATATGTGTATTCAAAATTAAACAAAAAAATATAACTCAGTTACATCATCTCATGTTCAAATAATAGTCTGTTTTTTTTTAATAAAAATGTGAAGTTCCGTCCATCAAGAATTTATTTACATTTTATAAACTGACAAATTTTTGATATTATTTGTTGTAAAAAAAAATTATAAAAATACAATGTACACATACATAAATAACTACATCGTTTTTAAAATAAATTAAAAATATTAAATCAAATTTATACTTTCTATATTTTTTTTCTTTTAAAACTAGCTTTTTTTTTTTCTTTAAATGAAGAATAATTTTTTTAATAAAAAATAACTGTATATTTTTCTGATACTTTTTTGTAAAAATTAAAAGTATTGATCAATATTTTATTTCATTTAAGTTAAAATAAATTCAACCTATGGCTTTCATAAGTTAAGAGAAATTATCAAATAGGTCTTATAAGAATATCGTGTGACTTTTTGATTATTCTATAAAAGCTTACTGTATTTTTTTTTAATAAAACTACAATATTTTACATAATAATTAGATATATTTAAAATAAAAATTTTAAAAAATAATAAAATATTTTTTTAAAAAAATAATACCAGTATCTCAGTTATATAAATTAAAAATAATGGAATTATAATGTTTTGCAGTTATAATATGGTATTGAATAATATTTAATTTGATAAGTAATCTATATATGTGTGTGTGTTATTTACATAAATAGTGTTCAAAAAAGTGTTAACATTTGCTTATTTTTATTGACAATCACTAGTGATAAATGATATATAACATTTTCTATTTAAAAAATAGTCTTTATGCTATGTAGATTTATTTTTTTTTAAATCGGATATAATTATAGATATATGTTAAAATGCATTATTTTTATATATATATATAATGGTAAAAAAAAAAATATCTTCACTGAAATATTTATGATAGGTTTAAAGTTAATGCCTTTTCTTTTTTCTCTAACATAAGAAATATAGATAATACAATGACTAAGTCGTTTACAGTCAGCAAGAGAATTCAATGTTGTTCACATTTTATTGAGACAGAAATGGTGCAAGAGAATGGAATATATTTTAATAGTTTTATTACCCACTTATCTCGCAAATTTTGATGAAATTGCAAAGCTAGTCTTCAATTAACTCTTACACACGAAGATAATTGCTTTTTCATTATCACATAACTATTATCTTCAGCTTATATTTTTGAAAAACCATATTACATATATTACAATCCCACATATCTAAACAAATATATATCAGCGCTTGCACACACATATATATATATTGTGTCTTATAAATTAAAATTTCCACTTTGATGTTTATCTCCTACCCTGTAAAATGTCTTCGCTTTTTATCCTCTAAACAAAAATAATAAATTAACAAAATATTTTTCTGCATTTTTTTTTTTACTCATTTTTAAACTTGTATTTTGCTCAATTTTCAGAATCAAACTTTTATATTGTTTTATGAAAATACATGATAAAGTATTAACATAAGTTCCAGATATTATGAGGATAATTGTATGCAGTATTGCAAAAGTGAGAATCCTAGCCTCTCAAAATAAAAAACGAATACACAGCATCAGCAAAATAGTGTTCTTCAAAAGCCAGATATATTTTCTACAAAGCAATTTTTATCCAACCAGGAAACAATAAAATTATTTTAATTTAGCATTGAGAATATATAAAAATCAAAACTGAGATTCTCCATAACTTTTATTTCAAATTATTTTAAACAGCAAACAATCTCTATTTAAAATAGTTTTAATGATATTACAATGCCTTTTAAAAAAAAACTTTCACAATAACTTGTTGATTTAATGATATTGGATTTTTTTCTCCATAACCAATGTATAGCCAAAAATTATTCTAGATCATTAGATTTCTAGATCATTAGATTCCCAAACTTTTTCAGTCCACTGCCCCCTTTGCAAGACATAAATTTTATGATACCCCTCCCCCCTAAGCACAACAGTTTTCTGCGTTCAAACTGTTTGATATTTTTGACGTAAATAGCAACTAATGATACTGTATGGGATTATGCCTATCCCATAATTCATATGATGCACCCAAGATATAACATGATGTCAATGTCATGCATCAGAATAAGGCATCAACATAAACTCAATATCAATAACAAGAAGAAAAAAATTAAAGTTATTAAATTTAAGTTTAAATGATTAGAATCAAACCAAAATCGATTATATTTTCTGATTTCTCCCTATTTAAAACTCTAATTCCCTGCTAATTGGTACCATGAAGTTTTAGGTGATATATCTTTGAAAGACTGAACCTAAATCTCACCTTTATGTGCCACTTTCCAGAAGATAAAAAAGAAATATCATTGCCAACAAAACAAAAAAAAACCAAATCAGCATGTCAATAAATTTTCAATAATCACATACAAAGATTATAAAAATAATAATAATAATTTCACACAAAGTAAGTTTCTTTTTTGTCAAATAGAACAATATGTTAAAAATAAACAACAAACAAATATATATATGCCTCTGCATACACACAAGCATTCCAGAAATTAATCTGGTAGAACTGTTTTAAAATAGGAAAGTCAAATAATAATTTATAGAGAAACAAAAAAAAATACAATAAAATTTATAGTAACAAGACATAATGATAATAAATAAATATATAAAAAAATTATATCATCCGGCTTCATTCTGGTTTCTTTCCATTAACCATCTCTGGATTTACTAACCATGACAACAAGGCAATAAGGGCTTCCCTTCTTCACAGCAAAATGTAGGCAATACTTATTATGGTATTCCTAAATTAAATTTGAAAATGGCTTGGAATCTAGTTTTATATACTCAGAAAATAAATTATGATGGAGAAATGGAAACTAATTTTTTAATAGTAAATGTTTATTCCATATAAAGTTTAATTCAAGCAGATGGTAGTAGTACTAAGTTTTTTGTGATAGTTTGGGCTTCTTTGGCAGAGATAAGAAAAGCAAGCAACTAGAAGACTATCCACAACAAAATCAATAAGAGTGTGTAATATTGTTTTAGATTTTTTAATTGTATAAACATTAGCCATTTAATTCAAGAATATTTTTTTAATTAATGGAAACTTTATTTGTAATATATATATATATATATATATATATATATATATATATATATTTATCAATTATATATATATATATATATATATAATTGATAAACTTCAAAATAGCTAGTAGTTCATCTTATTTATTAGTTTGTAAATGGGTTTTATATATAGTTATTAATAATATAAAATAGTCAAACTTGCATTTTTGTCTTTCAGCATTAGAAAAAAGTACAAAATTGTACTATTTTTAAATTATGAATTATAAATTATAAAAAATAATAATAATAATATATAAAATATAATATATATATATATATATATTAATAATTACACATAAAAAACCTTTTTCAATAAGCCTCTATGCCCTTATCAAATGTTCAACATCTATTTTAAATGTTAACCTATTATTATATATAACACTCTTATCCATAATCACTTCTATTACAAAACTATAGATAGTGCTTTATATGCAATAATCGATTAACATTTAAAATAGTTGTTCAACATTTGATAAGAACATAAAATCATGAAAAAGACTTATGGATAACTTTTAATATATATTATATAGCTGTTATATATGATATTTTTGTTATTATTTATTACAATTAAAATTTGCATCTAACAAACATTATGTAATATAGGTCAACTTTTTATCAGATCATATATAAATTGTTGATAAGATATAATGTATTATTATTATACTCAAATTAAGTCTAATAAAGTATTAGTGATGATATAAACTTCATTAATTATCAAGAGTGCTGGAATTTAAATCCATAGATGATCTGTAGAGATATTGTTATATAAATTCATTCTTGTATTTAGTCTTGTTAAAATCAAATAGTTGTAAAACTATTATTAATTTTTTGAAGCAAATTTGGTAATATTGCAGATTTTTTTAACTCCATAATATTAGAAAATGAATTTAAACATATAAATTAAAAAAATTTAAATTTTTATAAGCTTATTGCACAGATGATATTATTTAAGTTTGTAGCCTTTATAAAATGATCTTCAAATTTCTATGTCATTCATACGTTATAACTTTAGAAATTTTTGAATCAAATTCTGAATTCATGATAAAGCAATAATAGAATTGATTTTTATTTAAACATGCATATTATGTTAAAATTTAGTAAGAGGTAATACAATATATAAACATATAATGTTATATATATATATATATATATGTGTGTGTGTGTGCGTTGGTGGATGTGTGTGAATGATAAAGCAATGTTAGTAATATAACTTTAATTCAATATTTGAAAGTATATATGTGTGCATGTATATTTACATCACTTAAAATATTTACTACCGAGTTTTATACACATTTATATCAAAATCTTTTATTTTTATGAGTGCAAATTATAAAAATATTGTGAATTTGTGTTTTGATGTTCAATGATAATGGCAAACCATTATCTGTAAATATTTCCTGAATTTGTTTATAGTAATAGTAATATTAGCGATTAAGCCAATACACATGCACTTTAAAGATAAATTATGAATGAATACTCAATTTTTCCAGACACGAGATATAGTATTTTAGAAAGAATGGAATGAATCCACCCATTCTTTCGACCCAAACGTTTTTGTAACTTGTTGCAATTGCATCTTCAAATAAATTACATCTCTAATGCATCTATACTTAATTGTTTAAAAATAGAATACTTCTCAAGATTTTCTATCTTTTAAAAAGAGATTTCAAATAGAGGTTTAATTTTCACGCTATTTTTTTCTCTTTCTATTGCTTATGTTGAGAAATAATAGTTTCTCAATTTGTTATACTTTTCAAATAAATACCATTAAGTATACAATTATAAGCCTATCCAAGAATAGCACAAGTGAACCTGCAAGTCCTACTTCAGGCAGGAAATACTAGAAAGAAGTATTGGGCACCATTTTATCACAAAGTGCATATAAATATTGTTAATGTCTATTGATGACCAGGCTTCATTTATATAAATTTCTGTAAGTGTAGAAATTATCAACTGTGATTTTACAGAACACTTTACTCAATGAGTAAGCAAAGTTTCCTGTAAAAAAAAAATAGCTACATTCATGCTATAGGTAACATTTAATAAGTTAGTAGATAAGAAAACTCAGTAGATTTTACAAGTGTTGACAATTTTGTTCTTATTGTACAGCAAGCATAATTGTACACCCTGGGCAAATAATTTATTATATTCTAGTATACAAATCTGTGTGTTCATTAAGAAGGATAAAATATAAAAAGCTGGCATTTTAAAATAATTAATTAAAATAGAAAAAAGATAATTTGGAAATTAATTTATTATGCATTAAACAAAAATTGGAAATTATATTTTAGTTACAAATAAGCCGCTCGTGCGTTTTCGTGACTGGTAGCATTTTAATATATTAAATTCATTAATTAAAAAGTTTTCATAGTAAAATGTTTATTAAAAATAATAATAAACTTTAATAAAAATAATTTTACTAATTATAAAACATAGAAAAACTAAAAAATTATCCTGTTCGCAAAATTATAAATGTAAAACTGCAAAAGAAGAACTTGTTAAAAAACATTAACCCTTTTCAAAAAAAAAAAAAAAATTTTTTTTTTTTTATAAAAAAAACAACAAATAAAAAAAAAAACACAAAAACAAGATTTTTAAAGAGCTTCAAATTGATCAAAGTAACCAATTGTTAGTTAAGATGAACTTACATGGTGTAGAAGATATTTAAAAATGGTCGAAAATTGATGACATATTACAGTAATATTAGTTCAAATGGGTTCTCCTCAAAACAAAAAAATACTTTATACAAGGGAAGTAAATGACCATAAATTTAGCAATGTGTACTACCAAACAAAAATTAAAAATGGGAGACTGTAACAAGAATAAGGTTAATTTATTCACAATCATTTAATTTTGCTTTCTGCTTTTGCTGTAAGCTTTTTCCATGTGCTGAATCTAGTAGTCTCATAGAAGGTTATAAATATTAGGAAAATTTATTTAAAACTTTACATAGACATGAAAGTAGTTTAGTTCATATGAATAATCTCTTGAAATGGAAAGAAATTATTAAAAAAATTACAGACCAAGAATAAAATTGATTGCCAAGTACAAATTATATATGATATGGAAAAGAAATATTGATCAAACACTTTTGAAAAAATAATTGAAATAATAAAATTTCTTGGTCAAAATTTACCATTTTGAAGATTATTAGATCAATTATATCATAGAAATAATGGAAAATTCTTAAAACTAGAAGATTTTCTACCCAAATTTGATCCTGCAGTGAAAAGTCATATTGAAAACAAAAAGTGTGCATTATTTATGTAATGATTGTCAAAATAAAATAATAAAAATGTTAGACAATGCAATAAGAAATCAAATTTTAAAATCAGTTTGAGAATTTAAATATTATTCTATAATATTAGACTGCACTCCTGATGCAACCAAAATGGAACAAATTGCTTTTGTTATAAGATTTTTTTCTTGTATAAGTGAAACAGTTAATATTATATGAGAACACTTTTTAGGTTTTATAAAAATTGATAATTCAATTAAAGATGCTTTGTTTGAAATTATAACTGGAAAACTGGAAAGTGTGAAACATTTCTATTGATGATGTGCATAGTCAAGGATATGGTAATGGTGCAAACATGAAGGGTAAGAAAAATAGACTCCAAAATTTAATTCTAACAAAAAATCCACATCCTTTTTTTGTACCTTGTTGCTGCAAATACACTTAATTTAATGATAAATGATGCAGCAAAAGGTAATGTAGATATAATTAGCTTTTTTGCAGCAATTTAAGCATTATATAATTTATTTTCATCTTTAATGCAATGTTGGGAAATTCTATTACAATTTATTTTAATTTAACATTAAAATAGCCATTGGAAACACAATGGGAAAGCAAAATTAGAGTAATTCATTCACTCTAATTTTAACTAGGAGAAATATATGATACACTTTTGAAATTTTAAATAGTGACAAATTCAATAAAGAAATTCAACATGAAACTCGTGTTATGTACAAAAGTTAATGGTTTAAAATTCAATTGTTCTCTAATAATTCAGCATGATTTAATTAATCAAATAAATTCAGTAATCACTTTAAGGATAAAAATATGAATATAATATTACTTTTAAAAGCATTGGAAGTTTTAAAAACATTCATACTAGAATATTGATTTGATTTGAAGTATAAAAAAGTCCCTGAAACAGCAAAACAAGTAAATGATGATGTAGATGGAGAAATGGAATTTAAATCATCTGAACAAGTTTGACAATGCAAAAAAACACATCAGTTTCAATATGAACATTATGATGAGATGCCACAAACAGAATAAATGTGTTTTATACACTTCTGGACACTGCCTGGATATAGTTAAATGGCTGTTTTGACTAATTTAAACTACATATTAATAATTTTAGTTTTTTATATAAACTATCTTATATAAATAAGAAAGATTTAAGAAAAATGTGGAGAATTATAACTCCCTTTAAATGATGGCCAAAAAAAAGATATCAATATATTAATGCTATTCAATGAAATGCAAGCATATTAAAATATATTTACTTAAAAAAAACTAGAAAATCCTCTACATATTTTAAATTTTATTAAAATGAATAATTTTCCATTTCCAAATTTAGAAATTACTTTAAGAATATTATTAAGCATGTCAATGAACATAGGAACTTAAATTAATTAAAACATACTTGTGAACAAATATGTTATAATCAAGATTAGAAAGTTTAGCAATAATATTGATTGAAAATGATTATTTGTTCACAATATTGAAAATGTGAATACTTTTGGAAATATAACATCCAGAAAATTCTAATAATTACTATATATATATATATATGTGTGTGTGTGTGTAATTTAATTTTATTTCTATAATCTTTATATCATCTTATTGGCTGATCATGGTGGAAAAATGTGATTTAATTTTTTTGTGTATTTGCAGTCTATATAAAACACTTTGATCTGTCTGCCCAGATGTCCATTCACACTAAAATGCTTAAGACACAATATTCAGTAAACTGATTTGGACAATTGAGAAGTCATTGGATGTTTTTGTGTGGGTAAAGGTTCAGAAGTGCCATATTTAATTGCATTCTATGTTTGATGTGACAGCTTCTTTACACATTGTAATGAAAAATGCACAATATGAAAAATGAAAACAGGCTCTCATACCATGCAAATGCCTTTACTTAGGTTTTTCTTGTAAATTCTTTCACATGGTTATAACCAAAAATTAATCAAACTTAATTTGTTTGGGAGAAGGATGCCAAGATCAACTTTATAGATGGATGATGACCCACTGTGTCTATCACTTGGATACTTGATATCAATAATTCAAGATGTTTTCTGATAGAAGCCTAGATAGCGTCAGAATAATGCATTATTAAATTCTTATAATGAGAATAATAGTTTCATTGATGAAATAATGCACAGTATATACTTTTATTACTCAACAAACTATTAACAAAATAATCAGAAAAAATATATATTCAAAATTCTCAATAAAAAGTAGACCATGATTATAGAAAAAAAATCCCATTAAAAACAAAAAAAATACTTAACAAAGAATCAAAATATATTATCTCTGCTACGTGCTTAATGGGATCTATTAAAAATTCAAATTCAAGAGATATTGATTTTATAAAATACAGAGCAGCTAAAGTAGAAGTTGCTGCTCTGTGAAAGTTCATATCAGCAAATAATTTCATTTTAAAATAAGGATTTTTTTTCTTTATGTCATTTAAAATTAAAGCTATAGTCAAGCATCGCTAGCTGAAAGGTCAGCACAGTTGCCTTGCAAGCAAGTAGTTGGTTGCAGATGGTTGTGGGTTCGCGTCCCAGGCGATGCTATGATATATGAAAAAAAAAATTGAAGCTATAAATCTATATCAAGTGTTGAATTAAGAAACCTTTTTAACATTTTCTAATTATGTTGGCATTTTTTAAAATATTATATTTGTTAAACATTAATAAAAATTAATATTAATATTGTTGAATTATATTTTAATGAAGGTATATTACATAATAGTTGGGCAATTATCAAATCTGTTGTTTTTATCTTAATGTGAGATGCTCATTTAAATAACGTTCTGTTTTCAAGCATCTTCTCTTTCTCCTTAAGATTCTAAAAACAAGTGTTCTTGAAAGAAGACTTTATGTTTTTGTAGAAGCATCAATATATCCTTTACTGTCATATATGTAAATATTCCTAGATTTTCAGCACTAAATCATGATTGTTTTTGAAGAGGAAAGTAGCCTTTAAGTTTAACAGCAGCTTCTCTAATAAATCAGTCAATAGTTCAAGGGGATGGATAAATCACCAGAAATATTTTGGATGTTATTTTGTAATATTTAAAAGTGCAATCTTTTTTTCATTGGGGTGTGTAAAATACACAAATTGTAATTTTGATGATTAATTCACTCATTCATTAAAAGAAAACATGGCTAATTACAAAGCATGCAGATATTCAGTTTACTGAATCATCACAGACAATTACAAAACTAACATCATCATTTAAAATAATTATTACTGAGTTTTATACACATCTATATCAAAATTTTGTATTTTTATGAGTGCAAATTTTGTTTTGAAGTCACATAATAATAACAAATCTTTTTCTGTAGGTGTTTGCTGAATTTGTTTATTTAACTTACTGCAATTACGCCTTCAGATGAATTACATCTATTTTTTTGTTTTTAATTTTGTGATAATATTCTTATTTTATTTGATATAGTACTTTTTCTGGAATATTTAAGAATTTTCATGTTGATATTATTATTATTACTATCACAAGATTATTCTTGTTTGAAACTTTTATATATTTATATCCTGTAATTCATTATTATTACATTATGGAATATATTGAATTATTATTATCATCATCATCATCATCATTATTATTATTATTATTATTATTATTATTATTATTATTATTATTATTATTATTATTATTATTTGAAAAGTTCTGCCATTTATGCCTTTTATAGAATTTTTATCTTTTATACAGCAAATATTTTTAAAACTATTTTATTTTATTATATACAATAAATTTATGCCTATCAAATAAAAAAAAACAACAGCAAGCGTTGATGGCCTAGCGGTTAGCATAGCTGCCTTCCAAGCTGCTGGCCCGTGGTTCGCTTCCCGGTCAACGCATTGACATATAAAAAAAAAAACTTCACATTTAAAATCAAAATTTACTTGGACAATATTACTTCTGCAATAATATTATATAAAGTTTTTTTTTTATAAGTCTGGTTATTCTCATCTTGCTTTTATATCTATGTCCTCACGGAAGTCTATTATTATCTTTATGATCCTCTTGCTTTATGAATTCTAAGAACTTTTGTTAGTGCATTTTCAATTCACATCAATGCCAAACTCTCATCTTTTTCTGAATCTATCATTTCTTACAAAAATTATGATATTCTTCTACATCCACGTTTTATTGAGATATTTAAACAAACTAGTATGATTCATTTAAAGGTCTCCTTGTATATTGTTTAGACATATAATTTTTATCAATGTATATTACAGCTTATATTTTATTGATACCTTGCTGACTTTAATCCTAACATTCTCTGAATTATAAGTTTAATTTCAATTATGCCGATTTCAATAATTTTCAAAATTTTGTGACAAATTGACACAATTAAAAAAGAGGCACGTGACGTAATAATAATATATTCAGATATATATATATGTGTGTGTATGTATATTATAAGTGTGCTTATCGGGAAAAGCCTTATAGTTTAATTAAACGTAATTTAATTTTAAAATTGGAGATAAAAAAATCTTATAATTAGTTTTTAAATATTTTCACTGTATTTTTATTAAAGTAATCCTATTTTTCTTGAAATGTTAATTTTGTTTAATGTGATTGCTTTAAAAATAAAGTTCGAAAAGTACGTTTAAGCCGAGAGATTATTGTTCACAAATTGAAACGTGCTGAAGATAAAAATTTTACGTAACAAATAAATTGATAATATCAGAGGCAGTTTTCTGGTAAATGGTTCTCCACTTATCGCGCTATCACTTAATGGTAGTGTTTGAGGAGAACATTTACTAAAAGAGCGCCAACTACTTTTTAAATTCCTTTTAAATTAGTATTCTATCAAAATAAAAGAACAAAAAAAATCAAGCTTCGCAATTTATATACGTATTACATAAACACATTTCAGAATTAGGTGCACCAAGTAAATAAACTGATATATAAATAATTACAATCAACATTATTAGAAGGTTAGTCATCTATTGACAAATACTTAACTTGTATAATATTTGTCAAAATTAATTAACCTATTTTTACAACTTGTATTTTTGATTATTTATATATCTTACATAGTATTAAAAATATTTTAAATATCGTAACAATTAATGCTAGCGTACATTTGTAATTTTCTACGAATTCTTTAAATGTAATAGAAATAAGCAATAGAGCTCTTAAATTAAAAAGTCTAAACAAAATTGTTTTAAAAGGTAAATAAGTTTATTTTTTATTTTTTTATAGGTGATCTCTGTATTTTTCCAGAAATCTTTTAAAATAAAAATACAAAAACAAGAAACATTATAGAGGTAGTATTAATTATTTGTTGGACTGTTTCCACCATCTGAATATATTTTTAAAAAAATTTAAACTTTATTTAAAAATAGCACACAGGTTAATAACAATTGAATGTATTTAGAAAGTTTAAATAAAGTTTTTTTTTTTTAAAGACATTCAAATGATGGAAATAATCTAACAAATAATTAATACTAAAATGTCTTCATTACAAACTTTCAGACAAACATTACAATGATAATGTTTAGAAACTTGATTATATTTTCAACAATATACACGACTTTGATTCAAGTTCCCACTGAAAAAAAATGAATATATTTTTAGATTCCGACCACACTAGAATTTTTCTTTGAGAATGACTGTCGTAGTCAACCCTAACGTTGGATAAATTACTTTTTTCTAGTAAATGCACAAAATGCCCTCTCAAAATTTTCAATTGACATGCCTGATATGTGCTTTTTTTTTACTGATTATCTAATAGGAATGATCAGAGAAATATTTGTCTGGTAGTAGATTATTTACTGAATATATAATATCTTTCAAGTAAACTAATATTTGTCTTAGTTATAACAATATGTAGGGCTGTTTCCATCATTTATATGGGAAATGATTTTTAAAAAATTCAAATTTTATTTAAACTTTTCAAATATATTCATTTGTTAGTAATAGCACATACTAACGTGAATATATATATATATGAATAGTTCAAATGAAGTTTGCATTTTTTAAAAATTATTTCACAATTAATATTACATGATGGAAATAGTCCACCATATAATTACAATTAAAATATCATTAGCACAATCTTTTAAACAAACACTAATATCTACCATATATAAATAAGATTCTGCTTTAATTTTATATTGTGATTATACTGAGTGTTTATCACCTTTCAACTTCATTCTTGTAAAATATAAATTTCACATTCCATTGTTTATTTTTTAGCATGTTAATTTTATATTTAGTTAAATAGAAACATGTCATTGCTCTGTATTATATATAATATTTAAAAATTATTTGAAAAATCTAGGCATATATGTGGTGAAGACCAATATATAAATTGGGCAATGAAATTCATAGTCATCAGCTAAATTCTGATACTTAGTCAATTTACAATAAAATTAGAAACACTTAAAACAATTTATTTATAAAAATTGCACATTAAGATAAACAGTAATTCTTTTTACTTCAGGAATAACAATAATATAATACAAAAATTAGGTTCACTCCAATAAATCAAATTTTAATTTGAAGTGAAAACGAAGTTAATTAAATAAAACTAGAATATGTTTAAATGTTGAATATTTAAACATATGTTTTAATTACTTTGTTTTTGATTGGAAGAAAAAAAATATTGTTTATATTAGGTATTATGTTTTGCATAAATTGTTAAAGTCCAATATTTTTATTAAACATTTGATATTATTTAGTTATTATAAAAACAAATGATTTATTATTTCATTCTGTTGTACAAATGTAAACTTATATTCCATTTTGTCAAAAAATGATGTCAACATACTCACTTGGCAGTTTTCTTTTTAGGTTTTCAAATATGTATGTATTAAATATGTTAGCATTTGATATGTTATTTCAACATTACATGGAAATAATAGATCTGTGATATTTTGTTGAAATAGGATCCTTTTTATTTAGCTTTGAATAAAGTGTAGAAAAAATTTACACAGTAATAATTATTGAATTGTTCAATAACTGTTTTACTTTATTGTGCCTTTCTATTGACTTCTGAATTGACATAAAAAATATAAGTTGTAATTATCTTTAAAGTGTGTTAATGGTCACGATGTTTCACATAAAAAAAAGTTACAAATATAGTGGTATTTATAAATACACTTAATAAAAGTAATTGAAATAAAAAAATAATGTTAACAAGTATAACATTTTAAACAGTCTATAGATAGATTCATGAAACAATCTTCAAAATGTGATGTGGTTTTGATATTGGAGTTTTAATTTGAACTAAATAAAATCATGACATATAAACTTTACTTTTTTAAACTTATAATGTTCACAGTGTTCTATTTTTGACAATTCAAAATATAAGTTCCAGAATACTCTAAATAACTTGCATTTTTGTTTTTCATATATATATATATATATATATATATATAATTAGTGTTCAAAAACCTTCTGCAACTCTACTGTCTAGTTGTGGAAGGATTTGGGAAAAGAATGTTAACTTTTAGTTTTGATGATTATCAGTTTATATGTAATGTCCATTGTATTTATTGAAATAAATGTGTATCTTATATTGAATTAGACATGTGAAGTGAATAAAAAGTAACAAATTTCTTATTTTATTGCAAATTTGATATAGTTTTTGTGAAAAAGATACTCCAAGATAATGCAATAAAATATGAAAAATATAATTACCCACAAATGGAAAATAACAATTAATTAAGATGTTGAAATGTTTATTAACAAAGATATGCTACAATAAATGTTAAAAGATAATTTCATAAGATATATAATACTGAATGTATTTATGATTTATGGATTAGTTTATTATCAATGTAAAACTTGTATTTAACTTTTTGTTCTTCTTTACCTCACTTTTTTTCAAATTAGGGCAATCATCTCATTTTCTAATAATAGCTGATTTCCATAGAGTCAGCAACAAAATTAAATATAAATACAATATTTATTAACTGCTAAGCCAGGCTTTCAATATGGAATATCTTTGTCAAAGCTGTATGCAAAGTCATCCTAGATTTTACTACATTTTCATATTTACATATGTAAAATACATGTGTGTAACTTATGTAGTAGAATTAAGTGACCAGTATTTACTAAGGGAGACACTATTGGTCTTTTATATTAATCACATTTATAGAATGTATAATATACCAAGCTTTTTTAATTTTTCATTCTCTGTTATTTCTTTTAAGATAAACAATTTTAGGGTTGGCAGATTTAAAAAAGTGATTAGTGTTTTTTTTTTTTTTGTGATGAGTGAATACTGAGCTATAAGAAGTGCTGCACTTGGCTCTATTATACACGTGAACATGTTGAGAAATTCTCAATTTGAAATTAACATGAGTTTCACCACAGTGTCTGCCATTACAAAATTGACAGTCCAAGGAATACACAAGTTGAACATTGTGATTATGACTGATTTTATCCTTATATCTATTAATGAGCCTATTCAATGATAATAAGCATCTGAAACCAATGTTAAAGTCTTTGTTTAGAATTGACTTCAATTTTAACAAAATCTATGACTACTTTATGTACAGTCATGACAATCCTTACTTCCTAATCTCCTACATTAGTAGTGCTTTAGTAAAGTTACTCTATATCAAAAGTCTGGTTTAGCAGTTAATAAATATTGTATTTATACTTCATTTTATTGCTGTAATTATTATCTACATACTCCTGTGGAAATTGCTTATTTATTGCATAGTGTCTATGGTATTAATTTCTTTTTCTTTATATATATAATTTTACAACTATAATTATTTGACTAAATTATTTCATTAAAATTCTTTCAACAAAATGAAGGTATTTTTAAAAAATAAAATGTGTGCAAAATTATTATCAACTTAGGAAAGACAAATTAAACTTCAATACTTCTTTTGGAAATCCTTTAAATCTAGACAATTTTTTAAAATCCATATCACACCATAGTACTACCATTTTATTTTCATTGTCTTATTTAGACTTAACTAGATAAGTATAGGGGATTTGAACTCAAATTTTCAAGCACCCTTCAACAATCCACACCACCTCACATAACCAATACACATGATCACACACATGTAGAAAAGATAATCACCAATATCCATATTTCATGCTAAACCAGCACTGATCAGTTGGTTCAGATACCATCTCCCACACATATATATAATCACTGCTCAGTATATATTAAGATAGCAAATTTTCATACTTTAATGAACAGGCTTCAACCCATTTTAACTTTCAACTTTTCAGCCATCCATATCATTGAAAATCTGATAATTTGCTATCTTGATATATATATATATAGTGAGCACTGATTATATACATGAGTGGGATATGATAATCTGGACCAACTGATGAATGCTAGTTTAGCATGAAATACATATATTGGTGATTATTTATCTTTTCTACATATGTGTGGTCATGTGTATCTTGTACAAGGTGGTGTGGATGGTTTAAGGGTGCTTGAAAACCTGAGATCAAATCCCCTATGCTTACAATTAAGCTTCCAGGTTTGTGAAGAATCCCTGGTTTTCAAATATTTACACATCAAGCTTGTATTCTGCCCATCCCTCTTCTATATATTTAAATGGATAAGGTATTATACATGGGGTTCAGAGTGACTTGAAATCAACATGGGCATGGCAATAACATTGGCATCATCATGGGATTTGAGTTTTCATCATCAGATTTATAATGATATGGATGGCTGACAAGTTGGAGGTTGGAGTGGATTGAAGTCTGTTCATTAAAATATGAAGATTTGCTATCTTAATATATACTGAGCACTGATTATATATATATATATATATATATATATATATATATATATATATATATATATATATATATATATATATATATATATATATATATATATATGTGGGAGATGATAATCTGGACTAACTGGTGAGTACAGGTTTATCATAAAATACATATATTGGTGATTATTTATCTTTTCTACATGTGTATGTTTATGTGTATCAGTTATGTGAGGTATTTTGGATGGTTGAAGGGTGCTTGAAAATCTGAGTTCAAATTCCCTATACTTCTGATTAAGCTACCAGGTTTGTGAAGAGTGCCTGGTTTTCAAATATTTACCTAGATACTAAAAAAACTTATAAATCGTGAACCATAAATACATCCATATATAAAGCTTTCTAATCCATTTTCTATTTACTTAATACTTTAAGATGCTTTTAAAACATTTCTTTCTAAAAACAACACCATATTTAAATGTATCTATCCAATGTATTCTACTCTCAGTTATATCTTCTCAGTAGAAAAAATTGGCATTGCACTTCATTAGAAGACCTTTGAGATAATCCTTATAGTGGAGAAGAGTCTACCTTTCCCTAAAAAAATCATGCTCAAATTTATTGTAAAATACTCTTTTATAAATCTTGCATTGTTCATTCATTTCACATAACCATTATAATGGTGTCATTTTATAGTAATGGACTCTATATTATCACATCCAGAAACTGAAGAATATATTTATTTTCTGATCCTGTTATAGTATTTTTTAATATTTTATGGTGCATCATTAAGAAATAATTTTGATGATTTTACATTGCATTGATAGAGTGTTCAAGTTTAACTTCCATATAATAAATTTAGATAAAAAACCAGTTGTAATAATTCTTTCTCTATGATATTCTCTCTTTTAATTTGATAAAAACATTAGGAGCATGTTGTAGTCTGCAATGTACTTAAACATCTGAATACACCTTTCTATTTATAAAAGTACCAAGGTATTTAAACTGATTGACAGTTTTTAATTGATAACAAGTCAGGCCATATTAGCTGAGGATTTTTTCCATCACTGCCTAATAAAGAATTTCAGCCTTTTGAACATTAATTAATAAACCAATTATATGTTGCATTCAAAATATTAAGTACACTTAGTAAACTATATTTTGAAATGGCAAAAATAGCACAATCATTGATATAATGTAAATTCAGAATCCACTTTCTTGTTTCCACTTTTAATTGATTCATATTAAAAAATTCACTATCAATTTTATATGAGCTTTCATCTCTGGTTGATTAATAAATAATTTTAAAGACTATTGTCATAAAAATTGCAAATAATGTTGGAGCAAGTACTCTTTCTTGTTTAACACCAGTTTTTATTTTATATCCTTAGAATTTCTACCTGTAGTAATGACACTTCTTCTCATTCCATCTTGTAGAAGCTTTACAATATGAGTAAAGGATGTTGGACAGTCAATTACTTTCTACCAATGTCATAGATCTATCCTATTAACTACATCAAATCTTGTGACCAATTCAATAAAATTAATATATAAATAATTCCTTTGTTACTGAAACTTTTTTTGCATTTGTGTGATAACAAAAGCATATCTATAGTGTTTCTTGATTCTCTAAATCTACAGCATCTCTGGTAAACATTCATCTATGACTGGAAGGAACATCAAAATTTTTGAAAATATCTTTGTTGTAGTGGATAATAATGATATTCTATACTTACAGTAATCTTGTCAATTCCCTCTGTTTTAAAAATTAGAACAATAAAAGCATCCTTAAGATTGAGTGGCACAATTTTATAATCCATACATTACTAAAAAAAATACAAATTTTTTGAAGCTAACATATAACCATATTTAAAAACTTCTCCAGGTATTTCATCCAAGATCTGTAGCTTTTCCATTTACAATTTTGCAAAAAGATATTCTGACTTTACTTAGCTGAACATTTTTGTCCAAAACTAAGTGAGTAAATAAAATGAATATATCATTAAAGGTCATCATTTTTTAAACATTCCTTCTTCCTGTTCAAAATATTGTTCATCATATGAAAGAGTCATTGCTTAATTTAATAGATTATGACTATATGTTACTTAATGAAGTAAAATCTTAACTATTTCATTGATCCAAAAAATTATCTACAATGACCACAAGCATGAAATGTTTATATCTTCTTTGCAATTTCAATCTACCAATCATTTTAAGCCTTGTTGCGAGAATTGAATATCTGTTTTCAGATTTTTATATTTATCATTGAAGTTCCACATTTAATCTACTATTCTGCCAAACAGAAAATGCCATATTTCCTTTTAATCAAATCACTCATATCATGAAGATTGAGAACATGCTTCAATAATATGAGTTCTGAAGACCCAAATTAGCAATTGTAATATTTAATAGCTGTTGAAATTTAGTAAATATAATTGATTTTTTGAATATCAGTTTTCTTGTGAATGTGATTAGAATATCCTTTAATCAAATCACTCGCTGTGTAGATATATCGGTAATGATTATAATAGAAACACCTTTACAGTTGAAAGTGGTTTCAATTGAGAGCATGTTCAGTCATTCAGGTTAGACAAATGTTCTCTCTCTCTTCCTTGGCTCAAAAAGGCTGATTATTTATTGTCATATCCTCTACCTTATTGGCAACAATCAGATTCAGAGAACATCATTACCTATTAGCCCATAATAACCAATTCTAGGATTTTATACACATTGGCCATATTTAAGTTTTATCCTTTGACCATGTTTATACATTGGATATTCACATGTTTACACATTGGTTAGTAATAATGAGTGCTCATTACGATCAGATAAGGAAGGAATCTGGACTAGTCCATTTCTGAAAGCAAGGTCACATGACACTATCTTACAAGGTAGAAGGAGCTCTTGGTCAGGCATTGTTTTTTGTTATTTACACTTACCCTTTATATCTAAAGATCATTCTATTATCAACCATTTGTAAAGCCCATTAGTAAAATAAAATAATAATGTTTCAGTGATATGGCAATCCACATAATGGTAGCAACTTCGTATCACTAAATCCTTTTATATTCTCCAACGTTAATTAATACTTTCAATAACTCAATCTCATTGCAAATTATTTCACCTTCTTTATAATTTATATACAGTATTTACTATCATTTTCTATCTTTACGAACTATTAGATCCTGAAATTTTAAACAAATTTCTAAATTTAAAATAATTTATCTTTTTCTTTTTGAAATATATATATAAAATAAACTAAAAAAAAAATATTGTCAAGAGTTGGTGGTCGAGAGGTCAGCACAGCTTCCTTACAAGCAGTTGTTCCGGGTTAGCGGGTTCGCTTCCCGGCCGATGCTATGACACATGAGAAAAATATATATATATTAACAAATTGTAGAAAGTATTTTGAATTAAACGCAGAAATCCATGTTAAATTATTGCTGGTATACTTAGAGTAAAAAATATATTATTTTAAACTTAGGCCTGTATAACTTTATTGCAGTGGTAGAAAGGCGGAGTCTGGATATGAGGTTTCCAGGAATCGCGGATACAAAAGTGTCGTTTTTAATATTCGTACTTTTTACGCAATACACAAAGAGTTAAAATAATTATTACAGTTTTTCAACAGTAAAATAAATTATATAATTTTTTCCAAGTTTTAACTATATTTTCAGACGGTACTCAATCACAAATGTCAATGATTTTATTTTCTGATAACTTTCTTCATTTGCTACTTTTAATAAAAGAGTTAAATTATTTTACCAACAGAACGCAGAGTTCTTTTCTCTAGTTAAGACATTTTTGTTCTTGGTAGCCTCGTAGGAGTTGTTAACGTAATAGCCTCCGTTCCTTGGGGTAGTTGTTGTCCGGTGTTAATTATTGCCATTAACAGCAACTAATATCTGACTGATAGCTTTTAAGAACAAAATAAGACTTTAGACGCCTTTATTTTCCTTTGGATAATAAGAAACAAAATAATGACTAGAAACGTTAAAGAATAATTAAGCATGCGCATAAAGTCTTTATTAATCAAAAATTCGAAAAATATTTGCAAAATTATAAAATTAATTATTGGATTTTAAATGGACTTATTTTCTTAATAATAAATTTTATTTTTTAGTATATTTTTCGATTACTTAAAAACTTACATTATTTTCGACTTTGTGTTTTTTATTTTTTTGAATAATCTCTGTTTAACCTAATACTAAAGTTACGATTCAATCTACACTTATATTGTAGTTTTTTTTTTTTAAAAGAATATAGACTTTATTTTATATAAAGTGTTACAAATGAATTTCTCTAGACAACAAAAAAAAAACTAGTATAAATTTACATTTTTACTAATAACTTCCTGAATTTCTTGTACTAAGAACCAGTCCATGTGGGTAGGTAGATTTCTTTGGGTGCAAGAAACTTATCTTTTTTTCGAATAGAATTAAATGTATTTTTAATAAATAGTTTTAAGTCCAATGGAGAATTTGTTATAGCTACATGGCATCTAAGTAACCATATTACATGGTTAATAAATATGCATCTTCTGATATTGCAGAAATTACCCATTTTAATATTATAAATGATATCAAAGAGTTCTGGATTGTGATTATTGAAATAATTTTGAATTATATATTTTGCTTCTCTTAGTCCCGAGCAAGAAACAAGAATGTGATCAAATGTTTCATTATCTTTTTTTACACAAAATACATAAGGAATCAATCCTTTTAAATCCTCTATTTGAAACAATGAAATCGTTGGTAGGAAGTGGAGTTGGGTTTATTTTAATGATAAAATCAATATATTTAGGCATTAAATACCATTTTCTCATTTTATTAAAAAGATTGATATTAGTCACTTCAAGATAACTAGGAGGGCATATCAGCTGAGGATTCATCATTTTAAACGTGTCCCAATATGTGTGCTTATTATTAAAAAGAATTTCATTTAAATCCATTTGTTTATCAATAAGTGAGATGAGAAGTTGTAGCCAATTTTTTTTAATATTCGGGGGAGGTGTATCTGTGGGAATTATTGTGTCAATAATGTTTTGGTAATTAAATTCAATCTTGATGTAGTAGAATAAATTAACTATATTTTTAATCAATAATGTATTAATTGAATGTAAACCTAGGCCATTAAATATTTTTGGATTTTGCATTTTACGTATACTGATACAGACCACTTTTTTTTTTTCCAAAGGAGGCCAGAGCACAATGAGTTAATTTGTGAAGTAAATTTTTTAGTAGGGTTTAAAATCGGTAAATAATAATTAATTCTGCTGAAAACAAGAGAATTTAGTAAGAGAACTTTATCATATAAAGATAAGTAAATGCTTTTTAGAGAATCTATTATTTTTTTTTGTTGATATAATCAGTTTGTCTTGTAACATTTTCCTCATTTTGTTTGGTGAAAGGTACAGTGGTATACCTAAAAAAGGTTGAGATTTTGATGAGAAACATGAAGGGACATTTTCTCCTGAATGAAGTTTCCAAACTGCAGATTTCTCTAGATTAAAATTTAATTTATATTCCGATGAAAACTTTTTAAGGATTTTTTCAAGTTCTGGTAGGTGTTTAGCTGATGGCAGCATTACAACAATATCATCCATATATGCTAGATGTTTAATTTCTTTGTTTAGAACAGGTACAAAAACTCCAGGAAGTTTTGTTTCCATTTCTATGAGAAGGGGGTTAATATAAGCAATGAATAAAAGTGCACTCAAGGGTGAGCCCTGAGGAATAGAAATTGATGGTTTAAAGCCCGGTGCAATTCTACCATTGAGTGTAATGAAAATTTCTCTATTAAATAGAAGATTCTCTATCATAGTAAAGTAGATGGAGGGAACTCCATATTGTTGTAGTGTTTTCATTAATATTTCAATTCTTATTGAATCAAATGCTGCTATAATATCTAGTTGTACAGCTATTGGCTTTGATTTTCTCTTAATTCTAATGTATTCTGTTAAAATTTTGAAAAGACAAATTGCATGCATTGTGGATGAACCTTTCTTTGCATATTGAGTAGAAGAAATATTATCTAAAATCTTTTGTTGAATCTTGTCTTTAATCAGCCCTTCTATGATCTTAATAAGAAGAGGAGTCATAGAGATAGGTCTTATATTTGATGTAATAGAGGGAAGAATTTTCTTTTTAAAAAAGGCACCAATGAAATAGGGTAGGGGCCAGGTATGTCTTGATAACTTGAGGCTATGACATCAATGACACCTTTTATAATTGGAACAGTAAAGTGAGCCAAATGTGATAGTACAAATTTTGGGAGGCCATGAGAGCCAGGATGTGTTTTTTCAGGAAGTGAATTTAATTTGTTTAAAATTAGATGCTCAGTTATTTCATGATCATTTTTTTGACTATTGTTGAATATGGTTCTAATTTGATTGCCAGATGTTGTACGAAGTTTATTGAAGAAGAAATTCCTAATAATCATTAGCATTGAAGAACCAGCATAGTTGGCTCCATTGTCTAAAATGGATAAAGGTGTAATAAGTTTTGGTTTTGATCCTAATGCCCAACGAATATAACTTTTAGTCCAGGCATGTCTACTGGCTAGAAAAACTTTAGATCTCTTAATAGAAATATTTTCAGCTAGTGCCCTTTGTAATTCTTTATATTTAATTTTAATTTGAAGCATTTTATTAATATTAAGTGTCGTAGAGGGCATTGAATTCATTATGGCAGACAGAGAATCCATTTCTTTTATTATTTTACATGGTCCATTTTGTTTTCTACAAAAATAATTGGTTAGGGCTCTTAGAATTTCAGTAAAAGTAAACCAGGCATCAATCGGTGGACGAGATAGGATATTTGCCTTGTGAAAATAAATGTAGGCCTCAGAAAAGACAGCCTCGGGAGTTGTAAATTTATTAATTAGTTTTGATGTTCTTAGAAGACCATCAATAATATTAATTGGCCCATTTATGCAAAGCAAAATTTTTAAAGCTAAGTGATCAGAGAAAAAAACATGTTTTAGAGATTGTTTCAATCTTGAAATGTATATCAGGAGAGTAATAAATCAAATCTATAAGTGAAGAATACTGTTTTGTGTAGAAAGAATAAGCATTATTATTAAAGAAACCTTGAGCTGACATGAGACCATAATTAATTAAATGTAAATATTTTCTGTCAAATGTGTGATAAGGAAGATTAAAATCACCCAATAGAATAGTTGATGCTGAACTATGATAAAGAGCCAAGTTAATTATATTTATTACTTTATAAATCGTATTACTATTATTTTGTAGATAGAGATATATTACATTTAGATTTGTCTGACCAAATACAAAATTAACTATTATAACATTTGAATCTAAATGGATAATATTAAAGGTTGTAAATTTAGAGATGTGATTTACTACGAATGCAACTCCTCCTGATGGAGAATTTGCTATGGAGAATTTAAATAGACCTAGTGAAGATAAAATTTCTGATATTTTGCAGTTGCTGTTTATGTGTAATTTAGTTTCTGCAAAGAAAATAATATCTGGTGTTTCTTTTAAGAAAAAATCTTTTATAGCATAGACACGTTGTAAAGAGTTTAATCCTCTTACATTTATACCTATTATTTTAATTTTCATTGAGTATTGATAAAAACTAGAATTTTAAAATATAAATTAAATTTGATTAGGCATCAATTGGAAAAAATGAAAGAATCATTCCAATACATCAAATCCAACTAAGGGTGAGAATTGGAAATCACTCTCTTTGTCTTCTACCACTTCAGGTGTTAATAAATTAAGATGTGACCCTGAATTTGTAGGAGTGATATAAGCAATCACATTATTTGTTGTACTTAATGATGTATTAGACTTCTCTATTTGCATTAGATTATCTAATTCATTTTCATATTCTTGATTTTTTTTAATTTTCTTTTTTTTTTTTTTTGTTAGGATGTTTAGTAATAGAATTTAAGTCATTATCAGAGCCACAAAGTGTGCTTGAACTATTAGAAGAATCATTTGTTATTATTTCAGTAGTTATATCTAAATTTGTAATTAAATTTCTTTCTTTTTTTCGTTTATGTAATCTTGGTAAACTCTTATTTAAATGAGAATTAATTAATTGTTCAGAAGTATTAAGAAAATATTGATCTTCTATATATTTTTTATTTTTTTCTATTTCTTCATGAAGAATCCCTGTAATCTCTTGTGATTTGAGTTGTTGATTTCTTTCTAATTGACTACTTTGCCTATTTTGAATATTAATAATTGAAAAAGAATTATGTGAAAAAGAATTTCTATGATGATCAATGTTTGATGCAAAACAGGAATCTTCCCATTGTTTGTTTTGATAATTCAAAACTGGGCAACGGTGAAACTTAGATGATTTAATATTACATCTTTGGCAAAAACTTTTCGGACAGTCTTTAATTATTGATTTGCATATATAGCACTGTGATGGAACTCCTTGAAAACTTATTACTAAGTTAGTCTTTGCAACCGTATGAAATGATGGGATGTCTAGAGCAGTGATATTTTCTTTAAGGGCTAAATTAAATGAGGCTATGTTCGAAAGCACATGGGAAGGAGCTCCCTTCTCATTAAAAAAAACAAACTCTGAAGTTAAGCCATAAAGGTTTAGTATTTTTTGAAGATCATGTGAATCAAATCCTGGGTAGCAATTTCTTATAATACCTTTTAGGGATCTTTTTATATTTAAATCAACTTTACATAACCATAAATCTCCAAGCATTCTGTAAGTATTTATAAAAGCTGTTTTGGATGTAATAGAAGCAAATTCTAAAATAAGATATCTTTTGTTTTGATGATGATACACTTTATTTATATAATTCCAATGTTTATTTAAACTAAGAGTGTTATATAATAAATCTATAGGGAAGAGTAAAGGTTTAATGTCATTGTTAGTTGCTGAGATAATTAATGTGTTTTCCTTTTGATATACTTTGAAAGAGTCTAAAAGTGCTTGAGGAATAGATAAATTAAATTTTTTATTGATTTTATTAAAATCGTCCCATGAGGGAGTAAAAGAATTATCTGCATTTTTTGCATTAATAATTGATACTTTTGTGTGATCAAAATGAGTTTGCTCTGTTTCTTCATCATCATCTTCAAGGTCTAAAGAGAGAAGTGAGTTTTGTGAAGAATGATGTGAGATAGTACAATTGTTTGTTGGTATTTTAGTTTTAACCTTCTGAGCATAGCTCATTTTGTTTTCATTAATTTTTTTATTATCATTTTCATGTAATACTGAGTAATGATAACTATTGTCTTTATTTATATTCTTGCAAACTTCAACAGTTTTATTTTGTTTAGCTTTATCCACAGTCTTATGTTCTTTATCATTAACCCTGGTATCAATCAAATTGCTAATTTCATTTGAAGAATCATCACTATCTTCTATGCAATTTTTTTTAAAGTTTGAATTGTTAGTTTTAATATATAACTCAAAACTAAACTTTTTATCATTCAAAATATTAGGAGATGAAATTAGAGTATTGTTATTTTCATTTCCAATAGACTCTTGATTATAAATACCCACATAATCATGTAAGTTTTGATTTTTCAATTTTGGATTATTTTCTTTTACATTTTCTGAAGCAGAGCTTAAGTCAAATTTATCAACATTTGTTGGCAATTCAATACCATTTTCATTATTTATCTTTTGAACTTCAGAAGTTTTAAAATTTGATATTTGTTTAGAAATGATATTAGTGTTAGAAAAATCTTTATGTAGTAGTACTTTTTTTGACTTTTTTGTAATTTGCTGATTTGAACTTTTAATAGAATGAATTGAAGCATTTGCTACAATAAATTTTTTTTGTTCTAAATTTCCATTTCCATTGTTATCTGAATTATCATAAGGTTCTAATTTAGAATTAGGTTTAACAATGCTTTCTTTCAATATTATTTTGGAATTACTTGAATTATTTGTTTCATTTTCAAAAGAAGTTTCACAGGAAATTTTAATAGATTTCTTTTTTATATCTTTTGTTGACATTGTTTTTGATGTTTTAAACTCATTTTGCATAGAAACATTTTTGTCATCCATTACTAAGGAATCATGTTTAACTTTTTCATTTGAATTTTCTTCAGAATAACTCTGAATTTTACTCATTTGCTTCTCAACAGACTAAAAGATTTAAGTCTTACCTTTCAAATTAGAACACACAATTCTTCCTTCACACACTACTACTCTTAAGAAAAATAATAATAAAATCAGTCTAAATATCAAACAGTTGTATCAAAAGCACCACTAGTTTCTAAGAATAATCGTTTTCTAAACAAAAAAAAAAATGTAAATAATAAATGTGAAACAAAAAATCTCATTATTCTGATTGGTTTGCGATCAATTACATCCTTTAATGTTGTTCTTCCAACTTTCACTTACAATTACTACAACTTCATTTTTATATTCCATGGATGTCCCATTTTTAAATCAATTGTTTATTTTTTCTTCTGGTTTCACAAAATCTAACAACATCCACTTAAAAGTTTTTTTTTTTTTTCTGAACTATGCAACTTTTTTTTTATATTGACAATAACTTGTAATTGCATATGGTCCATAATCATGTCTGTATTTGTCCTAGTCCAAAATCAAGAAACTGTTGAAATAATTCACTTTCAGGCACCAACCACTGTTTGACTGATAAAATTTTACAGATTTTGGAAAATATCTTGGGTTTTTTTCTTATTATATTTTGCTTTCAAGAAAACACAAAATTATCATGCTTCTGAAAGGAGAAAGAAGTACAACATTTTTGGTCTTAAAATCAGAAATTGAAAATTAATACATGTTCCTTAGCAGCTTATTTATGTTTAATTACCATGTGAATATTAAAATTATAATAGCAGCTAAAATGGCAGGAATATGTTATATAGAAAGGACTTTAGGAATTTGTATTTCTCATTTCATTTTGGCCTCAATAAAGAATCAACATTTTTTTTTTTATGTAAGCCTAAAATAAACTTTTGTAATGAATAAGTCATTACCATGTATATTTTATTCTTTGGTGATTTCAATAATATATTTACTTTACAGCATCTTATTGAAATGTTACTCACATAGATCTTATATATATTTATAATAATTGTCTGAAGATTTGTAATGACATTTTCTTGAAATCATATGTTGAACTATTTCCATTATCTAATTATTTGTTAAATGTTTTCAAAAAAATTTGAACTTTATGTATACTTTTCTAAATACATTTACCTCTAAGTAATAACACTCAGGTTAACATGAAACACAATTTGGGATGGTATTATTCCGCACTTTTTTTCAAATGTTAAAGGTTTGAAAACTGTTATCTAACTTGGAAAACAAACCAGTTAACTTTCAGATTCATAAATTTGGAATTTAAGATGATACTCTAATCTACTAATCTATTTTGTCAAAGATTATTGTCTATAAATATTTATGTATTTATTTATAATGCTTCTACTGATTTTTTTATTTTTTTTTTATTTTAAGGGCAAGGTTATTGAATAATTTCCAAATATTAGATTGAATTATGGGATTATTTGTCTTTATCATAAAAGCGCTTCTCTATGTATATATTGTCTTTTTCTTATCTCCCCTAAAATTCTAATTAATTTTTTGATGATACCAAAATGAAATCAACAACACAAATTACTAATATAGACCTACACATGCTTGCAATTTTAGAAATGTCTACCATTTATTTCTTTTTTAAAATTATTTTATAACTTTTAATTATTTTCCATGAAGATGGATTGTTTAACAGCTATATTTTCTTTCATATTATCACTATTTTCAACTATTATCAATCCACTGCAAGATGGAGGGCTCCAAATTTAATCCAGTTTCTTCACAAATTGCCTTATTTTATTTATTTATTTATCTCACATGTGATTTCTTTGTAGGTATATTACAATTTCTTGAAATTCAATTTAAGATTTCCTCTAGCAGTATGTCCATTCTAATTCCATTTTACCTCATAATTCTTTCAATGATGTTAGGATATCTTTTTGTTTTCTAATATGAGTATTTCACTTTTGATCCATTCTTGTTATTTATCTCTCCATATTTTAATAAATTGTCCAATCTTTAAATTGCTCTTCTGATTAAGTCTTAAATTCATAATAAAAACTGGTAAAACACATATATTAAAAAACTTTATTTTTTAAACACATATTAAATTTAATGCTGAATAATTTTTACAAAATCATTTCATCTTAGCTTAATTATGTTTCTATCTGTATTACTAATCTATCCAAGATATTCATAATGTTAACTTTTTCTTTATGATTACCGATTTTCATTTATTTTTTCTGATTATATTCAATGAATATTGTTTTAGTCTTTTTAATATTTAATTTTAGTCCTATTTTCTTAATTTTATTTCATTACTCTTACAACATTTCCCAACACTCTGAAATATTATTTTCAAAAACAATCATATCATCTGCAAAATTTAGATATCTTCTATAAACTCCATGTATTTTTATTTCTTTAGCTTCCCATTTTAATCCACAAAATATATTTGGATTGTTGCACAAAGTTTTGGAAATATAGAATCACTCTGTTATATTTTTATTATTAGTGTTAATTTTCTTAATGCCAACATGTAATCTAATTATTGTGACATCACATTAATATGACACTTCTCACCATATAGTCTAGTGATCATTGTTGTTTCAATAATATGATAATAATTGGATATACTTTTTGAAGTCCAAAATATTAGTCACCATGTAATACTTTCAAAATCAAATGCCATTTCATAATCTACAAATCCAAAGCAAAATGGTAGCTCATATTTACTGGTCAGAACTTCTCTTAATACGTGACTGTGATTATGTCATAACCACTTTTAAATCATGATTCTCCTTTTGGATGGTTTATATTCAAATTTAATCATTGATGAGTTGTAATCATCGTGGTAAAGATCTTGTCTAAAACTGATAAAAGACTTATAAGTCTATAATTTCTAATAGCTTATTTATAACTTTCTTGAATGTCAATATTACTACTGCATTTTTCCAATCATCTGACACATATTATTTGTATTATATGTTGGCCTTTTCTGACATCTAATATTAAATATTTAATGTCTTTAGAAAAAATAAAATTTCATTTAAACTTTGAAAATACATTCAACTTTTAGTAATAGCACACTAGTAGGTATATAATTCAATATTTCAAATTGCATTATTCTCTTCTCTTCATCAGGTTTTGCTGACCTGACCATTAACAGTATTAGCCTGGGAACTTTGAATTTAAAGTAACACTCTAATCAACTAAGTTATTTTTTTTGTTTAGTGTGTTATCTTATTTATGAATCTAAAGATTTAGGTTTGTTTCCCATGCTAATACTGTCAACTTAGGCTAACACCTAAAAAAAAAAGAAAAATAAAAACATTTGAAATGTGTTATTTACAAATGTGTGCTATTACTAACAGTTGACCATATTTGGAAAGTTTAAATAAAGTTTGAATTTTTCTACAAATATTCAGTATTTAATATTAGATGATGGAAATAGTTCAATATATAATTACTTTTATAATTACTAATGTTGTCATCACAAACCTTCAGACAAATATTTGGTACATATTTACCATTTAGACATTTGGTATATAGTTTTGCTAACAACTTTTTTATTTCTTCACTTGCTTTTTTAAAATGATAATTATAATTTGATAATTTCCTATAGATCTAATTATATGACACACTTCTTTATTTAAAATGCTTGACATTTCAGAAGATGTAATAACTATAGTGATTATTTTGCTTTTTTATTACTTATTACTACATAATTTCTTGTAAAACTTTTACCTATATTACATGATATCATCCTCTTTTTTTAGTAGTAGTTTCATTTTTTTATTACTGAAATATTTTTTCTTCTAGATGTTGTTTTACACTTTGGAAAGTTTTAGTCCTTATTATAGCTTTCTTTTCCAATTCATAATTATATTTTTTATATTATTATTAATTCTTTTTCTTACCACATAACTCCATATATTCAATTATTCTTAATAGATCATCTTTAATTGCTTTCATACTCCATTATCATGTCTCAGCACAAATTTTTGTAGCAGTTATTTTTGTTGCATTTCTTAATAGAGTATCAGTTATCTTCTTATTGATCTAAATTAAGTATGAATCTTTTTTCAAATTCTATCAATCCTTTAAAATGATTAGCAATTTCTAATTTATATTCATTGGGAGTATTTTTGAAAATTACAAGTATCAACTGTCAATACTGTCTTTTTAAATAGTTTTCATCTCTTTAGTTTTGCATTAATAAAATATCTTACATGTTACTAATCAATGTTCCTTTCCTGTATTGAATATATTAACATCATTACAATCCTGAAATACATATTTTCTGTTAGTTAAAATATAATGCATTTCTGCTCTATCTTCATTTGATGTTTCCATGTGCATTTCCATTTAGAATTTTTCACAAAAAAGGAATTTATAATATATATATTTGCTTCCAGTTATATAAATCTATATCTCTTTCATTTTTAATACTATAGCCAAATTTGCACTTTCTTCTTCCAATCTTTTTCCATTATGATTTTAAAATGTTTGATTTGATCAAAAGCATTTTGTAACATTTATATTAAAATCCTCTACTTCTTCATCATAATGAGAATTTTTTGGGTGATAAATCTGAATGAACTGCATTTAATATATTTCATTAAGTTGAATAAACTAATCTTACCACTCTTTCTAATATACCATTCATCTCCATAATGTTGTTTTACCTTGTGTTTCCATTATTTGTGCCTTTCTACTAAAGTATGTATCATTTTTTAAAATCAATCATCTCTTTACCTTTTTTCTAATTTCAAAAAGACCAATAATGTTCCATTTAATTTTAGACAATTCTTCTTCAAAGATTCGTGCAACTTTTCTTCACATGAAAGTGATATGCATTTGTAAGTAGACAAATTAATGATCATTGTCCATAATCAGTCTAGATCTGCAATCAGAAATGTCTTACTACTCTCTACCTCTGGTCTTCATTCATTTTTTTGACTGATGGCTTTACAGCATCTTCAGATTAAGTGACATAATTTAAGTTTATCTATCATGGTAAAAATCTAATTTTGCCTTCAAGACAAACTAAAATAATATTCCAGTTAAGAACTATCAGAAAACTGAGAAGAAAGATTATGGTGTTTGCCAGTCTTAAAATCAGAGATCAAAAAGCAATAAAGTTACCAAGCTGGTGATAAATGTTGATTAATAGCCCATCCATGTTTATTTACCATATGAATAGTCATATAGTAATAACATCTGTAATGGAAAAGAACATATTAAATGAACATTAGGATAAAAAATAAATGCATTATCCACATTATTCATATAATAGTATTCTAATGCATTTTGGTTTCACCATACAAAAAAAAAAATCACGCATAAATTTTAAAAATTCAAAGCATATAAACACCTTGACAATTCAGTTTCTGTAGGTCTCAGTCAGTTTTAGAATAAAGATATTAAAACAGTAGCAAACTCTCCATCCAGTAGTGCCAACCAGTGCAAGCCTTAGTTTTATAATTAACTAAATAGATAAATCGTGATTGCTAGAGGGTTGCATTAGAACCTAAGATCTTATTGCAGTCCACTCAGATTTGATGCTGCTCACTGATGAAAGTCACGAGCTAGAAACTAGTATGGGGATATTGGATGAGTAGGCACTAGATAGGGATTTTATATACAAACCTTTTTACATCCATTGATTAGTAAGGCTCACACTGGGCAGCACTACAGTATGCTTGTATATGCATTGGAATGGAATATAATAATAGCATTACATATTCCATATCATTTTTTCTCTTATTCTATCTCAAAAAAAGAAGATAAAATCTAGAAAGCAACAACAACAAAAAACACTAAAATAAAGTGTTTGTCATGTATTTAAAGAATGGTTTCAGCAAACACATATAACTAAAATAAAAATAATATATTTAACATGTGAATATTAGTTATGTCACTTACTGCAGAACTATAGAGGTCACTTTGCACATTATCATAGTCTTTAATTCATTTCCAGTGGGTTTGGTATAAAGTTTAATTTTTAGGTAAGTATAAACTAAAAGCTCTACAAATTTAGAAACTTTGTATAGTTTCGTCTAGCTTTTGAGAAAGTTAATAAATATACCCATACTTTTTAAATTAAAGAATTCAAATTAATATGTATTTTCTGGGAGTCTTATTGGGATAAATTAATAAGTCTATTAAAATAATCAAATTTTTAAACACTAATAAATAATTATACCTATTATGATAGAAACTAGCATGTTTTCAAACATTGTAGAAAAAAATGCAAATAATATGTATCAACTAATTTTTACTACTATTACTTCAAATATTTATGTCCTTGGATAAAACCAATGTTTTCATATAATATATAATAGATTTTTATGTAGATTATGATGATCTATAATGTTAACAATTTAATATAATGATATTTTATTAATAATCATTTTAAATTTGCAGCCTTCTACACTTAATTGTAAGAAGTGAATTTTTGAAAAAATATTTTCTCAAATTAAACTCAAGTAATACTTTCTGATATATAATCTATTTCAATATTGTCTGAACAATTAATTAATTGCTCAGTAAAAAGCATTGTATCCTAGTAATCCAAAGTTTATGGTTCAATTTTGATTGAAGAAAATGTGAAAAAAGTCAGCCTAATTGAAATAAAATTATGGTTCCATTATTTGAAATCTCCTCACTTCACAAAGAATTGACTATATAAATATTTTCTCATGTGATTCCATTTTGCAATGATGGAAAATGCATTTTAAAATACATTCATTTGGTTGTTTGTGACAGTTTGAAGAGTGTGCTAGGAGTTAGACTGGTGTAATGTCTACATTGGTATGACTACAATATCAAATCCAATAAGGGCTTTGAGCATTCCATTGTTAGTTTTTCAATAAAATGGATAGTTGAACAGTTGGAAGGGTGAGAAAATTAAAACCTCTCCATTAAAGTTTGAGGAATTGCTATCTTAATATAAACTAAGCACTGATTGTATACATGTGCAGGAGATTATAGTCCGACCCAACTGATGAGTGCTGGTTTTGCATAAAATATGGATATTGGGAATCATGTATCTTTTTTGCATGTGTGTAATCATGTGTATTGGTTGCTTAAGATTGAGTGGAGGATGAATAGATGGGAAAATCCTGAGTTCATATCCTTCTATTTATATCTAGTAACTTGTTTTTAGTCATCAAATTATCCTGATCTTCTTCACCCGCCTGTATTTTAAAAATGTGAATAGAAAGCTACATAAACCAAAAGAAATAAACCACCATGAGTCAAGAGAATCATTAGTCTTCATATTTACTGACAAAAAAAAAGTCCTTTATCGTGAAAGCTACAGAATTAATATAATACGATTATTATATATAAAAGAACACTAACGTTTGTATTGATAGTAGTTATATAATGTGAAGTTAATTCCAATTATTTCAAACCTTATTTTAAATGGTGCAGAAGAAAACTAACTATTTCTGTAATACAAATTATAAAAATTTATAAATACAGTGCCTGCTCGCAAGAAGTCGGTAGCGACTTAGCGGCACCTAATATTAATATACATAATATATTAATCTCCATTTGCTAATTATATAGAAAGTTGTTTCAATTAAATTTATTTGATTTCTACTTTTTTTAAATCATTTATTTTATAACAGCTAAGAAAATATACCAAGCAAACATTAACAAAATGTAATAGTTTGTTGAAAGAAATAAAAAATTAGTAATTTTAATTGGGCTATATTTTTAATTGAGTGAAATTAATTATATTTTAATATTATTTATTTTTATCTCGAAACTTATAAAGTTACTTTTATATATATATGCGTTTAATGTCACTGCTAATTAGTCACGTTTAGTTTGAAAACGATTTAAGAAAATCAAATGCTTTCATAAAAAGGCGACTACACTTCCTTTTTTAACTGAAGAGGTTGTTGGGGCGATAAGGAGGTTAGAATGGCTCATTACGTTGTTAATTTCATGTGACAGGCGTTTGATATGTGTTACATCTGGGGTTATTTGGGTCAGCCTGTTTAAAACTTTCCTATAAAACTTTTGAAAATTTTAAGCTTTATTAGGTCAGTGTCACTGAGGAAGAAAATGATGAAAAAAAATTCAGACACTCATTATTCTTCTAATTAATGATAATTAGACACGTGTGAAAACTTTGCGGTTTATTTGTATTGATTTAGCTAATTGTGTTTAACTTCTTCAATATGTAATGTAAATTTAATCTTTTTTTTTTCATTGTTGTTTTGAAATCTAGATTTATACCTGATTACATTTTAATAGCAATTTAATTTTTAATTATTCTAACTGTAGAGAGTTATTAAATATTCGCCTACTTCGCTCATGTAGACTCAACTGCCAATAGACATGTACCCTTTCGCACACATTCCTTTATATAATAGAAATAATACACCCATATATCACAATCAAAATAATTAAAATTGGAAATATTTTATTCTAGTTAATGCTTACTACGTCTTAAGAATACTAAACCTTCAATTTCAATTAACTTTTACACATATTATATATATAATACAAGTCATAAAAATAATATAACCATATGCATATAAGTTTTAAATAATTATCTGTACTTGAATCAGATGAGATGAGCAACCTAAGCAAACATTTTCGAACTTATAATTAATCTATTCTTTAATCAGATATCTTTTGGAGTGGTATAGTCCTGAATCAAATACACAAAATAATATAAAAGTGTACAAAGGCCTATCATCTCTAAGCACAGATTGAGGTTTATTGTTTTGGAGAGCTGTTATGTGTTTAAAAACTGATTTATTTTTTATATAAATATATATTATGTTGAGAACAGTTAGTAACTCATTGAGAAAGATGGACGGCAGCTTTCCAGTAGATGCATTAGTCATCTGTTTAAAAGCATTGCAGTATTCAAGGTCAAGGTATAAACACATAATGTATAATGAATATGTAAATAATAATAACTGTATAAATATAACGAATATTTAAAACAATGATAATAATTGTATAAATGTAGAATAAAAGTAATAACTGTAACGTATAATAAATATGTAAAATAACTGTATAGTAATTAAGTATAACGATTGTGTAAAATTGCAATGTTGTTAAATCATAGAAAGTTGTATAATAATAGAAAGCCTAGCTGACCTTATAGGGTCAGAAAACTATGTAAAATACCATATATGGTGAGAAGTGTGGAAATACTGTGTGTATGTGAAACGTATGTGAAAACACCATACATGGTTAGGAATGTAAAAGATTCCAGAAGTCTTGAGGGGTATATAAACCCTCATAACCTGATCTAATTGTTCTGAGTTTTAATTTAGTCAGAGACTCCTGCCTCTGTAAGTCCAAAAGCAGGACTAGGGTATTTATATGCAGGTCGCCACGACCTTTTATTATTTTATTACGCCTTATAGTAGGCTATGTATATAGTTAAAATTATTCGTATTAAACTATAATCTTACCATCTCAATTCTGCCTTTGTCCATTTATTTACTTGCTGGTCATAAGACACAGCAAGCATCAAAGGGACTACTTCTCTATCTTTCTTTATTTACAAGATCGTTTGTTACAATTAAACTATAACTAACTAATCCAATAACTAATCCAAAATCTCATCGACATCGTTTTAATCATTATCAATTTTACTTCAGGATGAAGAACTTTCATAGATTAATTCAGATTCTCTGATCTATAGCTTTTTTTTTTCATATTGCTCAATCAAACATTTTTATTCTATTTATTTATATCATGGCTGTTCTCTTACTAGGATTCTTAAAATATTTCAGAATGTAATATATGCGTATTCGAACTCAGACTTTCACACGACCCACAACTCTCAGTGCCATCTTATATTGCTCCCCCACTTGATCACACACATGTTGAAAAAATAAATAATCACCAATATACGTATTTCATACTAAACCAGCACAGAGTTATGGGTCGTATGAAAGTCTGAGTTCGAATCCCGCATATATTACATATGTAAATGCAGATGTTAAGCCTGTGCAATGTATTCAAAATATAACGTAAATTTAAAATTAAATATCTACTTAATCTCTTCTATAAATATTGCATTTATTCTTAATTCCATTACAATCCCTTAACATCAATTAATTATCTCATTTATATATTTTGCTTTCAGTTTTTATTACTTAAACCTCACATATGCGTCTCTCCACACTTTATTCTGTAACCTGCAATTTACTACTATGTTTCTATTACTCTTTTAAGACTCTGATTTCTAAGTCAGCCTTGATAAAAATTATTTTAAAAAAATATATAAATACTTTCTGCTTCAAGCACATAAACAATTCTACTAAAAACACTTAGCAAAGTACAACTTTATAATTAACTTTATCTATTTATTTTTATCTAAATTAATCAATATATTATAATAAATTCTAGTATTAATAATAAAGAATATTTATTTATATTAATTAAGATGTTATATATATATATATATATATATATTTGTAGAGACAGTGATAAGATTTGGGTGTAAAGTTATACAGAATTTTATCAAAACAAACTGAAGATTTAAAAGTGTGTGGTGAACTTATTTAAGTAGTACTTATTACAATTTAAAATTAAATTTAAAAAAAAAAAAAAACTTATAAGGGCAACCAACAAGTTTACTAGTTAATAAACATCACATGATCAAATACGTATAGAGAGTTCTGCCTGCTTTAATAAGTTTACTAGTTCTTATAAAAATATGGGAAATTAAAAAAAAAAGGTTAATATATAATTTTATGAAAATGCAGGAAATGAAAGGAAAAATTGTATCTCTATGTATGAGTATTTGTATACTTGCTTAAAATTCATTGAAGATTTGAAAAGAATTAGGTTACACTTATTATTAACCATTTATAATATATAGGGTATATGAGCACAGACTTTCACACAGCCCACCACTCTCCACACTAACTCACAACACTGATACACTTGAACACATATATGTTGAAAAGATAAATAATCACCAATATACGTATTTCATACTAAACCAGCAATCATCAGTTGGTCCAGATTACCATCTCTACACATATATGCCATAAGTGCTCAGATATATATTAAGATAGCCAGTCCTCATACTTTAATGGACAGGCTTCAATCTATTCCACACTCCAACTCTTCAACCGTCCATCCAAATTGAAAATTATAATATAACAAAAATAGCATAATTATTATCGATTCTTCTTCCAGTGGTTTCTAAGCAAACTCTTATCTACACTGTGACTTATAACTCTCATACTTTAACATTTAGTAGATAAAAATGTCTTAATATTCAACATATATATATATATATATGTGTAAGCTTGTAATAACAATGTCATTTCCATTATAATTTAGTTAAATTTATTACCATTTACAAAAGGAAAACTATCGTATTGTAATGAAAAAAGTAGAAAACCGTATTAAATTATTATTAATAAGTGAACATTTTTAAAATATGAAAGCAATTTTAAATTAAAATATATAGTTTATATGGATTACTAGCAATGGCATAAGCTTACGAAATTTGTTAGTTTTATTAATCTAACCGATATTTAAAAATTATTTTATGTGATGTGATGTGATGTGATGTATTATGGCTTCTCCTTAAACGAAGTCAAGAATATCTCAGCAATTATGCCCAGATAAACCTGTTAGCCACTTTCTTTTACATTCCCCACTCTAAATTTACCCATAATCTGCTCTATCCCATTTCCACAACATAATTTTTGTCAACTCTATAACCTTTATATCTAAATCCCCCTTATCTTTTCCCAAACCCAGCATAAAAAACAATAATTCACTTTCTGTATAATCACTCTTTTCATATTTATTTTTCCACAACTTCATTATATGTACCCTTTCTGTTTTCAAACATTTACATTCAATTAACAAATGCCTAATATTTTCAATTCCTTCCTTACATAATTTACAAAATAAATCACCCATATTTTTCCATTTACATGTATATTCTTTTGTAGCTAAAGATCCCGTTCGAGCCTTAAACAATAAACTACTTTCCTTACTATTATCATAAATTAACTCACACCTAATATTCTGTTTATTTCTATATATATTTAAACTCTTTTTACTCTCCATACTATTTCTCCATCTCTCTAACTCCCTAGTCTTTATTAATAAATTTATTCTTTTATCCCATTCCTTACTACTATAACACTCAATAATCCTCTTAACACAATCATCCCATCTTTTGTACAAATATACTGATATAAATTCTTTATCCAAATCTTTTGCATAGCACATTACCTTTCTCACCCATCTTGTTACCTGCCCTTTACTCATAACCCAATTAAATACTATTTTAGCTATTCTTTTATTATCCATAAACTGCAATCTACCAAACATTTTCATTTTACTTTTTGCATCTCTCATATGAAAACTTGACCATCCCATTTCTCCTTGAATTGCCTCCCTTGCTGTCCATACTTCTGCATCCAATGCATGTCTTCCTACTTCCCTTTGAGCTTTTTCTAAATAATCTAATATCTTTTTACTAACATATAATGCATCATTACCATATGTTAACCCTGCTACTGCAACTCCTTTCCATATAATTCTAGCTACATCATATTTATTATATGAAAATACTGTTAATTTCTTTATCAATCCCTTTCTTTTCTTTGCTTCATTTATCAATTTTTTCTCCCTTTCATTCAAATAATTTTTCTGATTACTTAAAATAATTCCCAAATAACTATATCTATTCACCACACTTAACTTAATATCTCCCAATAAAAATTCTACATCTTCTCTTTCCTCAGTATTAACCATCATTATATTTGATTTTTCTTCACTAAATTTAAAACGATGTTGTGCCATCTTGCGAAAAAATCGAGCAACTACGTTTGGAAATGTATATAGTAATATATATCTATAAGAGTTGGTGTTTATATGGAGGTGTGTTCGTAATAATATACTAATTAAAAAATAAAAAAATTGTTACTAAATTGTAAATTGTTTATCTTATAATATATAAACTTAATTAAGTTTTTTTTTTTACCGATGAAAGGGCGATTATTATTATTTTAATAATATATGTTCTAAACATATTTATCTAAAAAAAAAAAAAATTTAAAATAAAATCGAAAAACAGATTACGAAAATATGCAAAATCGTATTTTAATAATTTCTTAAAAATTATTTTCATTTAATAATATTCGTTTAGGTTTTGATGCTAATGCAATAAAACTACAATCAATATATTCTTCTTTGTGTGTGTGCGTGTGTGTGTGTGTGCGCGCGCGCGTGTGTGTCGCATACAAAACATAAATAGAAGATCCATTTATAATAATCATTGCTCAGTTTATATTAAGATAGCAAATCTTTAAACTTTAATGAACAGGCCTCAATCGTTTTCACTCTTCAGCTATCATATTGAAATTCTGATGATGGAAAGCTCAAAGTCCTTGTTGATGCCAATATTGTTGTCATATCCGTGTTGACTTTAACTCATTCTGATACCTCACATGTAGGATCTTAATATGTCCATTTGAATACACAGAAGAGGGGTGAGCAGAATTCAGACTGAATCTGTAATATTTGAATACAAGTGTAATGTATATACTAAATTTTAAATGTAATTAGAAGGGATTTGAACATAGACTTTCAAACTTCTTTCAACTATATAAGATGGAATGAATAGCTGAAGTGAGCTTGATAGTCTGTATGCAAATGTTCTATAATTACATCTAAAGTTTAGTATATACATTATAGTTGTATTCAAATATTTTATATTCAGCCTCAATTCTACCCATTCCTTTTCTATGCATTTAAATAAACATATAAGATCCTATGAGGAACCAAAGTGACTTAAAGTTAAAATTAGCATCACAATAATATTGACATCAACAAGGGCTTGAGCATTTCATCATCAGATTTTCAATAATATGGATGGCTGAAGAGTTGGAGAACGAAGAAGATTAAAACCTGTCCATTAAAGTTTGAAGATTTTCTATCTTAATATAAACTGAACACTGATTATATGTATGTGTGGGAAATGATTATCTGGACTAACTGATGAGTGCTGTTTCAGCATGAAATATGTATATTGAAAATCATTTATCTTTTTTTACATCTATGTTGCCATGTATATCAATTATATAGGGTGGAGTGGATAGCTAAAGGGAGCTTGAAAGTTTGTGTTCAAATTCTCTCTAATAAGATCTACTATGTAAAAAGCAAAAAAGAATATTAAAAGTCAACAATAGAAATATCTTTGACTTAAAATAATCATGTCTATATATAAATAAAAAGGACTTGGAAAATCTAATTCTATATATTATTTATTGTTATTAAATTTTAATAGTTTGATTGAGAATATCACTAGGATCCTTACATATTTTATGTATATATACTGACTGTAATTAAATTTTGGTCTAGCATAAATGCGCAGTAATTAGAAATGTAATTAAAAAAATTAAAGCATTTAGAAATATACAAAATTCATCTGGAAATAATTATTATCTAGTTATAATGCAAATATAGGAGATTTGAACACAGACTTTCAAGCACTTCTCAACTATCTACACTATCTCATATCACTGATACACATGATCACGTATATGTAGAAAAGATAAATAATCACCAATATATATAATATTGGCATCAACATGGGGGTTGGGCTTTCCATCATCAGATTTTCAATGGTATGGATGGCTGCGGAGTTGGAATTTGAAGTGGATTGAAGCATGTCCATTGAAGTATGAAGATTTGCTATCTTAATATAAATTAAGCACTGATTTATATATGTGTGTGGGAAATGATAATCTGGACCAACTGATGAGTGCTGGTTCAGCATGAAATGCATATATTGGTGATTATTTATCTTTTCTACATATGTGTGATCATGTGTATCAGTGATATGAGATACTATTGATAGTTGAGGGGTGTTTGAAATTCTGTGTTCAAATCCCCTATATTTACAGTTAAGCTCCAGGTATATAAAGAATGCCTGTTTTTTAAATCTTACTAATTATAATGCATAAAACTTAGACTAAAATCTGATAAATCATCATGAAGAAATCATAATTGAAGTACAGCTTTTTTTTTTGTCTTGTCACACAACCATAGATAGTGATACATAAATAAAACAAGCATTCAGTTTATATAAAATTAATATTAAATTAATTAACTAGTTAGTTCCATGCAATGTGTTTAAAGATTGTTTAACATGAATATACATATATATTTCTAAGAATCTTAATTTAATAATTATATAATTAAATGTTTAGTGTACTGAATAAGATTTGATTAAATTTATAACATTTATAGCTGTTTGGTGTCTGATTTAAGAAAATACTGCAGCGTTGTTTGTTCATTCTTTAAAAACATGATAGTTACTTTTAGTGTGCTTTATTTAAATTGAAGAGTAACCATATTTATAAGCTAAACTGGTATTGCTCTAAAATATCTAAGAGAATAGTTATACATAAAATGCATATTTTTTCAGATCAATCATCCAGTATTTTATAACCCATATTATGGAGTACTATGATGATTCCACTGTGCTTCAGTTTTAAATCATTGTTTTAGCTCTGTAATCCTATTTTTTAGTTTTATGTTCATTTTCCAGTAAATATTGAAAATAAAGTAAATATTGATTTATTAGTGAAAAAATCTGAAGATGTCAGTAGCCTGCAGATTAGTCCACATGGAAAAGCTGTAAATGCACTGATTAAAAACTTAGAAGGTCACTGACTGGTAGATTTTTTGATCTTAGGTATATAAACAAACTTATAAAATTCTTTAAGTGTTCAAAATGATCTGTATAATTTTGGAGTATTTAAATATTTATGATTATTTTTACAAAATATTTGTACAGTAATTATTAACCCTTCAGCAATGTATCATTTGAATTGCTCACCCTGGTGACTCTTTTTATAATCATTTAACATTTCATTTTAGTATTAAACATTATTCTACATTAGAATTCAATAAATTGAACTTAATTTGTTAGGAATATAAGTTAACAAATAAAATAAAAACATTAAAAAAAACATATTTGACTTTTGCAAGTATTAAAAAAATAAGAATAATTTGAATGCATAATAAAAACATGAAGTTTTTTCTTATTTGATGAAGTAAAAAAAGTTAATCAAGTGAGCAACCTCAGAAAATTATCAAAATCTTTAATGACTGAAATTTATTTTTAAAACTGTAATGAATAAATGTGAAGTTCTGATAAATCTATAAAATTTTTAATTGCCTTTAATATTTTTATAATATCTCAAAAGATCCTACCATAATATTGGTATCAACTTGACATGGCATGGTCATTGGCCCAGCCAAATTTTTCTATTTGAATTATGCTAAAATTTGTTCATTTTTATTTTTAAAAATAAAATATAAGTACGAAATAAATGTATAATCATAAATATTACCAAACTCATCATTTCCTTTATTTTGCTGTAATATATATAAATGCAATTTATCCACTACTTTAAACACTTTTAGCAAAAACCTTTTATTGTACTTATATGCATATACAATCTTACATTTTGACTGTCCTGCAGTCTTCTTCAGAGCTATGATATAATGAACAAAATAAAATACATAACTATAAATAATACCATAAAAATGTAAACAAAATTAATTTTAAAAAATAAAACATAATAAAATTGAAATAAATATTACCAAGCCCAAAATATCCAGTTAATATAAAATAAAATATACAGTATAAATATAAAATAAATATAAATTATACATGTGTATTCTTGACTGTATATACATATTAATAGTTGTTCATGAATATGTATATACAATCAGCTATACACAAGTATAAGTTATATTTATTTCATATTTATAGTGTATGTATGTTTTATTTTATATTAACTGGATTATTTTATTTGGGTTTGATTGTATTTATTTCAGTTTTATTATATTTTGTTATATATTTTATGTTTTTTTTATTTTATTTTATTAATCTTATTGTTTACATTTTTTATAATATTAGTTATATTATAGGTAATGTGATTAAAAGTAAGTTGATAGATATTATGCATGGTAACTTTAAAAAATTTTAATAGAGTAGATTATTTAAAATATTATCCATATGATTTCATATCAGCTAAGATGTTTGTGAATATTAAGACTCATAAGGATGGTATTCCTTTAAGATTTATTTTTGATTTTACAGGTAGTGTTGTAGATGGTATTTCTAGATTCTTGAATAATTTTTTAAAACAATTTGTTGATTTTGATCATTATACAGTTTCTTTTTCTTTTGAGGCTTTTGATAGGATTAATAATTTTAAAATGAAAGTAATTGGGTTTTTGGCAGTTTAGATATTGAGAATATGTATCAATCAGTTAATAGGTTAAGCAGTATTGATGTTCTTATGTCTGTGTTGGTTAAGCAAGGTTCTTTATCAAAAAATAAAATTAAGGTAATTAAAGATTTGCTTTTATTATTGGAAGATTCTATGTATTTTACTTATAAAGGTAATTTTTATAAAATTAAGGGAGGGTGGATAATAGGTTGTATTATTTCCCCTTTGGTATGTTCAGTTTATATTAATTATTTGGAGGAGAAAATTATTATTAAAAAGAATTGTTTTTTGTTAGATATGTTTACGATTGTTTGTAGCTGAAAATAATAAATTGAATGAATTTGTAAATGAGTTTAATTGATTTGATGCTTCTATAAGATATGTGTTAGAAGAAGGGGGTTAGATTTTGTTAAATTAAAAGTTTTAGATCTTTTGGTGATTAGAAATGTAGAGGCTAATTGTTTAGTATGCAGTCATTTTGTTAAAAGTAAAGAATTACGGTCTATAATTAAACCTGCTAGCTATCAGTCTGTATCTCATAAAGTAGCTGCTTGTCTTGCGTTGTTAGCCGAGAGGTATCGCAGCCGTCATGCAAGCAAGTAGTTGGTTGCAGACGGGTGTGGGTTCACGTCCCGGCAGATGCTATGACATATAGAAAAAAAAAAAAAGTAGCTGCTTTAAAGAATTATTGTTATAGGAATAAAAAATTAAATAATTCTAGTGGGGTAGCTTTGTTTCAGAATGGTCAATTCTATAAAGATTATTTGAGTGTTGAGTACTCTGATAAATTTGTTAAAAGTATTTTATTTAATAGTAATATTTGTATTGATGTAAAGGATAAAGAAAAATATGATTTTATTTCTTTGCCATTTAAATTGTCTTCTTATAAAACTGTATGTAAAAATAGCAATTTATTTGGAAATAAAAAAATTGCTTGGAAAAGGGGTATTACTTTGAACAATTTATTAAATGATACAAAGGAAATTTTTGATAGGAGGACTATTTCTGGTGTAGTGTATTTTATTCCTTGTTTTTGTAAGAAGGTTTACGTAGGTCAGAGTAGTTTGAGTTTAAATGAAAGAATAAAGGTTCATAAAAGTAGGGTTAAAAATAAATATCTTACTTAAACAGAGCAAAACTCTCCATACAGTATTGCCACCTGTGCTAAACAGAGTAATCAATGGATGCCAGAAGGCTTGTGCATAAAATCCCTATCTAATGCCTACTCATCCAATATCCCCAGACTAGTTTCTGACTTGTGGCCTTCATCAGTAAGGAGCTTTGGATCTGAGAGCACTGCATCTAGATCTTAGGATCTAATGCAACCCTCTAGCAACCACCTTTTATCTCTACTTAACTACAAAACTATGAGAATGAAATTCAAAACACAAAAAATATTTTCAATCTAAGCTCAATAGCTTATATAGTCATATGGGTCTGTTTAGCACAGGTGGCAATACTGTATGGAGAGTTTTGCTCTGTTTATCAACAATTAATGTGCTAGTATAGGAAATGTGATCATGTGATGCTTAATGGTTTAAATATCTTAGTTTTATTTTGTATATCCATGAAATAGATACAGGCCACTCTATTAATTTTGATGAAACTAAGGATGTCTTCTTTGAGAGAAATTAAATCAAAAGAAGAATTTAAAAATTTTTATTATTGAGAGTTATTTTAATATTAAGGGTGGATGGGAAGTAAATGGAATTGTGGATAGTGTCTAATATATATATATATATATATATAGACTGGCGATCTCTACAAAAAACTACACTATATATATATATATATATATATATATATATATAGTGTAGTTTTTTGTAGTTCTTTACACTTGAGAATTATGGCTGGTCTGGTTGAATTTTGAATTTGGGGTAATTTTATTATATCGTTATGTATTTTATTTTATGTTGTTCATTATATCATAAATCTGAAGAAGACTGCAGGATGGTCAAAACATAAGATTGTGTATGCATATAGATATAATAAAAGATTTTTGCTAAAAAGTGTTCAAAGTAGTGGATAAATTGAATTTACATAAAATGTATAATCATGTTTATATTTGTTTTTAAATAATTATTTTGTAATTATTATTTAAAAATATTTAGACATTTTTAATTTTAATAAAATATGCAATAATACAGCTTTTTTGCTATTTCAAAAATCTTTTTGAAGTAATCTCATAAATGCTCTCAAAACTGGAGAACAAAGAACTAAACTCATCCAACACATTGAAGCTGGAGTAAATTACTTTGACTTTACCATCTATTAAAACCTACTGATATCTTCAAATTTTTTTAGAATTAATGAATCAGCATTCATTAATTCACATTTTGCCATTTAGAAAAGGTTAGTAAAATATTACTTTGGTCAGTTGTAGAAGTGTGAAGGAATGCAAATGTTAAACAGTGCCATATCTCAATGTGGACTTTTGTCTTACTTAATAAGTCAGTTAAAAAAAAATATATATTCATGTTTACATTTTGATTTTTTTGAAAGAGTTTGAAACAACTGTGATTGTTATACTTTTTCAAACATTATAGTACAGATATTCTGTGATATTTTTTATAATTATACATACAATTTTAAATTTTAGAACAGAATTTCATAACTTGATGATGCTTTTTTAATTATTCAATCACGTTTGAAAAATGAAATTCATTCAACAAACATTTCATTACTTTACTTTTTTCATTAGCATTACAAAAAGCAGCTAATAAGTAAAAAGTGGCTGTAGTTATTATTATTTCACTTTATTTTTTTCTTAAATTTGGTAAATGCAAATATGATTTTACAGAAGGTTTTTCATTTGTACACTTATATTTTCAATAAATCAAGTACAGTTTATTGATTCATAATATTGAATAAAGATTTTAATATTAAAATAAATAATTAAATTATTTTTTACAATTTTCACTAGGGAAAGATGGGAAAACATTGAAGTGTAGGAAGAGTTAACATGATGTGGTAACTCTCACATTAGTTTTAGACACTGGGGTTGTAGATTGTATCATTTCAGATAAAATTCAATTATTATAAATGCTAATTATTTTGTAAAATCCTTGTTAGTTTGTCAGATCAATTATTTAACAGTCTTTGTTATTAGTTATTTTTTGATAGTCTTGTTATTTGATTGCTTTTAAAAAGTAATTCATTAGGTTAAAATAGAGAAATGTATAAATTGAGCAAAAAACCATTTGCTAATTAGACCAAAATATTCTGTTTTGTTTATTTTATAGTTTTTTTGAGGTATCAAATGAATTCAAGTATTGCAATATCTATTAAAATAAATCTAATTAAATATAAAACAGACTTGGTTTTTTTTTTAACTTTTGAATCTCGTTATGTTATATTTTATTTACAACTTCAAAACTTTCAAATTATAAAAGAAATCAAGTCTTTGGCCTATTAATAACAATTATTTTATTATTTTTGTTACAGTGAAGGTCTGATGTGTGTTTTATCACTGTACACAATTTCAATTATATGTTATTCAAAAGCATTAACAAAAATAAAAAACATTAAAATTCATAAATTTTTATGATATTGTATCAGCCATTTTTTATCTCAGAGTGCATATTTATTAAGTTTTTTCAGGTTACATTAAAAGCATATATATTTTAATCTTTGCCTTTTTATTACAATATAGTACAGTATCTCATATAATAAAATGTTTTTCTAAATTTAAACCTAGAAGTTTTACAAAATTTAAGAACATTTGCAAAGTAACTTTCTTAACTTGGTCTGGTTTCGATTCCTCACTTCTTATTTGAAAGGTCTTACTGAGAACTTCATCTATATTTCCCAACATTTTATTTTTACAATTAAACCTTTTTTCTATATCAATAGACATTATAAAAATTAATATACGAACATTGCAAAATAAAATAAAGTACTAAGCAGAATTCTTCACTCTAACAGTGGCACTTTCTGTTATTGGATATAATAGTGTCTATTCGTAAAAAATTAAGAATGAAATATTTCTTATTTAAACTCCATTTTTAAAATAAAAACAAATTTTAGTTCAGATCAGTAAAGAATAAAAATATATCTTAAAATTCAAAATTAAATTTATTATTATTAAAATCATACAAGAATATGTTTTACTGGTGCTTATAAAAGCCATTTGCTATAACTAAGTCTTTACAACTTGTTCTCTTAAAAACAAATATTTTCAAATATAATTATAGTCATAGTTTTTTTGGCATAAAATAAATACTTTACAAAAATATCACATAAATAAACTTAAATATGAAAGCAAACTGCTGAAAATTACAAGTGTTCTTTTCAAAAAGTAACATGCAAAAATTACCTTCAGATCAGACAATCTACCAGTCAAAAATTATCACTTGTATTGAGCTCAAAATAGAATGTCCATTGACTTGTATTATATGCAAATTAATGTCTGTATGATATTGACATCTTCAGAATTTTTTTAATTAATAATTTTAATAAATGATTTCTGTACAAAAACTGTATACAGTGTACTAATACTATAGATAACTATAAATTAGTGAAAAGTCAAAAGCAAATACCAACAACATTGTGATGTCTAAAATACCTCAAAATAAGCAATTTTTAACAATTAAATTAGAACACATTAATTTCATAAAATGAAAGTTATTAATTTTATAATGGCAGAAAAAGTAAGAACTATAAATAATTCTTGTATTGTGTCAGAAAGTTTAAAGTTTTAGGAGTTAACTTGATATTTTGAAATGGGTAGTGGCAAGTGGAGGTTACTGTATAGATTCTGAAGTCAATGTGAACTTAAAAAGATTGAAACAGTTAAAAGAAAATAGTCTGATGATAAAGAGCCCTGCTATTAAGTTTTTATTGGTGGAAAAATATTGAATAAAAAATACATCTTGCAGAACATATTTAATTGTGATGATAGTCTGATACTTTTTGTTTTATTTAAAAATAAATAAACAAAAATATACTATAATAAGTTTATTTTTTTATTTTTTTATTGAATGTGAATGAGTAAACACAAACCCATTAAATATATATATTTAAATATGCTCTTTCAATTAATTATTAATAACTACATTATTATTTCTTAAAATTTTGTTTATACTATAATCTCAATTTATCTGTGCAACCTATACATATAAAAAAGTTTTTGTGATATATATATATTGTTTCTTATAGTTATTTTCCGGTAACTTATATGACCACATGATTAATTTTATAAATGGAATCTTAAGAAGGTTCATTGGTGAACCAAAATCGATTTGATGATATTAAATTAAATATCATACAAAACAGGCATCTATTATTTCATGTTATGTATAATATATATATATGTGTGCGCATGTTGCAAAATATTATTTATTTACAGTGCCGTAAAAAATACATATTGTATTGTAATCAAAGCTTATCAGCAAACTATAAACTATTATTTATGCTATATAATGTACATAAAGGAAGTTCAGAAACAAATGTAATATATATCATGTTTCCACTGTATTTATTTTCATTTTACATCAAAACACAAGATTTTGTTTTTATACAGAATTATTGAATTTTTAAGATTATTATATCTCTCAACCAAATATAAAGTATTTAAATTGTAATGAAATATAACATCATATGATTTTTTTGTTAACTTTCAGTATCTGCAGTTCATGATGTATATGATTTTGATAATGGTGAGAAGATGTCACACTCCATAAGGAATCCATGTCACATCTGATAAAACATGGGTAAAGAGATATTTTACTCAGGTAATGAGTCAATTATTTAGGAAGAGCTTTATAATGGTGGTGATGGGTCAGACTTTTTATATGAAGACCCATGACCTGATCTTCACAATGTTTATGAGAGATCATACTCATTAGTTGAGGACCCCATGATTTATCTGATTTTCACATTGATGTAGAGACATCATACTTATCAGAGGAGAAATCCACGATTAATATTTATCTTAATACATTTCAGTTTGAAAATAATTGATAAAACAAACTTAATACTATTATTTAAATAATACAACAAAATTATGTCTATTTACATATTTTAAAATATATTTATAAAAGCTATTCATTTAAGTACTGGATTTCTAAATGACATTTCCTGATTAAATGATGAATCATTGATTCGGTGAATAGATATTGCTAGTTACTATGATCTTCTTTCTTTTAGAGTTATATTAAAATCCATTTATCCAATGTCATTGTTTATGCAATTTTTCTATAGCATTCCCTTGAATATATCCAAAACTTATACTTAAAAATGAAATTATTAATCATTCGTGAGTAAAAAATATTTCCAATTTAAAATATATAAATATCTCTATTTATTTTTAACTACAATGTTTGGATTTTGATATAACTTAATTTTTTTTATTACATTTATGTAATAAGAATTTAAAAACAAAAGTCTCTGATAAATAATTTCTATCACATTTACTGCAAACAATGCGAATGTTTTTTTTTTTTTATTTAATAAATTGTCTAAGAGTATATATTATTACTAACTTTTTGTTCTATTCATTGTTCAGAATTTAATGGCCTTAGCACAAAAAAGGTATTTCAAGATTAAAAGTAAATTAAATTCTCACACACAAAAAAAAATCTATTGACTTTTCTAGAAAAATAAGATATGCATTTGTGTTTTACTTCAAACTGATGATACTATTATCAGTGTCTCTAATGATAGTTTAGCACTGTTTTCCAAACCTGTTAGATGTATATGTAATGTAAATGCTTAATGAGAACAATAATAAATATGATGAAATAAATATTGCTATAAGATATTAGAAAAAAAATTATTATAAGTAGAAAATATAGAAATGACAAATTATAAATATAGATAATCCCTTTATAACACGTTTGATAGGTTTCTAAAAAAATGAACATGTTATATGAATTCATGTTATAGAAAACAAAGAACTAGTACAGAAAGCAGAGCTAGGTTCTAAAAGTTAAAATAAAATATACTATTTCATTTTATAACTAAGACAATTAAAACAATAAATAATCAAAAGCATTGCATATTAAAAATACATACCAGAAAATTTTTAATCTATATAGTAAAAAGAAGAAAATGGTGAAAATCTTAAAGAATTAATACTCCACAAACAAAATGAATTTAATATTCTAATTCCAAAATTCTTTATGAAATATGATACAATATACATGCTTGGATGATAAATATTGATAGAAATGGTGTTTGCTCTTAAAAACTTTCATTGCATCCCTTGTCATACAGGAATTTCCTTAATTATCAAAATTTGATATATGAATGTTATACAGGAATTTTTCTAATTATCAAAACTTATTGGTTGAATACTGTATTATTGGGGGGGGGGGGAGTTTTACAACTCTTGAACCATGTTAGAGCAAAATAGTGTTTTAGAAATGTCATGTTATATGGGAGTTTTCTCTAATTGTCGAACTATGTTAGAATAAAAGTGTGTTGTAAAAATACTATGTTATATGAGGGTTACCTGTAGTTTGTTAAAAAGTTTGCAAAAAATCGGAAAAAAATGTTGCTCATACTCGATGGAAAAGATAATAAATAATGTCACAAAAATCTTATATGCAAAAGCAATTTAAAAATATACAAAGACAAAAGTTAATAATAATGAAGGAATTATAATGTTGAAGTAAACTAATAATAATAATATATAACAAAATAGGGGGGGGGGACCAATATTCCTCTTTCTTCACTGTTTTTTATGAGGTAATTGAAGAAGCTTTTGCCTTGCAGCAAACTGTGACAGGCAATTTCAGACATGTAAAGAGAATGAAACATGGATCTCACCTGAACAAAATAATATATAACAAAAAAATTATTTAAGGATTCTTTGTAAAATTCTAAAATTATATAACAATCATAAGATCAATAGATGTATATTTTCACTTCCTGAATGTGATCCTATTGAATTTACCATTGTAAAAGCAAATCTTCTTTGGGTTGGATATGCAAGGTAAATAGTTAATTAGTAAACTTTCTAAGAATGTATTTTGCAATGAATTGAAGCATATTTTTCAGAGACAAAAAAATATCTTATTTATATTATCAAGATTATTCCAAAAATATTCAAATGGTTGCAATTGGCTGCCTACATTTAAGTAAGATGACAAAATATTTCAAAAAGTAAAATTCACTGAGAGGTTCAAACTACAGCATAGGAAGATATCAAATAAACAGATTAATGGATCACCATATGATACATTTACAATTCATGGTATTTCTCTGTATAGTCAAATAAAATTGTTCTTTAAATTTATTTTTTGTCTTTTTTCTTTTTTGGATACAATAGTCATATTTATTTATGAAAATTTACCAATGAAACGATGAAATAAGTCGTTCTTCAAAATTTTGATAACTTAATAAAAAATCATTTTGTTCTTAATAAGTTAAATGTTAAATTTCTCACATTTGAAAGACAATTGTAGTTTTTCTCTTTAAGAAATCAAAGAGTAGTAGTTGATAAAAGCAATTAAGGGTGACTGTTTTATATTAGATTTTGAAATTATATATTTTAAAATACACTTAGACTGAAAAGCATAGATAATAACAGAATAATTGTAACTTGTATTTGTGACATCATAGTGTATCTTTTGTACATTGGTTTAATAAAACAATTTTTGAAATCTATTCTTTTTTTTTTTTTTTTGCATTTCATTTATGTATTGTTTGTTACTATAATTCAATTTACAAGTGCTACATTTTCTCATATATATATATACTCTAGATCACACATTATTACATTGTTTTTAACCCTGATGTAAAATTTAAACTAGTAAATAGAATGACAATAATTTATTATAATAAATACTGAATGGCAATGATGATGAAATGGAACAGTATGACCTGAGCCAACTGAAGAGTGCTACTTTAGCCAGAAATGCATTGAAGATGAGAGAAGGTATTATGTAGTACAATCAAAGTTTTTAAATATATCTTATTTGTACACATTATACAAAAGTCATAACCAAACATTTTAATTTATCTTAGTTATTTAAAAAAGTGAAATAACAGATTATTAGTTTTTCAAAAAGTCATGTGCAGTTTGTATAACAGAAGAATTTTTTAGCTCTTGAATTTATTTCACTGTTATTTCTTACACCACACAGGATTTGTTAGTTGGATTTTAATCAAATAAATAACTCTCTTACTATTACATAATTTATTTAGTTGGTGCCTAAGTAGACTCTAATCATTAATGATAAAATAATTTTATAATTAATTATTTATAGAGTAATGACACTTGACAACACAAATGGTATAATGGGCATAATAGCTACATTTATTTTTAAACTTCATTCAGCTATGAATCGATCTAAAAATCTTCAGAATCTGTCATTTTATCACTGTGATAAACTATATAGGATAGCATAAAACCAATGGTGTATGCACTAATTTCTGGAAATGTTGGATGTTATAACTTTATTAGTATTTGTGATAGAAAAAATCTGTAGCAAGTATTAAAAAGCTTAATATATCTAGTTTTAAGTAAAATTATTTAGTAACTTTTCAACTCAATAATTTAATAATTTTTTGAAACTTTAAAAATACTTTTTTTTCAGACCCATCACTTTAATTGAAGAAAAAGTATACCGTGTCCCTTTGGTTGACTGAACTGAAATCTACTGTTGCTGCACAAAGAATACAATAAAGAATTACCACATAGAAGCTCTATTGCCAAATGGATGAAAAAATTCAAAGAAATAGGCTCAATCCATGATAAATCATGGTCTGGTAGGCCCCATATCAGCAAAGAAAGTATAGCATCTGTATAATAACCCTTTAATGTAAGTCCAAGAAAGTCATTAAGGCAACAAGTCATAAGATTCTGCAGAAAAGACCATATGAAGTCTTACAAAATTCAATTGTATCAAATGTTGTTAGAAAAGAACTATCATGCATGGCTAACTTTCTGTCATCAGTTCAATAAAAAACTTAGCAATGATAATACTTTTGTGAGTAGTTTAATATTTTCTGATGAAGCAATATTTCATATTAGTGGCAAGGTCAACATGCATAATTGCTACATTTGGGGAACTGAAAACCCAAATGAAACTGTTGAACATAAAAGAGACTCTCCTAAAGTTAATGTGTGGTGTGTTCTTGGAAAAAATCAAATCATAAGGCCATTCTTTTTGAATGTCATGTTATTAATATTGGCATCTACCTAAATATGCTGCATAATCACTTTATAACTTCAGCTTGAACAATTAGAATTAAAAGATGATACAGTATTTCAACAAGATGATGATCCTTACCACTTTACTCTGCACATTAGACAGTATCTAAATCAGAAATTTTCTAACAGATGGATTAGAAGAGGTGAACCATTTTCTTGGTCTCCACATTCACCAGACTGGAATCCATTATATTTTTTTATGGGGACATGTGAAAATAATAGTGTATGCAACCAAACCTTAATTGTTAGAAGACTTGAAAGTTAGAATAACTAATGTGATTTCAGGCATTACTGTAAATCAATTGGCAAATGTTTTTGGAGAACTACAAAATCGTATTGTCCTTTGTATTACTAATGATGGTGGACATGTGGAAACTTAATAAAATACAATAAAACAACAAAAATAGATAGATTTTCTTATTTCCAATACAATCAACATAATTTCTCTATCACAAATATTAATAAAGTTATATATATATTTAAATTGCACACAGACTTTATGATCATCTTGTATATATAAATATTATTGATATTAAAATTAAGATGCTGCCAGAACATGTCAATATATATGAAAATATTTACAGAAAATTCTTACAAAGTCAAAAGAACCAATAACAAAATGAGATTAATAAAAAAAAAATTAAGTATTTACATCATGGAAGAAGAAGAAAACAACATTATAGAATTAGATAAAAAAGAGTGGTAACAAAATCAATTAAGAAATGATAATTGATAGTAAAAAACTACAACTATTATTTAAAAAAACAATTGAAAAGAAAAAGATCCAATACACAAAAATATCAATCTCTCCAAATAATTATGATGAAACAATGCTAAACACAACTTCATAACAACAATGTTGAGAAAAAAATTTACAAATAATTTTGAATCATTCATTCCCAAAATGAGCTCACATAGATTCAATTCCCTTCAACTTAATGTGAACCTGTTTCAAAATCAAGCAACTATTGATGTGAAGCTTTTAACAATCTGAGGACTTCTGAAATGTCAATATTTTCCATTACATAATCTATTTGTACAGTATCTGAACAATTCCTACTTGTTCATTCTTCATATTCAGATTACATTGAAGCTCTAAAGAAGCAGGCCTAATTTCCACAACTACACTTTCTATCCTCAAAAAAGTTTCTAGAAGTAGTATACTTAATGACAGAAAAGTAAATAAAAGCAGAAAGTCTGATTAATTTCTTGGAATGAAAATAATTTTATTTCAAAAGATTTGGAAAAAACAATCTGCATGACTATGTGATTTGACCAACAAATTTGTACTAATACATTACAAAATATTGCTTTGGTCCTTAATACTAAAATGAGCAGAAATCAAAATTGGCAGCAAAAGGATTCAAACAAAAAATTTTGTTTTACATTTAAAAATGAGAAAAATAAAAATAGCTGATGACATATATATAATTATGAGAGACAGATTTCCAAACACAGTACACATTAATGGAAGACTATTTGGCTATTTTAAATGTTACAGCCACAATGATATGGCATCTCATTGCCCTATGAACAATTGTTCTACTTGTGGCTTCATTGAAAGAATGTGGCATATTACACTAGCTCGATAAATCACCTATGTCTCAAGTTGTAACTATATGAAATATCAGTTCTGAATCACATATTGAATACTGTATTGGTATGGAGCAAGGTGATAATGCCATTCCATATAATGATTCTGATTTTAATAAAAATTAAACTAAAATCACAAGTCAAGATATTTAAATATGTCAAAAGTATATTAAGCCACTTACATCAATAGTCATGTAAAATCAAAAAACTAACAAATTTCTCTAGCATCCCAAATACTTCATTTTGTGAAATATTATCTAATAATTAAAAGAAATAATTTCCAAAGGAAATATAAATTAAGGCTACATAAAAAAAGATAAAACATAAAAATAAAAATAAAAGAATGCTACAACCCTAGTAACTTATAAAGTTCATAAGACCATAAATATCCAGATTACATATAATGGTCAATAATGATAAAAAATTAGTCACTTTTAATATAAGAAGAGTAAATGCCTGGGCTAAAAACCATAAATTTATCCAGTTCTTTAATCAATATCTTTTGATGTGTTATCAATTACTGAAACCAAAATTCACTCAAACATCCTTAAAATGTGATTTAACTATTGATATATCATTCCTTTCTTGAAAAATAATCTCACAAGGGGAATCACAATTTTAGTCAATAAACATAAAGTAACTGGATCAATAATAATACTAGAACATGAAAAACTCATATCATTTTGCTAATTATTTCAAACATAAAATTCTCGACTGTACATTCTATTCATCACAAAGAAAAAAAAGACATGAATAAAGTAATAATCAAATACAATACTTTCAATCAATAAATCATATTGCAGATAATATAATGGGTGATTTTTTCAAACATAATACTTTTCTAAGGAATAAAATCAATGCACATTCATTTTCAAATAGCAGTTTATCAACTCTAATAGATCACGTCATCTTTTCTTCTAATTTCTGGCTACATTCTAAAGCCATTATCACATCAGCATACTTCATAAACTATAATATTGTGGAATTGTGTGTAACACTAAAGATTATAAAACATATAAATTTTAACACCTATGATCTCTCAAAAATTATAGGCAATGACTTTATACCCAATGAATAAATTTATGAGATTTTTATAAACTATCAATCAAATAATTTGTGAAAGATCAGCAAATCATATTCCATTAAACCATGCAATATTAGACATATTAAAAAGATCAGCCAACAATAGTCAAAAAATTAATATATTAAAAGATCAATATAATAAATTATATAACACAGTTCATGAAGAAATACAAACTTTAAAGTTCAGAAATATAACAGGGGCATGCCAAGATACGAACATACTATCAGACAGGAATTCACACAATAACAGAACAGGATGGTAACATTATAATGAGAAATTATATAGATCATGCGATCTGAAAATATTCCAGATATCAATACATGGATAATAATTTATCATTATGAGTTTGGCTGAAAAACACAAATTTACTACAACCAATGTTAATTTCTCTTGAGAATGTGATTAAAAAAATACGCAAGTTAAAGCATGTACTAACCTTAGGATTCTCAAATATCACATCTGACTTACATAAATCCATGAAATGTCTAATAACTACACATGACAAATTTTTAGTTAATTAAGTATGGAGCACATATATAAACCAGACATTAAATAAGAAAATATTATTCATAATAGTGAAGTCTGCTAAGACCATACATCCATTTTCCAATCAACAAAGACCTATAACAGCTGAAGATATACATGCTAAAATAGTGCTAAAATACTGTTAGATACATTGAAACCCATCTTAGCAACAAAACTTTCAGCTGTTCATTGTTCCACATCTGGAAATCACATTCAATGGTCAATATTGGCTGTCCAAGAAGTATTATCATATAAAACAAAATTATCTATTTGTTAATTGCAATAAAGATCTATTTCAAAAGTGTTTTAATCTAAACAGATATCTAATATCATATCAACAAAAAAAAAAAAACTTTCATATGTGTCTAATAGATTATATAAGAAATATACCAGGTGCAAAAACAATTTGATCAGGCTCTTATCAATATTTTGTATTACAAAGGCCCACCCAAGAATTATCTCTATCCCATGCTTTATTTGCTGTATATATTAATTCTTTTTTGTAAATAGACAATGATTCATATTTCAGGAATATTTGTTCTGAGTCTTTAAAGGAAAATAAATATATTAGCTTACATTGAAGATTCATTGAAATTACCAGAGGAATCACTAATATTCTTCTTATTAAGTAATGTCTAAAATAATTTTCACAAACAACTGGATCAATTGACAAATCTTCAGCATAGCAGATATTATCAGAAAAAAATCCCTTCACAGTTTACAGTAGTTCTAATTATGTTTCTGAGTATCCCAAAATGTGTCTCAATAACAAAAGCCAAATTAATAATCATAAATTAATCACCAATAAGATCACAACTATCTTTTGGTCCTATTGAATGCCATCTGAGAACAAAAATAAAAATAATTAACTCATTCTTAAAACTGTTGGTATATTATGCAACATAAACTTGTATAAGAAATATATCAATAGCAACATTTATAAACATAAAAATAGTTATTTATAGAGATCATAATCTTAACAGTTATCATACAACACATTAAGAACCCAATAAAAACAGTGATTTTGAATTGATTGATGTTAAGTTAATAAATGTATAAAAGCTAAATCATTCAGAAAATTATCTAATAATCCTCTATTTGAAATCAACTTTCTGATTTGATCAATTTGGGAAAAACATCATATATAATAATACTGTGATTGGCCTACTTTCATATGTGAGATCAAATGAATAGACCCAAATAAGTTGAATAACATACAATGAACTATCAATGATGGTGCATCCCAAATTATCACTTTAATTGTAAATCAATCTATCTATAAAAAAATTAATAAATACACTGATGGATGAACCATTGATAAATACTGGCATTAAATTCCTAGATGGTAGTTTCCCAACTACAGTTTTCCTCAACAAATCTCACAGATATTCTGACACAATGGGTGAGTTATATGGAATAGAGTGATTGTTGTCTTTTCTTCTGTAACATAAAATCAAACCAAATATTCTCCAAAACCCACTAAACAAGATGTTGAGATCAAGCTTTATGATTGATGGCAAAAAACAATAACAGCTGTTTTATACTACCAAAATTCATATGCTAATAAAATGCATGTCTTTCTCAAAAAAATAGTCTTATTCTGTTCAATAGTTTCATGAATGTTGGAATAAATAATTTTATAAAGACTTAAAATACATAATGTGCAAAATCCTTTTTTCCCCTCATGTGTCATAGCATCAGCCAGGAAGTGAACCCGCTATCCTGGGACAACTGCATGTAAAGTGGCTGTCGCTGACCTCTCGACCATCAATGCTTGACAATGTGCAAAATTCTTTATGACTTAAATAAAATATGAGTTCATTATCACACAATCATTAATAGAACAGTCTTTTTATACAATAAAATACACATTAAACATGCAAAAAAAAATCATAAACAAGCAACAAACTATATCATTGTCTTTATTTAATTTAACATGTTAAATGCTAATGTTTAATTTGTGACATATACCATGATGTTGAATAAAGTGTATATAGGAAATGCTTTTTTTTTTTTTAAATAAACTATACAGGATAGCTTTTAGTACAATTGCATTAAAAATGAATCTTTAAGTATAAGGTGCATTAAAAATTTCATTCACATTTTTGTTATTGGCTTTAATTAGTACTGATTTTAGTGTTTCCTGAAAAATCTTTCATAATCAAGGGTATTCGGAGACTCTGAAAAGTTTAACAATTGTCAATAAAGAATAATTATGTGTTTGTTATATTTCTCTCTAAAGGCAGTTTGAATTGCTAGTTCAATCCTTTAATTAAGCAATGGTGATAACACTTAATCACTATAGGTGACAGTTGGCCATTACACATTCCTCTCTTAAAACGCTTTATACCTACCATTCTAATTTTACAGCTATTTCATAAAGAGTTTGTATTTAAGATACAGCTCTAAAATTAAAATACTATTAATTAAAAATGAGTCTTCTATTTTAGATAATCCTAAAAAGACCCTTTTAATGGTCTATTTTTAAACCTTATATACAAATAAGTAAATCAGTATACCGTGTAGTTAAATAGAATAAGAAATGCATCCTGCTGGGTAACTGTTTAATTAAATCACAGATCAATAATTTGTTTGTTCGGCAAATCATTTTGAAAAATCCTTAAGTATGATTAAGTCCACAATGGCTTTCATTTTTCCAGCAGCTAATCTATGCTATTTCACAACAAGAAGATTACTTCTAAATTCTTACATAAAGAAGACCCTCTTGGTAGATAATCTCGATTTTGCTAAGCCTAAAGAAAATGAGGTAGTTCAAATACCAAGTAGTGTAATGAGAAATACATAATCCCAGCTTTTATTAATCCATTTAAAAAGAAAGTACGCTTTAGAAGTTAAAGATAGAAGTCAAGTTAGCGGAAAATCAAAGAGAATATTCGAAAAAAGAAAAGTTAAATCTGTTAAATTATCGCCGTACAATTTTTCAATAATCTTCTTTTTCAATAGAAAATATTAAAATACCTAAAATCTTTGAACTCATTGATCTTTCATTTACAATCTATTTAAAGTATATATTTAAACTAATTTGGTATTTTAAATATTGTTATAAATGTATATTTAATACCTTGTTGGCAGCAATGTGCTTTCCAAATCTTTATTATATATTAATTTAACAATTAAGGTAAGCAAAACGGTTTTGTTTATGCATATATATATATAAGAGGAACTGCATAGGCTATTCATTTATATGCAGATTATATTATAACAATACTGAGTATATATCATTACATCTATCAATACACTATAAACCAAAGACCTAATCTATTCTTTCTACATATACAAAAGTCTAACATAAAGATTCTTTATATATATAATTCAAAGAAAAGATCAAATTAATATTTTTTCTTTACTTTTTTTGAATGTATTTTTTTCTCTGTTATTAACTCAAGAAATATTTTTTAGTCCATTGATTATTTTATCTTACTCTAAAAGTTATAAACGTTATTCATTTGTAAACAGATTACATTTAATTACTGCAGCGGTGTTTGATGCATTTCTAAAGCTTAAGATTTCCAGATCGCGCTTAGATGACTCTCGAGAAACTGTATAAAAAGAATCCAATGAGTAAGAATGATAATAATAATAATAATAATCACTCAAAATGTTTTATATAATTAAATTATAAAATTCATGAAAGTTGCTTGTATTTTTCATAGGGGAGAATTGTGTAATATTTGAACAAGCTCTAAAGAAATAAGCAATTTTATAAACTAAAAAATTTAATGATGTCTGTGGAGGAAGATAATAATATTCCTTTTATTGTTCAAAAACAGTTCAGGCTCCATAATATTTTAGTCAGGTAACTGAGAAGAACATATAATTTACATAATATTATCTTTATATTTTTTAAATCAATATCTGATACAGTGGATTGTGAAAATTGCGTTATCATTTTTGAATATGACAGTATTATTCGAAAATATTTACATCAAAGAATAAAACTTGTTTTCAACATATTCAAATAGTTTGCATTTGTTTATGTGGTGTATGCATAAATATTTATTCTGCCACTATGGATATATGTTGAGAAAGCAATATGATTGATAGATCTTTTTAACACTACCACACATGAATATTTGTAAGTTAAAATCATGTTTGTGATAATCCATCTGATCATAATATTTCTAGTTTATTATTCTTTTCTTATACTTATGATGCCATTACTTTCACATCATGGCATTTATATACCTTATTCTTACAATCCTATTACTAAAATATATACTGGGAAGTAGTATAATATACAACAACATTGATAATCAGAAGGTAATCAGCCTTTGATATGCAATGTTCAATCTTATAATTAATTCATCTCTGTTATAGTGGGTAAGCAGGACTTTCTCAAACCCAAACACAAGGTAAAGACTTTTAAAAGATAAAAATGGCCATCTTATTTGTGTGTCTAAATGCAATTGTATAGGCCAATCTAAAGCATTTTAGAAAGAGAACATGAAAATGTAATCTTTAAAACTTTCCATCCATTACATTATTAATTTGTAATTAAATCCAGTGAAATTTTCAAATTTATGACTGGTAAATATTAGATGATATTAGAATCAATTTAATAACAATATAATTTGCAAGAGCAGTTTTGGTGTTTCATTAGTAATTCTTTAATCAGAAGGTAATCACCTTTGACATGTGCTGACAATCATGTTACTAACTCACCAATGTTATTGTAAGTATGCAGGAGACTCTCAAACCCAAACCCAAGATAGAGACTTTTAAAAGATAAGAATAGCTCTTATCTTCATACCTAAATGCAATTATATAAGCAAATCTAAAACATTTTGGAATGAGAGTATGGACAGAAAGTAACAAGAGATTGAATCTTCATGCTCTCATTCCAAAATGCATTAGATTGGCCTATATAATTGCATTTAGGTACAAAGATAAGACAGCTGTTCTTATCTTTTAAAAGTCTCTATCTTGTGTTGAATTTGAGAGTATTCTACATACTCACTATAACATGGGTGAGTTAGTAACATGATTTAAAAGTATGTGTTGAAGGCTGATTATCTTCTGATTAAAGAATTAGTAATGAAAACTGCATTTGTAAATTATATTATTAAAACATCATTGATAGTACACTGATAGAAAGAAGGCACTTAAAAAGGGATTCCATATACCATGTTGGTCATAATGCTGCAGGCAGTGATCCTAAAACTTAAAGCCAACCAACATACCACTAAGATACTTCCACTACTGCTAGCTTTTACAGTGCACTAGATTAACACTGGATGAATGTTTACCTGAAAAAGTTTATGCAAGATAAAAATTCTGAAGCTGCAATAAAAAAAATCAGTATTGAAAATTAGAGACATATAGAAAATTAATCAATAAAAGTTAGTGGCTGTAAAGGAAGTTCGATTAGAACATACTGCTTGTTATTCACATTATGCATAAAAAGAATAAATGATGAACTTTCATTGACAAAAAAAATGTAATTGATTATAATTTAGGAAATGCTGATATCAACATTATTTAAAATTATATGAGGTAAAGCAGTCACAAATTGTTCCCATGCATGATGTTGTCAATCATGTATATCTATTCAACATTGCTATACTGTAAGTCTGTGTCTAGAAACTTAATAAGTAAAGAAAAATTTTAAATAATTGACTTTTGCATGCAGAAATTATAGAAATTAATGGCAAGATAGTGAATATTGACTAGCAAAGTTGAAAATAGAAAAGGAATAAATGTTGCTGGTCAATAAGAATAATATGAATTAGAAGACTGATTAAAAAGATCCTATGAATTCAATTATCTTTTTCATTATTAATATATTTTTAAACAACCAAAGCATAATTATATACATCACTAAGTGTTCATCTGATTAAAATGAAAAACATCAAGTAAAATATGGCCAGGATCAGTTTATGGAACAGATCATGAATTACACATAAACAATTTTTAAATAAAACTAAAAAAAGAACAAATATGTCTCAAATTTTGTCTCAAAATTCTACTTATAAATTTAAGAAACATACATATTGGTAATAATAAGATTAAAAATCAATTTAATATTCTGGTTGTAATTTATTATAAATTATATTAGCTTTGTCTTTCTTATTGCATTGCTAAATCCACTTACCTTTAATTTCATTTGTGTTTTTTGTTTTATAATGCTTCCAACTCATTAGATTTGAAAATATAAGTAGAAGTTCTGAATAAGATATCTGGGCAACCAAACCATCTAATAGATTGTAAAAAGCATTGTAAAAGTAATAAAGAATGTAAATGATATTAATATTAAAATAGATTAACAATGGAGAAAAATATAAATCTGTTTTTGATTGAATACAAGTATAATTTATATAGTTGAAACTGAAACTGTTAGTAAAGTCAAAATTACCATTATAATTGTAAAAAAAGATAAAGAATAGGTGCAAAAATTTTAAAAAGATAAAAATCTTTTAAAGAAAGTGAATAAAATCCGCAAATGCATTGAAAATGGAAACAAGCTTGAAAAACAATTGCTATTTTTTAGGGATTCTTGAGATTAAAAACAAAGTTACATCCGTGAATAGATTTGTTGAAAAGTGCTGATAAACAAAAAATGTTCAGATAGGTTATTCCAAAAAGGTAATTTGATAAGACATAATACATGATGTAATCTTTAATAAAGGAACTCAGATTAGCCTTAAGTTTACTACTAAAGGTAAGGTCCATTGAAATTGATAATTTTGTATTAATTTTTTTTTGTGGCAAATGATAAAGAATTAATCAAATTGCTTATAAAATTATTCCCCTAATCTGAAAATCTATTCACTTTGTTAACAAATTAAAAAAAGTAATTCACTTTTTTTAAAATCAAAATCAGAGGAAGGAGTCAACAGACTGTTTTCCTGAAGGTTTGTGATGATGGTGTTCTAGTTGTATTTTACATTGGACTATTTCCATCATCTAATATAAGTATTGAATGGCGTTAGAACAATTTAACTATTTAAATATTCCAAATACATTCAACTGTTAGTAATAGCACCTCAAATAGGTTAGTATATGTACAATGTTTCTAGCAATATTAGTATCCCCTCTTCTTCAGGTGTTGCTGGCCTGAAGTGACAATACTAGCATGGGATTCAAACCTGGGTCCTTAGATTTTTTTAGTTTTGAATTTTAATGTAATGCTTTAACCAACTGAGCAATCCTGATAAAGGCAACAGACTGAGGTATTAGTCTCCCCTCTTCTTCAGGTGTTGTTGGCCCAACCAATAACATTATTAACATGGGATTTGAACCTGTGTTCTTAGATTCTTGAATTTTGAATTCTAAGGTAATGCTCTAACCAACTGAGACATCCTGCCAAAGGCAACAGACTGTAGTAATTTTATATACTTATTTATGAGGTTCCTCTTCATTTCTCCACTTTTTCCTAACAGCAAAGTCAATTAGTGTTTTCCATACATTATGTATAGTCACACTACATTGGCTATGGGATTTTTTGCTATTGTCATGTGAGCAGCTTCTTTAAATTTTCTTTTTTGTATCTTTTCTTCTCTATTTAAATATAAGTTAATTTTTTCTAAAGACCTTCAATGCATATATTAGATGATGGAAATAATCCAATATAAAAATATGAGTCAACAGAATGTTCATAAGATTTATCTGTTAAAGCACCCACAATTAAATTAAAACTAGAATCATTCAGTGAAGATTATAGACTTACACTAAAAAGAAACCTCCAGTAGTACACATAGTTTCAGTATAAGAATACAAGAGAGACATTATTAATGCTGATTAATTTAAAACCAGAAAAAAAAAAATCAGTATTATTATAACAAGGTCTTTGATTGAAATGACCATGTTAAATTATTAAATGATCTTGGAAATTTGCTTAAAGATCTTGGGTATATAGAAACACTTCAGCATTCTTATTTAGATCCTATATGAATCTAAAAACCACAGTTAGCATGTATTGGGATTAAAAATGGCTTCTAGTTGTCACCCTATTATTCAACAACCTTAGAATAGTTGATAAACATTAATACCTAAAAGTAGAAAAAACATCAAGACTTATAAAGAAAATTTAAAAATATAGTAAAAAATGAACTAAATATGAAAATAACAGTTGTTACAATAATTGAATCAATGAATATCTTGAAAATTGATTAAAAAAATATAGGAGTCATTGATAGTTTTTGCCTCCTTAGATCATTTAACAATAATGAAGAATCTAAAAGACAAGAAATTTGTCACAGACCAGCAATGAAGTAGAATTATAAAAAAATCTGGAAAAACTTTTTAAAATGCAGGAATATAATTTTAAAAATGCAGATCAGAATTTTTTAAGCTGCACTATTTTCCGAGACTCTAAATTAATGTAAATATTTAATACAGTAAAAGAAGTATAAAAATAGTGTTGCTTTTGAAGTATGGAGAAGTACTCAGGCTACACATGCAATTTGCAAATGCAGATTAGAAGATAACTTTCAGATATGAGGGTAACAGTAAATAACTTAATAAGCACTCCTTAGCTAAGAGTACTTCTTGTGATCTTATAGGATATTGAATTATCAAAACATTCTTCTTTCAATGAACTTCTTTACTATCTTCTTTTCCTGCCTTCAATCACTTAACTTAGTGTGGAGTCTGGCCATCATGAACTCCTCATATTATCAGTACACTTTTTATATTAGCTACAACAATGAGAAATGTATGTATTTATTCTTTAATTTTTTATCACATGCTCTTGGTACTAAAAAACAGTAGTTACTTTTTAGTTATATCTTTTGGAGGTAATACAATTATTAATCATTTATACTGAATATAAAAGTTAAATCAGCCAAGATTATATTTAGGTATCCCTATTTAAGAATCTCCCTGTTTACTCAGAAGTGGTAGGATTCTAATAAAGGTAGAATAAAGTAACCTCTCTTTAGTAGTCAGAGTAGTTACTATAATTGCTTGTTATAACAGCAGAAACAATTATAAAAAAAATAACAATGGTAAAACAGGAGTTATTAATGGTAGTAATAATTATTTTAATTCAGCCTACATGGTTTGGTAAAATGGTAGAATGACTAGAGTTTAAGATCCACAGATTGCAGCCCAGGTCTGTTACTTTTGATGCTTAAGAGTCTTATAAATTCCCAAACAATAAATCCTTTGATTATTTATTGAATTGTAAAAGGATGCAAAATAATGGCTGACATTGGAAATGTATGGATGAGAATAGAATAGAAGAGAAAACTACAATTAGATAGTTAAGACTTTCAGAAATAAAAATTTGTTACAGAAAAATAATAGAGCATCATCACAAGGTGTCAAAAAATAGAATAAAGTTCTATATTTTCCACATAGATTAACTAACATAAATTCATTATTAGCTTCTGTATCTTTTTATCTTGTTCTTTTTGAAATTGAATGTTCGTTCTTATTTAAAACTGACTACTAATAATATACACATATAATAGAACCTTTAATTAAATTTAATATAAGCCTGGAATATTTATCATCTTTTAAATTTACATATTAACTGACACTATTTAATTACATTATTATATATTTACAATGATTCTGAAATTCACAAGGATATTAAACAAACATGTAAGATTCTTTCTTATAAATACTACTTAAGGCTAATTTGAATCCAACTATAAAAACAGCTCTTTAAAATTGTTGGTGAGTCTCGCAAATATCATTACTCATATTATCACGCCCAATGTATAGTGTGGACATAAATAAAATTGGTTCTATTTCCATCTGCTTTGTGATTGAATAATGGTGTGTGATTTTTATTTAGAGTTAAATTAGACATTGCTTGGTGATTTTATCTTCTAACACTTGTATATAATAGAATAAATAAATAACAATATTTTTAATATTTTATAATTTTAAGAGGTAAAATAAATTTCCTCATTCAATATTTATTAATTAACTACTTCACATAATATCCCTGTCCAATCATCATTATTAGATGAAAGTGATACCAATTCCAACTACTTCTTCACTTCTTATTGTCATGGCAAATATGGATAATGATGACCATCTACAAATCTTTTTCTCAGATACTTTAAATAGTTTTTTAATAAGACATCAGTTGTATTTTTTGAAGATATGATGAAAGTATAAATATGTATATAAATGCTTTTTCTCTTTTATATTTATAATTATGATAGACAAAATAATTTGATGAAAGTATAAATATGTATATAAATGCTTTTTCTCTTTTATATTTATAATTATGATAGACAAAATAATTTCCTTTATATCCCAAAGATTTTAGAGTTGTTAGCGTCTCAAGACAAACGGTGCTTAGAAATTTTTGGATTGAAGACCTAGAGAGCCATTCAATGTTAACAACTTAATTAACTAATAGATTAAGCAAAGATAAATACTTGAAATAGGATATCTTTATAAAGTTGTAAAGCAAGGTAAAAACACAATTGGTTTGCAAATGGACTTTACTATAAATTTACAAATATTGAAAGTGCAAGAGAATTTATTACAAATAAAAAATGAAAAGTATTTGGCCAATTTTTTTGTGCTTTTTTTCATTGTGTTTTTTAATCAATGACTCAATAAATATAATAACTATTTTTATATCTTATTATACTTTTTTTTTATATAGCTACATGTTTTTATTTAAAGCAATGTTTCGACTTTATTCAAAAGATAAAACCTACCTAAAATATCACTACATAAAAATAATAAAAAAGATAATATATAAGGGATTCGAACTCAGACTTTCACACGACACTCAACTCTCCATGCCATCTCATATTGCTAAAACACCTGATCACACACATGTTGAAAAGATAAAATAATCAATATACATATTTCATGCTAAACCAGCAATCATCAGTTGGTCCAGATTATTATCTCCATGCATATATACAATCAGTGCTCAGCTTTATATCAAAATAGCCAATCTTCATACTTTACCAGATTTTCAATGAAATGGATGGCTGAAGAGTTGTTGTAGGCTGGAGTAGTTTGAAGTCTGTCCATTAAAGTATGAAGATTGGCTATCTTAATATAAAACTGAGCACTGATTGTATATGTGTGTGGAAATAGTAATCTGGACCAACTGATGATTGCTGGTTTAGCATGAAATATGTATATTGATGATTATTTATCTTTTCAACATGTGTGTGATCAGGTAGGTCAGCAATATGAGATGACATGGACAGTTGAGGGTCATGTAAAAGTCTGAGTTCGAATCTCTTATATATTACATTATATGTGCAGTTGTGTGTAAGCCTGTAGAGTATATTAAAAAAAGATAATAGTAATTACACTAATCAAGTGCTGGATGTTAACAATTTTTGGAGATCATTTATTTTTTTCATATGTGTGGTCATGTGTTTCGATTGTATAAGATAGAGTGAATAGCTTAAGAGAGTTTGAAGTCTGTATTCAATCCACTATTATTGCATCTAAACTCCAAGTATATAAATTACATTTGTATTGAAATAATACTCTACTAAAACTAAACACAGATTTATTTACCAACCAATAATTGGATTATTAACTGGGTTAACTAGCCATGCAATATAGTGTAGAATATTTATATACATTATTAACTCAAACACCTAAATAGTTGTTTTTATGTATGTAGAACAGCTTTTGTTTTTTTAAAATGTCAACAATAGTTTTTTAAAGGTTGAGATTGAATGAGTCTACACTGATATTATAAAGATAAATAAGAATACTATTTCGTCGATAAAGTTTCATAAATTGCATATAAATATAATATGATTGTGAAAGTTTAATATATATATAATTTTATATTATTGAGAAAGTGTTTTTAAAAAAAAATAATATAATTTTTAATATATGATTTTTTTTCTAAGTACAGGCTTTTATATAAATAGAATCAGAATAACCAGAAGCATTGTTTAGTAACATCATGGCTTAATACTTTCTGTTTAGACAATTTTAAATTTGGGTAAAATAATCAATGCATTCTTTCACATAACTTTACACACACATACAAAAAAAAATCTACTTGATTTTTTTTTTAAACTTGATATTTGTTTAAGCCCCAAAATCAACCAATTATACATATATAACAATAAAAATAATAAATATAACAGTAATAAACTATTGTATACAGTCTTTAATCTGCAGAAATATTTTCAGTTAATTTCTTAACCTGCCTCAACTGCTGTTAAATTAAAAAAAAACTGAAGCAAACGTCATCAACTCAAATCCCATGAATCAGAATTTTAATGTTAACAGCTTGACTATTAATTCAATTCATTTTATTCCTATTTATTAAAATTGCCTCCTTAACAGCAGTTTAAGTAGGTTAAGAAATTGAGGGAAGAACTTCTGCAGATTAAAGACTATATATAATAATTTATTACCATTATATTTATTATTTTTATTGTTATTACAATAGTTTTTTAATTAACAGACATTTTATTTGTATTATATATATATATGAGAGGTTACTCAAAAGTAACTATAATATTTATCATCTATAATAACACAGCAAAGGTACATCCACTTTTTCTTTTAAAATATATATGTTCTACAATAATATCAACAAATAAAAAATCCTTCTCCTTTTTTCTTTTCAAAAACTTTATTTTTTATCTCAATACTGAACATATATATATATTTATATACAAAACTCCAACGTTTCAATTGTTTTATCTCATACAGTCATTTTCAAAGATCTGCAACAATATTAAATACATATCAACAAATAAACTTCAATTACATAAAAACTTTCTCTTACATTAACATAATAACAAACATATTAAACATATAGAAATATATTTTACTTACATCTTTCTCTCACTGCTATATTTTATTACTCTTTTTTTTTTATTTACATTGTTTAATTACAAATATATCTTAAAATCATCCAAGAAACTTTCTATACAAATTTAAATACCAACTCTAATTTCCAAAAACCTCCCTTTTTCTTTAAATTTTATCTAAAACCCATCTTAAAACTACATTCCTAAACTATATATCTAAATGAATATAAAACAAATTTAAACACCCCCCCCTCTCTCTCTCTCTTTTATACAAAAAAACTTCTAACAATTTACCTAAACCCATTAAGCATTTATTTTAATTATACAGTAATTTATATTCCTTATCTACTCCATTAATTCTATTTAGAGTAGGATTATATTTTTTTATATAAACTATAACATTATAATAAAAAATTCTTTATTTATTTTTAAGTTTTATAAATTTAATCTAAATATGTTTATCATTTTTCAAAGTAGTCCAGACACACTTGCAAAATGACACATTTTAAAACCTGCAGCCCCCATTTTTTCACCACTTTTAAGTCTGCAAAAAAAAACAATTAAGACTTTTTTTCATTTGAGAGATTTAAAATAAATTGCATGGATCAGGATAAGTGAATATTGTTAAAAGATAAACTGGGTCTTGCTGAGTTTAATTAAAAAGTATTTTACACTCAAGGCTTTGAGAGCTGACACTTTGTTGGATTGAAGCTTAAATTTACAAAATGGGATCTTTATGTTTTACTGCATCATGTAAATGTTTCAGAACTTTCAGATAAAATGCCTGACCATTATGAACTAAATCTGAGAGAACAATCTCATTTTCATAAATAAAATTAAAAAATCAGTGTTGTTTTGATTGGACTTCATACGCCACACATTTTAGAGATGTGGTGAATTTAACATTTTATTTGAACCACTCATAAACTTGGGTTTTTCTAAGATCAGTTTGCTGGTAATCTGTTTCAAGCATTACAACTGTTTTCTTTGCTGTTTTCTGTAAATGAAAACATAATTTCATATTACTTAAACTTTTCAGTCATTATAAGAATTGCCAAATGTGCAAAATGCACTTTACAAAAAAAACATGCTATGTGATACCATGAATTTACATGGCAATATCGCTTAGAAGATTGATGCAGAAGGGTTTCTGCAAGTATGTAATTGCAGAAGCATATACTACAACAGGTGTACAAACCAGAGAATGATTCCAATTAATTTTGGGTATCCCTCATATGTCAATGTAAAGTTTGGGTTTAAATGAAAAATAAATTTTAACAAAAAAAAAAATAGTGGTTTTTATGAGGTCATATAAAAATTTGCATTGATTATGCTATGGTTCAAATTTGAAAAGAAAGAAAAAGAGAAATTTAATTTCTATGATAGTGATGTGGGATAAAATGACCATGGAAACATTCCATAAATAGACTAACTGTAATTTATACTTTTTTGCTATTTTTCCATAACACAGATAGATAATTTTTATTTTTGTTTTTAAAATAATAATGTTTTTAATAGTGATAAATAGTTACTAGCTTTAACATATGACCTAAAACATCGATACAGAGCATTAGTACTAATATATATTTAATGCCTTTTAAAAGTTCCTTTAGAATAACATTCAAACCCAAAGTTAAGCATGATTGCAATTCATAAAAGTTCAAATGAAACCACAAAATGCTTTCATTGTATAAAAAAATATAAAAGTTCTGAAGATGGAATCCTCTATTCAATAAGTATTTCATGAAGACAGAAAACTGTTGAATTTATCACTGCTCATAAATAACAAGAATGTTTTAATAGAAAATTATTTATATTAGAAAGTATTGATTTTATACAAAAGTTTTATTTAAGATATCTGAAAAAAGTAATATCAAGCCATTTTTTGCAAGAATGATTGTAGAGGCTCAAAAATTACTATGCACTTAAAACATTTAAACTACAGGAAAGATTGCATTTTTAAATAATAAGCCTGCTGTCATATTTTTCACAATAATTGAAGAAAAAAATACCTTCAGAAACAAGTGATTAAATGGAGTTATTCTGAAAAAGACATCAAATTCACTGTGATTAAAAAATTATAACACAGACAAAAGTTTTAATTCAAAAAATGCCAACAACGATTTACAATTTTACCTAGAAAACAACAAAAATATTGTTACAAACACTGGACAATTCTACAACTGTTAATGCATTAATCATATTTTTATTATTATTATTATTAAAATTATGTTTGAAAACTCATGCAATATTTTAACATCAGAATTGATAAATTGATTTTTAATTCATGAATCTTTAGAACCTTAAGTCCACCAATGCTAAACTATATAAAAGAGTTTTTTGATTGTATTAGAAATTTCAAAATAATTTAAATGGTAGAAAACATGATTATATAACAGCTGTAAAAGTGAATATTTTTTTATAATTTTTTTTGAGAAGATACTTGATCAAAACATAACATTTCCCTTCATCTTAATTACTGCTAAACACATCAATCTGTTAGACAGTCAGCTAGTTCTTTCTAAGATATATTATTTTGAGTGACTTTTTGCGCTAAAATTAATTTCTATTGTCATACTGGTAAAAATACAAGATATTGATATATAATTGATTTATTTAAACGTTTTTGAACGTTGGATAAAAAGAGGTTTTATTCAGTGTATATATATGTCACCATAAGGGACTTGAACACAGAATTTCAAATTCCCTTCAGCTATTCACTCTATATCATACAACTGATACATGTAACCACATACATGTAAAAAAGGTAAATAATCTCCATTATACATATAGCATGCTGAACAAGCACTCATCAGTTGGTCCAGATTATCATCTCTCTCTCACACACACACACACATATATATAAAATCAGTACTCAGTTTATATTAAGATAGCATGTAATAGAAAGTTTACACAGACCAGAAAACTCTGATAACATGAGTTAACACAAAAATTGGAATAATATATAAGCAATAAAAAATTTTCAATATTATTACAATCATAATGAGTTAATCTGAAACTTGATTCAGAGCTAATCACAATTGCGTAAATTGATAAGAAGAGTCGTTCAAAAAGCCATAGCCTAATTACTAAAGATAAAAGAAAAAACATTTTGAATAAATTTAAAGCACTTACATCATAATTAATTTGCATATAGCTAATGGTATTAATAATAAAAACAAAATAAATACGATTATATACTTTGCAAAGAGATTAGATATCATTAACAAAAGTTTAGTTTATATTTTAACAAGTAGTAGCAACCAATAAAGTTATAAAAAAAATTGAAGTCATTTTTTTAAAAATTTGATAAAATAGTAATATTTTACCCAAACAGTTTTACTCAGAAACATTATATGGAAAGTAAAGATTGAAACAAGTAATTATAAAGACAACAATGCCATATGTGAAGTCACAATAATAGTTACAGATTAGATCAAGGCTAGTATGTGGCAACAGTAAACATGACAGAACACTAAAAATTTGAAAGCCTTGTTTGAAATCAAACAATATAAAACATGAAAGAAGTTGATGGATTTAAGATGAAAAATTATTCACAAAATATTCTGGATTATTCTTTTTGGGCAGATTATAATTTTTAATAGCAAAGATTGGCACATAATGTGCTAACTCATATTCTTATGTTTGCATATAAAATTCAGGCATTGAATGGGAATAAAACCTACAAAATTTTAAGGACAACAAATAAAGCCAAATTATTGAAGTGAACAAATGAAAGGAAGATATCTAAATAAAGACAGAAATGATTTTATATCATATTTTACAGGTTTTTGTTATAAAAGTTATGTGTTGCATCAAAAGGAAACATTAATTTAAAAATAAGATAAATCTTAATAGAAACCAAAACATAAAAGAAGTTGATAATAAATTTCAGCCCAGATTCAAGAATAACCAATATTTATAGAAGACATGATGTGAGTACAATATCAAGTGCCAGATAATAACTAATAATTTATGAGATTAAAAATAAAAATTTATCAATAAATTGAAAAACAAACTGTCACATGTTTAGTATAGGATTTTAGAAGCTTATGTAAGATTCAATATCGTTTTTCTTAATCTTGCAACAAAAGAATTTTGACTTTCAATTGAAAAAATACTAATTGCAAAAATGGTGAAGACTGGAGATAGACAAAAACTGTAGGAACTCTGCAAAGCTATCTGGTTGTATGAAAATAGATGTTGTTTACTGATATTATTACTTATAAATTTAAATGTTAGCCACACATTAGCAGAAAGAATTTTATAATAACATCATTTTTTATTATTTCTATACCATGCAATGTAAGATTTAATAAGTAGCAATAGATGTCAGATGGTAGTGCTTATTAATTGCTATTCTGTTCTGTCCTATTCAATATTCACAGACTAGTCCTAGTTTATGGTTTTCACCAGTGAGGAGCTTTGAATTTTGGACCAGTGCCATAAGCTTCAAACTAGTCTGGGAATATTGGATAGGACAGCAAGCATAGGGGTTAATAAGTACTATTATTTGACATTTACAGTAATTTGCAGAGAAATTGTGGAAATTGGCACTGCTACAATGGGCAGTATGTAGGTTAAAGTATTGTGATGGAGTCAGATAATATTTTATTGATTTAATTACATAATAACTGACAAGATGATAAACCATAACAATAAATCTTTAAATATTGCCTAATACAAATTTGAACTTGTATAGAACTTTTACAAAAAAAAATCATAATCATTAGAAAAACAACAATAAAGCTTGAAATTAGACAAGAAGTAATTAAGATTAGAAAAAGTAATAGGTGTAATATTATTTAAATAATGACTAAAAAAATGAACAATCAAAAAATGGTAGTTAGAAAAAATGGCTGTGCAGATGAATAGTATGGTATAAAAAGGTTTAAAATAAATTGAGATATTCTAGTTTTTAAAGACAAGAAGTAATGAAACAAACTGGTAACTAAAAAATCTGCATGAGATAACAGGCTTAGGAACATGTAGAAACTTATGCTAAAACAATATGCAAGATGAGAAAAATATATGTAGTGTTATTGGATGAATAAAAAGAGATGCAACAAAGATGATTAAAAGATTTATGAAAATTATAAAGTGATAGCTTATCGAAAATTAGGTTTTTCATGCTACATAAATTTTTGCATAATGTTTGTCATGCTTTATGTACAAAAAATAATTTTTGTCCAAAAAAATCATGGTTGTTTGTGGGGAAAAAATGTTGTTAGGATGAAAGTACTAACAAACGAGCTGATCACTTTTTTAAACTCATGATATCTATACAAAAAGTTTAATCCTTTCATATTTGCAGCATTTCAGAGTAATAAAGTCATTATGAACTATAATAATCAAACTATCAAATGTGATATTTTAATTCTTTATTACAAACAAAATATGTTAATCATTTGAAGTTGACTGAGAGAAGACAACACTAAAAGGATAAAAAAATCAAAGTTATTATATAGTCCAATCACTGGTTTATGAAGAGAGTCATATTGTAAAGGTTAAAAACCAAAATTATTAAAGGGATACTGTCAAGTTGGCTATAAAATTAAAACAAAGTTTTGAATAATGATCAAGATGAGTGAATATCTGAACATATCAGCCAATGATGATCCAACAGCTAATAGAATGTCATTTTAAAATGTTTTAGGTTGAAGATCATAAATCCATAGATGAATGAAATTGTTAATTTAAAAATATGTGACTCAGGGTCCAGTAGTAGATTTAGTGATTATTCTTCGGACATTATAATTTTTTTAAATGCTTTAAAAGTATAAAGTTGCATACAGATGTCACTACCTATATAAAGTTCTCAAATACAACAATATATCTAATTTTAATTAAAATTCTTTTGGAGAAACTCTGAAGTTCTAAGACAATATAGGTCTGTCTAATGAAATATATATTTTTGAAGTTAATATACATATACAATTTTATTTCTAATCTTTCTAACAGCATTCTAATATCAAAATGTTGCTATTTAGCATGCTATTTATGACCTATAAAACACATTATAATAAATGTCACTGTAGATTTTACTATACACATTAACTCCCCTTTGTTCAAGCATATCAATTCCAATTCCTCACATCTGGAATCAATGAAGGGAGATATTTAAGAACAATGAACCTCCATAAATTTATTATTACATTTATAAGATTAAGACCAAATAGCTAAAAGATATTTTTGCAACGATTTTCTAAGAATTAACAAATGGGTTACAAGTAGAACAATAAGAATACTGGTTAGTCATGTAAAAAACAGAATTGGTAAACTTATTTTTTGGAGTATGTTTAAACTGTGTGATCATCTGAAATAAGATTTGAACTGCTTAAAGTATCTATATTATTTAAGTTCTAAAAGTTTAAATAAAAAGGCTTTTATAACTATGGAAGAGTGATTGAATGTAGATGTAATTATATGTTGGAATATTTCATTATCTAGTTGAATTACTAAATGTTTGAGAAAAATTTAAACTTTATTTATACTCTTCTAAATACATTTAATTGTTATTAAAACAGGCAATGCTCTCTATATGTATTGCCACTCAGTGCACACCAGAGTAATCAATGGATGCCAGAAGGCATGTGCATAAAATCCCTATCTAGTGCCTACTCATCTAAGATCCCCAGACTAGTTTCTGGATTGTGGCCTTCATCAGTGAGAAACCTTGGATCTGAGAGTACTGCACCTATGTATAAGCCTTCTGGAATCCTTTGATTACTCTGGCTTGCACTGAGTGGTAATATGTATAGAGAGTTTTGCCTGTTTTAATAACAGTTATAAGCAAGCATAAAAAATGGTGATCATCCTGATGTTTATTGACATTTAATTGTTATTGGTAATGTTGATTATTATTAACAATTAAATGTATTTGGAAAGGTAGAAATAAAATGTGAATTTTTCCAAAAACATTTAACACTTCAAATAGATGATGGGCTGTAGCCTAACTCATAACAACAAATAAAATGCTATCATTATAAAACTTCAGGAAAACATTAAGATAGAAATTTAAAATACATATTCCTTTATTCACTTTATCTATCCACGATGTAGTAGAAGATAGTTAAAATGAAGCAACTATACATTTTGGCCTACACTTATTACTGTTATAACATGAATTAAATTGATCTGGTGAAATTTAAATCTCTCTTTCATGATTAAAACAGTAGAGAATTTTACAATTTTCAAAAGCTTGGAATGCATTTAAAAAAAATTTAGTGAAAAATTATTGGGAGCAAAAATTATTTTATATCAAGATTTGAGTTTTCCCCATTAATATTTAATCCTTACTGTGATTCCAATGAGTGCACCATAAAATCTTGTAATTATTTCTAATATTCATCACAGTTACTATATCTTAAATGATCATTAGCTTCATTTTGCTATCATCACAGTTTTTATTTAATAAATAAATAAATTTAACATAAGATTCTCTATATTTTAGTTTTAGCTTTGGTTTCTAGGTGGTGATAGTTGTAATCAGGAGTTAATCAGAAGGGGAAACAGTTTTTGATGTTTCCATATTGAGTAAAAGATCTGGTGTTTTTTTTTATTACATCACCAAATTCAAAGTAGTTTTTTTATTTCAAGTCATTTATTTTTTTATATGTATATGATACTATATTAGCTTTTTTGAATTATGTTATATTTTTATAAGTGTATTATATTGTTATAAAAATGTAATACAGAGAGCATACCAATAGCTCAAACAAGCTCTTAATTAATAAGTGCATTAAGAGAAAATATTTAAAATCTTTACATGAAACATTTTTATCCCCAGACCAATTGGTTTCAAGCTTATGGCTCACCTCAGTGAGGATCTAAAATATTCAGGCACTAGATCTAAAATCTCAACTCAAAACCCAGCACTTATATCATATGTAATATTTAAGTAGAAACTCTGAAGTTTTTGGACAAGAAAATGTCTTTTACTCCAGCTATCTAACTTAAATAGCTATATGGGACTGAATCAAATTTAGATCTACCATATATTAATAGTCTCAGCATAGCCAAAGCCATAAAGATAAAATTATAGAAATCAATAATGCAAGTCATATATAATATATATCACTTTTATAAGCTTGTATTTACAAAAATGTAATGCAGAGAGTGTACAAATAGCTCAAACAAGCTCTTAATTTATAAGTGCAGTAAGAGAAAATATTTAAAATCTCTACCCAGAACATTTTTATACTCAGACCAATTGTTTTCAAGCTTATGGCTCTCCTCAGTGAGGAGCTAGAATATTCAGGCACTAGATCTAAAACAGCAACTCAAAACCCAGCACTTACTTCATATGTAATATTTAAGTGGAAACTCTGAAGTTTTTGGACATGAGATTTTAAATATTTTCTCTTACCACACTTATCAATTAAGAGCTTGTTTGAGCTATTGGTACACTCTCTAAATTACCCTTTTGTAAACACAAGCTTATAAAAGCAATGCCATGTTATATATATAACTTGATTTATTGATTATTATAATTATATCTATATGGCTCTGACTATGCTGAGGCTATTAATATATGGTAGATCTGAATTTAGTTCAGTCCCATATAGATATTTAAGTTAGATAGCTGGAGTAAAAGACATTTTCATGTCTGAAAATTTTAGAGTTTCTACTTAAATATTACATAGGAAATAAGTGCTGAGTTTTGAGTAGATATTTTAGATATAGTTCCTGAATATTTTAGATCCTCACTGAGGTGAGTCACAAGCTTGAAACCAATTGGTCTGGGAGTAAGAATGTTCCAGGTAGAGATTTTAAATATTTTCTCTTATCACATTTATTAATTAAGAACTTGTTTGAGCTATTGGTATGCTCTCTGTATTACATTTTTGTAAATACAAGTTTATAAAAGCAATGTTATGTTATATATGACTTGCTTTATTGATTATTATAGTGTTATAAATATACATGACTGGAGACATTACATATTTTATGTTGATAACATTATTACATTATATTTCTAAAAATATTATTTTAAAGATATTTGTAAATTTTTAAAATTATTTTAAAAAAGATTTAATAAAAATATTGATAAAAAATTAAAATAAAGGTCAAATATATAAAAAAAATTTCACAAGAGCATTAAAGTTCTTTAAAGAACAGCTATGGAATGTGTTAAATTGAAAACTGTCAGAAGAAATATTTTGTCATTTATGCAATGAATTGTTGGAATTAAACTTTTTAAGAATTCTTTCTGTAATAAACTTGATCTGAAGTTTCTATTTTAATATTTCACTAATAAAGCTTAGTTTATAAAAAGCACCACTCAGATCTGACTTGGTATTATAACAATACTTTCATATTAAAATATTGTATCAAGCAAAAGTTTTTGAAATGAAAATGATTGCTAGCATAAATTAAATGAATGAAATTATAAATAGTGTCAGTATTATTTTAAAGCATAATAAAAAGTATATATACATGCACACAACTGTAAAGTTTGACTATTGGCATTAATGCTAGAGGTGAAATATTTAATATTTTTAATGTTGCATTATATGAAAATATTAAAATTATTAATTTTTTTCTTCTGATATTACTATTTAAAAGTTTTATAAATTAAACATAAATAATTTAGTGAAACTATAAATTCTATATAATTTTCTATGAACAATAGTATTTTAATTTTTTTTCATTGTGTATATTAGTGTTTAATGTTAATTCTTTTTTAGCAAATTCTATGATACTTTAGAATGACTCTAATGATTGCCTTCATTGGTCATGATGTTAGTTATATGACATTTGAAAAATATGTATATCCATAATTGTATTGCAGTTTTATTAAAAAAGTAGTCTTTCAAATGAATAGTAAAGATGATATATTTTATTTTTTTTATTTTTATGACTAGATGTCAAACATTACCAGCAAAAAAAAAATTCTGTAGGATAAAAATTAAATTCAACAAAATGGCAACATTGGTTCATATTTTATTTGGCAAGCAAAAACTATTATAAAGATCTTGTTTTTGTTTCAAGTTATTTTTGATCATTGAAAAGACATTTTTATTTAAAAATTATAAAATAATTTTAATTTTTATAATTATATAATTTTTTAGAAAGATTTAAAGTTATATAATGGAAAAAAAGAAAAAAAAAGTTCTGACATTTTACCTATCACAAAAAAAAAAAAGTTTTGTTTATTATTCTCTTAAATAAATTTATAAAATTTATTATTTTTTCGTTTCTTAGTTATGATTAAAATTAAATTCAAAGTGAAAGTCATTTATATAAAAAATTAAATTATATAAAGTTAGCTCAATTTAAATACTATACTTGGTTACAGTAGCGTTAACCTTTGAAGTTATTTGCACTATGATAGTAAAATCTATCAATAGATTAAAGATTGAACAAGCATGCTACTATATTAAAAAATATAACTGTCAAGTGTTGTAGTTTTAGGTAATTCTAATACTTCAATGGGAACAGAAATGATTACTGATCATTCTTTATTCTTTATTTCTTTTAACCTTAGATATAGAATTTTCTTAAAGTTTAAATTTATCTTCTACTTATTATAAATTAGAAAATTTATTTCTTTAATCATTTAACTTTCTTTCTACTCATATGCATAATTTTATTTGTCTAAAAATTATTATTACCATTATTATATTTCAAACACACAATTAATGCCTTATACTTTTGAACCAAACAAGTTTTATTTGCTACGCCAAAACATCCATTTCACAATAATGTATAGTTATTAGAAAATACATAGCTTGGCCTAATCAAAAAGACCTAATTAAGTTAAAATACATATTAGGAGCCATTGACATATGTTTGTTTTATAACTATATAGTAAAACGAGTAAGTTGTATTATATATGTATTTATAAGTTTATATTTGAAAGTAATTTAAATATATACATCTTAGTCAATGATAATTTTTTATTGCTTGTTATTCTCTCAATATAAGCACACAAAAAATAAAAATATATATTATAATCCCAAATCCATCATATTAAAACCCTTGATTTCCACAACCATTGATTCAAACAAAATATAAAATAAAAATTAAAAAAAAATTAGAATATATATTTAAATTTAAAATTTATGTATTTCTTATGTGTATTACTAATCTGTATAGAAATACTGATTTTCTTTTTCAGCAGTTCTTTTTTTAAATTGTGCCCATTTTTTAAATCTCCAATTTGGTCAAGATGAAGGAATTCTTACATTTGTGGAATTATCAAGAATCTGAATCCATTCTCAATATGTTTTCCAAATTAGACGTGTTAAATTGTAGTTTTTATCAATTTAAACGGGGAGGGGGTGTTCTTCGTTTGTTTTTTAACACTAACTACATTTTTTTATAATTTAAAATGTATTTATTATTTGCTTGTAAAACAGTAGACGTTCACAAACTGCATTTTTTCCAAATTAATATTATCTTCTACAGTCTTGTAGCAATGCTGAAAAGTTGTGTCTTTGTGATTATTTTTGTTTCTGTAATCAGAATATTCTTTATTTTGTTTTTGATAAAAATGTAATTTTCGTTTTGTTATGATTGAGCCTATGCCAACTTATGTATGGGATTTATGAGTAATAATATTTAAGATAAAATTTTCAAAATCTAATTAAATTAATAATTTCCTTATGTGTTACTAATTAACAAGTTAGGTAACATCTTTATATTAACATGCTATAGCGGGGTACACACGTGGATTTTTTAGATTATTGGTAGCTATCTAATCTTTTCAAATTCATGACGCTAGAGTGTTACTTGTCTACTAACGTTCTGGATAAGATATATGTATATAACAGTTTAAAAACACTGGTTTGTTGTTGCGTTTTTTTTTTCTGAGTGATTTTTTTATTAAGATGACTTAGCTTTCAAAATGCACTTATGGGTTATGACCCGAATCCTGTTAAAGATAAAACTATATTTAACAACTGCAGAAAAATATTTGTTGAAATTTAAATGAGTTGAAAAAGATTCAGTTTTGACGTATTTCTTGGTAAAGTTATATGATTAAAACTAATATACACGAATGAACCTTGAACGTGTCATCGTCTTGACAACCAAGGTAGAAGATATGAAGAGGCGTGATTTGACACATATATAAGACATTGTCAATAATAAGGTAAGCTAGAACTGATTGTTACAAACGTCTTAATTCGTGAAACTAATCATTTATTGATTCGTTTCAAATCAATAAATTACACTTGTTAAAAAAAAAAAAAAGTACACATATTTGTCAATCTAAAAAGATAACAAGGTCCTCACCTTTTTAAAAAAGTAACAATTTAAAATTCTTTTCGTTTTTTTTTTTACCGAATTACTTTTGAAAAAAAAATTAAAGAATATTTTAATTTGGTGGATAGGGGGCTTTTAAAAATATACTAAGTGCTGATTCAGCACGAAATACTTCTAATGAAGATCATTTATCTTTTTCATATGTATGTGGCAATGTATATCAGTTATATTAAATAGAGTGAATGACTGAAGTGAACTTGAAAGTCGGGTTCAAATCCCTTTAATATACTTTTTATAATTAACAATTTTCTGACAAACACATGGCCATAAACGATGTATGCTTTTATAATATATATAACAAATACTATATTGATTTATTTTATATTTTGCCATTAAAATAATTTAATGTGAAATCCATAATAATTTGAGAAACTAGAATAACAAAACTTAATGTTAGTATAATTTTTTAAATTGTAGATAGTTATTTAGTATATTTCCACTATATTACCATGTGAATGTTTTTATGAAGATGGTCTACTCATCAACATACATAACTATAATGGAGATTAAGTTAAAGACCTTTTTTTATATAAAAAGTTTAATGGCTCCTGAAACATTGAAGATGTATGTATGTTTGTGAACCTTGTACTTATGGCAAGCAAAAATAAATTCTAGTCTCATTTCTTCGAAGAATCTGAAGAGTTTTAGTCACGACATCAATTGTGACAATAATAGGTATTGCTAAAAATTACAAAATTAGAGAATGTATTTTATGATTATTTTTTTAAATTTGTTTATGTACAATTGTGGATCACTTTATGAAGTTAAAAAGAAATAGACGTACTTTATTTTAAAGTCATAAATATTGAAAGAAATAGGAAAATTGATTTATTATAAATAAAATATAACATAAGATTGGCAGTATATAAAACTTAGTTTTAATTTGTTTTATGAGCAACGTTATTTATTAAACTTAATAGAAGATATCAAATGTAAATCATGTGTGCACACACCTTGTTTTGCTATTATTGGGGAATGCTATATTATGCATAATATTTTTCTTTATAGTATACTGCAAAAACAAATAACTTAGTAATGCGATCATATATTTTTTGAGCTAATTATAGCAATAATTTTGGGACACATATCTTAAAGTTACTTGTTTGATCAAGGGCAGATATCTTATTTGCTTATTACTCAAGGCAGTCCAATTAATTTTCTTAATTTAACACATATTTGTTTTAAATGTTTTTTTAATTAATGGAAGTAATAAAGCAAAATTTAAAACATTTGTAAATGGTGGAGGAAATAACTCAATTTTATGCACTTTGTATCTCATTAATAGATACATGTTACTGATATCCATGATGATAATAAGAATTATAATTGGCATGAATAAGAGACTTTGCAGTAAATTCATTCATTAAATATTATTCAAAAATTTCTTTTTATTAGCTAACCATGTTTTTGATAATCTTTTCTGTGATGGAATGCATTTTTTAATATAATCTTGAAAGAGATTGCCTAACATGTTTAATCATAGTCTTGAAAAATTTGCTTAATATAGTAATTAATTTTTTGATTTTTGAAACTAAATGTCAAGCTAACCAAAATAAAAACACAGTTATATTTGTTTGAAGCCTTACAGTTAGCTGGTCTGACCTGTTTAAGTAATATATGGAGACTTTCATTTACTCAGTATTTTAAAACTAAACAATTGTCAATATACGTTTATATAAAATTCATCACTGAATTAGAGTGGAGAAGAAACAATGATATGGTCAGAGAAAATCAAAAATAAAGTTTGATCTATCATTAATTTATCGTATGAATTAAATAAAGCGAAGTAATTTGGAACATATATAATAAAAAAAGAGATTGAAGCAAATCGTGAGGTAATTTATTAATGAGATTTAAACAAATTAAATTATATTCATCATTGAAATGTGTAAATATGAAGAAATAAAGGTTTTTTTTGTTTTTTTTTTTGCAACATAAAAATCAAGAATTTGTCACTTATCCTAACAAAAAAAAAAAAAAGAAGTACAACATATAACGGTTAATTAAGAAACCAGTAGAAAACATCCTAATGATAATGAAGTTTATGTAATGAAAAAGATCTGTAATCCCTTCAATTTTAAGTTTTTATAATTAAAATAGCTCCTCTCATCTGTTTACTATTTGTATTCTGCAGAATAATATTTTCATTAATCTGTAAAATATATTTCTTTTATTTATTTTCTGTCAATGTGATTGTGATATATTTTTTAAAAAAATTAGTTGAGATGTTATAATTTTTCTCTGCATTGATTACTCTAATATTTAGAGTAACTACTTGAATTGTTACATAATGCTGATTGATAAATAGATGTTAGGGAAACAGTTTCAGATGTTCTTGGTGCAAAAGAATATACAACTTAACTTCACAGTCAATAGATAAAAGGTTTTGTGCTTAAGGAAGTTATGAAAAGTCTATCAGTAAGGAACTGATTAAATAAAATTAGAAGAAAACATTTTTCTCATGAAAATTGTTTTACACAACATCAGATGTTTTTCTTCTAAGTATTAGTTAGATTTTGAATTGAAAATGATGATAATTGGATTGAACTTATTCAATATTTATGTTGTTCTATGTTAAGACAATAATTTCAAAAATACCATTTGGTTGAATATTAGAAAGTTGACTAAAGAAAGCCCTGGAATTTGTTAGTTATGTAACTAAACTATAAACACTTAAAACAGTATTTTTTCTAAATATTAATATTGAAAAATCTATAATAAAATCTCATTTATAGGCATCTCTTTTTATTTTAAGTATTGCATACCATAAATTATTAATAATATTGTAGAAAATCTTTATCATAATTTTTATTTCATTTTCACTATTACTGCCAAATTAAAATAATTTATGTTGAAACGTTTTTGGCAAAAGTATAATGATTTTCACAGATTAGCAAGTCTAGCCAATTGGTATTGTATTTGTAATTTAATGTATTTGTATTTGAGATCTACTGTGCATAAAATAATTTTGATTTTTTTATATCATACTTAAGATAAATTCTCCAGATAAAAATAATAATTAATATCAAAGAATTATATGTTTTAGATAGATAGCTTAGTTAGAATTAGATGATACAGATTGAAGATTAGTATTATCTGTGTTTTTTAATCATAATAAGTATGGAAAAAAAAGTAAATGTCAAGCATTGGTGGTCTAGCGGTTAGCATAGCTGCCTTCCAAGCAGCAGGCCCGGGTTCACTTCCTGGTCAATGCTTTGACATATGAAAAAAAAAAGAAAGTAGATTTACTCTGATTAAAAATTATTTTTAAATTCATTAAGCCATATAAAGATATTTATATCTAATACTCTATTAAACAGAGAGCAATACTATCACTAGGGAGCTTATGTAAGGTAGTTTGAAAAAAGAAGTATTATATAAGTTCATTGTATCATGTGTATTTGTAAGATTCTCACTAGAATCTACAGAATAACATGCTATTAACTGATTTTTTGCAGCATGTTATCAGCCTCAGAGTTTTTAGTAAATACTTTTATTTTTCTTTGCACTCTGATTCTTTGAAAAGTAGTTCTCATTGAAGTTTTTTCTGAATTCTTTATTTCAAACTATTGACCCTATTAATAGAAATGTAGAGGATGGCAAAAGATATTCATCATCACAAATTTTTTCTTCATAGCTGCTTAATCAATGACTATGATTTATTTACATTTATTACTATCTTTGTTGGGGGGGGGGGTATAACATTTTTTAAAGGAATAATGAGTAAATAAGCAATTATTTTATCTAGCGCCATGTTTACAATTATATTACATTCAAATATCAGCCTTTCAAGCTAATATTCATTTATTTAACACTCTCAAAAGGCGCATGCTCAATTAGCTTGAAATGCTGATATTTGAACGTAAAGGAATAATGATATTATAATAATAGATGTTTAATGATAAAAAAGTTTTTATGATATTAATATTCCTAGTGAAGCATTTGAGAATTTAAATAATTCCTGAATTATTATTAATTATTTATTTTTTACTATTAATAGAAAAATTTGTTTAATTTTTGTTAATTTTTACACTTTAATATCCATGTTTTCACAATCATTCTACAAAAATATATTTATGAAAATATGTTATTTTATAGTAAGTTTGTTTGAATTGATTATGTGTGCACATTTCAATGTGATTATTCACATTAACAACAATCAATAGATGAACACTATTTTGGAATCACAATTTATTCATATCAAAGAGAAAGATTTCATAATCAAGTAAAAGCGGCAGTATTTTGATTTGTGAAATGTGTCTAATTTGAAGAAAAATAATTCATAGATATATATTATAATGAAGATTTTTATAGTTATATAATAAAATTAAAATCTTTTTTGGATAATACCATGTATTATATTTTTTGTTTAAACTGCCAATGATTCAAGGAAATCACATTTATCAAGACTAAAGTTCTAATGTAAAACTTTTTGATCTCAAGTAAAGACAAAACTGTGATTGTATATGAATTAAAGTACTCAGATTCCATTCAGAATAGGTCTTTGTTTCTTCCTTCCATTTTACAATTAGTTGATTTATTAGACTTGATTTTAGAAAAAAATAAATAATAATAATTGGCTTTTCTAAAGCTGGAATAAAATCAGCTTTTCTCTTCTTATTCATTCAGACTGGATTCTTTCTTCATTCCAACCTATCAAGCCTTCATTATGTTTATTGAATAGAAATAAGAGAAAGTAACACCACCAGATAACTACATCTAATATGGAATACTTGGTAAATTATTTCAAATAACTCCAGTGAAGAGGCAGAACAACTCATTTCTGATAGCAGAGATGAAACTTCTGAAAACTAATTATAATCCTATATAAACTATTTAATATTTATCAGAAAGAAGAAATAAATGACAGATATTTTGTTTTGAAAGTTTTATATTCAATAGATTGTTTGAACTTTATGCTAACTATTTGAGTTTATATGTAATTTTTGTCAGTTTTAAAATAAAAAAAACTTTATTCTGTAAATAACATTGTAAGAACTTACTTTAATGCAATGTTCACACATGAATTATCCAAGTTTTAAATAATCTTACTTAATAATGTAATTATATTCCTCTTGTCCATTTATTCATAGTTAACCCTATATTTAATTACTAAGAATTAAATTTTATGTAGATGAATTTGTATTACATATATGTAGTTGTTTGTTCACTGTTAAATAATTTATGTGTATTCATATCCATATGGTAAAATATATCAGTCTCAAAACAAGCCATCATTGCATAAGTTATTATATTGAATTAAGGTTAGAACTTAAAAGGCCACCCTCATAATTATTATTATATAAAGTTGTTTTATTGAATAAGATGTAGGATCAAAATTCACTCCTTATTGTTATATAAAAACAATAGTTATGTTTCATTGAAGTAAGATTAGGATCTAAAAAAAGACCATTCCTTATAATTATTGTTATATAAAGATAGAGCTGATGTCTATTCCATATACAATATGTGTATGTGTTGATACGATGAAATATATCAGTCAAAGAAATCTTTGCATTTATAGGTTCATGCATGCTTAAAGTTGTGTTTTAAGTTTATTAAAGTTAAGATTTCATGTACAGCAAAGGTATTTTATTATCTATAAATATATTAATACTAATGTAAATGGAGATTAAAAATAACTTAATAAGAAAACCCTGGATATTTACATGTAATAATTGTCTTTCTGCTTGCATATAGAAGAAGGCAATAATATATAAAGATAAAAGAATTTTGTTAATAAAAAATTAATTGTATATTAATTAATAATAATATTTTATAATTAAACTATTGTTATATAATTTGTTAACTTCTTTAAATGTATGATTGTGTAGTTTACTCTTATTTATTGGGAGTAACTTATGTTCTGCGTGATATAGCCCGACATTATAAATGGATATTTTATGTGATGGTCACTGTTATTCAATGAAATAATATATTGTTTTAATATACATGTAATGGTTTATTTACTAATAGTTAAAGTCAGATGGTGCCAATATATATTTGTTTAAACTGTTTTGCCTTTCTAAAATTTCCAATAGACTCTCATGCTTTCAATCTAGCTAATATTTTAGTATTATTAAAGTCAAGTGTGTGATAAATTTCTAAAAAATGTGATAAAAACATCTGATGTAATCAACTTTTAATTAAAGACATTTTTATGCTCTTAACTCTGACACCAATATGTCAAATTAATTGACCCACATAGCTTCTTGAGGACTGTAAACATGGAATTTCATAGACATCTTGGTGTTGGAAAAGTGCTCGGTCTTTATGCTTATGGAAAAAATCACCAAGTTTTTGCTAGTGGAAAAGGTAGTCTTATTGTTGAAATTGGATAATTATCTACTATTCTTATCAATGACTCCTTTAGTATAAAATAAAACAATTCTATAACTACTTGTAGAATTCTTCATTTTGCCATCTTTTTTCTTTTTGAAATCAATACAATATAAAGCTTTATATAATATTTTTAGTTAGTACAATTTTTTGAAAAAAAATATTTTTATCAGACAAACTATGTGTTTCATCAGAAAATTTTTTGCCATAAAAAGTATATGAGTAGAATGATTATGAGAATTAACAATTGAGATATTTAGTATTTTTTATAAACAGATTTTGACAAAAAAATCTCATGTTTTTTAACAATTAAAACACCTAGAAAAGACTATGTCTTGTTATATTCAATTTCCATGGTTGAACTTAATATTAGGATATTGTTCATTAAAAAAGAAAATAATTCTAAACATCAACACCATGAGGCCATATAACAAATGAATCCTTCATATATTTGAATCAAATAGAAGGTTTTTTCTAGTTTCATTCAATACTTGATTCTCACAATTATTCATGAAGAAATCATCAATTGCCGATTATAATGGAGATTCCATAGAAAGCTCTTTTACTTTGAATACCATAAATAAAAATATATTTCAAGAAATGTTTTGTCAATGGATTGATAAAATCAGGCAAATGATTGTTTTGAGCTGTTGTAAATAAAGGCTTTTTAACAGAAATAATGATAAACAAAAAAGAGTCATCAAAACTGACTAGTAAATCACCTTTTCTTAGCCCAATGTTTGCAGCCATTGACAGATAACATATCTAAAATTACAAATTCAACTCATTTTATTTCTATTATTAAAACTTAAACCTAGCTAAAAATAATTTATTGGATAATTTTGATGTATGTTCTATGCTTACTGGTATTTCTGTTAAAGAGGTTTTATGTGTAATAATTCAATACAATAATTAACTGATTATATTATTCCTTTGATAAAACATTGGCTTGAAAATATATTTTTACTCAACTAAAAGTGCTTTCTATAAACTCTCCACTATCACAACTCTTGAACTCTTCATGGATAATTTTGAGTATCTGAATGGAACTAGTAAGAAACCTTTTATTTGGTTCATATATATGGCCTTATGGTATTGGTGCCTTGAATTTTTTTTTTTTTTTGGTATTCTTAATGGATGAAAGTTGAAAATAATAAAAGACTTTCTTTTCTATATTTTTAATTGCAAAAAAACTTGATGACTCTTGGTCATTTTATTCATAGAAAATCTATACATATAAATAAATATCTCAATTTAATTTTCATCATTATCTTGCTCATATATTTCCTATAGCAAAAAGTCTTTTGATGAGAGCATATAATTTATCTAATAAAGATTATCTTGCTCAAAAATTAGTACTAACTAAAAATATTCTACTTTCTAATGATTAGAGAGAAATCATTATATTTAAGGCCTTGCATAGTATTGATACAAAGAAATAAAAAAATAATGACATTGAGAATTCTTTAACCAATTATTAAAATAATCACTAATAAGATTAATAGATGATTGTCTAATTTCAATATTAAGATTATCTTTTCCATTAGCAAAAAGTGATATTTTTTCCATAAACCTAAAGATTGAGTATTTTTAAAAAACCAAGATATCTATTAAATTCCATGTTCACAGTACCCAAGAATTTATGTCTGTCACTCAAATAGATAAATTGAAGTTAGAGTTAGGCAGCATAAAAATGTCTTTAATCAAAAGTTAATTACATCAGATTTTACATCACATTTTTTAGAGATTGATCACATCCTTCATTTTAATTATACTAAAATACTAGTTACTTTGGGAAAATGTGATTTAAGAACTATGAGTGACTGTATTGAAATTTTAAAAAGACCAAACAATTTAAATAAATATAATAAAATACAGTGTATTCCAATCTTATTTTAGCCAAATATTCTCTCCCTTTCTTAGAAGCATACTTTTCCACTTTTTTACTACTTATAGCAAACTTTGTGCTTAATAAATCTCTAACTTTGACTAGTTTTAATCTTATAGCATTAATCAATCAGGAACTTTGGACCATGAAGCAGTGAAACTGATCTTAGGATGTAATGCACATTCCTTCCAGCTCCTACCATTTATCTAAATCCAATTCGATTTCTATATATTATTGTGTTTATAGTTCTTTAATAATTAATTCATCTTCATTTCATAGCCAGGATTTGACATAAACCAATAAAACATCACACAACCCATTACATGTCTTGAACTTACATGTTGTTTTAGTAGCATACTTTTCCATCTTCATTTTTGCCACATACATCATCAAAACTACAAGCTATTTAACCTACTTGATGCATATATTTTAATTCATTCTGACTCTATTATAGTTTTTTTATGCAAAATATTGGCTTTTTATATATTAATTTGAAGATTCAATTTTCACATTAACATAGAATACACAATAATAAAAAGAAAATACTATATGTTCCATAAAACATGTAGAGCATAAAGCTGAGAAAATATAAATATTATTATAAATTATTATGAATTTCAACAGCATGTAAATAACTTTTACTACTGCTTAAATAAGTAATGTATAGGATTATAATCACATCACAGAACAGTCTCATTCTAATACTTATACAGAATTATTTGTAATTAGATTTATAATGAATCATTTTAATAAACTTGCAAATGCAGTTTTACTTTTTATTTATCAATTTCCTTTCAATTCAGTCTAATAAAATTCTTCTTTTATCAGACTGAATGAATGGGCATTGATAAATGAAAAGTAAAACAGTATTTGTGAGTTTATTAAAATGATTCATTACGAGTCTGCTTACAAATAATTGTGATGTGATATTGTTATAAAATAAAAATAATGAATCTAATCATTTTTAAGATTACTAACTTTAAATTTATTCAAAAATTGTAAAGTTTTATATGTAAGTTTTAAAATTGGATGTTTTTTTTTATATTAATTTTGTTATTCTACATAAAATTGTGATTAAAATTATATATTATACTTTTAATTATATTTCTAGCAATTTCTTTTGTAAAAATCAGAATATCTATTATTTTATTTTTAATAGAAAACATAAAGTGAAGACATCCATTTAGAAATGAGAGTGTGAAAAGTTTTGCTAACCAAATGCATATTAGATTGCAATAATTTGTTTTTAAGTATTTATTTAATAATAACATGGATGTATCATAGGTTGCAAGAGCAAATATACATTGCTAATTACATTTGGTCAGTTTATACATACATGCATGTACTCATACATTAACAGGAACAAACATATGCATATATATATATATATATATATATATATATATATATATCATATATATATATATATATATATATATATATATATATATATATATATATATATATATATATATATATATATATATGACCAATGTAAAAGTCATCATCAACTTTCACATTGGTCATATATATATATATATGCAAACATTTGTTCATATATATATATATATATATATGCATATGTTTGTTTATTTAGGTACTTACAACTTCAGATCACTTTCAAGAGAAGGAAGATCACAATAATTAAAAGAACTGATTTATATTAAATGGGACATTATTGGACTTTGTAAAGTTAGAAGAAAAGATGAAGAAACAATTGATTTAAAAGTGGACATGTACTATACTATAAAGGCACAAATATTGAAAATTGAAGTGGAGTAGGATTCATTATAAATAAAAAGTGAAATAACAACATTGTGGAGATTGATGGTGTATCAGACAGATTGGCAAGATTAGTTATACAACTTAATAGCAGATACCAAATGCAGATAATTATCCTCCAATAAGTTCTCATAGTGATGAAGTAGTGGAAGATTTTTATATGGATGTAAAAAAGGCTTTGGATCAGAGTAAACAACATTTTTAAATTGTTATGGGACACTTTAATGTTAGAATTGGTAAACAAATGAAAGATAAAGTGCTGTAGGGAATTTTGGTTATAATAATAAAAATAAGAGAGGACATAGACTTGTGGAGTTTGTCAGAAAAAGAAAAAAATTATATTATAAATTCTTTTTTTGAGAAAAATGTTAAAAGGAAATGAACATGAAAACATCCAAATGAAGATACAGCAGAATTGGATTATATTTTGACTAACAGAAAATAGATATTTCAAGATTGCAATGTTCTTAATAAATTTAACACAGGAAGTGATCATTGATTAGTAAGATGTAAGATAAGTGTTAATGCAAAACTAGAGAGACAAAAATTATTGAGAAAAACAATATTTACAGTTGATATTCCTAATCTTCAGAATCATTCTAATGAATTTAAATTAGAACTTACAAATCAGTTTCAAGTATTAGGACATTTTGAACATGATTCAGATTTGAATGAAATTAATAAAAAAATAACTGATACACTTTTAAAAACTGCAACAAAAATAGCTGGTAGAAAAAAGCAGCAATTGACCAATAAAATTTCTATTGAGACTAGAGAATTTATGAAAAAAAGGAATATGAAGATATATAAAAATGATGCATTAAAAAGGATTGAATATGTTGAATTTTATAAAATGGTGCAGAAAAAGGTTGAAAATTATATAAGAAAGTATAATTGTGAACTAGCAAAAAAAGCTGTAGAAGAAAATAAAAGTCTCAATAGTGTAAAACAACATTTTGGTATTGGTAGGAAATTTATATCTGCAATAAGAAAAAAAGATGGAATTATTACTCAAAAGAAAAATGAAATCATGAAATGGTTAGAAGACGTCTATCAAGAATTAAATAGTAATAAAGAATAAATATCTCCTATATCTATAAATTGCCCAGAATTTTAAATGAAGAAATGAGACATCCAATTAAAGTTATGAAGAGAGAAAAGGCTCCAGATAATGATGGAATTATAATTGATATATTAAAAGAAGCAGGTGAAGAATGTCTAAATGATAAAGATGTATTAGATGATTGGAAGAATGTAGTATTAACATTAATATTTAAAAAAGGAGATAAAGAAGATATTAGAAATTACAGACCATCAGCCATTTATCAGTTTTATACAAATTTTTTACTAAGATAATTACAACTCATCTACAGAAAACATTGGATTTCCACTAATCAAGAGAACAAGCTGGATTTAAAAGTGGTTTTTGTGCAGTAGACCATATCCAGGTATTGAGAGAAGTTATAGAGAGGAGAAATAAATATGAGTTGCCATTATGCTTTGGATTTGTAGATTATGAAAAGACATTTGATTCTATAAACATTTCTTCAGTGATTAAAGCATTAGATCATCAAGGTATAGATCCAGGATATTGTCATATTTTAAACAATATTTATAAAAATGCAACAGCAACAATTAGATTACATAATGATACTAGGAAAATCAACATTGGGAAGGGTGTAAGACAGGGGGACTCCATATCTCCAAAACTTTACAGCAGTGCTGCAAAAATTATTTTGTGTATTAAAATGGAAAATTAAAGGAGTGAAAGTAAATGGAGATTATTTAAGTCATTTAGATTTTGAAGATGATGTATTTGCTTTTGAAAATAATTCTTTACAGCAGTAGGAAATGTTGCAGGAGTTATCAGATGAAAGTAGGACTAAAGATAGATATTAAAAAGACTAAAGTAATGTTTAATGGATTTTCTCAAAATATAAAAATAAAGATTGATTATGATGAGTTAAAAAAAAGTTAACAGCTACAAATACCTTAGTTAGATTATTAATACAGATGGAAACATAATGGATGAAATTAATTATAGAATTAAACTTGGTTGGAGTGTTTTTGGGAGAAATAACTTGATACTAAAAGGAAATATGACTATGTGTTTGAAAAGGAAAGTTTTTAATAAATGTGTTTTACCAGTTCTTACTTATGGATCTGAAAATTGGACACTTAATAGAAGATCAGTACAGAAACTTCAGACCACTCAAAGAAACTAAGGAGAGATGCATGTTGGGAGTAACAAGAAGAGATCGAAAATGCAATATATGGGTAAAAGAACAAACAGGTCTTACTGACCTCATTGAAAAAATTAAAAGACTGAAGTGGAATTGGGTTAGACATATTGCTAGAAGAGATGATAATAGATGGACAATTGAAAGCTTGAACTGGATTCAAGAAATTATAAAAGACCCAGAAAGAGACCACATGTGAGATGGATGGATGAAATAAGAAAATGTGCAGGGGTTATGTGGAGAAGAGAAACTAAAGATCAGAGAGAAAATGGATTGAACTTGGAGAGACCTTCATCCTGCAGTGAATTGATAATGGTTGATGATAAAGACGATGACCAATGTTTCTTCTAAAACCTCCTATTAAAGATTAACTTTATTATTCTATTAAAAGGTAGTTTTATTTTCTGAAAAATAAATTTGAAATAATTTACCAAGAAATTTTTTTTCAATACAACGCAATAAATGAAAATCCTGCACCCCTCTTTTCAAGAAATGATCTATTCAACTTACATTATCAAAAATGCAAATATTATATAAATTAACCAGCACAGGAGTATTTATGTACTCAAAATCTCAATACAATTATGGCTACATTTATGACTTTACTAAATTGAAAGTATGCTAAGCACATCATGCTTAATTAATATTATTAAAGCTTTGCTCTATATGTTATTGTGTACATGTGTTTGTTATATTTTCAAGAGATAAAGCAAATATATTTATAATTACAAATTAATATTTTATGTAATTATTAATATTATATTTACTTTCAAAGTATATAAATTTTCTACGTTTTTTTTTTTTTTTTATAAAAAGATATTTTTAAAAATATAAGTTTTATGAAAATAATTTATATATATAAACTATGTCACTTTCTCTTAATTTGAAACTGGCTTTAAAAAAAATTATTTAAGTCTATTTGGTCAACATGATATGTTTGAATATATGAAATATACATTATTGTATGCTCCATGACAGTATAATATAAAGCATTATTACTTAAAGGTTAAAAATCTAAGTCATTTCAAATGAAAGTCGGTTGTATTGAAACAGTTTATAGATTTCTTCATGATAAAATCATCATGATATGACATGGGTGGGATTCATGATAAAAATTTTAATGGGAATAATAAAAGTCAAAAAGAATAATGCCATTTTTTGCTTCTAGACTTGCTGTTTGATAGTAATTGCACTCATCTTGTCAATTCTATGCAATGATGAAAAAAATTCAGCAAGTTTAAGTGGCATAGATAGTTATCTGATTTTGAATTGGTATCACTTTAAACATGTTTCAAAAGGCCTTTTTTATCTATAGGCATACAAAAAGAAAGAAAAAATAACAATCTTGATCAGGGCTTACCATTCTCTTGATCGTTACATCTATGTATAACACTTTACATATATTAATGCATCAATACTCTTTTTGTCAGTAATGCTGGTGATCTAGTTCTTTGCCAATGGTGAGTCATTTTAGTAGATTAGAGTGAAGTCACATTATTGGCCAGGTATCTGAGAAAATGTTGGATGATAAAAAAATTTCATTCCTTGCATGTATAATATCAATTTTGATTCTAAATGTATTAAGGTGTATTGTGTCCAATCCTTACATAAGTATACATCTAGTACACCATAGTGAGTATAATACAAATGTGCTAGCATGAACGTGTCCATAAATACCTTTTCCAAAGGGATTGAGAAGTGTACTCCTTATTTTAAAAATTTTTTGGAATGCCCCACTGGATATTATTGTATATGGGGCATGTGAATAATAAGTGTGATAGGATTTCTCATTCTCTTTGACACAGCTTGCATATATCTTCAATATTGGTACAATTTCTTTTATACCTACAGAAGTAAAGAATCAGAAGAGTCTCAAGATTTAGTTTTATGAAAAAATCGTAGAATTTCGACTCCAATGATCAATATTTGAAATTTTTTGTCAACTGCTTATTTTGTTAAGTTTAGATAATATCAAATAATTTTATAGACAAAAAAGACAGTCTTTAATATTAAAGTCCAACATAGATTCCAACATACTTCTGATTTTAACAAGTTAAAAGATATTACAGTGATATAACTATTTAAGCTAAATTACTTGCATGTAGAAATATTATTCTTCGATATTATGAAATATAGTATTTTTATATATATAGCATAAAGACACTGAAAATATTTTATTTAGGAATGGTTCATAATATATAAAAATTTTATATTCTTCATTTCATTGAGATGATAAATTGAGCAAAGAGTAATAAAGTATTATATAATGAGTATGATTTTCTTGAAAAAAAAAACCAGATCATTTTCTTATAATTTTATTTTATAAAAAACCTTAAAAGATGTAATGTTGATTACTGTGAAAATATATAAGATGATAAAACATTCAAGCAATAATTAGGCAAGATATTGAAGTTTTTTTTATATGTCATAACATCGGCCGGGAGGCGAACCCGCAACATCCGTCTGCAACCAACTGCTTGCTTGCAAGGTGGCTAACAATGCTTGAAAGAGCAAAAATGCTGTAAAATATGAAAAAGAGAAATCAAGAAAAGCATACTTTATAAATATTTTGGATCTTGTAAATAATCAGTTGAACTTATATAAATTTTGGAAAGTTGCAATAAAAGTGGATGCTTGTCATATTTTGTTTGCTGCTATGAATTGCAAAACATTAGTTTAAATGAGATTTTAAATGTTTTTGAGAAGGATATTGAAATGTTAGCTCTACTCAAACTGATGCTCCCACCTTAGGTCAGCTATAGTGATGTTATAATTTTTTTTACATTGTTTGATCAACATTTTATAGTTTATTTTGATAGATTCCAGTCTTTAATTATGAGATGTATTTGTATATTATTTATATAAGTATTAATTCATAGAATAGAAGATTAATAAAAAAAATTATATAATGGAATGATAATATATACAATTATGTATTGAACTTAAGAAGCAATTTTTTTATTTTTTTAAAAAAAAGTTAAAATATCAGATTTAAAGTAAATTACTTGAGCTATAATTATTTTTATTCTGGTTTTAATTTCAAGCATTTTTCTAGTACTGGCTTATGGGATTTAATATTTTTTAATTATTCTCTGAAGTAGTTTTTAATTAAATCACCAATTAATAAACTATTTTTTTCTACATTGGAACTGAAACATTTTCATCATAAATTTATGAATAGTAATTTTCTTTTGTAACCTTTTTAGTTTCATGATAATTCATTTACATTCTTACCAATTGTTATTAAGAAACTGTAACTTTAATCACATTAAAAGAATAGCTAAAAAATATAGCACAAGACCATGTCAGTTCCTAAATATTTTTCCCCAAACTATTCAAATATTTTTTAATATTAATGAGCAAATCGTCTTTGCATTTGGATTAGAAAACAACTAAATGCAGTGCTTAATTGTTAATTAGACTGAAATCTCATAATTAAGAAAGCAAACATATACAGTGAATATTTAATCATGTTGTAGTAATATCATATAAGTGTATCATGTCCACAACCTGTGTTCAAACCTGACTAAATAAGTCTTGAAATTTTTTCACGTTCTAAATAAACTTATGGGGTTTTTTTTCAGGTAGTTGAATTTATTTCCAACTGAGCTATTCAAAATTGGCTACAAATTAGTATATACCTAATCATAATTAAAGAGTAAAATAAAGAGAAAATAAATTGACAAGCCTGATAAATAATATTTTCTTTTTCACTGCTTTTTTATGTTTATTGAAGAACCGTAATGCTATTTACCATTATACAGATTAACTTATTTGTACATTAAAAGCAACATTAAGTATTAATATTTTATTATTGAATGCCATTTTCATGTGTGTATCATCACTTGTATTCTCAATAATATAATATTAAATCATCTATGCACTTTATCACTGTTTCACAATGCTTTAAATACCACCCTCTTTTAGAGTTTTGATTGCCCCAGCAATCTTCTTCAGAACTACAACATAATACAAATATATAAATATAAATATACATGAACATAAAATTTATATACATTATATATTATGAACATATAATTTATAAACATCTATATACATTATATGTATACAAATCATATACATACACATATAATTACATATATGTATACAAATCATATGCATACACATATAATTATATACACATAATAACTATACACATACACATAATTATATACACATATAATTACATACATGTATGTAATTATATGTATATATAATTATATGTATATGATTTATAAACATACGATGTATATAAATTATATGGTCATGTATATTTATATTCATATATTTGTATTATGTTGTAGTTCTGAAGAAGATTTCTGGAGCAATTGAAACTGTAAAAGAGGGTTGTAATAAAAGCATTGTGAAATAGTGATAAAGTGATTTAATATTATATTATATATATTTAACAATGCAATAAGAAAGATTAGTTATTACACTTGTATTCTCAATTTCCTATTCAAAATTGCACACTTTTTGAAAATTATTTACATATTTGGTGACAGGTTAAACTTCTAATGCATACATGTGTATCTTTATATGATTGCCAAAGTTTATTTTGGACATTTAAAAAAGCTTATCCACTTTGATGAAATAAATACTTTTAATGACTACAAAATAATGGCAGTTTTATTAAATAATATATACTTCTAGTGACTTTTACTAATGAATTAGAAAGCACCAGTTTTAATCAAAATAATGCAAATCTATCAATACACATAATGAATTTTTTTAAGTTATATTTAAAACCTTCACTTCATCACATGTTACTAAAATAAAAATATCTGAAAAAGACAAGTGATTGCCATGGTGTACATTTTAAACTGAACCAGCACTCATCGGTTCTCCCAGGTCTCTGATTCTTACACATAACTTCATCATTTGATATTCAGTGTTTATGAAAATCAGTTTACTGCAATTCAATTTACAAATGCCAAATTTTGCACACACAATTTTGAAACTAATCTATATTACTAATCACTTATTTAACCAGAGATTATTTTTAGCTCAGATATAACTTAAGTATAAGATCTCTGGCTTATGTATAAATACATGGATTAACTCAATTTTATCTCATGTTTCCATGGATAATATCTTTGAAGATATATTAAAGCCAACATTCTGTCATGCATTTTTGAAACATGTAAAAAAGGTATTTTTATTAAAAAAGGATCCTTAAGATCTTCATTTCAAATTTTAATGATTTGATAATGTCAAATATTGAACAAGTGATGAAGGAATATATAAAAAATAAAGACTTAGACTAAGTGTTGGGTGTAGATTCAGCACAAAATAAACATTTTGAGTATCATTTGTTTATCATATGTCATAATTCATACATTTTAAGAATATGTGGTGAAAATTTTAATTTTAGCTTAAAAAGATATTACACATGGAAAAGGAGTGATAAATTGAGTTATTCCACATATTTATATAAAAGGCAGATATATTAACCATTATCTAAGAGCAAATGTTATATTTGAGCTAGAGATAATCTCTAGTTTAGCAAAAGATTAGTAATAATTATTAGTGTATTTAATTCATACAGTTGCTGTCAAAGTTGTTAGTGTAGAAAATTTGACACTTGTAAGTCAAATTGTTATGATAGTCAATTATTTCTGATTTGAAATTTGTAAACACGTATATGTATTAATCACATTTATATCTAGAAACTTAATTGAAAAACATATAAGTTTGAGTTGTGAATCAGTCTCTAAATTGAGATGTTAAAATTTTTTTTCAGTATATATAAAATGTCATTAATGTTTTTGGTTAACAAAAATATATAATAAATCGTTTTTTTTCCTTTTTACTTTTAGATTAATTTTTCTTATATAGTGTTCGACCTTCTATTAGCCGGTAATCAACCTCATAATATTACAGAAGCTTGTGTTCTTCGAATTGTCTGTTGACCTCCCAGAATAAACACGCTTGCACTGTACTCTTACCCTGAAGGTGTTTTTCTTTCGTACCTCTTATAGATGAAATTCTTGATCCTCTACAAGTTTATACAAAGCAGTTTTTATAATTTTCGGGATTTAAACTATCAAGTTTCCAAGTCGGCATCGTTTATATCAGATTTGCGCCATTTGCCTGTGTTCTATCCTTAAGTCTAATAGCAACAATATATTCTAAAAATTTGAGTTCTCATTGCTTTTGTCACTTTTAATTCTTTTATTTTTAATGCTTGAAAAAATAAAAATGTTAGTTTTAACTTTCCAATATCTGAGCGGTAAGATCTAAGACATATTCCGTTTGCTGTAGACAGTAGATAAACTTCTTATCCAATTTATAATCTTATAAAAATATTTTTTGACATAAAACAAATTAGCCTTAACTTAATGTATTTATTATAAAAAGTAAGCTATTTTTTTCTATGTATAAACAAACTACCAAAATTGAATAATTACATTATATTTAAAAAAAAAAAAAACGATTTAAAGTATATTTATAACTTTAAAAGAAAAAAAAATTCTACAAAGAATTGAAATTATATATGTGTGTGTTATAAATAGCATTTTATTTTAAAAAATTATTTTTATTTCAAAAATAAAAGAATTAATTATCGATTCATTTTTCTTTCATATGCTAAAATAATTATACATCAAATTCCATTTGTTTATTTATATTTTTGGTGAATAAACAATAATAAAAATAAAATACAATTGTGTGCATATAGATTCAGAAAAGTTTCTATAATTGATTTAATCAATCTAAATATAAAAGTTTATATTCAAATTTTAATAAAATTTAAATAAAAAAAACTGATGCCACTATAATTATTCTACATATATTTTTCAATTTTTTGCTTGAGTGTGTAACATTAGTTTCTTAAAAGTAATAGCCACATAATACACTTCTGAAAAAAATCATGCGCTAATTATTAAAGCACCCACATGGAAAGTGAGTATTAATTGATTTTTTTTTCATTTCACTCAATTGAAACTCAATTCAGAAATTTATTAATTTAGAGTCTACCATTCAACGACTGCAGCAGAATATTCACTTGTAAAATATTTCATCAAGTAAAAATGTACATTTATTAATTTAGTGTCTATTTTACTTAACTTTTTGCAATATATTGTATTGCTTTTTTCTTTTAATATTGTCCATTTTCATAATTAAAACAATGTAGTCCAACTTTACAAGCAACATCTTTTTATTCACAAGCTTCATTTTGTATTGTCATTAATTGCTTATAGGTTTGCTATAGTTTCAATACAAGGCAAAAATCTTGAAATTTTATTTTTGTTTTTAAAAAATAATCATTTTAATACTGAGATATATAAAATTTTTATTATCAATTTATATTTTGCTTTTTTTATGAAGACAAAAATATTTTTAAAAATTTGATGTAACTAGTAATTAGAGAGTCTGTCTGTTCTTCATAAATAATTCAGAATATACTCGAGTTGAATCATATCCAATCTAGTACATGATAAAATGCTCTTTTTTAAAATAATATTTGCAAAATTCGCCAGCATTAAAATACTTATCATTTGGGCTTGACTGCTACTGATTCTTGAAACTGATGTTGTTGACAGGACTATAATCATCATTTGTTACATATCATTTTCTTTAATCCAGGAAAATGGCGATCATAAAACTAATTTTGCAAGTTAGAGCAGAATGTTTAGTAGTTTGGTGGTTGCTGGTCATGATTTCAATATATTATGGAAATCATATAAATTGAATAATCAAAAGATATGCTAACTCCTTTATTAAAATTCAAAATAAGAATAAAATTTTCAGTTATCGAAAAATCATAGATTTGTTTAGAAACCCATTTCTTCATAACATTAAATTACAAATATTGTTTATTAGTTGTAGCAATTATTTTGTTCAGGTAGCATTAACTGCTAACTTTTTTTTATTAAAAAACTTTGGGTTGGCATAGATCCTGAATTAAAAAAGTAATGGATATCTCTGAGGTTTTAGTTTATTTGTATTACTTGAATTAGAACTTCTTGTTCACCCTCCCCCCTTAGATTTATTTAAGATGATGATGGCACCATCAGATTTTTAATGATATGGATGGCTAAAGAGTTGGAGAATGGAGAAGATTGAAGGCTGTCCATGAAAGTTTGACGATTTGCTATCTTAATATAAACCAAGCACTGCTTATATATATATATATATATATATATATATATATTGGTTTATATATATATATATATATATATATATATATAAACATAAACATGGTCAAAATAAATTAGATGATTTTTTCTTACATTTAAATAATATACATTCTCATATTAGATTTACAATGGAGACAGAGTTTGATGGGAAACTCCCTTTTCTTGATGTTTTAGTCACCAGAACACTGAATAGTTTATCTTTTTCAATTTATAGAAAGAACACACACACGGACAGATATTTACATTTACATTCTTATCATCACCCAACTCAGATCGTTTCTGTAGCCAAAACTCTTTTAAATAGAGCAATTAACTTTTCAGATAAGTCACATCTGAAAAAAGAAATAAATCATATTAATAGTGTTTTATTAGCAAATAGTTACAATTATAAATTTATTAAAAAAGCCTTATTTCAAGCCCAAAATAGACAAAATAGGAAACAAAAAAAATGATAAATCAGCTATTAGGATTTGTGTTCCATATGTAAAAGGAACACAGTATTAGACGTATATTAAAATGCTATAATATAAATACAGCGTTTTCTACTCATCAAAAGATCAGCAATATAATAATCAAGCCTAAGGATTCAATCCCTCTTGAATCTCATGGTGTTTATCAAATCTCATGTGAAAATTGTAAGGCTTCTTACATAGTTATGAGTAATTGCCACATCAGTGTTAGGAGAGATGAGCATGCTAATGCAGTTAAACAACATTCATCATCAGCAGCACTCTCACTCCATGCTATGGATCCAGGTCATAAAATTAATTTTTCTAGTACCAGGATCATATCCAGATGTGATAATCTATACCAGTGCAAAATTAGAGAAGGCATTGAGATACTTAAAAGGCCAGATTGTATCAATAAGCGAGATGATACAAGCAAACTTCCTCCTATTTGGAAAGATTTTTTTTAAAAACATTCTTAATTTAACATTTTTGCTATTGGTGGAACTTTAACATTTTTTCCAAATCAGTGATTGTAGCGCCTCTACAACTGTCTTTCTACTTTTTATTACTCAGTGGATGACTTGTGTTACCAAGTCGAAATGTCAGTATTTTAAAATATTTTAACACGGATGAACCTGCAAAATATGTCTTTTATATATGGAACCCGTGTAAATCTTCATATCAACATATGTATATATATGTGGGAGATGATGATCTGGATGAAATGATGAGTGATTGTTCTGCATAAAATATGTATATTGGAGATCATTTATTTTTTTCACATGTATGTAGTCGTTTGTATCGGTTGTATAGGATAGAGTGGATAACTGAAGGGAGCTTAAAGGTCTGGGTTCAAATTCCTTGTAATTAAGATCAGATTGTTTATTATTTATTATTTATTTGATTAAATACAAATGAATTACCATTAACCCAGTACTTTTGGATTCTTATCCTTATTAATTTTTTTATTTTTTATTTAGTAAACATGTAAAATAATTCAACACTTTTGACATCCTCATAACGAAGCATACATATGCCGCTGAAAACATAAATAAATATTAAATAACTATTGAATATAAATGTATGATTTAATGAATAAAATAGAATTTTGATATCGCGATATTTTTAGTCTTTTTTAGTTTTACATTATTATAGAAATTTGAATTGGAATTTGTAGAATTAAATTTTAATTTAAACCTGCATAAATAAAAACCTGAAAATAACATTAAAATAGTTAAAGAATTGCAAATATTTTCAATATGATAACTATAACAAATCAAGTTATATGTTCTTCATTTTGGTATATATCATTTTAAATGTTAAATCTATAATTTTGAAAAAATGTTGAATTGCTTATATGCAAATAAATAAAGTAAATGACAATATATTTGTGTGAACTTCTCAAACATAATTTTGAAATATGATGTAAATTTCAAAATATAAAAAAGATTAATAATTAATATGACGTAAAATATAATATTTATTCAAGTATTATTATATTTTTGATGATATATTTATTATAAAATTAATAAACAACATGGGGAGTATATATAATTTATACAGTATTAATATGTTTAAATATGTGTATCATACTTGTTTTATTAAGCTACATTCTGACATATATAAATTAATAGCTAGTCAGCCATATCATTTCTAAAGAAAATTAACAAACTACCTTATCACTTTACAGTATTTCATCTTAGAACTGCAATTTGGCAGATGACCTTGAATATCCTGAACATCAGTTCCATCAAATGCTGACATGAATATACAATATTCAAGTTAAAAATTATTGATTCTATTCAAGAGTAAAAAAAAAATTAAAATACTTGAAAACACATATTTATATGTATATTACAATTTATAGAAATGCAGCTAGTTTTCTGGGACTACAATTTATAAAGCCACTTTATAACAAAATTACAAGCATATTGAAGTGTTGGCAGGAGAAGTTATATCATGTACACTTATAAGTCAATAAATAAATAATTCAAAGCTGAGCGATTTCAAGGCATGTTGCCTCATATTAATAGTTACAACAATAAATAATGTGGAGTAGTGTGTTGATGGTAATATGCAAATTATATGTAAATTGTTTAATTTGTCCACTGCTTAGAAATATCAAAACAAGTGTCACATCTTTTAATGGAGTTATTGTTGCTAGTGATAAAGTATGCTTTCTTGATTTTCCATTTACAATCATTTTTCTCAATGCAAACTATTCTAGGGTTGGAGGGTTCAAATGTGTGGCCGGTCTTCTTTTGAGTGCTCTAAGAAAATTGAAAAATTATCATTGTTCTTCTGTGCTTTTTTATATGTATACCTATGTTGGATGGCTTTATTGTTAATAGTGGCTTTGGTTTTACTGTAGTAAATGGCATAACATTCAACTGTGCATAATTTATTGTAGTAAAACTATATATTCTTTTGGATGAGTCACATTGGCTGTCTGTAATAAATATTATAAAAGCAGTTGTAGAAGTGCTGCAAACATTGGGATATAATAATAATAATGAATTTTCTACCAATAAAAAACAGGTAGAAATAATAAACATCAGAAATTATTTAGATTAATGATTTTTAAAAAATAATTCTATCAAATGAAGTGTATCTTGCATGTACTATCATGTTTGTTGATACAATCTGGTCTTTTAAGGATTTCAAAGATTTTTCTGATCTGACAGTGCTAGAGAGTGCCACATCTAAATAGTATTATTGTGTTAGAGAAATCAATACCATGATCTATATCTATAGCATGGAGAGTTAGTGCTAATGATGGGTGAATGTTGCTTAATTGCATTAACATGTTAATTTCTTCAAACGCTGACATGACAGTTGTTATAACTATATAAGAAGCTTTACAAAGAATATAAAATTTCATAAACTCCACAGGCTTCAAAAGGGATTGAGTTTTTAGGTTTTTATAGAATGTTATTAATTTTTGGTAAGTACTATATGCTTCTTTATATTATGGTGTTTTAGAATACATTCAATAGTATCTGCAGTTCCTTTTATATAAGAAATGCAAACTCTAATAGTTTTTTTTTCTTTTTGTTTGTTATTTTGATTATTTAGGCCTGAATTAAGGCTTGGTGTAATGTTTTATTATTATAATCATTAACTAATAAGTCATTGCTTAGATGATTTATTTCACCTGCCAGGGATGATGTATCTCAAAGAAGGTTAATTGTTCTAATGAAAAGAGTTTATTTATTTGTGTGTATATTATTGGAAAACTGAAAAAGATAAAAGATCATTATTTCTTGATAACAAATACACCAAGAATGGAAGTTTTCCATCTTTCTCTGTTTCCATTGTAAATTTAATATGAGGATGTATATTTTTTATAATGTGTAAAGAAGTTATATAATTTATCTTTATCATGTTTCCAGATGATAAATGTATTATCTAAATATATGAGCCAAAGAAGAAGTTCTAAAGGTGCTGAATCTAAAGCATGAATTTTTATGTATTCCATACATAATTCAGCCAATACACTAAGATGGGTAAGACCATCAGAATAGCAAATATATGTGTACAATATTGTTCATTGAACATAAAATAAGTGTTTGAAAGGCAATGTTTATTATTTCTACCTGTTTGTAATTGGTAGAATATTCAGTATTATTATACATCAATGTTTACAGCACTTCTAGAAGTGTTTTCATAGCATTTATTACTCAGTTGATAGCCAGTGTGACCCAGACAAACATTATTATATACTTTTACTATAATATATTACACATAGATGAACCAAGATATTTTATTTATATCTATAATTTAGAAAATCTTCATTTTACATATATGTATACCTGAAAACAGTTAACATTTAAACAATATCAATATTATTAACAATCAGCAATCTCAATATGATGTCAAGGCAGCCTCCTTTAATCAATAAAGATGCAAATTCACTTTTATCTATGGTCTAATGTTTATATAGACCCTAAATATAGCAACTTGATTACAGAGAGGGAAATTATTGAAATAGAGAAGTTTAAATAAACTCATTAAACAGGTAAATATAACCTATTCTGAAAGCAGACTAACAATTAGTCAATTATAACTTTCAAATTGCACTGCAAGCATGTATTACTTATATAATAAAGCTAATAATGTTCAATTCAAGATAAGTATTAAGTGTAAATATGGGAAAGCACACAATGCTTAAACAATACCAATCAACAATCTCAATCTATTGTCAAGTCAACTTCCTTTAATCAATAAAGGTGGAAATCCACCTTTATCTATGGTCTAATATGTTTACATAGACAGTGCAGAAAATGAAATGATTGATGCAAAGAAGTTTAAAGACTGAGAGAAAGAGAGGGGGGAATGATATCACATTAAAATACTAATAAAATAACTTACTTATATTAAAATTCTTTAACAATCATGGTTTCCATATTGCACAATGTGGTTTTCTATTTTGTATTTATTATTACTATTATAGCAATAGACTAGTTGGATTTCAAATATATATTAAATATTTATAGCAAGTTATTTTAAAAGAATAATCTTGAGTTATATATACAAAATAGAAAATGATATTTTCATATTGAAAAAATGTATAATATTATGTGGTAAAAACAAATTCTGTTTTAATTAATATTTGAATTGTCCTCTAAATGCCTTGCTCAATAACCTTTTTTATAGTAAAAAAATGATCATAATTTTACATAAAAAGGTCTAAAATGCAGTAAGAAATGGTCATTTTCTTCTGAACAAGGTCACTAGGGAGCACTTCAAATATTAATTAAACCTGAATCGATATTTGGTTAAAAGATGAAAAAAAAACTGTTCCATCCAGCCCACAAAGAATCCTGTTTAATGTTTTTAAGTACTTCAACAAGGTCTTAATACAACAAAAAAATATTTTCACTGAATTAAATTGAAAGTTTCTACATAATCAAATTCATCTTGTCAAGGCTAACACTGAGCAATGTTCAACATAATTCATTGAAAGAAATTTGGTGGATTAACACACTATTGAAAAATTTAAATATTTTAAACAGGATTACTTGTATGCTCATTGCAATAATTTATTTATGTAGAAAACTAAGACAATAAAGTCATACTCATGACTTTAATAGGTTTATAAATGTAGATAATAACAATCAATCTTTAAGCTATCAACAATCTCAAACTGCAGTCAAGGCAACCACCTTTAACAATAAAGGATGTATCACCTTTATTGTTAAAAGAGGTTTCCTTGACTACAGGTTGAGTTTGTTGATAGGTTAAGGGTTGATAGAAAACTAATATATGGAATGATCCAAAACATTTTAATTTATATATATGTAATAATTTTGCATATGTATGTTTCTATGCCTAGCAAAGTGGTTATTCTTCTTTTATTTAATATTTGTTTAAGTTTCAATGTAAAGAAAATGCACTCAAGCAAATATTATATGAAAATAAGAATAATCCATTTTGTGAGACATATTAATATATATATGGATGCAAAATTATTACATTTATACAATAAAGTGTAAATAAAATTGTATGTATGTGTGTGTGTGTGTGTCTATCATAAGTTGGAATATATATGCAAATAAATATTTTTCAAAAATTATTTTTTTATTCTTGAATAAAAATAAATATTTTTATTCTGAATATTGTATAATATCATAAGAAGATTGATATTATATTTCCAGAATGATCTGATGAGTTCTCATTTCCAAGATAAAATACTGTATAGTGATGAAGTATATATTGATTTTCTCTTTGCAATTATGAAAATAAGTGTTGATTCATTTGCACACTTGTAAGCAATTTGATGAACCAATGTAATTGCATATTGTAATGGGATGATATTTTTGAACCTAAATCTAGATTGGTGATGAGAATCCTGTAGAGTATTATCAGTTTATAAGCATATTGCTGGTAATGTTAGTCTACCACAGTAATATTTCCTGATCATCATATATATGCCCTAATACATGCATATTATTCAGGTTATATCTATTGAGAATATGATCTAAGAGAACTAAGTTCACTGCAACATTTGATTGTTTAGAGTTGGTAAGACTATCCCAGACCTTCACAATGCCACCAGTAGTCCAGGTTTGAACTAATATCCAATTGGTGGACCCATTAGTACCAAATCATAACTTAGTGTTTACAAAGCTTAAACATGATATTACACTATTTAGTTTAAACCTACAGTAAAATTGGTGAAATGCACAAATGAAAAGTAAACAAAGGTTAACAATTAGAAGTCAATACTAATTTTATTCATACAATGACAAGAACATGTTGCATTGATACACCCCCCTCAGATAGGAAACTCTGCCAAAAAAATAGAAAATACCACAATCAAAAGGCATTGAAGATTATCTTTTGTAAGGAATGGTCTTTTAATAATTTCCATTATCCTGTAGGAATTAATTTAAACTAGCAATATCACATTTATTTTATATGCCTACACAATTTATTTCATATAATCGATCAATGTTTAATAATCCAAAAAATAACTATTAACATAAATCAAAAAATAATTCCCTAATCAGTTAAAATAAATAATACATAAACATTATTCTGAAAAAAAAAATCAAACAGATAATATATTTCAGTGAAATTTGGATTACTATTAAACTCTAACAATGGATATCTAAATCAGTGTTGGTTATGATATTAATAAAATTTTAGTCACATATGACATATTTATATAAAAAAACAGGGCTTCCTTCTTATCCTGCTTATATATTTTAATACTCCAGAGTTTGTTCTTATTTGGATGTTAATGAAATACAGCTTTAGTAATCCTTTATTTCTTTTTATCAAATGGATTAATCTCAAATTTAATTACTTAATTACTCCCAGGTACACAATTTTATTGAATTGGCTGTAAAATGCATAAATTGGTTGATTAATCATTATATTTGGTTATCAAGACAAATCAGTCTATTATCTCTTATTTTCACATTTATTCGGCTGCATTGGTATATGTGCTCTTTTTTCTTGTAAATTTGGTAGATAAGTATAATCTTGGAGAAAATTAGTAATGGTGATTAAATGGATCTTCAAAATGCAATGATCTTCATTTTTCTTTCAGGCTAGAGCTGGATTTTAAGTTAGGGCTAAATATTTTTTATATAGTAGCTCGCTAAAGTAAGATGGATCACTGGAAGTCTAGTCAACCATATTGATTAAGATTACTTACAAACATATGTGACCATTATATTTATTTTTACAATTATAAATTATGAAATGCACTTCAGGAAGGATGGCTATTGATAAATGGTACACTGTACTACGATGTGACTTTCCTGGTTACCATGACTGATTGTTTTTAACTCCAATCTCTCCATTAAAAAATATCATCATCAACCATTATCAATCCATTACAGGATGAAGGTCTCTCCAAGTTCAATCCATCTTCTCTGATCTTTAGCTTCTCTTCTCCACATCACCCTTGCACACTTTCTTATTTTATCCTTCCATCTTGTATGTGGTCTCTTTCTGGGTCTTTTACAATCTCTTGGAATCCAGTTTACAATTCCAATTGTCCATCTATTATCATATCTTCTAGCAATATGTCCAGCCTAACTCCACTTCAGCCTTTTAATTTTTTCAATTATATTTTATTAGAAAAATATAATCTATATTAAATTAGCTATTACAGTTTCTTATTTATGTTTATCAAAAAAAATCTTTATCAAGTTATATATTGCTTACATTTACAGCCATCCACATCCAAAATCTACCTTAGCTATTTCAATCAATCCTGACACAATGTTTATTGATAAACAATAATAATAAATCAAGTAAATAGAATGAAAACAACAGAATTGGAAATCTGAATTTATTTTAAAACATAATAAGTTCCTTTTTTTGTAATAATAATATATAAAATATTTATTTGACAGCATGTATCAATACATCTCACTAATCACTACAGGAACTCAATCCTTTTATTACTGAGCCTATAAAATGTTTAAATTATTTTCTGATTTATTATACATATTGATATTTTATGAACTTGCAGCTCACTATGCAATGCTACAATATCCCCACCTAACATGAAAAATAAAATTGAATTAATTTAGAATTGAGGATATCTGTTTGTCTTGACCAATTTCATTTCAACATTACATCAAATATTTATTTTCTCATGCTCAGCTGTTTTTCTTATTATTATTTTTTTTTGCTCTAGACTTATAAGATAGTATTATGCTTCTATAAGTTATCTTATGTCTATTATTATTTTAATCATTATTGGTTTTTCTTAGAGATCTGTTTGTCTTCCAACAATTAAATGATATGAATGCTGACTCCAACACCATAATGTATTAAAAAATTCAACCATAGGCTAAAAGCACATACTGTAACATGAATATCAGAAGATTTATATCACTTTAAGTACAATATGCAACTTACAATCCACAGGGTTTGACAAAACCATATCTATGGCATGTATAAACCTTGCTTAAAGATATTTTGTGAGTCCTAGAGGCTCACATCTCATGATACAGTCTATGCATGGTAATTAACCAAACTATCCAACCCAAATTTTAAGCCCTGCCATTTTAAGATTTAGAGGATAGTTTCTATAAATTTTAAATGGAGAAAGTGCAATGCTGATATATACTAATCCATGGAGTCTCATGAGCACATTGCATGTTCATGCCACTGTCAAAATTCTCCTCTCATCACCAGCATTAAAATTCAGTAAATATTATTAGCAACTGCAAGTCATCTCCAATCTCTGCAAGAATATTTCACCTTTCTTCAGTTTAATCTTGATTATTGCTTAATTTTTTTCTTTATTTCTGTATCAGGGGTTTAACTGCATCCTACTGTTGGTGACTGGAGATCATATTGAGAGTTGTGATATTTGCCTTTGTTGATGCATGATTTGCTTCTAGTTCATCTTATTATGCAAGTTGTAATGGACTTCCACTATACATTCCTCACTCACTTTTCCTTTTCCATAGAAATCATCTTTTTTATCTTTCTTCATATATTTGGGGTGATTCTACCTTTCATTTTTCCAGGGATGGAGTTAATATGATTCCATTATCTCCTCTTTCGGTTGTTTTTGGTCAATGTTTTATTCCCCATTCTTTTTCCCTGTTGGCAGGTGTGCTGCTACCAAACATATTCAACAGCTCAGCTACCTGTTCAATCTGTTCCAATCAATAATCTCTCAATGTGGCTCAGGAAATTAAGTATCATTATATTGATGATTTATTAGTCTTTAATTTTGCTATTTATTTGTCAGCTAAGAAATTGATCCAGGATTCTTTATTTTCTTCAAAAGTGCTATTTTACGATTCTGCTATAACACTTATAGTGAATTTCTGTTTTTAAAATTATATTAAAAGTTTAAATTTGTTGAATTCAATTAGATCAAGTTTTTCTGAGTGTTTCTCTGTTCTTATTATAGCCATCTTATTTTCTTGAAACCTAAATATGTTACAATAACATTTTATTAGTTTTTGGTTTATGTAAAGTTTTGAATATATTGTTCATATAATTTTACAATAAAAAACTACATCATTTTTTTAAAGAAATATAAAATTTTAAATATAAGCTACTATTAGTAAAAAAAAAATAATAAAATGCTTATAAAATATTTCAGTCAAGCATATATCCATAAGCTATATTAAAATGAGAGACCTATATAATATATTTATAAGATCAGAATTTATAAACTATGAAAAAATGTTTAAAGCGATTTGAATGTTTAGTAGTAGTAGTACTATTAATAATATAATAACAGCAATAACAACCACAATAATAATAATAATAAGCAAGTAATAATAATAATAGATAAACTCTTCATATTTTTATTTCAAAACACATTTTAAAATAAAATATAAATTTAGCATGTCTACTATCTTAATATGCTTAATGTTTTTTACTATATAATATCTTTTAATTTTAAATTTCTATTTAGATTTTTTTTTTTTTTTAAATTTCATTTTTTTTTATATTTGACATTTAAAAAGAAATATTTTCTACTATTTTAACTGAAACTTTCTATCACAACATTATAATGAAAATTTACTACAATGGGCTTGTTAACTTACTATCTTACTAGAAAACATATAGGATAAAATATCAATAATAGGGTGTTCGAACCAAGGATATTTCTTGGTAATAGTGCTTAGATAATAATTTGCTTTTATTGCCACTATTTTAATGTACTTATTATTACTTGTTACCAATTTAGTATTATTTATTCTAGAATCTTAATACGTATATTTTATTTATCTATCTGTCAATTTATATATGTATCCATCCATTTATCCATCTATATATATATACACACATGCTTATATATATATGGTCAGGTTATAACTTAATTTTGGATGCCTAGAAAGATTACTTGCTGGACACTTTTCTCTAATTATACATAAATTTAGCCATTTATATATATAGCTTTCAATCATTTTCAGTCTATTGCAGGATAAAGTTCTCTGTACGTTTTTCTGATCTATAGCTTTCTCTCCCTCCTATCACTTTACCAAGCTTTGTTATCTTAATGATACATCTTAGTCATTTACAAATTATTGAAATCCAGTTTAAAACTTTAATTATTTGTCCACTGCCATCTCTTTTAAAGATATATTTACACTATCATCATTTCATCCTTTTAATTATTACGTTATATCTCTTTGTTTTTTATTCATGTATTTTATTTCAATTCGTCTACATTGTCCCCTGAATAAATTTTTCATACTAAGGTTTAAAATTTTAGATAGATCATGCATTAAATGTCAAGATTATGGTCCATAAATAAATACCAAACTCATTTATTTAAAAACTTTTATTTTCAAACATGTAGATATATACATACGGTTTTAAATATTAAGTTATTTATGCTAAAAGAATGTCAGCCAAATTTAACTTTATGAGAAATTTTATTCAGTGTAATTTCAACTCTATTAATAACTTGACTAAGTTATTTAAAACTTTCAAGATCTAATTTATTTACATCAATCCTTTTTTGCTTGGTTTTCATTTGATAACTCTTATAATTATTTTTTTCTACATTATAATAAGAACAATCTTTTTTTTTTTTTTTTTGAAAAATCTATATGGCATAATTTAAACTTTATTTACTTTTATTCTTTTACCTTTCAATTTTAATATAAACTATCTTTTTATAAAATTTTTGTAAAACAGAATTAAGACAGAATTAAACTGCAGCACAACACTATCAGTTTTGATACTAAGTAAAAATCAAACACCGATATTGCATTTTGGTAAACATTTTTCAGAATTTGGCAATGTCTTGTGTCTATGGCTTAATTTAAAATTATAAATACCTCCAAAATATTTATAGAATCAAATATCTTTTCATAGTCTATAAAACCAAGCAGAATAACAATTCATACTGATTATTTCTTTCTATCACTCTTTTACACTTGCATGTGATAATTGTTATTTTACAATAAACGTCTATATAGTATCACATCTAAAAAGTTGAAAAACATATTGACTGATCTCATATCTTGCTATGTGTTTTTAGATATTTAAATCATTGTCAATTAATATTTTTCTAATGTTATTGTAATCATCTTATTATATATCCACCACTGTTAAGGATCTCTCTATGTCGAATCTAATTTTTTCAATCCAAAATCATTCTTCTCAGCATCACACAGACAAAAGTTTTTATTTCATCCATTCGTCTCACATGTAGTTTATATCTAGATCTTTCACAATTTCATTGGATCTAATGTAAATCTTCAACTGCCTATCTATTACTATTAATTTTAGAAATAGGCTCTGCCCAGCTCCTTTTGGTATTGATTCTTTTAATAATATCAATGATAACTCTTTGTTTTCTTATCCATATATTTCATTTTCAATTTCTATGTGTTACTCCTAACATTTGTCTCTTCATACTTCATTGAGAGAGTTGAAGTTTTTGTATTGTTCTTCATTTAAATATCCAAATCTCAGTCAAGTGCTGGTGGCCTAGTGGTTAGCATAGCTGCTTTTCAAGCAGCTGACCCGGGTTTGCTTCCCAGTCAATGTATTTGACATATGAAAAAAAAAAGTATCCAAATCTCAGATCTATAAATAAAAATTGATCACATATTTATTAAAAATCTTCCTTTTCAAACACATAGGCATATTTCCTCTGAATATTAAGTTATTTCTACCAAAAGCTCTCCACCCAAGTTTAATTCTATGATTAATTTCATCCACTGTTTCCATCTATATTAATAATCTAACCAAGGTATTTCTAATTGTTAAGTTTTTTTAAATTCTTGATTATCAATAATCTTCTTTTTTCTGAGAAAATTCATTGCATTACTTTAGTCTTTTTTAGCATTTATTTTTAATCCTATTGTTTTACTTTAATCTGATATTTCTTGAAATATCCCTTCATTTGCAACCATATCACCTGCAAAATCTAAATGGCAGAAATAGCTTCCATTTGTTTTTACTCCCTTAACTTCCCATTTTAGTCTACAAAATACTTCTAGTAAATGTTTTGGAGATATGAAATCATATTGTCATATGCTTTTATCAATGTTAATTTTCTTGGTGTTATTGTATACTCCAAATTTTGTAACATGTAAATACAAGTATTATATATATATATATATATATATATATATATATATATATATATATATATATATATATATATATATATATATATATATATATATATATATATATATATATAAGCTAGATGTAATTAGATGTTGAATCCAAACTTTCAAGTTCCCTTCAGTCATCCACCCCATCTTATAAAACTGATACATATGACCATAGAGTGGAGAAAATTGAACCATGTTCATTAAAGTTTGAAGATTTGCTATCTTAATATAAACTGAGCACTGATTATATATACATGTGGGAGTTGATGATCTGCACCAGCTGTTGAGTGCTGGTTCAGTGTGAAATATGTATATTGGAGATCATTTATGTTTTTCACATCTACATAGTCATGTTTACTGGTTGTATAAGATAAAGTGAATGACAGAAGATACCTTGAAAGTCTGAGTTCAAATCTCTTCTAATGAAATGTAAATTCTTAAAAATACTCCTCAAAATAATACAATATCCTAGATCTATATCTTGATAATCTGAAATATTAATCAACATAGAAATGCTTATAGAATCAAATGACTTTTCATAATCTTTAGACAGAAAGCATAATTGTAATTCATATTTATTGGTCTTTCCTATAATTTCTCTCAATACCTGAAAATGATCACTGTGCTAAAATTACTTTTAAACCTAGTTTGATTTTTTGATTAGTTAGAATCCAAAGTTGACTATTTTGTAATTATCTCGATGAAGTTTTTGTAAGTCTGTATTTTCTAATATTTTCTTTATTACTTTTTTAATATTAGTATAATTGTGGAATTTTTCAAATCATTTAGTAAAAATCTTTGTCATTTAAACATTTAGTATATAGCTTTATCAATTTTTTCATCTGCTTCTTTTAAAAAATTAATAATTCTACCATTTTCTGATGCCTTTCTCTTCTTCATAGACTTAATTGCAAATTTTATCACTTTTTTAAAAAAAAAATGCAATTTAGAAGATGTAATAATTATAAAAAATAATTTTTCTTGTTGTTCATTTGTTTCAAAAGTCATTTATTTATTTATGCCTCATCACCAACAGTCGAGAGGTTAGATGACTTACATTGCAAGTTAAAATTTCCAACCATAATGGCTTCATCTGTCTGCATGAAGAATCTCAACTGTGAAAGGAAACCTGTGTTGTCTCATTCTGTGTTGTTCATTTCTATACAATTTTTATAGAACTCTTCAACACATTTCATGATACCACTTCTATTATTAGTAATAGTTCCAATTTGCATTATTTTTGCTGAAATGACTTTTTTTTCTATGTCAAAAGATTCTTCTATACTTTTGAGATCTTTATTCTCTTTTATAGATTTTGTTGTCATTTCAATGATATTTGCTTATAGCAGTATTAACTCTTTTTTCTAACATTTTACAAAACTTTAAATATTCAATTCTAATAGAACATTTTAAAAAATGTATTTTTTTTCATATATTGTCTTGTCACAGTTTAAAGTTTACTTGTAAATTGTTGTTTTTGTGTACCATCTATTGCTATTTTTAGTAGAATAGCAGCTAACTTCTTAATTGATTTCGGTCAAGTCTGAATTCTAAAATAATTTTCAAGTTCTAATTTAAATTCATTGAAATATTTTTGAAGGTTGAGAATATCAAGAATTAATACTCATTTGCTTAACAGTTTTCATCTTTAATTTTCCATCAACATGTTATTTTCATTAATTCATTATTATTTTCTGTGCTGAATCTATTTAAAAGATTATAATCTCTTGAAATATATATATATATATATATATATATATATATATATATATATATATATATATATATATATATATATATATTGTGCCATTACAATTTAGTCATTAGCTAAATTTATAGTAATGTGCATGTAGGAAAATGTAAAACAAAATCATCATCACATTTTTATATAAAAGGAAGTTGTAGGGCATCCAAGTTTAAACCCTACAAGATCCAGTTCTAAAAGCTTTAGACAGAAAGAGAGTGGGTCAACAATTATATTCTTTATTTGTTTGTGTGTTGATAGAAAGGTAATACACACATTTAAACTATTCAATATTTAATTTTTCTGTTAAAAAGCAAAGTTACACATATATAGGCAATGCATGTGTAAGTTATTTAATTGTTTTATATTTCAAATATTAAACACTTTAACTTTTTTTAAGACTAACCTATGCTTGATCAATTTTGATATCTTATTCTGTTTCTATTTTGCTTTTCTATAATTGTAAGTGGGAATTGAAAAGGTCACATACTTAATTTTAAATATTAAGGTTATAATTACTAAGCTAGCAATTATGTTATTTAAAGTCAGCTTATAAATAATTTGAATGAGTGTGTGCAAATATTACATACAGAAATTTACATTTATTAAATATTGAAAGAAAAAGAAGGGTTAAATCTGTCAAATTATTTTTTTTTACAATTTTGTATTAAGAAAATCTGTTGAATCAGATATCTATTTTTGTAGCAATTTTGTTTTTGTAAATGATTGTTTGTCATTTGGAGTTTAAGCTTGGTGGGAACTCTAATTTTGAAATTGTCTCATCTTAAGATTAAAGGAAAGAAACTCCAATTTTAGATATTACAGATATATGTGAAAAAGGATTAAGTCTATTTTTTTAAGACAAAAGTGTCTGAAAACCAGGTGTGTGATTTTTTGAGTTGGTCAAAAATAGCAATTCACACTATCACTCTAATTGGATGAGTTGACTCAAAAATCGGATATAAAAGCAGTCTGGAAAATCAGTTGAGTTATTAGATGATTAGACTATTATTATAATATATTGTGAGAGAGACCTTTTTAAAAATTATTGAAACTAAAGCAGACAAACATTTTTAGTTCTGCTAGATAGTTTTTTTTAAAATCATTTTTATGAAGTTTTGAATGTTGAAAATATAAGAAATGATGGGGTAGAAAAATTATATATGTGTCCCATCAAGACCTGACCATCGTGGAGCCGCAGATCATATAGGGAAGAAAAATGTCTTGTCTGAAAAATACTATTCTACACCTTTCAAGATGTTTTTAAATAGAAAGAAGAAAGCATCCACTTGCATTCGAAGGAGATCAGAAAGATGAATTAATCTCCTGATAAATATTAATCATCAAGTCCAATTAATTGTTCCAGTAACTGAGTTTAAAACCCAGGAAATTTATAAACATGAAAACAACTGCTGTATTTATCCACTAAAAGAACCATGCTTGACAGGAAGGAAAGAAAAATTAATATAATGATTTCCAAATTGTCCACTAAAGCAAATAACCGTATTTGAATCATCATCATCAAACAATTATACACCTCAGGAAAGAGATTGTTCCAATGTAAAACGGAAATGGTAGCTGCAGAAATATAGACATTATACAAAACAAGTTTGAACCCTTGGAAGTTCGCCACAAAACAAAAGATCGGTAATATGACTTTTTATATCTATTTTCTTTATGATATCAGAGTCTTAATAAACTTTTATCAATAAAGTGGTATATTTTATTTAAAGAACTTTTAAAGACTATTCAGATTGATTAAAAACAAGAATGTCTTACTAATAATAACTTTGAGCTTCATAAATGATCTTGAATGTATCAAAATTATTTGTTTATTAATTTACAGTTATGAAATATTAATGTGTAAAATAATTTTTTTGTATTATTATTTTGGTTTTAAATAATATTTTGCTATTATGGGATAAAACACGCACATACATAATAATATTTATATGTGTATAATTGCGAGTGAATGTGAAGTAATAAGTAGTATTAGAATATTAGATTATTTTGTTTCAAGTTAAAGTATAGCATTTCAGAGGTAGAAGAGAGGGGGAGAAAATAATTTAAAACTTGTTTCTAAAACTTGCTCTTTCCAATTTTACTAACAGTTATTTTGTTATTCTACTTACATGTTAGATTTATAAGGTATGTGTGCCAATAAATGAATATTTTTTTTTTTTTTGTGAAATACTTTTCTTGTGAATGGATCATTTTCACCAATTGGTTACCCAATTTAATACCATATACATTTGACGGGAAAGGGGGAAGAACTTGAAATTAATCTGAAGATTGCAATATGGTCAATTATTATTGCTATTATTATTCATATCCATTTTCATGTTTATCTATAAATTTTTATGTATATGTTAGAAATGCATTAATAAATATTAGTTTATTATTATTAAACAAGGCATATATATATTTCATTAAATGTAGTCTTTATTAAGTGTGGTCATTCATCATCAATGGTTGAATATTAGTTGTTCAACATATGATTAAATATGCTAAGATTAACAATAATTATGAATTTCTTTATAACAATTAGGTTTTAGGATTAGGCTTAGTCATAAAGCTGTGGTTGAAACCATTGTCATTATCATTATCATTATCATCATTGTCATCATCACATTTTAATTAATGAGCTGTTTAAATGTTTAAAGGCCATAAATAAATATTGATTTCATAGTATTTAGGGATTTCTTAGTATTATTATAACCACCATCCCATCATCTATTTCATGCAAGGATGAGTGAATTACTATCCTAAATTGATCATATAATCTGAGCTAGAAAAATGTATAAAATATTGAAACGCATTTATTATGTTAAGATCTGGGAAATGATTTATGTCTAATGAATTTTAGATACTCCACTTTGGTTTAAAGATGTTTTATGTTTACTTAAATATTAGTGAATACAGTGATATGGCTTTAAAAAGCAAAATCTTCCATGTTTATTAGAAATAAAGTACCAAAAAGGGATTCAAACCCGGTACCTGTGATAGGTTATTAGGTATAACCATGTCTAGATTCAAATAATCTAATGGCACCCTTCTAGATCATATTCACTTGGTATTTGTTTGGATATGCACTTAACATCAAACCAAGAAATGAAAGTGGATAAAATCTATTGTCTGTATACCTGAGCAGATATTTTATTGAGTTACTAGTGTACTCACCTCACGTGATTTCCATATACCTGAGTTATAATAGTTGTTATTAATAATTTGTTTATAATTATTGATATTGTGATATCTTGAGAAATCTATATGTTTCATTTAATCCAATGACCCTTAATTTGATTGATAACTCAGTCTGACCTTTTTGTTTAATAGCCACTACTCAGGTATTCTTCTCATAATTTAATTTAAGCTACAATGCTTTTCGTTTATTAAGCTAAATATTTATATATTGAATCGTTTCTTAATTATTTAATACATTTGGATCGTTTCATCATCTTTATTAAGTTACCATGAATATAATATTTGAATATTTGAGATTTTAATAATATTTGGATTTTGACAAATCCAATGATATTTTAATATACAATTGAATTTCTCTTTAATATGTTACAATGGACCTATTTTTGAGCTACATTACATTAATTAGGTTACAATATATATATATATATTGTGTTAGTCAAAATTTAATCCAATTATATATATATATATATATATATATATATATATGTTTTTTTTTTTTTTTGGTATTTTTCCCCCATCTAATATGTGGGTGGATGGGTGTTGAAAAGGTTTTTTTTTTTGTAAAATTTTCCAAAATATTCCAACTAGTGGTAAAAACAAAGCAAAAAGGAAAGAAATAGGCCCAAATGGGAAGAATAACACAAAAAACAAAAGATAATAATAACACAACACAGAGGGGAGTATAGGCACCAACTGTTAGTAATACCACAGCAAAAAGGAGGGTAGAAGAACAACGAGGGGGGAGGTATTTTTCCCCCCCTCTTCTTGGGGGGGGGGGGGGCGGCGAGAGAGAGGAGAAGGAGGGGGGACCCGGGGGGGGGGCTTTTTTTTTTGATTAATAGAAATGAAAGGCCCCACCCAACCAAACCGCCCCGACAAAAAAAACAATTCTACAAAAAGACACCCACAAAATAAAAGGGGGGAAGAAACCCACCAAAAAAAAACACCGCAAAAACCCCATCCCCACACCCCCCAGAAAAACACTATATATATTGTGTTAGTCAAAATTTAATCCAATTCTGCTGCACTTCCATTTGGATAATTCCATATCCATTTGTGTTTAGTATTTTTTCAAAGAAAGAATTCATAATGTAATGCGCTGTGTTAATTTTTTTGTAAATTCCTCAAGCCTCTATCAGTTTCATAACTATAACCAAATTTACCGACAATACTTTACATTTTTCATTTGTTTAATAATTTTAGAATTTGAATTTGTACATCCACATAAAAATCTTCTATTTTGTCATTACAATGATAATTTGTTGGGTCACAAATCTGAATTATCTGCATTTGGTATCTTTCATTAAGTTGAATAATCAATCTCCATACCATTGTTCTTTCACTTTTTATTTATAATAAATTCCACTTGTGCTTTTTATACCTATGCCTTTGAAGTAAAGTACAAGATGACTTTTAAAATTAATTGCCTCTTTACCTTTACTTCTAACCGTATCCAATATTAGACTTTTTTTCTAATTTATGTAATCTTACTTCTCTTGAAAGTAATTTTTATTTCTAGTTATAAAGATCATTTTTAAATGGGAGCCTGGGTTCACAATTAGAAAAATTTAGGACTCTCTGGCTTCAGAAACCAACAGTTATTATTGCTGGTCACTTTACAGTCTTCTGGGACTAAAGACCATAATTTAGTTTTATCTATCACAGATATAAATACCAATATTTTTAAAAAAGATATTTTATACACACACATTCTGATTTCAAAAAAACCTATACTGATATTTCAGTTAAAAACTACCATGCAACTGATAAAAAAGGCCAAAGGATTTATTGATCTTAAACTCAGAGATAAAAAGCAAATAAAATCACTACATTGACTAATTCAATCACATAATAATAATAGCTGCAATGACAAGAATGAAATGGTCATTATCAATTTGCATGCTTGGTTCCTTTAAGACCTTAAAGAGAAATTAAAGGGATGTTTATCAGGTAACAACAAACTTCCTTTTATATCCAATCTCACTATAGTCTTTATAAATCCAGCTTATTTTTTCAATAGGTGTGAATTCATATTTCTATCAATCAATTATATTTTAATAAAGATTTTGTATAATTGACAAAAGATTGTAATATGCCTGTAATTACTATTGACATTCTTTTCGTTTTTTTTTAAATTTTAATATTCTTATTGTATTCATCTAATGATATAAAATATCTGTATTATTTAAGCATTTACTATATGTATATTTGCCAAATTGTTTTTGCGTGTGTGTGTGTAAATATCTATAATGATTCTATCATTTTCTGTAGCGTTTCAAGTATGCATGGATTTTTTTGCATGTTTTAACTTTCTTCCCAATTAAAATACTAGAAAATTCTTTAATATTATACTATAGAATTCTTGCACATACTTTATGATGTCATCCGTCATTTTAGTAATTGTGCCATCTTTTCTGTTTATATATTTTAAATTTTTGCTTTTTTGTATAACTTTTTTTTGCCATTCTACAGTTATTTTTCAATTCAACCATTAACTCTTGTACCATTTTATTAAATTCTAGATATTCAACTCTTCAAATGGTCAATTTTAAACAACTTCTTTCGTTTTTTCACGCATTGCTTTGCCTCATTTAAAATTTACTGGCGATGTGTAATTATTTAATATCAATTATTTCTAAAGCAGTTTTTAGTGAAATTTAGTTATCTTTTTGTTGATATTATTCAAACCTATGTCAAGTTTCAAATCTAATCATACATAAAACAATTTGCAAATTATTTTAAGTTCCTTGGAGTAATTCTACACATTGGTGATATCAATTTTTAATATTTTTAAAATAGCTTTTTCCTGTTTAGGTTTACATTAACACATATCCTATATCGTACTAAATGGTTGATCTCTTCAGAGTCAAATATATTAAGGATCAAGGATCTTATAAACCCAGTCGAAAAGATAAGACAACAACTTTAAGTAATAAAAGAAAAAAATATTTGTGCTGTATTTTCTTTGTAAATGTTAATAAAAATAGAACTGAAGTGTTAAATTTGAAAAAGAAAATATTAAGTGAAAGGAGAGAGGGGAGGGAATATTCTCAAAGACTATAAAAACAAAGTTATTTTTAAATTAAGGCACTACTTTTTCTTTATCTCATAGCAAGCTTCATCAATGTATTCTGCTAGAAAAAAATCACAATTCCTCCTGGAAATTCTTCCCCTCAGCCATATCTATCTATGCAGAGTTGTGAAAGTAGAGTCATTGCTCAAAGAACTCTGAACCATCAGCTAGCTAGCTAAAGCACTACATCCATGATAAAACAAACTTTTACCACCCTATATGTATTCATAAACTATAAACAACAAATTACAGTTAATGGCAAAATCCCTCCCAACAATGCTTGTAAGGCAATCAATTTTACTCCCAAGTTGATATTGATCAATGCTAGTAGTATATGTCAGATTTATCCACAGAAATAGTGCATTAAGTTTCAAACTAGATAATTATGAGCTATTTTGCAAATATGCAATTAGACTAATCATTTGCTTAAAACTTGAACTGTTAGGAAATAATATTTGAAGCAAGGGAGTACATTACAAATATAACTTAATTTTATTTACTTATAATATATAATGTTTTCTTCATATATTAATTTTTGTTTTATGATTTGTGTATTTCTGCTATTATTTATAATATGATCTAATGGATCTTGATTCATATCTATCCCTTGAGGCTGATTTTATAGGAGTTATTTTACATCTAAACAAGAATTATGTCTGCTAATGATCTGATTCTAGGGTTTTGTTTTTATTTTAAGTAACACAGATTGAGAGAGAATTTGTATAATTGTTTACCAACTTTGTTATGTGTGCTCAGGTCATCTTCTATGCTAAAATAAGGGTGGAGCTCACTTTCAATATTGCATTTGGTAATCTGTACATATGCTTGCTTGTGTCCTAGGGTTATCCTTAATTGAGCAATAAATTCAGTTGTTCTCCTTTTAAATCATCAATTCAATAATTTTAAGATGTTTTGCATATGCTTCTTGGATATGCATTTTATTTGCTCCTTAATTACTAGTTATTTAGAATTGGATTCAGTTGTACTAAATAGTGATTGTAAAAGATTTTTAATGAGAAGACATGGAGTTAGTTTGTTGAATAGGGATTTAAAATTATGAATCAAACAAATTCATTAGTTTTATTAAAATGTTGAATTAATAAAAAGATTTTATTATATAATAATTTTTACATTAATTAATTGTGATCTGTTAGTATATTAATAAATAAATTTTCTTATCTCTATAGTGTTATCTACTTATTATCAACTTTTAGTCCCTTTAAGGTAGTAATATTTATCTCTGGCAGGTATTCATGTACCTCAATAATTAATTTATTGTTGTAAATATGATCAGTAAAACAAATAAATTACGAGCAGCTTCCTTGAAATAGTTAAAAAAAAAAATTCCTTTCTAGTCTGGTTCCAGGTTATGACCTGGTGGTGCCCTGTAGTGATCATTATTACATGTGAACTTGTATCATAACAATAAGATTTAAAAATGAAAGTTATCATTAATTTAAAATATCAATTTGAAAATTTTTAAAAAAGTAACAGTAATAAATAATGAACAATAGCTAAAGGATGGAATTTCAAAATAAAAAAGATTCTGCTATGAGTTCGATCCAATTGTAATCATGTAATTATTCACTTAAATAAAATCTATGTAAAAAACTACTACATTTTAAGTAAGACATAATACAAATGTCTAATATATTTTGAAAATATTCAACAATTTAAAAATAAATAAATAAACAAGTGGATAAAATTATGTCAAATTCATTTATAATCTAATTTAAAGAATGGTGTTTCCAGTGTAGATAGGACTTGAATATTTTTGAAATTATCACTCAAAAACTCTGCCAATTATGGATTAAAATTATAACTAAAATCAGAAATATTTTTAAACTTCAAAAATAACTTCTAGCATTTTAAGTCACTTATTTTGCCATAACAAATGAAATGTAATGAAAAAATTGAGAATAATTGCATTCACTTTGAAACAAGTGCTCATTTAATGCTATTATTTGATTAATCTCAAAAGATGAGATATTTCAAATGGCATATATATGATCTTCATTATGATTCTTCTATTGTAATCTTGCAGAAAATACTGGGAAATTACCAATAGAAAGTATATATTTTAGTTTTCATCTTTATTCATAGATGACAAAAGTTATCAAAATACAAAGCTCTATAATTCAAATGTTAAATGAGAGAGCTTTTTTTGTCTTTCAAAATGACAGCACTTGTTCACATTTTATTTGTAAGCAGAAATAATTGTAAAGGTATATTACTTTTGTTTTATGTTTTTTTTTTTTTTTGATTATTTAAAAGTTGTTTTTATTTAATATATAAAATGTATTTATTTTTATAAGTATCTAATCTTTTAAAAAAGATTTAAATTTGTGTTGGTGGTAAAAAAAATTACAATATTCTCACTTATATAAAATGTTTTTTTTTTTTATTTCTTAAATAAATTTCTGACTTTTATAATTTTTTCATGTTGTAGTTAGATAAAACTTAATTATTAATAAATTTATAGAAAAAATTGTTGAATTTAGCCAAAAATATTATTCAAACTGAAGACTGTATGTATGAAAATTAAATTTTGCAAAGTTATTCCCACTTTAATCTTTTAGCAATCTTTTTTTATATAATTAGGAGAATGTTTTTGTTTTTATTTTCAAATGAAATAAAATTATTTTATATTGTAACTTAATTTTTTTTACAGTTGATCAAAAATGTAATTAAAAAAATTAATATAATTTAAATTTTTTTTTAAATAAGTAAAAAAAATAATAAAAGGAATATAATAAATCAAAGTCAACCTTCTTTTGATAAAAAGCTAGTTTGATTAGATGTCATATAAATATTTTAATAATTTCTGTGTAAAAGTTATTGCATTGAAATAAAACTACAATACAAATATTGCAAATTAAAAAAAATAAATATTATGAATTGTATGAAAAAATAATAAACAAATAAACATGAAATACTAATAATTTTGATCTTGTTTTTTAAATTTTTCACAAAAAATATTCCCACCTATAGAATAAAATTAAGATTAAAATCTGGATTTTTATAAGTCATTAAAATATTTTTTTAATCCATTATTTTTCTGTTAACAAATACACTGAAAAAATGATAACAGTATAATTCAGTATAAATGTATGAATGCACTCTAATCTACAGAAGGATTAATCATGGAGATTGACCATGTAAAAATTAATTTTCAAAAGTAAATTTGCACACAATATTAAAATTAGAACCTTAACATTATGAACAGCATAAATATATATTTCTATAGTAAATTTGTTCATAAGGAAGCCATTTTTCTTTTAATTTTATGATTTCTGTAAATAGAATGACTCTTTAAATAAATTATTTAATACATTTCAAAGTTTATTTGAACAAATAATATTAATTTTCTCTTTGATGTATATGTAATTCTTTTGCATACATATGTGTGTATGCTTTACAAAGTAAGTTTTATTTTGTTCCTTTCTTTTATTTATTTGCTGAAACTGCACTCAGCTAAATAAAAGAAAGGAGAGAAATAAAACCCACTTCATAAAGCATATGAACATTTGATCAAATAATGTAAATAATTGACACTTTCTATTAACTTGTAGTATATAACAATAAAACAATTGTTTAGACAGTCAAAACATATCAATATTTTTTTTTACTTGTACTTAATTTATTTAATAAATCTGTATGAATTAGAAGAAATGTTAAAAGTCAAACAATATTAAATATTATTGTTATTATGAATATCTTTTATGATGTTTTCTATTGGATATTATTATCGTTAGACACATATTTATTTGTTTGTATTTCTTAATGTTATATAATGTTAATATTTATTATCAATAAAAATAAACATAATTTACATTTCATTTCAATATATATATATATGAGTATGCATACATGCAAGTAGATATAAACGTTTTAGAAAAATAAAATAGCGAATAGCTGTAAATGAAAAATACTAAAAATTTCTTTAACATAAATTTAAATTTTTATATGAACAGCTTTATACACGTATTCGTCTTTACCAATACCAATATGGTAATCATTAAGATCATATAGCTCAGTGATATTGCAAAATGTAAAGTTGTTTTAAATTTTGCCGATTGTTGTTTAAAAACGCGACTTTTTATTAAATAATAAATATTATTTGTTTTTAAGATTGTTTATTGTAAAATGTTTTAAACTGAAATAAAATGCCAATTTCTAACTTACATGATTAGATTTAAAATGTGTTATCAGAACTAATTTGTAAGCTACTTTGAAACATTTCAAAATCTCCACTAAATATTAAATATATTGATCAATGTAAAATTGATCAGAATTATCAGATTGATAGTAACAAAGACTGATATTTAGATCAAGGGTGGGAAACCGGCTCTCGAAAGCTGTCAATGCACACAGACATTTTCAAAAATGTAAATAAAATAATTTCGTGTAAAACCTCTATTTAAACATTACGTAATGCAAAACTGAATTATTAAGAATTAAGTAAAATAAAATATTTATTTTCTCAACTATAACTTTTTTCTCTACAACTTTTACAATAGCTCTAAATCATTCTAAAAAAAGCTGAAATATTCCAACAAATTATCTATATTGTGTGGTCTATCTGACTACGAATGTAATGTGCAATACTGAAGACATTTTTTTTGTTGTTTTTATAATGATTTTCTCAGACAAATGTATACTAACAAAAATTAAACTCAATTTTTATTTTGTTATTTTTTTTATTCATTATTATTATTGTTGTTGTTGTTGTGCATTTTCTCTTTTTATTAAAAGGGTTACATCAAATAAGATAAGAAAAATCGATACAGATAATCAGCATTTCAAAAGAAATGGACCAACGTGTCTTATTTATCTGGGAAATATTCTGCTTAATAAAGAATACAATATTAAGATGCGCTATCTATCAACATTCTGATTACAAAAAAATTGTTGGAAAAGAAAGTGCTTCATCAAATGGTTAACGTGTTTCATAAAAGCACAAAGTAATAAAATAATATGAAAGCAAGTTACATTATTTAAAAAAAGAGTTGATAAAAGATTACTTCTTAGGCTGCTGAAGAATTAATCTATCAAAAACAGAAAAAAATATTTGAGAATATAAATATCATGAAGAATAGTTATAAGGCAATTGGAAAAATTCTCATGTGGAACAGTCATTAATAACAATAATATTAATTTATTTTTAATTCGCGAAAGTGTTATAGTCCTCGTTTAAAAAGGGAAGTTGAAATTGGTCTGCCAATTGAAAAGATTGCCAAACCTTAAGGGTACATTTAATTAAATTTTTGATCAAATGTAGCAGGCTAATTTTTACGTCGATAATTTTGTATGGCTTGCGAATGATATTATAAATCAGAAAAAAGATTCCTCATCATGATCTAGGTAATACTCTTTTAAGTAAATATTTAAATCTTGAATGAGGTCGTTTTGTTATTCATCCGTTTTATAAACTTTTAAATAATATCTTAACATGTGATGTAAATAGAATTTAAAGACATTTAAAAGTGTTTGCTCAATAGATATAGAAAAAAAGCCTGCTACAGGTAAAGGTCTGTCCAATAATTCTTGATATTGAAACATTAAAAGACAATAATTATAAAGCTAGTAAGGATTTATGAGTTTTCTTTTCTTGAATTACACTTTAACTAAATTAGCTAAATAATGATCCATTGATCAATAATCGGATGATTAGTATGTGCGTTATATGCTAGCTATCTGAAATAAAAATCCTAACCTTTATGAAAATTTGAATAAAATATTTGTTTTACCTAGATTCAAACATTAAGTAATGGCAACGCAAATAGATATATTAATATTACTATTCTATTATCAGTCATATATATATAAGCTCAAAAAAAAAAAAAAATCCAAAATAAAAAAGTGCAGACCTTAGTGTTCTTCTTCAATAATATGTACATTGGGAGACTGCACAAAGTTAATTTGTTTGATTCACTTTTTATATAAAATGAACCACATAATTCCCATTCAAAAAGTCGCACATTATGACAAGATCAGTCTTCGTGCAACAATTATTCTTTACAGTCGAGAAATTTTAGTTATATGTAAAAATTTAAATCTAGCAAGTCTCAGTTCAGCTGGTGCCCCCCCCCCCTTGAAGTTGTTTCTGCTCAATTTCTAAAACATTAAAATCATATTAAAAACATATTTAAGCTTTGCGTATTTTTTTTCTAAATAATCGGATTCTTGTTAAAATAATTTATGCTTATCACATGACATGATCAAACGTATATATTTTTAAACTTAATTAATTACAGATTTACGATTATACAAACAATTTTCGAGTTAATTTAAACGAGATTACGGAAACCGCTTAAGGATGATTTATAATAAACTAAAGTAGACAATCACATAATATTAAATCATTTCTTTAAAAATCATTTAGCTAATCGTATATTTATTTATGCAAAATAATAAAGGCAGGAAACGTTTTCTCTCTAAAATATATATATATTTTAATGTATTTAAATTATATACTTTATGTAAGAAAAATCAAATTTGGATAAAAATAATCTTTTACATTTTTTACATGATATAAACATACTACAAACTTTTTTGTTATATATAAACATACACATCTATATTTATTTAAACTCAAGAACACTTTATATATATACTTGTTATCAAATATAATAGACCAGCAATGTTTTGGAATGTTAATGTTTTGTCAAAATTGACCACAGATGTCTTATTAGAGTACAGTGTATACAAATTTGTTTAAATCTTTAAATGACACCCATCTAAAGATTTGATATTGCATTGGTCAAACGTGACTGCATACTCTATAACATGTTCAGTAAAGATTGAATGACCTGTCATTGGTTATAAAGCAAGCACTGGTATAGTTGAAGGGATTGACTTTTAGAATTGAACTAAGGTTGCAATGTATATTTTAGCTCTAAAAGACAAATAATTAAGGGAATACTAGATTGAGACCTCTTTTACAAATAAGAAAACAAGGTTGGAACTGATTGAAGACATCAAGAGTATCTCTAGATGTATTATATTGCTATAGACATGTAACTTCTAATGGTAGTTTTAAAAAGACATGTCCATGAGCTATAGAAGATAAGAATATCTCCAACATTTGCATTGACAATATGAATTTTTACTATAGGATAAAACCTTTTGAGCATAAGACTTTTAGGTTGTACTGTATTTGCTGACAACAAGATGATTTAAGTGATTCTTAATTGTTCTTAGATAAATTGATTGAGATTCCAAGAAAGGATGTATAAATTCCTATAATGAATGATGGTAGATTACCTTCTGTATGTAACTGCCTCAGGGATGACTTACAAATCTGTATTGTAGATCATAATGGGATACTTGCAAACCCTATTGACATGATATAAAGGCATTAGAAAAAATTCATTTGAGGATGCCCCATATAATTTTATAATAGTGAGTTCTTAAAAGCAAAACATGAACATGTATTGGTATTAATGTAAGCTTGGCAGCTAAAAAATTGCATAAAATAACACAAGCAATAATGTGCTTAAATTATAGTATTTTAATATTACAATTAACAAAATTGCAATAAATCCACATTATTGAAATATTTATTTTTTCATTTGACATAGATTTGCTACTTTCAATAATTTGGATTTATTGCAGTTTTGTTAATTGTAATATTAAAATACTGTAATTTAAGCACATTATTGCTTGTGTTATTTTATGCAATTTTTTGGCTGCCAAACTTACATTAATATGAACACATGTTCATATTCTGTGCCTCACTTTAAAACTAAAATACTTTAGTATTGTTTTTAAGTATTTGATTTTTGTTTGGTCGCATGATTATGCTAATTTGGGAGGGTATGTGATTAAAATATATTTTTTGGTCATTTCCCAATTACTAATATTTACTAAATATTGTTTTTAATATTAGATTTGGATAGGAATGTGTATTTTTTTTTGATCACATGAATTTTTTTTTGTTTGTCATTTGTTATCTAGTAAAATTTGCTACATATTGCTTTTGAAATTTGAATTTTGTTTTTTATGAAATTTCTGTTTTTATTTTTTGATGAAAATTGCATTTTTTATATGGACTGGACAAAATATATGGAATATTTTGTTATTACTTTTGTGGTATTATCTAACACCTTAAAGGCTTGGTTGTGTATTGGGACTCTCCCTGTGTTCAAAATGGCATAGAGCACTTATTAAACTGTCATCTTTTACTTTTACTTGTAACAAAGGCATCTACTTTTAACTAAAATTTTAAACATATTAATAAACATTAAAATTTACTTATGAAGAAATATGAAATCTAAGAAATAAATAAAATATAACTAAAATCAAATGCATTCACATTTTAAAATCTCCTTAATAAATTTATCACCAAAAAATACCATTTAATATTTTAACTTTGATTAAATTTAAAAAGTTTTTACAGTTACATTGGGTCTTTTTTTTCTGTAAACTAAAACTTTTCCTTTCTGAATTTATAAAGAGATGAAAATAAATAAACCTTGCTGTAATATGCACATTTATGTTGGAGTTTGTAAGGAATAAAAATTATTAAAAATTCCTTTAAATCCAGTCCATAAATAAGCAGTTTTCTTGCTTTTTTTACTGTCTGAAAGGTCGAAATAGTTGATATTTCCCCCCCATATCAAAAAAATATCTATACATATACATTGAGCTATATTTAATTTAAAATTTATATGTATTTATATATTTGTTGGTCATCATCATCAACCCTTATCAATCCACTGCAGGATGAAGGTCTCTCCAAGTTCAATCCATCTTTTTCGATCTTTAGCTTCTCTTCCCCACATCACCCCTGCACACTTTCTTATTTCATCCATCCAATTCACATGTGGTCTCTTTCTGGGTCTTTTACAATCTCTTGGAATCCAGCTTAAAATTTCAATTGTCCATCTATTATCATCTCTTCTAGCAATATGTCCAGCCCAACTCCACTTCAGTCTTTTAATTTTTTCAAATGAGGTCAGTAACACCTGTTTGTTCTCTCACCCATACATTGCATTTTCGATCTCTTCTTGTTACTCTCAACATGTATCTCTCCATACTTCTTTGAGTGGCTTGAAGTCTCTATATTGCTCTTCTATATAACTTGAAATTGATTATAAAACTTTTTTAAAAATATTCTGGAAATTAAACATATTGAATTGCAGAATCATTTTTAGTTATAATAACAGATTTTTGTTACATTTGAAACTTAGGTAACTCACCATTTTTCATAAGCAACCTAGATGGTAGATTTAAACATGCCCTATCAAAGATCAAACTGGTTTTTAACAAGTCCAACTTATTTTCGATTTATATATCTATTTGTTTTAAATTAATTAAGAAACAAAATTTATTTTTAAAATTCTATGTGTATACTCACTGGTGTGAGTTCTTATCCAACAATCTCTGAAATAAATTAGACAGATTTACTAATAGTCACTCCTATTAATTTTACAAATTTCAGAAAATTTATTAATCTTTCCTTTTATATTTCTTGCCTTCCATTTACTTCTCAGCTTTATTTAATTTTGAATAAAAATTTATCATGGAATATATTATTTTAATTATACTTTATCAATAGTTATACATTAGATAAAGTGCTGGGCTTGTCCTAATATTTTTAATCTAATGCTTGAATATCCTGGCACCTCACTGCCATGCCAGAAGCAGACACCGGTCTGAGGTTGAGGATATTCTCACAGCTTATTAAAAGCTTATTTTGTGAGATCTATATATAACGTTTGAATTATACTTCAATAATTATAAATATATGTACACATTGTTGTCTGACATATATATATATTACGTTATGCAACTATAATTCCATATAAGCCCACACATGTATACATATATATATAATAAACATACATCTTTTTTTTTTTCATTTATATGTATGTGTTTTTTAGCAAATTTGTTTGCAATAGAGCGCTAGTTATTTTAATCTAATTTTATTGAGTTTTATTTTTAAAATATTAAAATTATGAATTACCTTATATTGACAGACAAAAATGGATTTAAAGCTGATGTTATTTGATTATCTCTATCTTATCATATATTATTTTACATCATCATAACATCATCATCAACATCTTTTTTTATTATCTATTCTTATGAATTTTTCCCTCTTTAGATATTATTACTTCTGCCTTTTCATTAATGTTTTACTTTATTTATTTATTTTTAATATATACATTCTAATTCAAAGCAATCTAATGTATATCATTCTGTTATAAGATAATCTCATTATATGTGTGTGTAATATAATAATGTTATTTTACTTTTGTTCTATATAGATATTTATGGTGCTATATGTGACAATATTTAATGAAAACTTAATACATCTCTTGCAGAACATAAGTTTTTGTCAATCAAACCTGATGTCATCAGCTGCTCAGGAGATTATTTGAAATTACATCAAATATAGCAACTTAATTTCTACTTAAACAGAATCACAATACTCTATTTGATATTCAAGTGTGAATGTGAATTTTAGTTGTAATTTAACTAAAACTTCATTTGTATTGTCTTAATGTTAATTGAAAAGATGTAGCTTAAAATCCAATAAATTTTTAATATATACTTTAAATAAACATTTAAATATGTAAAATAATTAAATGCCACTTAAATATGTAATATATTAACATTATTTTATGCCTTCTATAGAAATTTATAATTTTATATTCAATAATATTTGATGAAAAATCAAGGAACCTTTATAGGGCATGTGTTTCTATCAATTAATTCTGATGTAATCAGCTTCTCAGAATATTATTTGGGATCAAACATAATAATGCAATTTCTATTTAGCTAGATCACAATACTCAATGTGATATTATGTAAATAAAATAATATTAATATATGACATATTTAAGTGATGTTTAATTAATTATTATATATTTAAATGTACATTTAAAGCAAAATTTTATAAAAAATGAATTGGTATATAAACCATTCCTTATCAATTGCATGAAACTGTTAGAAAGAAGGCTTTATTAAATTACCACAATTCATGTTAAAACTTTGATATCAAATTGAATGTTGCAATTTTATTTAAATAGAAATTAAATTGCTATATTCAACATAATCTTCACTGATATATTGGGCAAATGATGATGACAAGATTTATTGATAAAAACCCCATATTCTGCAAAATGTTTGTTGAGTTTTTATCAAACATTGCTGGATACAAGACTATATACTTCTCCACATTTCTACAGAAAGTATGAGTAAAATAGCATCAATTTATCAGGTATTTAAATCATGTTTAATTATAATATTTATATATAATCTGACATATTTTGGATTAGGAACAACATAGTATGCATTATTTAGATTATAGGCTATAAAAATTGTATTATTTTCATTGTCTGGTAGAATATTGCTACAATTTTATTGCCTAGAATTACATGAATGATAAACTGATATTTTAATTTTCTAAGAAAACACTTAACAGTATTATAATACAAATCTATGTTCCAGCAATTCAAAACAAATAAAGAAATTAGAAAGATAAAAGTTAAAAATTTTAGTGTAATTTATACCTCAAATAGAGAGTTACCAAAATGTCATTAATAATATGATATGAAAATATAAATGTAATAAAAAAACATTTAGTAAGTTGCTAATAAAAGTTATATTCAGTTAGTGTTGAAAACTTGTAATCCTTTATATTTAATTTAGGTAGTTTGGAAACATATCTTTGTTTTTAAAAATAATGCCAGAATTTAATAGAAGGTTGCATATTATATATTATAATACATTAAAATAAACTGTAGGCAGAATGAAAGAAATTGCTAAAGATGAATCTGAGAAAAGTTTAATTAAGATAAAACTAGATTAGGCAAAAAAAAATTCTATTACTGAAAACTAAAAATATTAAAGAGCATATGAAAAAAAATATTATAAAAGTTTTAACAATGAAATAAGCTTGCAATAACAGAAACAGTCTTTGGAGAATTCATAAGCTCAGGAAAAAATGTACATTTAAGTGACATTTTTCCCATACATGGAAAATGGCAACAGGATAAGACATTAAACAAAATACTTTTGATAAAGTAATTTGTATAATAAAGTTCTAAATAATAGAAGATATGATCTGATTAGTCTTGATGTTATTTCCAAAAATCTCAATTATAGAATTTGGTAGAATAACATTAGAAATTTCTTTATAAAACTCAGGAGAAATCACTATAACTACCATCAAATTGTTCCAGTTAATCTAAAAATATATATTGTGAAATTATCCAAATAAAATGTCCATTAATTAAAAACTATTGTAATAACAATGAAAATAATAAATATAATGGGAATTAACTATTATATACAGTCTTTTAATCTGATGATATACTTTCAGTTAATTCCTTAAACCTCCTCAACTGCCATTAAATCCCCCCCCCAAAAAAAATACATAATGGAAGCAAATGTCATCAACTCAAATCCCATGAATCCTGAATTTTAACATTAGCAACTTGTTTATTAATTATATTCATTTTATTTCTATTTATAAAAAGTATGTCCTTAATTTTTTTAAATTATGGTTTCCCTTTTCATGAAGAATTTAAATATAAATGTAAATATAAATTTAAGTTTGATATTGAAAGTGTTAAGATTCTTCATGAAAAGAAAACCATAATAAAAAAAAAATTAAGGGGGTAATTTTAATAAATAGAAATAAAATGAAGTATAATTAATAGACAAGAAGCTAATGTTAAACTTCGGGATTCATGGGATTTGAGTTAATGACATTTGATTACATTATATTTTTTGAATTTAATAACAATTGAGGAGAGTTAAGGAATTAACTAAAAGTACTTCTGAAAATTGAAAGACTGCACATAATAGTCAATTGCCATTATATTTATTATTTTTATTGTTAATATAGATTGGAAAAAATCTATTTATATTTATAAAAAAAAAGTTTTTGATAAAATGTTAGTATTATTTTTTATATTATAAGCAAGAAAAATTTACTAAAATAATTCAATTTTAAAAAAAAATATTTTCTTACATTTAATGGTAGCAAACAAGATGAAATCAGAAAAGGTTAACAAAGAAAAAGTATTTATTACTAATATACAATGAATAATCAAAAGAATAGAAAATGATGTAAAGAAACAACAAGATATGTGATACTGATTATATAAAACCATTTACTTAGATTGATGGATTATTCTTGGTGAAGTAAGCACATCAAATCTTCTCATTGTTTCTAAGAGAAATCTTTATATGAACTAGAAGTAATAAGCAAACAATGTAGACAGTACTGCAAACCTATTAACCTTATATATTATGTTTGAAGTGATGATAAGATTAATGAAAGAAGCATCCGCAATATCAAATATGCTGATAACATCACATCTAAAAAATGGGGAAAAAACCAAAGATATTTATTTTAAAATGTGATGAATGTTTAACAAATGTAAAATGATGATGAAATAAAAAAATACACTTATTAAGATGATATAATGTAACACTAGTGAGATATATATGTATAAAACTACATATATCTGCATTTCATGTTTCATAATTTTAAAATATATATATAATTAAATTTATTTGAAAGAAATAATTATATCAGAAGTAGATTTTTAAAATGCAATTTTGTAAAATAAAATAAAAAATATTGTTATATATATATTTTTAAAGAGAACGGTTTAGGAAAAAATATAAAAAACTCTTTTCTTTTTAAAGAAAACTCTGTTTTATAAAGTAAAAATAAGTTAGGGAATAAATGTGTAAAAATAAATATTAGTAGAAATAAAAAATAAAAAGATTAATTAATTAATTTGGAATGCTAGTAAGATTATTGATTCAATTAATTAAAAGAAAAACATGTAAACTATCTCATAAAATTGATGTATATTAATCTAAGAAAAGATTAGATTAAAGCAAATATAAAAATCAATTAAATAAAATGAAATGTAAAAATTTTAAAAAAATATTCAAGTTATGATCAAAATTGAAATAATGATAAGAAATTAAAACACAGACAAGGGAGTATATAAAATTTCCACCAACTATTGTTTTCATTCCAGCCTTTATTTTGTGATCAAATTATTCCACTCTTGAGTCTGTGAAACAGTCCTGTCTTCATTTTGTGCTGTTACATTATTCATTGTTCCAGAAATCCAGAAATCTAAAGACATAATATAACCATTCATTAACCTGATTCAAATAATATAATTGCAGAAGCTACAGATCTAGAAAAATGCATTGTTATATCATTTTAGAAATGTTTGACTGGACTTCAGGCCCCCAAAACCCTTCACAATTCAACTGTCCATGCCTGAACCTTCACTGGAAACTAATGCCAAAATGGTGAAATTGATGCTGTCACAAACTCTCTCTCTCTCTCTCGCTCTCTCTCTCTCTCATTGTCAAGACAAAAAATGCAAATCAAGCCCAGGAACTATCAATGGAGACCAAAAAGCCAACTGGTTGAAAGTAACACTGATGCAAAACAAAACCAAATGAACTGTGTCATCTCAATATTATGAAAACCTAGATAATATATTTTCCCATAATAATTGTTTATAGACACTTTATTTTTAAATAAAATGAACTTTAACAAAGGTCTATGATAAAATTTAGGCTGATTAATCACTTATATTTTTTATGTAAATGTTCATATTATTGTGTTAATTTATATTATGTTAGATATGTCTGTGCATGAATAAATATCAATGTTTGCTTAAGTATTAACTGGTCTATTCTCTCTCTCTCTCTTATCACTGCATCACCAGTAATTTAAGTGTATAGTTATTTTTTATGTGATAAATGAATGTGCTGGACCCTGGTTTAAAAGTATGAACTAGCTTGGGATATTTCAAGTACTGGATTGTGTGCCGGTAATCTTTAACATGCTGGCTATATAATATGGTCAGCTGGAACCTCAGTCTCAAAACAAATAAAATGCTTTGGATGGAAGGATTTTGTTCCAGCAGTCGAGGTGGGCCATGGTTAGCAAATGTGGTCAGGTTATGTTTTGTATAGCCTGATCTGCCATGGTTATCATTGACAGAAATGCTATCAGTGGTATTCTCCTCTCTGCTTAAAGGCTGGTCCATTCCTGTAATATTAAAGCCAAAAGATGTATTAAGATTATATGTGTTAAAGATATTTAAACCCAGCAAGAATAAGTTTTATCCAGGATTTGGTTCAATAGACAGAAACTGTCTTTCAAATGCATAATTGATTTTCCCATTTTGTTTTATACTTAATTAATGCACAAAATATCTAAAAAATAATTTAAATGTTCATAATGTTAAAATATTAAATGATTTGGTGAATATTGAGATGAATGCAGAGATTGTTTCTTAATGGTAAAAATTATTAGTGCATTTTAAGAATTGAAAAAAATATAGTAATCTTATTTATAAATAATAAATTAAGAATTTGTGATTAAAACAAGTACACAATCATTATTTAAAACTATTTAAATAAACTAAACTAATATTTAGTGTAAAGAGATGGTGCCAATTAGCAGTAGAATTGTAATAAAATTATAAAAATCTTTCTTCTGCATATTTTGAGTTCTTTAGATTTGTTATTGTTAATTCTGGATATCTTTAATTCTCTTAGTATTGGCTTTATATTGAAGAAAATAAAAAATATATATCAATATAGTACTGAAAAAATGATACTTGTTTATTTACTGTCTACCAAGCTTGGCAACCATTTTTTTATAACTATACAGTTTCAGGGGCAGATAAAAATATTTACAAAATAAGAAACAAAAGTAAAATTAATTATAATATTTAAATTTCATTTATTATTATTATTATTATTATTATTATTATTATTATTATTATTATTATTATTATTATTATTATTATTATTATTATTATTATTATTATTATTATTATTATTATTATTATTATTATTATTATTATTATTATTATTATTATTATTATTATTATTATTATTATTATTATTATTATTATTATTATTATTATTATTATTATTATTTGTATTAAGTAAAGTCATTAGTAGAAAAATTTAAAAAGCTATGAATTTCTCTACATGCATTATTTTTTGGCAAGGGCAAGTGATGATTATTTATGTTAGCAGTCTGAAATCCCAATTGCCTTCAAAATCACCACAAATGAATCTTGTTGAAGGTACAGTCAATGCTACTAAAATTCTGCTAAATAGGAATCCATGTGGTGTTGTCATAATATTCCTCCATGATGTTTTTTCATTAGACCAGACCCCATAGTTTTGCTATGTTTTGTGTATGCACACTGGTATCTGTAACTCTGGATCCACAATGCTATAATAGTGATTCACCTCGGAAATGTTCAAATCATGCATGCATTAATTCATCAACTTTTATAAGTCTTCCAACAGTCTGAATATATTGTAGATCTGTGATATTTTGTTTTATTGTGTCCAATGTTCTACCTGGAATGGTTACAATAAAGCTCTCATTTGTCTCTTTGCACAAGCCCTCTAATAAGCATTGTTGTGGAAGTATACCCTTTGTTGATTTTTTCTTTTGTTTCATTGATTTTGACAATTTTGTTAGGCCCTCCAATTTTAAAAGTATTATTAAAAAAATTGAAACATTAAATACATTTGTTTTTTAATTTGTGAACATTTTGTATGCTGCTAAAACTATACATTTATAAAAATAATGGCTGCCATGACTGGCAGACAATAAAATGCATAAGTACCAAAAAAACTAAGGGTCATATGCAAATTGATTTGTGATATAATTGTCCATATGCAATACATATATCATGTTCTGCATTGAGAAATTCTTTCTTTCTCTTTATATATATATATATATATATATATATATATATATATATATATATATATATATATATATATATATATATATAGTTTTGATATTAAAATCATTATATCTGAAATTTAAGCAATTGTAATAAACTAAACTAATATTTAATGTAAAAAGAGTATGCTTATTAGCAATAAATGAAGTTATAAAACCATAAAAATATTCCCTTTGCCATCTTTTTGAAATTTTTTAAAATTTGTCTATAGATATTCTGAATACCATTATTTTATTAATATTGTTATATTGAAACAGCAATTGACCAATAAAATTTCTACTGAGACTAGAGAATTTATGAAGAAAAGAAGGAATATGAAGATATACAAAAATGATGCATTAAAAAGAATTGAATATCTCGAATTTTGTAAAATGGTGCGAAAAGAGTTGAAAATGATATAAGAAAGTATAACTGTGAACTAGCAAGAAAAGCTGTAGAAGAAAATAAAAGTCTTAAGAATGTAAAACAACATTTTGGTATTGGTAGGAAATTTATATCTGCAATAACAAAAAAAGATGGAATTATTACTAAAAGGAGAGATGACATCATGAAATTGGTAGAAGATTTTTATCAAGAATTATATAGTAATAAAGAACAAGTACCTCCTATATCTATTACATCTTCCAAATTGCCCAGAATTTTAAATGAAGAAGTGAGACATGCAATTAAATGTATGAAGAAAGGAAAGGCTCCAGGAAATGATGGAATTATAATTGATATATTAAAAGAAGGAGGTGAAGAAATAGAAACAATTTTAGCAAAGTTATATACCAAATATCTAAATGATAAAGATGTACCAGATGATTGGAAGAATGCAGTAATAATATTAATATTTAAAAAAGGGGATAAAGAAGATATTAGAAATTACAGACCTATCAGCCTTTTATCAGTTTTATATAAAATTTTTACCAAGGTAATTACTACTCGTCTACAGAGAACATTGGATTTCCACCAACCAAGAGAACAAGCCGGATTTAAAAGTGGTTTTAGTACAGTAGATCATATCCAGGTATTGAGAGAAGTTATAGAAAGGACAAATGAATATGAGTTGCCATTATGCTTAGGATTTGTAGATTATGAAAAGGCATTTGATTCTATAAACATTTCTTCAGTGATTAAAGCATTAGATCATCAAGGTATAGATCCAGGATATTGTCATATTTTAAAGAATATTTATAAAAATGCAACATCAACAATTAGATTACATAATGACACTGGGAAGATCAACATTGAGAAAGGTGTAAGACAAGGAGACTCCATATCTCCAAAACTTTTTACAGCAGTGCTGCATGAAGTATTTTGTGGATTAAAATGGGAAACTAAAGGAGTGAAAGTAAATGGTGATTATTTAAGTCATTTAGATTTCGCAGATGATGTAGTTGTTTTTGCAAATAATGCTTCAGATCTGCAGGAAATGTTGCAGGAATTATCAGATGAAAGTAGGAAAGTAGGACTAAAGATAAATGTTAAAAAGACTAAAGTAATGTTTAATCGATTTGCTCAAAATATGAAAATAAAGATTGATTATGATGAATTAGAAGAAGTTACCAGTTACAAATACCTTGGTCAGATTATTAATACAGATGGAAACATAATGGAGGAAATTAATCATAGAATTAAACTTGGTTGGAGTGCTTTTGGTAGAAACAACTTGATACTAAAAGGAAATATGCCTATGTGTTTGAAAAGGAAGGTTTTTAACAAATGTGTTTTACCAGTTCTTACTTATGGATCTGAGACTTGGACACTTAATAGAAGAGCAATTCAGAGACTTCAGATCACTCAAAGAAGTATGGAGAGAATGTATGTTGGGAGTAACAAGAAGAGATCGTAATCACAATGTATGGGTAAGAGAACAAACAGGTGTTACTGACCTCATTGAAAAAATTAAAAGATTGAAGTGGAGTTGAGCTGGACATATTGTTAGAAGAGATGATAATAGATGGACAATTGAAATTTTAAACTGGATTCCAAGAGATTGTAAAAGACCCAGAAAGAGACCACATATGAGATGGATGGATGAAATAAGAAATTGTGCAGAGGTGATGTGGAGAAGAGAAGCTAAAAATCAGAGAAGATGGATTAAACTTGGAGAGACCTTCATCCTGCAGTGGATTGATAATGGTTGATAATGATGATGATTATGATTGAATAAAATTAAACTAAATCCACATATCTTTAAAAAAATATTTTTTTGACATGTGCAAGTAATTCTGGAGGATCATTATCCATAAGCAATGCATAAATTAAACAACTCTGTATTAGGAAGTTTTCTCTCTCTCTCTCTCATTATATATATATATATATCTTGAAGATATATATATAATCTTGAAGATATTAAACTCATAAGTGACTTTAAGCATAAATTAGTACAATAACTTATATTAAAATATTTTATATACTCTGCTGAAAAACAAAAATAAACTTTGATTTTTAGTAGTCAGATTTGAAATACACCCACATTCACGTGTACCCATCCATATGCGTGGGTGCATTTCGGGATTATTTATGCAGCAGGTTTATTGCCAAGGAGTCTCCTTGCATTAGATATTTTGATCAACCAATAAGAACATTCATATAAATATTGTAAAATCTATATAATTTTGTATTTTGTCGAATTCTATAGAACTTCACAATTTTAGAATTATAGCATTTATAATACTTGTGTTCTTTATTTTCTTTATTCTAGTAATATGATGTTGTGGCAAACTAATAATCATTTTTCATTTGTAAAAACATACATTTTGAATATAGATTATTGTTTCATATTCAGGAAGAAATATTGGAAGCAAAGTGTAATGGTGCATGCAACAGCTGGGAGACTTTTACCTGGAAAATGGTTACTAGAGAAACGAAAAAGAAAAAAAGTTTCAAAAACATCCTATGAAGCATTTTAATGCGTTCAAAAATCAAAGCCTCCTCTCAATGAATAGAATTGTTCCGTCACACTTACTTGACACATTTGATGTGTCAATTGGTATCTTATGCAAAACACTAAATCATTGCTCACATTAAAAGAGATCATTTAAACGTGATAATAAAGCCTTAAGGATAACATAGTGTTGTCCAATAACAAATGATGGGATATGAAGAACATTGAAAAGAAGCCCAGTCTATTCAAAATCACGACCTGCTATATGTGTAGGCTTCAATATAACGCTAAATTAAAAGAAAATAGACGCATATTTGATGCGCTTGGAAAGAAAATTAAAGTAGATTATTTTTAAAAACCGGAACAGATTTTATTTTCTCACATTTTTTACAGATTTTGTTGAGTACTGATTCAAAATGAGCCGGAAAAATTTGATTGATTAAAGTTAAAGAGAAAAATACAAAGTTAAAACATGACTTAACAACTAACTCTTTTAAAACATTAGACCAGGCATGAGCGTAAGAATTAAGATCTTACTCTGATAAAAAGATAAATGCTATAACAAAGCTTAAACACTTAAACAAAATTGATACATAGAGTTAAATTAACTTTCGCCAGCAGATGGGCAATCGTTGTTGTTACATTTTTTTTAAATTTTTTTAGAAGCAATAATGCAAAATAGTTAGCAAGTGAAAATTAAAATAAAGACTTTATATTTACTTACAGATATAGCATTATATATATAGTTGTATGATGATTGATATGCTATTGGAGTTAAACAGTATATGTTTTACACATTCTTGCATAATCTTATGCTTAGAGAGACTATATATTTAATATGATTGCTTTTATAAATATAATTTCTTTATACATTTTTGTGGAATATGCATAATAATTACTATTATTACACATTTTCACTTTCATGCTATCAACTGGTAAGCTTGAATAATTATCAGAAGCATTAAAATGGAGAGTTGTTATCATATTGGGTAAGTGATTTGTTTTATTTAAAAAATAAACAACATAAATATTATAATTAGATCAATTTATTAAAAGAAATCCATACAAAAAAAATTCTCAAAAACGATGACCTACTCCAGTCAATCAACACAACTCATAAAGCAAAATAAAAGAAAAGGGTATGAATGCAAAGAAAAGGCTTTGAAAGAAAAAGATGATAGAGAAAAAAACTAACCAAACATGTTTGAACTAGAGAAAATAAAGGAATTTAGCCATTGTGGCTGTATTGGAGTGAGTAGAAAGAATTTAAAAACAAACCAGTTGGTAATTTTGTAAATATATTTAGTGTGTAAAATGTTTATAAAAATCTTCAAGTATTTAGCTAAGTGGATAGATGAGAAAAAGAAACATTGAAAAACAAAAAATCTCAGTACTGTTGTGATGGTTAAAAAGTTTTTATTTTAAAAACCGTAATGGCATTTCCCATTGACATTATTTTTTTAAAGGCTATTATAGTTGTTATTAAAAGTCACACATTGTGAAAGAAAAATATAAAGACATAAACAAAGTAAAAATTATTGAAGTGTTAATTAGAAAAGAATAAATAACAAACTTGGAAAAGAAAATTAAAGATAGTAAAACTCTTGAAATGAATAGAGGAACCCAAAATTCTATGGGGGTAAACAAAAAACCTAAATTGAATGCATTTTTTAAAAATAATTGTTCACAGAAACTATTTTCAGAAAATTTTAAAAGCTATTAAAAATCTCGGCAAAGAAATTACATTAAAAGTTTCTCTAATTTGAATAAATAACTATAAGTAGAATATAACAACAAGGTCACATGACAAAGTGTATAGAACAAGTTGAAAGACAAAGTAAATATAATGTTAGTATGTTTTAATTGCTTTTTTCAATTCACATTAGTTATAGTCTACAAATTTTTATATTGACATAGTTACCTTTTGACATCTTAAATATGAGCAGGACAAACTCCTATTGTGTAATCTATATGTTTTTGTGATTGCATTATTACTAATATATGATTATTCACATGACAAATATTCATGAAATAGATCCTTACCAATATCCATTTTAGTCAGAGTTGTGAACTTAAATATTTTTTTAATTATTTATGTTTATGACAAACAAAATATTACATTTTCCATCTTATATGTCTAATAATCTTTAATAGAAATCCCTAATAACTTTTACTAGATATGATGAAATGGAAATCTTATTTTTTTATATTTATTCATATTTTATTATGGCCTTGTATTCATGAAGCTACAAAGTCACCTTTTATTCGATGATATTTTGATCCTTACTATCTAAAAGAATGTAGACTACTTTAAAACATTGTGAGATATTTTGACTTGGAAGAAAAACTATCTAATACTAATGACATATTATCAGATCTTATGCAGTTAAAAAAAATGTAAAAACGATAATTGATCTAAAGATGTATATGTATTTTATTATAAAGCCATAAATATTTTATGTACAGATGAATATAATTTATTATCAAAAGATAAAATATCAACATTGTAGAACTAGTTTATATCAGTGATAATATCAAGAGTCAATTTAATAAACAATATCAAATCAGATATTGTCAATAACAAGTTATCATTTTGAAGATGTAAAGGATATTTATATAGATATACAAAAAACTTTGGTCAGACTGATACTTAACATTTATAGAATATTTTAATGCTAAAATTGAAAATTCTGATCTATATCTAAACATACATTTATGAAATTAGATAAGAAATCATTAAATATTTCCAAAAATCCAAATTATAAATGAACATAAAAGCATTTAAATAAAGACACTTCAGCAAAATTGAATCATACATTGCCTAACAAAAACAGAAATATGTTTAGATCTAAACTCAGAGTATATAAATTATACTTGCATTCAAGAAAATATGTTTAATAGATTCATTATATAAGGAATCTAAAACAAATCTAGAAAGAAAAAAACTATTAGCAAAGAGACATTGTTAATAATTGATATCAATGATAATATAACTTTAAAACATTAACATATTTTAAATGTAGTATAAACTTGAGTGAGATCAATAACAGATGTGCTAATAAAAACAACTTCACAAATATAACCAGAAAAATATAGCACCTATTTATCAGTAAATTTTCAATTGTGTAGAGTTAAAAATTGCCTGAAATACTTAGTATATTCTTTTTGAGATGTTATTAAATTAAACAGTGAGATCTAACAGGGGAAATAAATTGGTAGGGTTTAGATTCTTGAATATTGAATGTAAGATAATATTTTAACCAATAGTGCTATTCCATCAAAAGCAACAGTCAGAAAATTTATATATGTATCCAGTGTTTTTTTAAGAGTGAGATTAATGAGTGAATCCCAAACATTATGAAATATTATGATAAGCTAAATTATAGGATTATTTGCTACTATCAAATAAATAGGTTTTTAATGCTTTTTTTCCTCTGCCTAATTTTTTGTTCCCATTTGAATATATATTGTAGCTTTTCTATTTTGTTGCATGATTTCATAAATATGTAAAACAGTCGATTTTATAAAAAATTTTAAATTTTATATAACAGTTTTTATAATATAGTATTTTTTGGATCTAAAGTAAGTTAAAATATAATATTTATTTAATATAAAGTGAAGCTTTACTAATAAAGTTAAGAGATACAATATTATTTAGAGTTGAATGCTAGTAAAAAGTTATTAAAGTTATGTATTCCCATGATAAAATAATAATCTTAGTAATAAAAATCAAAATTATATAAGTATTGACAGTTATTTTAAACAATTCTTATTTAATTATTTTAAATTCTTAAATAATGATGTAATTATTAAGGCATGCATGTGTATTAATCTTTGTGCACACACATTCTTGATAAATTAATTTTATTTCAACTCATTGTTCAAATTAATTTTCTTAGTTGTATTAATTTTATATGGCAACTTATTTCTGTATCAATTTATTTTTAAAAGTGTATAAAAACTAGTATCATAATTACATAAATAATAGTTTTATCATTTCAAATTTAAGTTTAATAAAAAAAACTGCTTTATTATTAAGGGTATTTTAAAAATAGTATTTAAATAAAGTTTCAAATATATTATTTAATAAGATTTATTAAATAAATTAATTTTTTAAAAAATAAAGCCAGACAAAAATTAATTTGTATGCTAATTTTTATTGTCTGAGATTTAATTGATCAATCAGGTAAAAGTCAATTATGGCTATAAAAAGATGATTTGTCTCATTGTTGAAGTGATCTATTAAATTTTTAAAATCAATCAAGTAAATTTTAGGAATAAACTTTATTTCTTAAAGTCTAAATTTTAAGTTATAATTTTTTTTTATTTTTTCTTATTTTGGTTAGTAAAGTGTTAAAAGTAATTTATTAAATTATGAATAATCATTACAAAGTTTATTTGAATTGTTTTAATATGGAATAAAACAAAACATATTCTTTGCCAGTTGCTGAACAAAAAACCAATTAAAAACTATGATTATCAGTTGTAAAAATACATGTCATCAAACAGAAATGCTGTTAGTCAGAGGACTATGCCAGAGAGGGTGTTTTTAGACCAAAGAGCAAGGCAAAGAATTTGTAAGGATTTTTTTTAAAATCATATTTGTATGTTTGATATTAAAGAACCTTCTTATTTAATTTTAATAATTAACTATAAAGATCATAGACTTTCATTTGATAAAGATATTATTATTTGCTGTTGGAAATTTATTAAAAACTTTTTCAGAATTTATATTTAGTTTAAGAAGAATGAATGCTAATTAATTATTTATTGAAAATGAATTTATTACCTACTAGTCCAGTATGAGTAATTTGCAAATGTTCTTAATAGAAGAAATAGATACTAACCTTAAAGAGAATTGTATGATTAAATAATGTTTATCAAGTATTGTGCAAGATATTAATAAGAATAAATATAAACTAGTGTAAGAAGAATTGTATAAATTATAAGTCAACTATAAATATTGTTTAAAATGTATAATAACCTAGAGAAGAACATTTTAAATGTATAATGTAGTTAACAATATTGCAAGGTATTATTACTCAAATAAGAATATGTGTGAAAGAACAATTATAAAATTGGATGAACCTTCTAGTAATATAGTTAAAGTTATTTATAAAGCTTCTATATGAAAAATTTAGAGAATTTATTTTAAAATGAAAGATTTCTATGATCAGTTATTGAAAGTGAATTGAAAAAGAAACTTTTAAAATGTAATAATTATTTTATGAATAAAAATGGTATAAGCAGTATCTGTTTAGATACCATATGCACAACTGATTTCTTAATTGTTTTTGTAAAGAATTTAAATGAATCTACTTGTTATATGTTAAATATCTAATCATTCGTTTGTGCTATATTTAATCTTCTTAATATTTTAATGAATGCTATGAACTAAAATTTAGAAATTATTTTCTAAAGTGATGTTTTGAATTTTTTGTGATGTTGTAAGGGGTTACGCAGAGTAGCTATGATAGACAGTTAGTGGTTCATGAGAGTAGTATTAGGAAATCCTGTAGTGCAAGAGATCTTTTGAATATTAAGTATAATACAATTAACATAGATCTGTATATTTTTATGAATTGTTGTCGATAGTGTTCCTTTCCATAAATTATTAAGTGTTCAGAGAAAAGCCACAATAAGAATTTAAGATAGACATAAAAATATGTGGTCTTAAGTTCTGCATTGTTTTTATAGTTTTTGTAGTTTTTAATCTCTCACTTTTAATCACTACTACCACCACTAGTTCCTACATGGTAATTGGTATTGTTAAATGTTTGAAGAATAATAATTAGACTATTAAATGATGTTTAAAATTTTTGTAAGGCAAGAAGAGCAAAATATATGACAAATGATGTATAAATAGAGTGTTATATAAAGTTTTGTGGAATGTTTTGATATTCCAAAAATGTTTTAAGAGATCAAAAAAAAATTTATTGAGAGCATATTAAAGTGATATAAAAAATATGAAGAAAAGTGAAACGTGAATATGATTAACAATATGAAATGTGAATTGAATAAATACCATACATTTGTTTTTATATTATTGAAATAATTATATGATAGTTTTAATAGATAAAATAAACATAAGAACATAAAAGTTATAGAGTTATTATAAAAGTTATATTGTGATATAGTGTTGGAGTAAAGAACTTATTAAAAAATATTTTTTTGTAATTCATAATATAATAAACTATTTAGATAATGAATAGAAAAATTTCATAAAATATTTAGATGTTTCATTATCAAATAACAGTTTATTTATGAACCTGCAATTATTTATAAGTATGTTTATTGTAGTAATGATGCTAAAATGCATTAATGCTATAGATCTAGAAAAAGGTAATATGATTATCATAGAAGAGTATTTTTGAATTTATGAAAGGGTTCAAATTATTTAAATGTGTAGTCTAAAAAAATGCTAGAATATCTTAATCAGTGTAAGTTGTTTTAAGTAATAGATGTTATTTCATGATAAAAATATTTCAATTGTAAATTACTTATTTTTTTATGTAAATATTTTTAAATATAATAATTTTGAATTTTAAATAATTTAAATTTTATAAATATTATATTTGTAATATTTTGAAATTTTATAATTGTTATAATAAATTGTTAATGTGTGTTTTGAATTAACTTAATGTCTTGAGAGTTTCTTTTCTTGTTGTGTCCAAGTCATTATGGATCATCGTAATCACATCCATGCATTATAAGAATTAATTATATCTTGGTATAATTGCACATGATTTAAAGAAGACAAAATGTGATTATTATATTATGATTATTGAAGATATTACATATTAAATCTTAAGAATTGTATAATGCAAAATTTTCAATATCTTATTCAGTAGGGATCATAAAGTTTGACATTTTTTAATGTACCATGTGAAATATACAATTACAATTGTAATGCATAATAAGATGAAATTATCTGGAGTTTATTTGAAATAATAAATGTTATTGTATTTTATAATTTTGATTTAATTTTAGCCGATTAGCAAATTAGTTAAATGAAGTTTTGAGAAAAGAGTTATTGAGTATAATATTCTATTTATTGTTATAATATAGCTAGGTATATGTAAAATTCATCACTATATATATCTAGCTGTATTGATGTGTTAATTGCAAGAACAATAATTATAAGAACCTGGGATTAAGATTAGAGTTATATTGTGAATTTTTATTTAAATAATAATATATTATTTTATTAAGTAAAGCAGTATAAAATATTTTAGGATTTTAATTTAATTTTAGTCATGTTAATTATAATTCATTTTATGTGATATGTGAGTCATGGGAATATTACTTATAGTGTAGGGAAAGTAGGTAGTGGTGATATTCATATGCCATTGAAGATATATTCATAATATTAAACTAACTGTGTACCTTACTAGATGCTTTTAATTATGAGTCTCATGATTTTTCTTAGTATTTCATTATTTCTTTTGTAATAAGATTGAACTTGTATTTAAATTAATGCAATTATTAATGAGCAAGTATTTAAATTAAATCTTTAGTTAGTTAGTAGCTAAATTGATTAGTTAATTGACAGATTATTTTATTTCATAATATTTTACTAGATGTATTAATATTTCAAAACTTTCCATGCAAATATTGTTAATCAGAAATGACTATGATAAATTTATATTTATTAACTGATTTCATTAAAATAATTCTATTTTGCATTAAAGGTGTTTTATTGTTATTCAGAATTTTAGCAGTTCCATTGAACTATTAATAGGTATAGTTGTTTTTGATTTGTGAATTATGACTTTTCTTTTATATTTTTCTTACAACACATAATACTTTATCCCTTGGTACATATGTGAAAAAGTGTCCAAAATTAACACTTAGTAAGATATCAGTTCTTTTAATTTAATATTCTTGATTAATTCCACAAAGTGCTTAAAATCTCTGATATAAGATTGCATCATATCTAAAGGGTGAAAAATACTGAAAACAAATTTTGGAAAATTTTGATAGGATGAATTTTTATTACAGTTCTTAATGAAATATTGATTCTTATGGATTTTACTGATACTTGACAATTTTCAGATTAGTATTTGTAATGTTTTTTAATTATGTTTTGGAGTTTTGTTTTAATAGCTGATAGACAATTTTTTGTATTTTTTTTTGTACTGGCCTGCTGAGAGCAGTTCTCCTATGCAGATGTCATAATTAGTTTATGGCCATTTCATCTGTAACACTGTCTATCAATAGAAAGGATGATTATAAATCCATCTAATTTAAAAGATTTAATTTTTTTTTTTTTGTAGAAAATGTTTGACTTCAGTTATTGATGTCTCTCAAATGTTCTTTTTATTCTTCAATACAGTGCTGGTGTTTTGATTAAAGGCAATTTTGACTAAGTTCCTTAATGATTGCTATTACATATATCTAATAATGGTACAATGCTATTTTTTATATGTTTACATACTCAAATACTATAATGAAATGTCCTAACATTTATAAATTTAATATCATCATATACATCAAGTTGAAGAACATGCCTATTGGTTTTATAATCTTGTTCTTACACCATAAAAATACTATGAAGCATTCTCAAATGTTAAAGTCACTTATGGTATATTGACAAAGATATCATGCTTCTACACAATACATATGAAAAACTTAAAGCCTTATATACAATTAATTAAATTAAAGAAAATATATCCTATGGTGAATAGAAAAAAGAATAAGGACAAAAAGAGATAAAAGTTTTACAATGATTACACAAATCAATTTGCAAACCTCATTTATGGTCAGACATAAATTATATGCTATTTCTTTATTCAGCTTATTTTAGCATTTTGCTATGCTTTATTTTAATTACTATACAATAAACTTTTTCAGGCTTTGTCATCTTGTTTTCTAATATATTCTATCCTCAGAAAGTACTGACTGAGTACAAGCATCCATATTAATATCTTTAAATGGTTTTCAATAATGTTTATAATATAATAGGAATCTGTATTTTTCATAAAAATCATTACGCTTAAGTTCACCATAAAATATTTTTTATTAAGACTTATAATATTATCTTCACATTCCCATTCTAATGAACATATATACTTAGAATAGAAAATTCAATATCATCATATACCAATAAAACAAAAAAACGTATAGAGTTTACTTAAATAAAATGGTCCAAGGATATTTATATTACATTAATAAAATGTCCATATTCATATAAAAAAGTCAGTTCCAAATGTAATTAACATAATATAAAAAAAAATATTCTACTTTTTAATATAACAAACCATTCTGCTTTAACGTTTTAAATACTGCAACAGCACAGTGCATTTCTAATATTCAAATTTCCTTGAACTGTTTTGATTAACTAAGTCAAAATGTTTTGATCATATCAATAGATGTGATATATGTAAAATTTGAGTTTGTTCTCAATATTTGCTTATTAAAAAAGTTCCAAAATTAATGCTTCACCAACAAATTTTAAAACCTTTACAAATATCTCAATAACATTAGTAGTCTCTACATTTTTAAGAATGCGAAAAACTTTTATTAAGTTGGATATCTCTGTCCAAATATGAATCAATAATTTATTCTACATATATGATTATTATCTGAACTTTTCTATTATTATTCAAAAGATGATCACAAATCCTTCTTTCATTATCATATCAAAAAATGTTATGCTTCACTTTGATTAATCTTTACTGTTAAGTACATCAACTTACAATTGTGCTAAACTGGAGACAATCATCAGAATAATCAATCATTTGATTATTGATATTTTTTAAGGGGATAAGTGGTGAAGGCATCTTCTGCAAGAAATATTTCTTGGAAATCATTAGCTTCTTACATATCTCTTTGTCCATATGTTTTAATGATGGTGTTAAAATTAAAAGTTGCACATGATATAAATGGAGATATATAAATACCCTACATGGTTCATCATAGTTGTAGAGTGAGTAGTTTCAAAGCTAAAGATTTTCTGATCAAAGCTCAGTTGTTACTTTTGATATTTCCACTTCACATAATTCACAGTATTTAATCGTTCTATGATTATTATTTATTTAATGAATATAAATAAATGAAACAGTGTAAAATAATTCACAAATAATGGGTTAAGTCTGAAATGACTTTCTGTTAAAATAAAATACTTTCTGGACTATCTAAGTATATTTAGTGTAAATAAAGTTTAATTAAATCTAGTGTTTTACTTACAGACAGTACATTAAAATTATTATTGGTATAAATGTACTCTAGAAAATTAACATAAAACTGAAAATCTGGATTTGATATTGAGTAAGGTCAATATATGTAAATGAGCCCTATTATGGATTCTCAACTGAATAAATATAACCAGAAATGTATTAGCAGTGCAGAGCAGAGTTTAATAAACTGTGTGATCAGCAAGTGTGCAACCTGTGTGCACTAATTATTATAAGAAAATTAAATGGTTTAAAGATTGTTATTAGACTCATGATTAAAATGATTTGATGTTAAAACATAAGTAAATGGAGACACACAAATAACTGGACTTGTTTAAACTATTGAGCATATAAACAGTTTATCATATGGGCAGCTATTAATCTTACCTAAAGAAGCTAAAGTTTTAATTTATCATTATTTTCATTAACAGCAAGGAAATAAGTTTATTTTTAGTATTATTAATTACTGTTGTTGTTTATTAATTATTGTAAGTGCATATTAACGTGGGTAAACCTTAATTTTACCCTTGTACCTAATAGAATGACACAAGTTGATAGCATAATAGTGCAGGTAGACAGTAGAATGAAACAATCTGATAGAATGGTGCATTCAAAAACTGAATGACTGTAGTTGTCAGTTTATAAAGTAAGAACCTGTTTAAGTTATTGTTGACAATAAGGGCAATGTTGAACAGTAATATTCATGAGTTTAATATTAAGAATATGTCAGCTTGAAAAGTTGATGTCAAGCACATCAAGTGTTATATGTTAATAAATAAAATTGATGAAATCAGATTTAAAATAGTGTGACTCTTTTGTTATTTGATGGCAAGGACATTTTACAAGTCACAAAACAATTGTGTGACCAGAAATCTCCTGATGACATTTCATATAAAGAGATAAGAGAAATGCATATTTTCATCCAGCAACTTTTAAATGGGTAACTCATCTGCATTTTAGGATGAGAAGGCAATTACCTCATGAGTGTTATGTATACTATAATATAGCACTTTGTATATTCATGAAACAATGCCAATTTGCTTCTGAATTAAAAGACATGTTACTGGATCAACTACTGTTTGAAATGTCTGACTATAGACTGAGGAAAACTTTGCTGATTGAGTCAAATCTGAATTATAAGATAACCTTTGGAAAAAATTTGGCACAGAAAGTAATGTTAGAAGAATCATCAGAATTCCAGACCTCAGTCAGAATGCAGAATAATTTGATTCCTGTAAATAAAGCTTAAGCTGTAGTTATGAGTTCAAAGATGGCAAAGGAAAGTTTGATCTGTTATTACTGCAATATAAAAGGCCATGTTGAGAAATTTTGTAAATTTAAAATGGAGAAATGTAATGTTTGTAAAATTAAAGGTAATGTCTGCAGAAACAAAGTCAAGAGTTTCAAAATCCAGTTAAGTCCAGACTTTAAATCTTGGAGAGGCAGATAAGAGTAAAAAAATCTGTTAGCAAGATTAAAGAGACACAGATGACGACCATATTGCATTAGATGTTATTGCCTATGAAAGTAAAATTACAATGGAAATGGATAGTGGTGACTGCCTTTCTTGTTGTTCTATATAGATTGGATAAAAATTAATGGCAGCAGTAAAATAAAATGCATGTTTCAAAATATGCAGGTATTAACCACAGATGTGAATGGTAACACAATTGGCATATGTAGAAAAGTCAATATACCTATGAATATTAAAGCTAAAGTTATTGTTTTACAATTGCACATTATGGAGAGAAATGTGTTCTCTATTAGAAAGGAATTAGTGTCATCCATTAGGAATTTGTCTTTAAGAGAATTCAATTGAGATAGAAGTTAGAAAGATCGCATGATCACCAATTTTTATGCTTGCTCTTAACTGTTATTAAAGCAGGTAAAACATCTCTATACATATTGCTACTCAGTGCAAGCCAGAGTAATCAATGAATTCCAGAAAGCTTGTGCATAAAATTCCATCTAGTGCCTACTCATCCAATATCCCTAGACTAGTTTTTGGTTTGTGGCTTTCGTCAGTGAGGAACCTTGGATCTGAGATCACTGCACCTAGATTTTAGGATCTAATGCAACCCTCCAGCAGCCACCTTTTATCTCTACTTATCTACAAAACTATAAGGCCTAAATGGAAAACACTAATAATATTTTCAATCCAAGTTCATTAACTTATATAGTCATATAAGTTTGAACTCAGTTCAGTACCTATACATTTTGGTGTCTTTGGTTTTTTAATAACCATAGCCCCAATATCCTATTAGGCAGGATTGGTTTTAAGCCAATAAATATCACATGACCATAATTTCTTATGCTTGCTCTTAACTGTTATTAAAACAAGCAAAACTCTCTATATGTATTGCCACTCAGTGCAAGCCAGCGTAATCAATGCATTAGATTCTAAGGTCTAAGCACAGTGTTTTCAGATCCAAGGCTCCTCACTGACAAAGGCCATAAGCCAGAAACTAGTCTGGGAATATTGGATAAATAAGCACTAGATGGGTATTTTATGCACAAGCCTTCTGGCATCCACTGATTACTCTAGCTTGCACTGAGTGGCAATATGTATAGAGAGTTTTGCCTGTTTTAATAGCAGTTAAGACCAAGCATAAGAAATGGTGATCATGTGATATTTATTGGCTTAAAACCAATCCTGCCTAATAGGATATTGGTGGCTATGGTTATTAAAAACCAAAGACATCAAAATATATAGGCACTGAACTGAGTTCAGACCTATATGACTATATAAGCTGATGAGCTTGGATTGAAAATATTATAGTGTTTTCAATTTAGGCCTCATAGTTTTGTAGTTGAGATAAAAGGTGGCTGCTGGAGGGTTGCATTAGAAGGCTCCTCACTGATGAAGGCCACAAGTCAGAAACAAGTCTGGGGATATTGGAAGAGTAACCACTAGATGAGGATTTTATTTACAAGCCTTCTGGAATCCATTGATTATTCTGGCTTGCACTGAGTGGCAATACATATAGAGAGTTTTGCCTGTTTTAATTAAATTAGAAAGGTGTTTCTCTGGTTATTTAAGTCAGGATTAATTTAATTAAAAATATGGCTGGTGGATATTGAAATAGTAAGTGATATTCAGACTCTAGTATGCAAAATGTGTAAGGTTCTGTTTGCCTTAAAACCCAAAATTGAACAGACTATTAAAGTTATGGTCAATAAAAGTGTTTGTCCCCTGTTGAAGATTTATTATGGGCTAAATCAATAGTTACAGCTATGAAATTTGATGGGATCCTTCAATTGTGTGCAGATTATCATGTTACATTTAATAAATTTATAAATAAAGGAGCATGTTCAGTTCCAAGTGTACATGATGTTTTAGCTTTACTTCAGAAGGTGGCATTCTTTACAAAAATTGATTCAAAGTCAGCTTTTCATCAAATATTCATTATGGATAGAACTGTGAATTACTAATGATCAGTACTCATCAGTGGCTTTATAAGTGCAACAAGTTGTTTTGCGGGATTATATGTTTAAAAAAATGGATGGTTTATTTCCAGCATGGAAGGTATTATTCCTTATTTAAATGACATTTTAATAGATGTTCAAACATAAAGGTAATTAAAAATATATATGTTGAATATTTGTTCAGAAATGGACAAAATTGGGGCTAGAATTAATCCTTGTAAATGTATATAAACTATGTGTGAAACTAAATGTCTGGTCCATGTTATAAACCAGAAAAGAAAATGCCATAACCCAAAAAAAGTTAGAGTGATCAAAAATGCTCCAACAGAATGTAAAATATTTGCAGGCTTTTCTAGGGATGCTCAACTTTTTTGAGAATTTCCTGAAAGAAAAATCATACATTCTTATACCATTGTATGAGCTACTATATAAAGGACAGTGCTGGAAATAGATTAAAGAACATGATTTAGCTTTCCAAAAAGCAAAAGATTTACTAAAATATAAGCAGCTTCTTTTACATAATAACAGTCATCAAGTTGTCATTTGATATTGCTGTTATAAAATAGAATTCCCTATTGCATATGCCTTGAGGACTCTGACAGCTGCTGAAAAAATTATAGTCAACTTGACAAAGATGCACTGAATATAATATTTGTGGTTAAAAAGTATCATCAATATGTGTAAGAATGTAAATTCTTTATTTATACAAATTATCATCTATTACTGGGAATTTTTGGACATGATAAGAAAACTCCCTATATATTTTATTTGTTTAATTAATTTGTTAGCAGCATATGATTATGTATTAATTTACAAGCCTAGAAAAGTAATTAGCCATGCTGATGCATTATCTCATTTTCTAGATACTTGTAAATTCCAGCAAAAATGTACAGGTATAAATAGCATTTATATGAATTTCTTGAAAGCAAAAAAAAAAAAAAAAACTGTAAATACTTCCATGATTGAAAAGTGGACTAATAATGATCCTGTATAAAAAAAGCTGGAGAAATAGGAATCAATTTGAATGGCCTAAAAGTCGACTAAATTACATTGTAAGACCTATTTGGAATGTTTGTAAAAGCCTATCTACATGTAATGGCAGTGTTTTAATGACATATCAAGTATTTATATCATCAGAAGGTCATAAGCAAGTACTCAGTTTGCAACAAGGACATCTAGGCATAGTGTGAATGAAAGCCTTATCTTATTCATATGTTTGGTGGCCTAAATTAAATCAGGACATTGAACAAATGATTAAGAATTGTGTTGAGTGCCAGTCTGCTGCTAGTTTGCCTCCAAAGACTTTGTTTCATGGACAAAAGCAATGTCACCATGGCAAAGTTTACATTTAAATCATGCAGGTCCAATGAACAGATATATCTTCCTAGTTTCAAATGATTCTTATGCAAAATGGGAAGAAAATAAGCTTGTTAAAAATATGAGAACAGTGTGTACTATTTGTACCCTAAAGGAGATTTTTGCAGGCCAAGGTTTTGTAGAAACAATAGTATTGGAAAATGGGACAGGATTTACATCACAGAAGTTCCAAGAGTTTTTATCCAATAAAGTGCTTAAATACATACTCACCACCCCATATCATCTGGAATGAAATGATTTAGCTGAAAAGGCAGTGCAATTTTGAAAGCAACACGATAAAAGATCTCACAAAGACATACAGGAAGCTTTGGTTGATGCAATGTTTTATCAATATTTTATGCCTAGTGTGTTAACAATGAAAACACCAACTGAATTGTTTCTGTGTTGCACACACTTAAAGAATATGTTACTGGATAAAAATGTTATTGGGAATAATAATTTTCATATTGAAAAGTTTAAAATTAGTTAGCTAGGGTGAAGTCATGATATTTTGAAAAGAAAATGGATTTCTTCTGTTGTGATGGAAGTACTTTCTAAGTATATATAAGTAGTTAAACTGAATAATAGAAAAATTCCAAAGAGACATTACAATCATTTACAATCTTTGAAGAGTGAAACAGTGTATGTGGATAGTGCCCAAATTACTGTGGACTTCTAATGAAGAAAAGGAGTATGCTCTCATCTCCTCTGAAATACAAAAATAAAAGAATGCCAATAGCTAATGAATCTGGTCAACCAGATCTAGAAAGAACAAGTACCCAATCAGATTATCAGATTATACAACCAGATCCAGTGAATGTAATGGAAGATCAAAAGGAAAAAAGAGATTGCAAGATTATTTTTTGTGACCAGGAAGATTTGTTTTTTTAGAGTGGGGAGGAATGAATTGTTCTGTGTGTATATATGTATATTTAGTGTAAATAAAGTTTAATAAAATCTAGTATTTTACATATAGACCGTATATATTATTGGTATAAATGCACCCTAGAAAATTAACATAAAGCTGATGATATTGAGCAAGATCAATGTATGTAAATGAGCCAAACTATGTATTCTGAACTGAATAAACATTATCAGATACATACTAGTGACACAGAGTAGAGTTTAATACAACTGAGAGAACACCAATTGTGCAAACTTGTAAGAAAGTGCAATGTGTGCACTAATCGTTATAAGGAAATAAAATGGTTTAAAGACTTACTAGACACATGATTAGAATGTCTGTATGATAAAACAGAAGTAAACAGAGATACACACAAATAACTGGATTTGTTTAAACTATTGTATGAACAGTTTATTATACAGGCAACTGTTTATCTTGCTTAAAGAAGCTCAAGTGATTTTATATCATTATTTTCAGTAACAGCAAGTGAATAAATTTATTTTTATTATTGTTAGTTATATATAGGGGGTTTGAAATCAGATATTCACACAACCCTCAACCATCTATGCTGTCTCATACCATTGATACTCTTGATCACACATGTCAAAAAGATAAATAATCACCAATAGGCGTATTTTGTGCTAAATTAGCACTCATCAGTTGGTGCAGATTATCATCTCCACACTATATAAAATCAAAGCTCAGCTTATATTGATAGACAATCTTCATACTTTCATGGACAGACTTCAATCCACCCCACCCCACAATTCTTCAGCCATCCATTTCATTGAAATTCTGATGATAAAATGCTCAAAGTCCATCTTAGTGCCAAGCTTCTCATCCTGCCTATGTTGATCACAAGTCACTCTGACCTCTCATATACAGGACATAATCCATTTGCATACATATACGAGGGATGGGCAGACCTTACAGCACTTTATTTTGAACTATGAATTTTTTTCTACAGTAATTTTTCCTAGTGCACTTATATATGTAATATATAGGGGATTAGTTATGTTGTTGTTAATTAATTATTACAGATGCTTATACAGCTGGTAAACATCAATAGTACATTCACTATGCTATAGATACTGAGTAAGTATAGTTGTATTTTTTTTTCTCTCGCTAATGCTAAGCCACCTAATATCAGCTTAAGTAATCAATAGATGATCAGATGTCAGTGCTTACCAAATCCTTATCCAGTGCTATTCTATACAATAAAACTAGATTAGATTTTATAGACTTTTTAGTATTTGAATATTTGGGCAATCACTTTTTTGACCATGTGTTTATAGACTTTTTAGTATTTGAATATTTGGGCAATCACGTTTTTTGACCATGTGTTTAATAGCGTTAGTGCTATCCCAATCTTCTGCTATTTGCTTTATTAATTTTTTCCCTCCTTCTTCTAAATAATTTCGTGTGCATCTTTAATCACTTATAGCTAATTTTATAAATTATATATATCTTTTATTCTATATATGACTTTTATTTTAGAAATAAAATTTCTAATTTTTTGACTGTTGGCTATCCAATATTTACGTTTTTATTTAAATCATTTTTTTTTTTACTAATGTTTTATAATAAATCAATTTTAGTATATTGTAACTACTGAATATAAAAATGTAATTAAAGAGGATTTGAAGTCAGAATTTTAAACTAGTTTCAGCTATCCAATCCATCTTATCTGTATATTGGAGATCATTTATCTTTTTCACATGTGTGTGTGGTTATGTGTAGCGGTTATATAAGATGAATTGGATAGTTGAAGATAGCTTGAAATCCCCTTTAATGTTTTATAAGTAAATCATTGCATACTAGATAACGTTTATTCATTTTTCATTCATAATACAATATTCTTATTATTATAAGAGTTATCTATTTGAAGGCATATTCCTATTATTATTTACTATAGTTTTTGTTCGAAATATACTTTTTAATAATAATAAATTATAATAGCACCATTCTTTTAAATGATATATCTAACAATAATAAAATATTTAAAACCAGTAAATAGATAAAAAAAATTATTTTCCAGTGATTTATAAACATTAATAAAAATATAGGGTATATGAGCACAGACTTTAATATGATCCACCGCTCACCACTCTATATGTTGACAAATAAATAATCATCAATATACGTATTTCATGCTAAACCAGCAATCATAAGTTGGTCCAGATTGTCATCTCTACACATATATACAATAAGGGCTCATATTTGAGCGTTCAATCATCAGATTTTCAATTGAATGGACGGATGGAGTGTGGAGTGGATTGAAGCCTGTCCATTAAAGTATGAAGATTGACTATCTTAATATATATCTGAGCACTTATTGCATATCTGTGTAGAGATGATAATCTGGACCAACTGATGATTGCTGGTTTAGCATGAAATACCTATATTGGTGATTATTTATATTTTCACCATATATATGTTCAGGTGTATCAACGATATGAGATAGAGTGGTGAGCGGTGGGTCATATGAAAGTCTTACTCATATACCCTATATATTACATATATCGATACAGGTATATAATAAGCATGTATTTTAGTTATTAATAAAAATAATAATTGATTTTGCAGTCGTTTCATTTTTACCTCTCTATAGAATGCCTTCATCATAAATAGTAAAACACTAGTAGTTTTTGATAAATCTATTCTATCTAGTTAGAACATCAATCAATAACTATTACTTTTTAAACTCAGATTAAACAATTATTCACAGATATGGGAAACTTAAAATCAACCTTTTGTCAAATATATTTTATTATCAACATTATATTTCTATCTGTAAATATTATATACATGTTATGATTGATTTAAATTTGTATTACTGCGCACATGGTTATAATAATGATATGATAGTTTTACAATTAGTTTGAAAAGTGTGAATACATTCATCTTTGGACGTTTGTTTCTTGTGATTAAAAGATTTCCATTTATTTATATTATAATCTCACAAATTTAAATCCTAAGCAGTGTTCTGTTGACTTGTATATATTTTTAAAAAAAATTATACGCTTATATACTATATACATTAAAATGTACAAATGAATAATAATATATAATTCTAATATTAATAAGATTAATATCAAAAGTTAATAAAAAGAATCTTGAATATATATATTGTTGGGCGCGGAATTGGAAAAAGAGACTACAAAATATAAACATAGAAAGGAAAAAAAACACCACGCGCGAATATATTCATGTGCAGGGACATTTTTTTATTACATCACGAAAAGTTCAAGTGCTCAGGCATTTTATTGTAATTTTAAAAAAAAAAAAACTTTCCATTAAAAGTTATTAATGAAAGCCTATTATTGTTGTTCCGTTGTATTGTTTCATGTCATTATTCCAGCAGCGAACTCTTACGACGTAAGAGTGGGCTGTTCTTGCTGTGATTATAATAAAAGATTTTCCATGCCGTCGTCATCGAATACGATTCTAAGTTGCCAATTGAGCAACTTGTTAGGTCACCACGTTAAGGCTCATTAGTTCAGTTTGCAGTCTGATCTACGTCTCGTTGCCTTTTAAAAGTTTTCTACAAAAGAAAAAAAAATAGTTTTAATAGCTCGCCGATGAAGACAATCTCTATGGTATTTCTGGTCAAACCATAAAATCAGATTGTCAATATGCTTCTGATTAAACGCAATCTTTCTAAAGAGATTTGAAGTCTATCGTGTAAAAACAAATTAATGTGAAAAATTAATGTATCTAGTGAAATAACTGAAAGTGATTTACGGTAATCTTTTATGCTTTGCTAAAGCCTATTGAAATAATATTCGCAATTTATTTTTAAGCGAAGCCAGCGATAAGTGAGAAGTTAAACTTACGAAAGTAAAATAAAATGCTTTTATTATTATAAAATAATCACTAACGCTTGATTATTGAACTGTTTTAACCTAATAATGAAAAAAATAAATTTAAATAGCTATGTTAAGTGATGGTAAAAGTTACATTACATGTGCATTTTGTTGAAAAATCATTGTAATTGTTAAAAAAATAAGAGACAAAAACTCTAAATCGAAACAATGTACTAATTATAAAAGTAATAGTATTAAATTTGTGCTTTAAATATATAACATACACATATAATTATGTGCGTTCCTATAATAATAATAATAATAAAAATGTAATGTATACATTTCATTGTCATTATTATCAAAAATGGAAATTATACATTACGCTGTTTTTTTCTCATATAAATTGTAGTAAATAACAAAAATATCATATGCAACAGCTATATATTATAACGGAAATTTTTGAATGTTCCAAATATTAATATAACGGAACATTAGGCACCGAAAGTAAATATTTATAAAATAGTTAATACTCAATCAAATAAAAATGGTTAACTTCAAATATATACAATAATATTAACTAGACATCTGTGATGATGATGATTAATGACTTAGAATTTAGCCCAGATGGTTAATCTAAAAATGTATTTTAATTCGTTTTTCAAGTTTTAATAAATAAAATAAAAAATTAAACTTTAAATCGCCAAACCTTCTAAATAGATAATTTACTTTTGGAAAATTTGTTAACGCCTGATTATCATCATTTGTAAATAATTACTATTATCCCTGCATGCCCCCCAGCGGATTGAATAATTTCTCAGGTTGCGAATATTAACAGCATAATGATGTGACTAGCATAATATTTGGAATTAGTTCAAAAGTAAGCACAAACTACATTGATTAATAATAAAAATACGTTAAACAAATAAGAATATATGACAACTAAGATTTTTCTTAAGAATTCCAGCTTGTTATCTCTAGAAATGTAGATTTTTTTTTCATATGTATATAAGAAGGGCAATTTATTCACCCATTTATGAACTACAGTTAGAATATAAAAATAGACCGAATGAAGTAGATATTTTCCATATTAATGGAAGACAATTTAAAAATAAACTTAAAGATATATATTATACCAGGAACACTGATAAATAGTATACAAATATGGATGGGCTGCTCACCAACATTCATTATCCAGCATAATGAGTTTATTAGTTTTTTACCTCTGAGTTTAAGATTCAAGAAACACCATAGTCTTTCTTCGCAATTGCCTAATAAGCAGAATGCATGTGTGCGTGAATGAAAAATATTTTTCTAATATATATACAATCATGACAGACAAAAATAAATCATGGCTCTTATTCCTAGGAGGCTGTAAAGTTACAAGTCAAGGCAACAGTTGCTGGTCAAATGCAGAGGATGCAAATAACCCCCTGATTGCAGGTCCAGGTTGCCATTTGATGATTTTTTATTTAGGTACTTACAATTGCAGATCACTTTCAAGTGAAGGAAAATTGCAAGAATTGAAATATCTACCTTATATTAAATGGGACATTATTGGACTATGTGAAGTTAGAAGAAAAAGTGAAGAGACAATTGATTTAAACAGTGGACATGTACTCTACTACAAAAGCATAAATATTGAAAGTACAAGTGGAGTAGGATGCATTATAAATAAAAATGGAAGAACAAAATTGTGGAGATTGATGATGTATTGGACAGAAATGGCAAGATTTGTTATTCAGTTTAATAACAGATACCAAATGCAGATAATTTGGGTTTATGCCCCAACAAGTTCTCATAGTGATGAAGTAGTAGAAGATTTTTATATCGACGTACAAAAGGCTTTTGATCAGAATAAAGACCATTTTAAAATTGTTATGGGAGACTTTAATGCTAGAACTGGTAAACAAATAAAAGATAAAAATGTTGTAGGTAAAATTGGTTATGGTAATGGAAATGAGAGAGAACATAAAATTGTGAAGTTTGCAGAAAAAAAAAAACTATATAAATGATAAAAAAAAATGGACATGAAATCATCCAAATGAATATACAGCAGAATTTTATTATATTTTGACTAGTAGAAAATACCATAAGTCAAGATTGTAATGTTCTTAATAAATTTAACACAGGAAGTGATCATTGATTAGTAAGACGTAAGATATGTGTTAATGCACAACTAAAAAAAACAATATTTACAGTTGATATTCCTAATCTTCAGAAACATTCTAATGAATTTAAATAGAACTTGCAACTCATTTTCAAGTATTAGTAGATTTTGAACATGATTGAGATTTGAATAAAATTAATAGGAAAATAACTGATACACTTTTAAAAGCTGCAGAAAGATAGCTGGTAGAAAAAAGCTGCAATTAACCAATAAAATTTCTACTGAGATAAGAATTTATAAAGAGAATAGGGAATATGAAGTTATATAAAAATGATTCATTAAAAAGGATTGAATATCTTGTCAAAATTTTGTAAAATAGTGCTAAAAAAATTGATAATGATATAAGAAATTATAATTGTGAACTAGCAAGGAAAGAAGCTGTAGAGAAGAATAAAAATATCAAGAGTATAAAACAACATTTTGGTATTGGAATGAAACTTATATCTGCAATAAAAAAAGATGGAACTATTACTAAAAAGAGAGATAACATCATGAAATGGGTAGAAGAGTTCTATCAAGAATTATATAGTAATAAAGAGCAAGTATCTCCTACATCTGTTATATCTTCCGAACTGCCAAGAATTTTAAATGAAAAAATGAGATATGCAATTAAATTTATGAAGACAGGAAAAGTCATTATAATCGGTATATAAAAAAGCAGGTGAAAAAAAAAAATGGCAAAATTATATACCAAATGTCTAAATGATAAAGATTTACCAGTTGATTGGAAGAATGCAGTATTAATATTAATATTTTAAAAAGGTGATAAAGAAAATATTAGAAATTATAGACCTACCTGCCTTTTGTCAGGTTTATACAAACAATTTACCAAGATAATTACAACTCATCTACAGAGAACATTGGATTTTCACCAACCAATAGAACAAACTGGATTTAAAAGTGGTTTTATTACAGTAGATCATATCTAAGTATATTGAGAGGAATTATAGAAAGGACCAATAAATATGAGTTACCATTATGCTTTGGATTTGTAGATTATACAAATTTTTTACCAAGATAATTACAACTTGTCTACAGAGAACATTGGATTTTCACCAACCAATAGAACAAACTGGATTTAAAAATGGTTCCAAGTATATTGAGAGGAATTATAGAAAGGACCAATAAATATGAGTTACCATTATGCTTTGGATTTGTAGATTATGAAAAGGCATTTTATTCTATAATAATTTCTTCAGTGATTAAAGCATTGAATCATCAAGTATAGATGCAAGATATTGTTTTATTCTGAAAAATATTTATAAAAATGCAACAACAACATTTAGTTTACATAATGATACTAGGAAGATTAACATTCAGGGTCACTCCATATCTCCAAAACATTTTACAGCAGTGCTCCTAGAAATATTTTGTGGATGAAAATGGGAAGTTAAAGAAGTAAAAGTAAATGGAGATTATTTTAAGTTATCTATATTTTAAGTTATCTAGACTTTGCAGATGATGTAGTTGTTTTTGCAAATAATGCTTTAGAGCTTCAGGAAATGTTGCAGGAGTTATCAGATGGTAGTAATAAAGTAGGATTAAAGGTAAATGTTAGAAAATACTAAAGTAATGTTCAATAGATTTTTTCAAAAGATGAAAATAAAGATTGATTATGATGAGTTAAAAAAGTTATCAATTACAAATATTATCAGATTATTACTACAGATTAAAACATAATAAATCAGATTAACCATAGATTAAACTTGGTTGGAGGGCTTTTGGTAGAAATAACTTAATACTAAAAGGAAATTTCCTAAGTGTTTGGAAATGAAGGTTTTTAATAAAAGTGTTTTATTATTAATAAATGTGTTTTATTAGTACTTACTTATGGATCTGAGACTTGGATACTTAATTGAAGAGTAATACAGAGACTTCAGATTTTTTTAAAAAGTATGGAGAGATGCATGTTAGGATAACAAGAAGAAATCAAAAATGCAATATATGGGTAAGAGAACAAATAGGTGTTACTGACATTGTTGAAAGAATTAAAAGACTGAAGTTGAGCTGGACATATTGCTAAAAGAGATGATAATAGATGGACAATTGAAATTTTTTTAAATGGGATTCCAAGATTTAAAAGACCCAAAAAGAGACCACATGTGAAATGGATAAATAAAATAAGAAAGTATGCCAGGATAATGTGGAGAAGAGAGGCTAGAGATCAGGGAAGATGGATTGAACTTGGAGATACCTTTATCCTGCTGTGGATTGATAATGGTTGACAATGATGTTGATATTTTACAAGCTTCCAGGTTTAGAACCCCATAAAATAGTAGATAATTCATACAATTTATCTAAAAAAGTATATATATCGACATAGCAAACAAAATTGAACAACCTTAAAACATTTGTCTGTAACAACTTTAAATTTGTAAAAAACACTCTTAAGTTCCAGCACTATCTCTGCATGCTTTAGAAGCTTTAAATCACAGTAAAACCTATGCAAATGCTTCTAAAGCCAATTTGCAAATTGTAAACTGCAGAGTTAAAGCAGCAGAACTCAACATCAAAACAATCCTCTTCTGGTTCAGAAAAACTAACCATAATGACATAAGGAAACTAGACCTAAGAATACATAAAACCCAAGACCCCCTCCTTATTAACTGGCATGATAATGAACTAGAAATAATCAATGAGTGCTTTAACAATAGGACTCTGTGGAATTTATTTAGATATTTCAAAAGATTTCCCCCCTAATTCTATAATATCAACCACTATATCTTCTAACATATCTATATGTAAATTTCCCAGATACCTTTTATATGATGCTTTAACTCTACATGAGCTATGGGAGACTGTTCAGTGCATTGTGGAATATCCCAATCTGAGATATCTCATAATTGAATCTTTCAATCCACTCCAAAGGAGAAAATTTCAAACAGATATCAGAACTCTGGATTATTATGCACTGGTAACTGTTGACAAACATTGCCAAAGCTTATATAACTGTGATAGTTAAAAATGCATACCTCATTTTACAACAGTCAACATTTTCAAGTGATAATGAGCTATTGGGTTAAGGTTATAGCATTTCAAGCTATATATCTAGCAGATGCACCCACACCCATTTATACTAATAGTTATGAGCACAAATTAAGACTATATAGCCAAATCAATCCTGACATCATTCCAATGCAAATGGCCACACCCTACTTCTATATAAGAGGCTTAGAGCCACAGTGTTATTCATGTAGCAAGCACAGCCACCTTGCAAAACCCTACAATACCAATCAGGTACCATAAGATCAACCAGCCATAAAACAAACCTACACAAACCATCAAAAAAATAAAGCAAATACACATTTCATCATCACTGATCCAGGCACACTGAATAAAGCCAACTGGCATTCAGTCCCAAAGATCCTGATCCAATCACCTAGTGGAATGTATGCACATCTATTATCTCACTATTACAAGATAAAACAATGATAATTATATTGTTGTAGACAATGATATTGTTGTAGACTTTAACCAGATGGTTCCATAAATCAGACATATAATTTATCTATCACAACACACACACCAATTGATTCAGCCAAATCCAAACCAGAATCAAACCAAAATACCATCAATCTATACAGCACATTTAAACAAACCACTTACAAGTATCCATGAATACAACACCAGCTCATACTATGGAAATACTCAATCATTGCCCTCCACCCATAGAACCAGCTTCAACAGAAACCAGACCACAACCTAAATAACCAAAAAAAAAAAAAGAAATGACAATAAAAAAAAATCAAAACAGAAGAGTTGTTCTTCAGACATAATAACCAACCCCCCACCAAAATATCTCATACCAATAAGTCTCTCACCTACAAACCAAACATAGATATACTCAATTCCCAAATACATCACAGTATAACAAAGATACCATGGCTGACCTTCCATCAGTTTTACTGATACACAATTCCCAAATACATCACAGTATAACAAAGATACCATGGCTGACCTTCCATCAGTTTTACTGATACACCAAATAATATATTAGAATCATCTATCTGCTATCCATGTCAAAGACCCCCATTGAATCAGCTTCAATACAGACCAAAATACCACCCATGTGGTTAAAAAATAAATGACAACCAAAGGGAGTCAAAAATAGAAACAATTGCTATTCTAGACATAATCACAAGCTCTCCAACAAAAAAATCTTATCCCAATGATCTACAGACATCACAGAATAACTAGGATACTATGGCTAATCTTCCACACAAATACTACCCCCAAATGGACATGAAGCTTCTTTTTATCCAACTGTACTGACACATCAAATATTTATAGCATAGCATATGTAATCTCAATATCTCATCTATCAAATTGTATCTGAGAATCATGTACTCACATGCAACTTTTGTAATACATAAATGATAAGATATAACCATGAAAACGAAAATATTCTTGATCAAATAAATTCAACTTATATTCAGTTATATACCAATTCAACACTAACTTCAAATTCCTCATATATGTTTTCATTTGTACTATCAGGTGTTTCCTGAAAGTGTTCACACTGCTAATTTAGCATTATTAATTATATAGATTCAGTACATGTGCATAAAGAACAATTACAGAATTTTAATATCACATTGAAAATTTAATGTAAATCTAATTTGACACATGTATCTTATGTAATAATCTTTATTCTTTCAATTACTGTAAATCATGTTTTTTTTTTATTACAAACAATATTGTAAACTCTTATTGTATATGCAATATCGTGTATCAACTTGTATTTAAGATCTCATGTTTTCACATGTAACTTATAAAATCTTTTTGAGTCTCAATAAAGTTTACCTTTGAAACAAAAATAATGATGATGATAATAATAATAGCAGCAGCTGCTGCGGATTTATTTGAACAGTAAACAATTTAAAATATCTTATCTTATCTTATCTTAAACTCATTAATCACATTTAGAATTTTTAAGGCCAAAATACAATTTATGATAGTAATCAATTAAAGACAAAACTAATCAGTATATATATATATATGGTTTTTTGCTTTGAAATTGACTTATTCTGAAGGAAAATGGCGACCAGTCAATCATGTGATTCAATGATTGGCGCTAATATTAATGATTCAATTATGCCAAGTTCAAAATCCATCACAACTTATGCAGAAATTATTAGTTAATTAACAAAAAAAATCAGCGATAAAGTGCAAATGACAAAATTAATAATTTTTCAGCTCCTTCCAAAACTAATACAAGATTTAGCAGGACAAATGCACATGTTATTAAAAGATTAGATCTCACTACAACTCAAAAAAAATCAGACACCCTCCGCCTTTGCTAATTGAACCAGTGAAATGCTTGAAGTTACTAATGAAAGGTTAATAATTCAAGTACCTGGGGCTTATATATATATATATCATTTAAAAGATCCCCCCCCCAATCTATTATGATATCTGCTACAGACTAGAATACATCTTTCTATTGCTTTCCACATCTGATGTTATATGAAACAATTAGTAAATATGGACTCTGGGATTCCATACAAAATATTGCAGAGAAACCCAAATCCTAGATACCTGGCAATTCAGTTTTTTGAAGTATTGCAAAAACATAGATTTCAAACAGATATCAAAAACATTGTGTGAATTTGCACTTGTAACAGTTGATGAAAATTGTCAAACTTGCATTACAGTAGTGCTTAAAAACACTTTCTTTGAGTATTCACTTAATGACTTTCAAAAAAATGTTGCAGCCATTTGGAAAAGTTAACCTATTTAACAAATCTATCTAAAAGACACACTGATACCAATACCAACCAACAGCTTTGAATTCAGGTTGCAACTTCATCCAAACATTGATCATAACAATATTCCCACAAAGATTCTAGATCAAGAAGCAACACTTATATATTCAAAGCTTGAAACCACAATATTATGCCTTCAGTAAACGAGGACATCTTGCCAGCCAAAGCTTGCAAACAAAAAATTTAACAACAAAGATAACTGATAAGCAATTCTCTCTCCAAAATGAACAATTGAATGCTGACATTAATAGCAGTACCAACAATCAAAATAACTCCCTCCTAAAATCTCAAACAATGATTTTTCAAAACAAGTTTTATCTAGATGACTGCACTCAAACAACCTCTCATTCACTAGACAACCAACTACACAAATCCATTGACTTAACTAAGATTATGGGAGACAAGTCTCCAACTTCTCAACCAATTAATCCTCAAATGGACAGTAAGAAATTTTTTAACACATTGTCAACAAGACCTCATTATAATAAAAGAAGCATCACTACCAGTTCTCCCACCAGTGAGCAACACCCATCTACCCATATGGAGAACAAAAGTAAACCAGCACAACCTAAGGATAAAGAAATCAAAAAACCAAATACAATTGATACTCAAAATCTCAACACCATTAATCAATCAGATTATATTGATCAAATATCCATGGAAACCAATCAAATTACTTACTGCAATACACATTTCAAAAGAGCACAACATCCAGTGCATTAACCATAATTTAACAATTCTAATTAGAAAGCAACTAAAATTAGCATTCTTTATTAATCTTTTATTAATTAGCAGAATATAACACTAAATCACAATGTATATAACAAATAGGCCTCTCCATATTAATTTAAATGAATATTAAAATCATTTCACTAAATATTAGAGGAATCAACTTCATTGCAAAGTTATATTAGTTAAATCAGTGGAAAGACATTATCCAGCCACATGTTCTTGGATTGTTAGAACTAAAATCTACAGTGGCTTAAAAATTAATCCTTCACAATATCTAAGAAACAATGCTTCTGTGCAGGTTCCAGAGACAACTCATCAGCAGCAGATGGAGCTAGAATTGTTATAAACTCGGCATGCTCCTTCACAACAATAAAAATTCTTTGTCTTCTCATTTATTAACTACCTTCCCTCCAGTCCAAGAAATATATCCAATATTATACTTACTATTAATTCAATGATTGGATCTTCTATTCATTCCACTGTATTAATTGATGTTAACTTTCAATAATCTCAATTTACATCAAACATCAAAATGGCTTTATTAGCTTGCCACACCCCTTGTGAGTGCATAAGGTTTTCTTCCAATAATGCAATTATTTTTCTTAACAAACAATGTGCCACCCTCATTGATTTGTGCTTCTATTCACCAATGTTTCACAATCTAATTGACCTTAGTATTGATCCTACTTTACTCTTTGATCATTCTGCACAAACCCCCACAATTAACTTAGATCATTTACAGATTACCAATAGACAACATGAACAAATTCAATCATAAGTAAATTAGAAGAATAAACCATTGACCCAATTCAAGAATATCTTACATTTATAAATATAATTTTCTCTAACATTCACCATACTACATGGAAATTTACTACTCGCTCCACCTTCTTGCAATAGTTGAGATTTACAAATGAATAGCTATGGCAAATACTACCCACCATCCTTATCATCAGATATACAAGTTTATACAAACATACAATAAAACTTGTCAACAACTTAAAGAATATCTTGAAATTAAAAAGCAAAAATTTGAGTCAGTCAACACTTGGACTCAGGGATATAATATATGGGCACCTGGCTACCCCTCCAAGATGAGGATCCCAATGGCACTGCAAATGGAAGAGGCCACCTATGACAGTCACAATATGATTTATCCTATTTGACAATATTTCCAGAAATACTACAAACACATCCTGCTTTCAATTCATTTCCATGCTATTTTGGACCTCCAAAACATGTGAACCATTTTGTATTGATCGGTTTAATGATAAGTTGACAACCATTTACAAGGCATGCCAGCCAGTAACTCATGGAATATCCAATTTTGTATTTTCTAATCTTAGCCTTGCTAACTATCTCTCAGAAAATATATAAAAGGCTTATACTCTATAGCTTTGGTTCCATTCATCAAAAATTGAACATCAATATTTACACTTTCTAACCTTTGGCCTATCTCCATGGGTCCACTGGCCATAAAAATCTTGGAAAAAAATCAATAAAAGACTAATTAGAGGTGCACTTGTTTTAACTGATTTCACCAATGCAGTTTGATAAAAAGGGTTGATTCGGTTCCCATTAAAATATTAATAGATATGCTTGCTGAAACTACAATACCAACTACATTACTATATCTAATCACCAACCTAATACTTAATCATGAGCTACACACTACTCTTAATGGAAGAAATTTAAATTTATTCACTCCCACTCAATCCATTTCCCACAGATCACCACTAAGCTTGCTTCTAATTGCTTATTATATGAATCCTCTTCTAATATAAATTCAGCATAAAATAACTGGTATCCATCTTCCCCAACAGAACAGTTCATCTCATGTATTGCATATAAGGATGACATATTTGTCTTCCTCCCATCATATAAACAACTGCCAATACTTCAAAAATACTTCAAAATTATACATCCACTCACAAACAAAGTACAGTCTTAACAAAACTGCCATTTGGTCATTGTATACCAATAAATCACATACAAAAACCTTTAAAGGAAAACTCACCACATGTTTTGGCTTTCCATTTTATTTAGGGACACATGAAATGAAGGAAAACATATAAAGCAAACTTAAGAATCACATTGAAAATTACTGCTTCCTTATCCAAAGTATTTCTTTCCATCTATTCAAAATATCTAATTGTTCAATATACTTGTACTAACAAAGATAAATTATTACACACAGAATTAAATTCACAAAAGTATATACATCTACCATTTTCTTCCTTTTAAATAAGCTTCTATGGGGAAGGAAGGTAGTTTTCATACCTCAGCTGTCAATCATCTACTCAAAATATATTGGAATATAAAGTTTATCTTTGAAACAACAACAACAACAACAAAACAACAACAATAATAGTAGTAATAATAATAATAATAATAATAATAATAATAATAATAATAATAATAATAATAATAATAATAATAATAATAATAATAATAATAATAATAAAGATGATGATGATGGTGATAATAATAATAATAATTATTATTATTATTAAAAATGTACCATAAAAATATAATAATAATTATTATTATTATTAAAAAATGTACCATAAAAATATAATAATTATTAAAAAATGTACCATAAAAATATATGACAACTACGATTTCCTTCAGGATTACAGCTTCTTAACTCTAGAAGTTTAGATTTATTTTATATGCATATGGTAAGAAGGGTAACTTATTCATCCATCTATAGACTATAATTAAAATGTAAGAATATATTCAAAGAAATAGACATTTTCCATTTGATTCAAAAGCAATTTAAAAATAAGACATTATGCCAGGAATACTGATAGATAAACATACAGACACATATATGTAATAAATAATTTAGTGATATATATATCTGTGTGTGTAACCTTTTTTTTCTCAGTGACAAAAGTTTATTCATAAAAAAAAGACAGATATAAATACAGTTAAAAAAGGTTTACAAAAAATTGATTTCATGATAAAATGAAATTTAGGAACAACATTGTGAAAAGGATACATATGAGAAAGAAGGGATGTGGAAGGGATATGTAGTCCAGGCCAAGTCTGAGGTGTATATCCCTGTTGAATGAGCAATCACATAAGTCACAAACATTTAATTGTATGAGTTCTGTGACAGCGGCTGAGAGGATGATAGTTGGAGGATTGCCCAAGTGTCTGTGAGGAGCAAATATGGGGCTAGTTTGGCATCTCTGGTTTTGAGAGAGCAATTTAGATCCAATAGTTTTTGATTCGCTGAGTGTACTCTCTGGTCAAAAATAATAGCACATTGGAGCAGCCGTAATGCAAAGATGAGAAAAACTGATAGTCTGATGGTTTTTCAAAAACGCCTGTCATAGATTGAAAATGGTGTTCTTGCATGAAGAAAGGCAGGAGTTAATGACATGTCTCACTCCAAGCAAAGTGGGACATTCGAGTAGGAAGTGCTGGAGGGTGTCATTGTTGGTTTTACAAAGCTGGCATAAGGGAGAGAGATCTTGCTGAAACCCCTACGGTTGACCAAAAGTGATTGATGGGAAGGGAATGAATGTTGATTTTGAGGAGGAAATCAAGAAAATTTTGCCTTGAGGGTCCACCTTTTGAATTTTCAGATTAATTGAGCATTAGTAAGTTTGAGGAATGTAGGGGAGACAATGGAGAAGTCTATGGTCTGATTGAAAACCTCCCAGTACTTTAATTTGATGCAGATGCAACACAAGATTGGCAGGAATATGACTTATGAGTGTGAGTATGATATTGTGAGTTGATGGAATGCAGGCCAAGCCCATTGAGGTTTATAGGAAAACCAAGTTCTTTTTAGACTGATGGCCACCACCTTTTTACCCCAGAGAAAATGGGTGCAAAGGGTATTGCATTTTGGATATGAAGGAATATGTAGGTAGAATGATTGGGAGATAATATGCTATCTTGGGAAACACTAGAAGATTTAGGAGGATGAATTTCCCATAAAGGGAGGGGTAAATGACTGTGATAGTGCTGAGGGTGGATATGTTTTGATACAATGCAGTTTGAACCTGGATCCTCATGTCTTTGGGAGATAGCATGAGGTGGAATTCTAGGAAGTTGTGTGGCTTGTCATTGAAGGTGGAAAAGATTTGTTTACCAGAAGAAAGTTGCCACCACTTCTAAATTCCAGCCTGTATGTTTTGGTGTACCATGTGAGGATCTGTTGAAGCTTGGGGATGAGAAAGACTGAGGGAAGGAAGACAACCATGTTGTCTATGTAAGCAAGGCATTTGATTCTTTGGCTCATCCCAGGAAGAATTCCAGAGAGGTTGTGTTCTGACCTGAGCAAGAGGGGATTCAGAAATGCAGCAAACAACAATGTGCTCAGCAGAGAGCCCTGAGTAATGGATATATTGGGTGTGAAGCTGGAGGCAACTTTCCCATCAAAGGTAACTAGGACTTCTCTGTTGGACAGAAGATTGTGGAGGATTGACAGGAGGGCCTCTGGAATATTAAAATCCCTGAGGATGCCAAGGAGCAGGTTGACCCTGACAGATGTGAAGGCTGCCCAGATATTCAGTTGGACAGCAATGGGCCTCTCACTTTGAAATTGCCTTACATGTTCAGTGATCATTTTAAAGAGTGTTGCAGTCCCAAGAGTGGAGTGCTCTTTACAAGCAAACTGTGACACCAATAGGGCAGAGAGTATTGATTGTTATAGTGACTCTTTGATGGTTGACTCAAGTTTTGTGAGCAAATAGGTCATTGAAATGGGCATAAGACTCTTGAGCTCAGTGGCGGCTGATCTTTATTAAGGAAAGGGACCAATGCAACTGAATAGAGACCCTTGATGATTTTAATACTGAAGGCCATCTAGTTAATCATGTTGAGAATGATGGAGTTTGTAAACTGACTTAGGTAAAGGAGGAACTTGGGGAGAAAATGAGGACCAGGGTGAATATGGTCAGGGAATCTTTTCAGTTTGTTAAGTAGTGCAGCCTGAGTGATGCTAGGACCAGAGTTGACATTCAAGATTGATGGCAAAGTGCTTAGCTTTGAGAAATGTGTGCTTGTAATTGTTTCTCAAAAGAAGAAGCAATTCCTGACCTACATAACATTTGTTGCTAACTATGATGGATAAGGGGGTGGTTTGCTTCCTGTGGGAACCAAGAGCCCACCCCAGGTAACTACTGGTCCAACAATCCTGATTCCCCACATACCTGAGTATGTTTGACTGAGATATACTTGGCCAAGGCCCTTTGAGCATCTTAGTATTGAAGTTTTAGATGGATGATAATGCTAATGTCTAACAGCCCACTCTCCTGATCATTAGTTGTTTGGCAATTTTGTTCATTACAGCCATCAACTTGAGCAACCCTTGGGAATTTCAGGTGTATTTGTGGAAGGCAGCTTGTAGGATTTCCACAAATGGCATTCTTGTAGGGATGAGCTCCATTTGAAGAATATTAATTTTATGAAAAATATATATAAATTTCTGAAAGTAGTGCTATTGGTATACTTTGTTTGTTGAGGAATCATATTGTTCTTCTGAAGCCAAAGTTTACTGGAGGGCCAGAGTCAATATCAAGGAAAAGGTGTAATGCTTTGTGATCATAAAAAGATCTGGTGTGAAGTTGGGCTGACTCAATTATGAAATGGAGATCAGGAGAGTAAAATGTTAAATCAATGAGAATCTGATGCTTACATGTGTAGAAAGAATAGGCATGGTCTGGGAAGAAACCGCAGCCACACTTTAAGCCCCTGGAAAAGAGATGTAGATATTTGTGTGTAAAGGACTGGTATCCCATGTTGAAGTCACCCAGAAGAAGAATGGGAAGGGAGACAGCAGCTGTGATGTAGTTGATTTGATGAATGATAAATAATGAAGGTGTCATTGGAAGGCAGATATAAATAAATCATAACTTCAGCAGATGTCAAGACAGTGGAAAAGTTGAATAAACTGAAGGTGTATAAAGTGGAGTATATCCTGTGGTTAAAGTAAGTGGAGAGTTTAGTTTTGGCAAGAGAAAGGATATTGGATGAGTTGAGTTCAAACCAGCATTTGAGAGCAAGGAGCCTGTGGATCAAGTTAAGGCCCCAAATTTTTAAACCAATAACAGAGATGAACATAAGATGATGTTAAGATGGACATAAGGTTCAGATAAACAGCAGGAAAGTGGAGTATAGTGTGAGGAGTTGAACTGGGCTGGGAGAACATGGTTCTTTCTTCTCCTGCTATAATTTCATGATTCCTTCTTGATGTCACTTGATAAACCACTGTCTAAAAAAACTCAACAGGGGATGGTGAGAGAGTGCAAAGGGAGGAGGCTGATGAGGCTCAGGTTGAAACCAGACAATTTTCCATTGAAAACACTTTTTTCTCATACATTCTGTGTCTGAGACTTGCCCTGGATTTGAGAAAAGGTTTCATTATAATTTCACTGAGGTTAATAATGTGATTCTGACCATCAGAGTTAGTGTCACTATCCAATGGGTTAGAGTGTGAATGCTTTTAAGGTTTGTTGTTTGAGGTGGAAGGGCCAGAGTTGGTAGACTCAAGCAGAATGATTTCCGAGTTTGAATTAGTGGACATGTCCATCAAGGAGGGAGTATCCTATGGTGCAGCTGTAACAGAGAGTGGTAGTCTATGAGTGAACTCAAAATTATATGGCCCAGAGGGCATTGGAATCTTACTGGAAGGTGTGACAGCAGCTGAATGCTGAAAGGTTGAGGTAGCACCAGACAAAGTTGAGAGGTTAGCTGAGGGAGGAAGTTCATGGGTGTTGGAGCTGCATGGAGCACAGATGAGGTTTAGACCCTTTTTCAGCAAGAACTTCATCTCTTTAGAGGACAGTACTGAAAGAGGGGGTTGAAGTCTTTGCAGATGAGACATTGTGGCCTGATCCTTTTGAGATGATCAAAGGTGATAGATCCACTGCTATTACAGTGAGAATACTCTCCAGAGAGAGACCTTTTTAAAAAGAAATTGAAATGAGGCCATGTTAGTGAAGGTGAGGCCATCAGTGAGAGGATCCCTAAGGTACTCAAACGAGATCGCTTGTCCAAATGCCTCGAGATATTTCTGTAGATGCTACCTTTCCATCTCATTGTGACACATTTTGATAAATCCCCTAAGTATGGATGGCCTATTGGTGTCTATTGCAACCAGGAACATGTGTAATAATTTGAATCTATTTTTGAAGGCTTGCCTTTGTATCATATTGTGAAACTGTATTGCAATGTATTGGTCATTGGGAAGAGTGAGGATTTTATGTATACTATCAGTTAGATTGTGGAGTTAATAAGATCATAGAGCTGCTGTGCTGGAAATTTGTAGAGTCCCCATTGTAAATCTGTAACTGCCAGAATGACCAAACTGTCACTCTGGTAGCAATAAAGTGCCTTGAGGAGAAGTGGTGGAAGTGTGGTTAAATTGCTCCAAGATCACAGTGTAATTCTCTGGGGTAAGTTGTTTATTAAGAATGAGGGTTTCTGGGTTCGCTGATTGGTGGTTATTAGATTAGTCCTCATCAAGGCCCCACAGATTTTGAAGGAGTTTGGTTTGGCATGTGTGTGGTGTGGTTATATTGGGATTTTTTGGTAAAGTGCTGGATGCAGCCTGAGCATAGGAAATAGTGGTGAATTGCTGTGGATTTAGGGAGCTAGTTGTGGAAGGATGGTTCCATAATGCGACAGACATTAGTAGGGGTAATGTTGGCAGACATGGTTGCACTGGTAGATTGAAATGGGGAATTATGAATAACATCAACTTTGGAGTAATTGTTGTGTGTTAAGTTTTTAGAGGTTTCAGAGGTGGATGAAGTTTCTGAATCAAGCTTAGATATAACAGACTCATTTGTTACACCTGTAGATGAGGAATTTTTAATGTTCCCAGTTATTCTTGGAGCAACATTGTGATTAGTTGGATTGTTCTTTTTGGATTGTTTTTTGCCTTTGATAGGGCTGGCCTCAGCCTGTAAAGGAGGAAAGTCTAGAGGGCTATGAGTTGGAGACCTTGAATTAGGCTCTTTGGTGATGGTATCTTTAATTGAGTTTTGTTTAAAATTTCAATTTGGATAAATTTTTTGGAAATATTGAAGGTCTTTGTTGTTTTAAATTAGGTTCTTGCACATTTTTGCCTCTAAAGGCAGTGGCCATCTTTAAACCATTTGGAAGAATTAAAAATTATACAAAGAAAACAATCTTGAATTGGAAAACTAAAGAATTTCAATTGAAAACCAAAACAAATTCACCCTAGAGAGATTATTAATATTAATTTTAGTTGGATAATGCACAAATGGAGTAGAATTTTAGGCAGTTTATTACCCCAGAGGAGAGGTACTATCACTCAAAACTTTTTTATTAAGTTTTCAGTGATAGTAAGAAATGGAATAGGAGATGAATTGAAGAGTCTATGAGGGAATAAAACCCTCTATGATCCATAAAATAATCAAATTACCCATCAAACAGGGTGAAGAAAATGGTTGTCAATTGTAAATGAGCACAAGGTAAATATAGGGAAATAATAATAAAAGTTCACTAAAATTGAGAATTATGAATGTAAAAGCACATAAACAGCAAAGAATGTTCTTTAAAGGAACAAATATATATAAGGAATACTTTTAACTGGAGTAAAACTAACTTTTTAAAGCCTTTTTATGAGAGCTGTGAAGCAAGTGACCTTCCAGTCCATATGTAACCTTGTGGGAGGAAATTACTCTTCACATATGTGCTATTAGATTGATATAAATTCACATGCACTCACACATAAATAAATGTTTTAAAAGCAATAGTGAATCTCTTTTATGCTTAAAGCCTACTCTTATATAAATCAATTCTTAATGACTGTTCTTAAATCAGGACTTGATCTTATTATGAGCCTGATTTTTGATTGTCAAATTACTTGTATAAATTTAGTTTATATATAAGAAGGCCAATAAGTATTGATTTATATAAGAATAATCTCTAGGCATAAGCAATTTACTTATGCTTTTAAAACATTTACTGATGGGTGAGTGCATGTAAATTTAATATCAATCTAATGATACATATGCGAAAAGTAGATTTTTTTACAAGATTACATATATATTATACTACTGTTATAAATATTTGCTATTAAGCTGCTATTTACAATTAAATAAATTGAATTGAATTATTATTATTTATTCTCTTAATCGAATTTATTCATTTTGTAATTTATTAATTGCCCCTCCCCACATATATATATATTGATTAATTTCATATAATCTCTCATATACTAATTGCAATTTGATATATATATATATAGTTAAGCATTTTTGCAATTTTTTCTCTCTCTTAAATAGAATTCCACATTTCTAATTTAAATATTTCTAATTTAAGTATTTATGTTAATTTCTATCTGACAATATTCTATTTTGGAGAAAAATACTGTAACAGTAATATTGGGCTAGTCATTTATCTATTTACACATTTATGTATGGTTTGATTAACCAAATTTATAACATATATATTTTGGATATGTTATTTATATCTGAATATCTATGTTATAATTACATACATAAATATTACTATTATAAAAATAATATTTATGATATAATAGGTGTTATGGTTCAGTAGTAACAGTGCTGTGTGTTATGCCTTTGATCTTGGTTGGAATTATGACCAGATAAAAATTTATATTTTTTTCAGGACTAATAGTAATTAGTTTTTTTTTTTTCAGACATCCTGCCTTTAGTTAATTAAACTAAATAACCATCCACTGTTGATGAGCAAATAGATATATAACTAATTTTAACTGGAGAAAAATAGCTCACACATGTCTAAACTGTTATTTTTTATTAACATTTATAAGTTTGATTAACAATATTTTCTCTTTCACCTATTCCTCTATTAAAATAGTTGGATTCACTTTTGGCCTTAAAATAAACTAAATTTAAAAATGCATAAATTATGAATATAAAACACTCATACATCATCAGATAATATAAAAATAAAAACAACTATTCAATAATCTTACAGCAAATAATCTGCACTATTGGACTAGTTTAAAATGAACCTTAGTTGAATTTAATTAGATAGATAAATAAATATAGTGTAACCTGATGGTTGGTCTGGACGTTTGTCAAGCCCTATTTAAATGGTCAATTATATAAAATTTTAATTGGTAATAATTAAATAATAACTATTCAATATTAAATAGGTATATTATATCAATGGTGTGTTATCATGGTTGCTAAATTATATTATAAAAATAAGTAAATTTTAGTCAACAAATCTCCTGAGAGTGATAAAGAATTGGGCTGTCCAAAGATGTGTGATAGACCAGATTGTGTAGGAGACTTTATATGCAATTTGTTAGATGGACTAATTTTTAATAATATCAGAATAATAATTTATTAGTGTTATAATTAAATTAAAAGTATAAAATGTTTAGTATTTATTATTATGATTAAATAATAATCGAAAAAGACTTAAAATTATAACTATTCTAAATTAATCTTTATAATTAATTATCAAGCATAATATTAATGCAATTTAAAATAGTTTTGAAGAGCTTTATTACTTATCACTTATGCTTATAGATGGAGAATTATGAATTGTATTTTAATATATGCACATACAATGATTCAGTTGGTTTGTTAATTTGTACAATAATTCTGATGAAAATTTATAAATAGGCTAACATAGAATAACCAGAGAGACCACGAGAATAATAGGAAAAAACAACTAGGAAGCATGGAAGAACTTAAGAATAAAATGGAAGAACTAAATTACAAAGTACTGGGAAGTAGAAAATTATTAAAGAGTAAAATTGAATTTAAATTGAATTACATAGAATTGAATTGTATTTTAACTCACAACTAATGGAGTAGAAACTTTGTTTGGTCTTCATACATGAAACATACTGCTGGTGTTAATCAATAATTGTAAAGAGTTCACACCTAAAACTGGCAAACATATTGGAAAAGCCCACTAAAATGGTGAAAGTTTGTAAGCTTGAAATTTCACATTTAATTTATAACTGTTTTAATTATTATATTCACTGTGTACATTATAAAAATAATTATAACTTATTCGGGATAGTAGAAAGAAAAGAAAATTATTTTGTACTTTTCTTCAGAATGAATTTAAAAATAAGATATCTTTTATTGCTGTTTTTGAATTTATGGGGCACTCATGTATGAACTAATGTGAAATATTAAAGTTAACAACTATTGCAATTTTATTATGCTATATTAATTTCATTACGTGAAGAAAATAAGTTTTAAAAAAAAGAAAAATGTTTTGCAGTTAAATAAAATCCAGTAATAACTTATATCTACTTAATAAAACAATATAAATAATAATTTATGGAGTTTATAGAATATTTATTAAGACTTTTAACATGAGATGTTCTCAACATTGCCTTAAACTCACATTAAGATGAATACCACATCTTGCAACTTCCGGTACAAGTGGAATTGATATGTTTATTAAACTGAGTTGCAGAATCTCATCAAAAGTTAATCAAATGTCAACTTAGATTTTGATATAGTAATTGTTATGTTAATCATATTGTGGATCGGACTTCTGATGCATTAATTATTAAATATTGTCATTAGTCAATAAAGTATATGAAATACATATACGTGACGAAAATAAGAATCAATGTTTATCTTCAATTTCTAATTTCCAGAATAACAAAGTGATGAAGTAAATAGATGAAACTATGACTGTTTATAGATCCAGCAACATACTAGAATTACAGTTTAAATTGATAAAAAGAAATATACTCCTGTGGGGAAAAACATTTATTAATCACACCATGCTGCAGATTTTAAATGTTGCAACCAAGATTTCATTCTCTTAGTTTTGCATGAAGTAATGTGAAACGAAGTTTATATAGTGTCTTTATTATCATTAATATTCTATGTTTTTGTCTTGTAATATTACATAAATTGTTATTACAGGTCTGGTTTGTGTAAAAAAAATAAAATGCATGATACATGTAAATTTGATCAAATATATATAAAAAAAGTAAAAACAATTTATTTGTCGTAAATTTCGTTCATATTCAAAAATATGAACACAGGTAAGAAACTATTACAGTTTATTCATAATATTCTTCTTTCTAGGATAAAAGCTACAATTGTTGAATAATAATGATAAATGGGTAGTATATAACTTTGGTTAATTTAGATGCATTAAATATGGTATTTTTTATATGTAATACTTAACTAATTAATAGCTAATGACAGCTATAGTTATGAGTCATTCTCAAATTGATAATGACAGTTATAAATGTTATTTAGCAAATAGTAATATAGTCCATTTTGCTAGTGACTTTATATATTTGTGGTAAATAATATTAGGATTAGATTTATCTGTTATCATGTTGGCTAATTATAATGATGTGTATAATATTTAGGAATATGTGGTAAGTCTATGTTGCATCACAATCAGGTGAACTTATTTTCTTTCCCTGAGTGATGATAGAAATGATCATTGTAGGTGAATCATGAATGATGCCCATCAATCTTTAAGTAGATTAAACCCATATTTTTGTAGTGTATAAGGGATTAACTATCCCTTCGTTTTTCTCATATCCCCAAAAGTGATCCAGAAGCAACATTGAGATTTCAAATCATGTGTTGTTATAGTTGTTTAGCAAGGAATTGATTGCCCCTTCCTTTTATATCCCCAAAGGTACTCCAGAAGTGATACCAGCTTACAGACCATATGCAGTCACAAGTTGACCATTGTCTAAGTTGTTAGTTTGTTCTCTTTGCTTTAGCTCAACTCCACTATATCTTTATATATATATCATATGTTTTATTATGTTTCATATTCCTAAGTTCTAATGATTTAGTATCTATAACTGTGAAATCATTTCTTAAATATGGTATTTAAAAATATAGATTGTACTTAGCACTGAGCAAAATGATGATAAAAGATAATATTAGTTAAAAATTATTTTATAGTAGATTGTTATTTAATACCTATCCATTCGGGATGATTCCATGTATACCATTAAGCTGGGTTTTTTATAATTTAAACCCAATTTGTTTTAATATGCTGATATTTTTCTTTAATGTTAAAAGGTTCATGTAATATTTTTCTTTATTCTTAAAAAAAGTCGTACAAGGTAAAACTTACAGTTAAAGGTTAGAAAAATGATAATCTTGACTATTGGCTGTTTAATAGCCCAAATAAATGGATTAAAGCAAGAAGTCAATAGTTTCTAGTATTATATCTTAAGTATATTTATTGTGTTATCCTGTGTGATATTGGTAACTTATTAGCCATTGATTGAAATATATTGCCTGTGCTTATTTAAAGTGGATATGTTCTTAGAACCATGCTATTAATAGATAAGGAAAATATGAAATGTATAATAAGCTAAGTAAACTCAATGTGATAAGCTAAATAAACTCAATGTGAGTAATAAATTTAAGTAGTAACAAATTAAAAGGTAATAATTTAAAATGTAAAAAAAGTTTGAATAATAATAAATTAAAAGGCAATAGTTTATTAAGAATTCCCTTAATCATACAATGTTGTAATTAAATCTTGTTATATGTAAATTTCTGTCACAATTGTCCAAGATTATGTAAGTTTTCTTTATTGTTATTAGTATATTCACAAAACTTGTAAATAAATTTTGTTTGAAAATATATTCAGTTGTCTGTGGCCTTATTGCTAATCGCTCTCCGTACTATTATTGCTATTGCTATCAACATATTATTTTTATTGTCATAAAAATCATCATCAGTCAACATAGATTTTATTGTGTGTTAGCATATCTAAATAAATTTTGTTAAGCTCTTACATTTAAAGCACATAAAATTTATCGTTTACTGATCAAGATACTGTTGATCTTAAGTGCATGTATTATTTTCAAGTAATTTTTTTAAAGATTAAATATTCAGTTTTTGGAATAACCTATTTATCTAAATTATCAGATACAACATTCATTGATCTTGATCATACTGCCCATGGTCATTAAACAATATCAGTGATATGAGATAGAGTGGTTTAGTGGTGAGTCGTGTGAAAATCTGTGCTCACATATCCTATATATTACATATATTTATACATGTATATAATAAGCCTATGTTACATATATTTATAAATGTATATAATAAGCCTATATTTCAGTTATTACATAAAAGATAGTTGGTAGATTATTATATTTGCTTTATCTATAGGTGGAGCTCTTACTTGAAAGTCATCCTCCTCACAGCTCACACAGAATGGCTCTGAAAGGTTGGTTTTGCAGAAGTGAAAGATGCCTTTTATATTTATTAGGCCCTTTAAAGGCATTATTTTGCTGCTAATGTATTCTTTCATTCACTAAATCTCAGTTTTAGTGCATTTTTAGCACAATTTCCCTATAGCTACCTTGTGCTTATCAGCATTTAACTACCTCATCCCCCCCCTGTTTGGTGGGTGGTTAAACTGTTTCATGGACAATAAAGGGTTTTATTCCCTCTTAGTCTCTTAAATATTTCTCCTATTCTAATTTTCCTGTCACTCAGAACTTGTTTATAAAGTTTTTTTTGTGTTGTTCCAGTTATTTAGTTCATTTTAACAATCTTTTTTTCAGACCCTCCCCCTCCTCTGGGGTAACTAACCGCCTAAAATTCACTCAATTTTTTTATTACTCAACTAAAATTATTAATGTTTTTTAGTGGGTTTTTTTTGTGCTTTTACATCAATATATTTAATTTTTCCATTTCAAAATTATTTTCTTCATCTTACTTCTCATTCTTTCATGTGATGTGATGTGGTGTGGTGTGATGTACTGTAGCTTCTTCTTAAACGAAGTCAAAAATCTCTCAGCACTTATGCCCAGAGAAACCTGTTAGCTACTTTATTTTACATTACCCAGTCTAAGTTGTCCCATATTTTGCTCCATCCCATTTCCAAAACATAATCTTTGTCAGCTTTATGGCCTTTATATCTAAATCCCCCTTATCTTTTCCCAAACCCAACATAAAAACCAATAGTCCACTTTCTATATAATCACTTTTTTCATATTTATTCTTCCATAACTTCATTATATGTGCCCTTTCTGTCTTCAAGCATTTACATAACAATTAACAGATGCCTAATATTTTCTATTCCTTCTTTACATAATTTACAGACTAAATCACCATATTTTTCCATTTACATGTATATTCTCTTGTTACTAAAGATCCTGTTTAAGCATTAAACAATAAACTACTTTCCTTACTATTATCATATATTAACATGTACCTAATATTCTGTTTATTTTTATATATATTTAAACGCTTTTTACTCTCCATACTAGTTCTCCATCTCTAACTCCCTATTCTTTATTAATAAATATATTCTTTTATCCCATTCCTTACCACTATAACCCTCAACAATCCTCCTAACACAATCATCCCATCTTTTTTACAAATATACTGATATAAATTCTTTATCCAAATCTTTTGCATACCATTACCTTTCTCACCCATCTTGTTGCCTGCCATTTACTTATACCCCAATTAAATAATATTTTGGCTATTCTTTTATTATTCATAAACTGCAATCTACCAAACATTTTCATTTTACTTTTTGCATCTCTTATATGAAAACTTGACTATCCCATTTCTCCTTGAATTGCCTCTCTTGCTGTCCATACATCTGCATCCAATGCATGTCTTCCTACTTCCCTTTGAACTTTTTCTAAGAAATTTAATACCCCTTTACTAACACATAATGCATCATTACCATATGTTAACCCTGCTACTCCAACACCCTTCCATATAATTCTAGCTACATTATATTTATTATATAAAAACACTGTTAATTTCTTTATCAATCTCTTTCTTTTCTTTGCTTCATTTATCAATTTTTTCTCCCATTCATCCAAATAAATTTTTCTGATTACTTACAATAATTCCCAAATAACTACATCTATTCACCACACTTAACTTAATATCTCCCAATAAAAATTCTACATCTTCTCCTTCCCCAGTACATCATTATATTTGATTTTTCTTCACTAAATTTAATCCCCATCTCTTTACCCACCCTTGCACATGTCCTCAGCATAACTTCCATATCTTCTCTTCTTTCTGCATACAAAAATATATCATCTGCAAAAAAAAAAAAGACCTGACAAAATATATACTCCCTTATTACCTATTAATGGTATCTCTATCCCTCTTTCCTATCTTTCTATTGCTCTTTCCATTTCACTCAAATACAATACAAACAAAATAGGTGACATAGGGCATCCTTGTCTTAGACCCACCCCATTTTTAATTTTAACTGATTCTATACTCCCTAATTGATATATATATAATAATTATTTTCATATAATTTCTTAATAATATCTACTAAAGCTTCATCCATTCCAAAATTTTCTAAACTTATCCATAATCTATTTCTATTTACTCTATCACATGCCTTCTCTATATCTATGAAATTCATATAAAACTGTTTACCTGAATTTCTACTCATATTCATAAGTTGTGTAACTACAAATAAACTATCTCCTATATGCTTATCTAATCTAAAACCTTCTTGCATTTCCCCCACTACATTATTCCCTTCCATCCATTTTACAACTCTTCTGGCCACCATATATGAAAAAACTTTATATAAAACTGATATTACCACTATTGGTCTATAGTTATTTAACTTTCTAAGACCTTACCCTTTCCTTTAAATAATAATCTTACTCTTGTATTACTCCAACTACTTGGGAAAACTCTATTCTGTGCCATCTTATTAAAACAGGATAATAACTTTACTTTTGCCCTATATCCTAAATTCATTACCATCTCTGCTGCCCATCCATCTAAACCTCTTGCCTTTCCACTTTTCAATTTCTTTTCTGCCTCATTCAGTTCATTTTTTGAAAACCTAATATTCCCATTGATATATGCTTTCATGTTTTCTATCACTTTATCTTTCACATCTAACATCTTTTCTATATTCATTACATATCTATTTAAGATTATCTCTAAATCTTCTCTAGACCTACACTCTATTCCCTCAACATCTCTCTCTCTCTCTCCTGTACATTTCTCCTTAAAATTTCAAAACTTTTTACTCCCATCTCTTTCCACTTTTATTAATATCCTCCAACAATTTACTATTCAATTTAATTCTCTCTCTATAATTATCCATTTTAGCCAACTTCTTTTCTAAGTACTTTGCCCATTTAACATTAGTATCATTTTCACTTTCATTGTTCTTAATAGACATTTATATTCTCTGCGTGATTCTTTCCTCCCTTTTACTAATTCTCCTTTTTTTATTACTTTTATTCTTCTAAATATTCTCACATAAAACCCTATTTGCTTTTCTATTTCTTTACAGTCCTTATCCTCATCCCTAACCAACTCTTCCATGATTTTTCAACTTGTATTTTATACTCTTCCAACTTATTCTTATCATTCACTCTCCATCCACATCTTTCACTACTATTTCTATTTTTATTTCTATTCTCTATCACATTACTAACCATTTCAATTACAATGAAATTATGATCACTAGTACATATTTTTCTTCATTATCAAACAACTTAATTTTTCATATTTTATTCATTCCCTCTTTCTCTACCAATACATAATCTATTGTGTGAAATATATTATTTCTGGACCATGTGTATTGTCCCTCATAAATATTTAATAAATTTTCAATAATCAAATTCACTTTCTGACAAAATTTCCTAAAAGCTGTCCATTTTTATTATCTACATCATCAATTTCTTCAATATGTCCATTCATATCCCCTATAACCATTCTTTTCCCCTTTTCTTTAAAACTTTGTATATCCTTAACTAGACATTCATATATATTAGTTCCACTCCATTATAATTTGACTATCTCTAGTGGCTATATAAACTATAGCCACCATCCATTCTTGTCTACCCAACCTTATTTCAAACTACAAATGTTCTTGACATTTAACAATATTTAAATATTTTTTTGATATAACACCTATACCACCACCCCTTTTTTCTTTTCTGTTTATACCCTATCATACCAACTGTTTCAAAATAGGTTCTTCTTCTCTTAGATGTATTTCCACTACTGCTAATACCTCAAGCTCTTTATTTTCAATTGTTTTATTTAATTCCATCCATTTTTCTGGTCTCCTACCACTTTGCACATTCAAAAACCCAATTTTAACAATTTCTTCTTTTCTAACTATTCTTTTATAAATTTTTTTAATTTTTGCTTCTCCATTATATTTATAAATAACTTTCTTACCATTAATTTTACAAACCCATTCCTTTTCCATATCTATATTTATATCTAAATCAAATTCCTTTTGCTTATTTCTTATATTCCATCCATTTTTTTCTTTTTAATAATATTGCAATTTAAAATTCCACCCCCCTTTACAAGTTTCCCAAAAAATATTCTTTATAAATGAGACTCCCTAAAACTTCACTTCCTTGTTTTCATAAATTTATTTAACACACATTGATTATGTAATTAATATTTACTAAGGCAACAAACCTAAAGCATATGCCTTTGAAAATGTGAAGCTAGGGACCTCTACAGATCTTAACCCCAAGCTTACACTTTGGAAAAAAAAGGGAAACCCTTCTTTACTTCAACCTACTTTCTATATAAATAGGTGAAGCTGAAGCAGTTAGATCTGAGAGTGTGAGGCTATTCAATACTTCACAGATTAAGTCCACAATGCCTATTATACATTAATACTCATGATATATTTCGATTTACAATGAGTCAATGGAAAGATCTTATAGTTAGAAATCTATTACAATAATTTAAAGTTGTAATTATAAATTTATTTAATGCACATTGATTACGTAAGTAATATTTATTAAGGCAACAAAATTAAAGCATGTGTGGTTGAAAATGTGAAGGTAGAAAACTCTACAGGTCTTAACCATGAGCTTATGCATTGGAAGAAAAAAGGGGAACCCCTTCTTTACTTCAACCTACTTTCTGTACAAATAGGTGAAACTGAAGCAGTTACATCTGAGAACGAATTGTGGACTTAATCAGTGAAATATTGAATAGCTTCACGCTTTCAGATCTACCCGCTTCAGCTTCACCTATTTATATAAAAAGTAGTTTGAAGTAAAGAAGAGGTGCCACTTTTTTCTTTCAATGTGTAAGTTTGTGGCTAAGACCTGTAGCAGTCCCTACCTTCGTATTTTCAACTTTCTTGTTTTCCTAAATGCAATCCATCTTTACTATATAACTCCCTCTTTGCAATAAAACAATCCCACACATCCACAAACATAATATTATTTCTCTCACACAATTTTTTCAATCTCTCATTTATAGAACATGCCCTATCTAACAAATACCTCTTGTCAAATCTTGGTATTAAACCAACAACTCCTACTCTTCCTTTAATCATAGTCAAATTCCTAATCAATTCTACATACTCATCCATTATTCTCTCTGATGATTCTGATAAATTATTAGTCCTCACCATAACATACACATCTCTATTACCTTGCTTTTTTACTTTATCTGCTACATCCCTAATTCTATCTCCAGGCAAACATACTCTTACATATCTACTTTTATTTTCCCTTGCAATTATATCCCCACATTCTCTAATTAGTGAATCTCCTATCAATACAGTTTAATAATCTACTTTCTCTACTCCATCAATAACATTTTCTAATATCTTCTGGTCCTCCTTATCTATTTCTTCCTTATCATTCCTACTCAATAAATCCTTTATCTCCTCACATTTTATCTCTAATGATTTTAATTTTACTTCTATATCCTTCACTTCTCCTTCTATCTTATTTATTCTTTGGCTAATCATCTCCATTGCACTATTACTTTGTCCACTCATATTTCCTGACACTTCACTAAAACCATATTCTATCCTATTTTCCTTAACTACATTTTGCTCCTTTCCACTGTCTTTCCCTTTAGACTATCTACACTTAGAAACCACTTTCTCACCTCTTTTATCACATTTACACACTGACTACATAACCATAAACCTATTACGTCCTTCCTAATTTTATTTAAACATTTCAAGTGATAAACCTCATCACATATAGTACCTTCTACCAGAGCATGCCTAATTTCTTTTTTCTGATTATATATACATTGTGAAATACAAATGCAATCCATAATCTCTATTTTACGTATTTTTTGAACGTTCGATTTTTTCTTAAAAGTAAATATGTTTCTTGAATTTAAAAAAATATTTTAATAACAAATTTACTAAAAACTAATCAACAAAGTAACTTTTTTAAAAAAAAAATTCTATATATAAAATAACAACATATAAATAATAAAATAAAATAAAAATTATAACTTTTTTAAAATTTCTATATATATAAATAACAAACTGAAAAAATTTTAAAACAAATAAAAAGAAATAAAAAACACAATTTTCAATCTTTCAAATACTCTTAACCACTAATTACACTTTCATACACAATAATAATTAATATTAATACTCTCAAAATTTTAAGATAAAAAAAAACGTGCAGATTCCTAAACTACATGAACTTAAACCTTCAAAATTTTTATCCAAATCGAATTTCAAACAAAACTTAACTAAAAACATCATCACCAAAGTACTTACTTCAAAGTCTCCATCTCCTCACCCTCTGGATTTTCCTCTCTTTCAGGCTGTGGTTTGCTCTATCAAAGGTAAAACGCAAGTCAAAAAGAACAACATGACCAATCATAATGTCATTCCAAGTACAATGAGGAAAACTAAATTACTCATCTACAAAAGACAAAAATCAGCCTGTTGCATCTAAGTATAACTCAGAAACCTCCTCATTCATCCCTGAAACCTCTAAAGACTTAACATATAGCAATTCCTTCAAAGTTAATGTCACACATGGATCCTCCTATTAATCCACCAGGGCAACCATGCTTATCAACATTGCTCTTTGCCAAAGACTCTTCTTTTCCAGGATTACCCACCCTTTCCATATCTCCTTCCCATTTCATATATATTCCCTTCTCCATATTGTACTTGAATTTCATTTTGCCATATAATCATCTCCTTGTAAACCTTTTTTAATTGTTGTGTATTTTGTCTTTTTGATGAATAAAAACTTTCATCACTGAAGAAAAAAAAGAAGTTATTAATACTTCATAAAATTTAAAGTTCATTTTTATTGTTAGTATTGGAATTGTCAAATGTTCTTTATTAATTCCATTTTGTTTTATGAGCTAACTTTGATTGTTATATTTGGGTAATGACAAAATCCCTCTTACTGATCCAAATATACCTTTTAAAATAGTAATATCTAATTGTTTCAATTTTGAATCTAATGTAATTTTTTTATTTCTGAAGTTATTTATTATGCTTTGCCTTGATCCCTTATGCTTATTCTTATTATTTAATTGATTTAGTAGAAATTTTAAGATGTTTCTTTTCTAGTTTAAAACTTATAATCTATTTTAATTTAGTGATTAAATATTTTGGTTCAGTCAAGAGAAACCCCTGCTTATTTCATTCTAGTCTTACTGTTGTCTGACACAATATTAGTTTTATAGTTCGGGATCTTATTCTTCATCAACATTGTTATCATAACTCATCCATATTTTTTATTTTTTATCCTCATTTCATCTTAAGTCATTATCATAATTGATTCATCCATCATTGATCCCTATTCACTCACTATCTTAATCATTCATCACTTTAACACATTTCCTTTTCTGTTCCTCATTCTTAAGTTCATTCTTTTTCATTAATTAATTATTGTCTTTCATCATCCATTTAAACATTTACAAATTCATTTGTCATCCAACTCATAATTCGAACTCCATACCCATTTCATAGATCTCATCTTTAACTATTTATTGGTATTGCAAACTAAATTTATCTTGTAATATTTTTACTCTAAATCTTAAAGTTAATTTAATCGATGTTTAATCCTAAACTAAACCTGAGGAATATGCTGCCAATTTATCTAATTATTTTAATGTAGCTATATAGCTAATTAGTTACAATGTATATAAACAATCAATTTAATTTTCAACTTTTTTAATATTAACTTCATACTATTGTAAATCATGAACCTAATGAAAAAGATAAGATGGATTTTTTCACCATATGTGTAATTTTCAAAATAAACTTTAGTTAGCAGGTGTGATTTAAAAGCTGGAATTTTCTCCTCTGGCATGTCGGAATTTCCACCTCCAAAAATAATAGCCTGACTTACTATTTAAATATCTGATTGCAAACATATTGCATTAAAGCTTGAATATATTCTCAATAAAATACTCTTACATACTGTAGTTTATTAACTCAATATTAAAATCAACTCTCAAGTAGTAGAGATAATTTCTGTCACATTATAATATCCAAAGAAATGTTATTCATCATACTTGTTGAAATATATAGGTATTAAGCTGGAAAGATAAATATAAACAAACAATTATTATTTCATAGCTATCCTAACATGAACTTCTCACTCTCTAAGCTATGGACCAGTGAAAAAGATACCAGACTGACTTCTCTCAATATACATTAATTTCTCCAAAGAAATATCTATCAGGTGAGCTAGAGGTTCAAATATCTAAATCTTCTAATCAGAAATAATAGCTTTATTTTCTACACCTGAATGTAAACTTTCTGATATTAAAATTTAATGTATTCATAATGAAATTGTATATGACATTAAATTTTTTAAAGTTAACAATATTGTAATCACATCTCAATGGATAGAGTTAATATTAGCCTACTTTATATTTTAATATAGCATTAAAAACTTTAATATTATATATTTTTTTAAATTTTTGCTTTTATCAGTGCATTTTTCAACTTAGCTCAGTTATATTCATGTCATCTATCAACATAGATATATATTTGATTGTAAATATAATCATTTTTAATATCAACAGTTTTGCATTCATGGTATATATAGAAACATAAGCTATTGTTTTTGATAAAAAATTCAGGTATTTAAACTTGATGATCAAAAATTTACTCTGAGAACAGTATGCATAATGAGAGAGACCTGTCTGATATCTTTTTCAATAGGTTTAAAGCTTATTAGAATGTAAAACTTAGATAAGATATTGTTGGGATCTAATTTGAGTTGTTATACTTATTTTTTCCATCTTAAAAGCATATACATTTCTCAAAATATGGTGTGTAATATTCCATATGATATTATAAAGTAGATAGAAATTGCCTCTAATCATTGAAAGTTGATTATAAAATTGCTTTGAATGGGTCAATAATATATATATATATTCAAGTTTTAAAATCAATAAGTTTGCATTCATGGATTTTATATAACCAGGCTACCATATTTGTTTGGAGAAATTCAGAAATTTATTCTGAGACATTTGATTAGTTATATTTGTCTTCCAGCTTGGTGCTTAATTATTAAATAATGTGCATATATTTGTCAAAGTGTCCTGCATAATATCTTATTGAGTATATTAATGTTGATAGAAATCATGTTTATCTATTGAGATTTATCATAACATTGCATTAAAAAATCTAATACCATTAATGTGTTATTTGATTGGGAATAAAAGTTTTAATATCAACACGGTTGCAATCAGGTGTTTTAAACTCTATTTCATTTATTTATCAGAGATGAATTTTAAAAATTATATATATAATAAAAAAAGTCGGTCTAATATATTTTTCACTAAATGAGAATATGAAGCTCATATCACAAACACTGTGGATAAATTTGATTTGTACATAATTACATATATGGTTGTGCATGCTTGTTTTAGGCTACATACTATGTTTCCATCTTAAGCTGGCAATAGCTAATATTTGTTTAAATTTTTAATATTGGTATATTAAATATAAGTTAATCCTTATATTAAATTTAAGCTAACTCCAATTTTGTTTCCAATTAGTTTATTTGCAGCCCCTTATTAATTCAAAATAATTTGAGACTATTATGCTCTAGATCAGTGTTTCCCAACCTGTGGTACGCGTACCACTGGTGGTACGCGAGTTGCTGGTTGGTGGTACATGAAAAATAATCAATAGTGGCGGACATAAAAAAAATTAAATCATAAAAATATAGAAACGTTTTTTCCTATAATTCATAAAAATTATTTTAATTAATAATATTATACAGTAAAGTTGTTAATATGTACAATCGATAACGATCTTTAATGTTAATGATAAAATTGAAAGTATGATTAAGAAATTAGATTTTTGGAAACAGTAATATATATAAGTATCGAAAACAATCAACTGGAAGTATTCGAAACTCTACATATTTTTTTGTTTGAAAATAAGGTTAGTCTGTCTCAAGATAAACAAGAAAATAATAGCACATTTGACAGGATTAAAATTGTCTTTCATGAAATATTTTCCAAAACCCGAAAACACAAATGATAATTGGATTTCAAACTCCTTCTATGCAGAAAATTTAGAAAAAGCTACATCATTATCAATAAAGGATAAAGAAAATTTAATAAAATTATCATGTGACAGAACTTTACAAGTAGAATTCAAACGACACAATCTAATTAATTTTTGGTTAAACATTAAAGAATACAAACAACTTTCTGAGAAAGCTCTTAAATTATTATTACCATTTACTAGTACGGAATTAGTAGGAAGAGTTTTTCTTCATATATTTTTTTAAAAAATAAGTATCGAAACAGATTGAACGCAACTGTAGACTTAAGGGTATACCTCGCATCTTTTGAACCAAATTTCAAAAAATTATGTTGTTCGAAACAAGCACAAAGATGCCATTAAATTTATTTTATAAAAATATTTGATTATGATAAGAAAATATACTAAATGTTTTTTTTATAATTTTGTGTTTTTATTAAAACCATTTATTAGTAAACGAATTATGACAAAATAGTAGATAAATAATGAGTCGCATCAAAGCAAATCAATCTAAATTATTTAATTTGAAAGAATGTATCAGAAAAGGATCATACCCAGAAATTAGACTCTCATTACTTCTTGATCATCTATTGTGGATTACTAGATGTAAGCTAGTATTTAATCATCAAAATTTTAATCCTATTAACTTCATGCTGAACAATATAAAGAAAACAAGAACAAGAGATAGCCTGATAACACCTGAGGTTATGTTTATCATGACTTGGGACATGCTGGATTTATTCTCTCCATGGCCCAACCAATAGCAAGATGCTCCAAAAGAGAAAACAGACTCAAATTCGGGAAAACCAAATGAAGGAATGAGAAAACACTTTGAACAAAATATGTACCAAATAACCTTTAATGTAATAATGTAATCTTTAATAAATTATTTTGGAAAAAATATGAAACTTTGAACAAACCCATACATATAAATATGTTAAAGTAAGTTTATAATCTGGCGTGACGTTTAGGCGTGTTTCAATGTAATTTGTCACCCTATAATATTTATAATGCAAATAAAATAACACACTCACAATAACAAATTTCATGAAATACAATCATTTTTATGAAGTGGTACAATTTAGTGTGATGTACTACCAAGTGGTACGCGAGCCAAAAAAGGTTGGGAAACGCTGCTCTAGATAATATCTGGACATTATTTATTTAACAATAATGGTATGCATGTTTTGATCTGCTATGGATTAATTATCTGCAAGAAAAAAGATCCAAAACAACTGACAGAGAAAATTGTATCTTCACACCAATGCTACTCATAGTTACCATAAATGTAGTGTTAAAGACATTACCCAAGACAAAAAGTCATGGACCTGTTTTAAGACCCAAAACAATCATCAGTGAAATTTGTGTCTTCACATCAATGCTACTCACATTACATTTAATCCATTGATGTAATGTTAAAGACAATACAAGACCAAAACAGTTGTGCATCTGTGTTAATAATCTCACTCAAATTAATATTCAACAAATCATGAATATTAGGAATTTTACAAAATATTTTAATTAAGCAATGGAGGGATATTTACTGCTTTCTATAATGCTAAATATTAAAAATATCTTAAACATTATTATTCACACTATAAAAGCTCAGATTCTGATGTTGAGTTTTGTTGAAAGAACTAATTAACTTTAATTGCAATGATAAAACCCAAAAACAACCCTTCTATACATCATAACGATAATAACTATATTTATAAATAAATCTTAAGGTATTTTATTTCCAAAGTATAAAAAATATTTATATGAATGCATGAGTACAATTCGCATTGCGTTCATTTTTGGAACATATGATGTAATATTAAAGATGTATATAAAGTAAGGAATCTCTAACTTTTACTTTGCTTTATATTTTTATATTGTTTTATTTTTTAATATCTTATTAGTAATAAGATTTTATATTGATGAGCAAGAATATTGGATAAGTTGACAACTGATTACAATCAAGAGCGAGAAATATTTCCAACTGTGACCGAAAAAAGCAATCTTAAATTATGGGTATATATTATACTGAAAATTATATGAATACTCAGAATATCATTTATATGATTTCCACGAAGACATTGGCTAGTGTAATAATATTGATAGATAGATGTGTAATATAATTTTAAAATGCAATAAATATTTTACATCTTCAAAATGCTTTCTATATATATTTCAGTTTTAAGTAAAATTGCTTTTTAAGATTATAAAAATTATGTCTTAATAAATAACTGCTAATGATTAATTAATTAACCAATGTATGACTAAGACGGCAGTTATAACCGTATTAGTAATTATAAACGTACAATTTTACTGAGTAAGATTTATCATTTTTACAGTAAATAAAATACTTGCGGGAATATTTCCCTGCTCATCAAACATTTTCCAAAATTACTCTTATTTCTCTACTTTCATGTATTGCTTTAAAGCCCTTCCGAGTGCTGTTTACAGCGCCCCTCTATACAATAAAGTTAATGACTGCGTATCAGTCTTCACTCAGCGGTGCTGTTTAACCAAGATTCTGCACAACTTTATTTAGCAGAATTGTAACTCAGACCTTAATTTATAGCAATATTTCAAATTCTGTTAATTTAAAAATATATATATATATTGCTCTATTTATCATACAAAGAAATTAAACAAGAAAAAAAATACTCCGAATACATTAAACAAGTTTAATACAAACACAATCAAACATCTGAAAATAAAGTTTGTATAAAAATAGTAGTTCACCTCTGGAATAAATTAATTACAAATAGTAAATCATTAAAAAAAAAAAAACGGAAGTGCGATAAAAAAATAAACAGTTTATGTATAATATAAAAATAATATAATTATTTTCATGGATTGCTTAAGCTTTCAACACAAATATTCGATGTCAAACAATCAAATATCTATTTGAGATATTATTTAACAACATCCATGAAACTGTTACAGGAATACTGAGATATGTTTGATATTATAATATCATTATTTAAAGCAATTTTAGCACATCCAGAAAGTCAGATATATTTTTAGATATCGCTATCTGTTATGAAAGTAGCTATATACTTATTACTGTAATCTTTTTTTTAAAAAAACGTCTGAAATATATACTATGTAAAATTATACATATGAAATGGTGAAAATATTTTCAATGTATTAATATATAGGGTATATGAATACAGACTTTCACACGACTCACCGCTCACCACTCATCTCATATCACTGATATACTTGAACACATATATGTCGAAAAGATAAACCAGCAATCACCAGTTGTTCCAGATTATCATCTCCACACATATTTGCAATAAACGCTGATATATATTATGATAGCCAATATTCATACTTTAATGGACAGGTTTCAATCCACTCCATACTCCAACCGTCCGTCCAATTGAAATTTCAATGTATTAAGTAATGAGAAACTACCACTTTTAATAATCAAAATATAAACGCTTGATCAGTAGTATTTATTCTGTTACCCAACTACTTCTGTCTATTTCCAACAAAAAAAGCACCTATTACTAATTTGATATTAAAAAAAAAAAGTAAAAGATAAAACCAGCTTCAAATAATCTGTCGCAGGGCTACCATAACAAACAGGATAATGGCGGTCTGAGTATTTTTACATCTTTGTTTTATGTTCTAGCTAAGAATATTTAGATATCTATTTACTAATAAATATTGTGATCATTAGTTAAATTCAAGTCAGTCCATATTATAGTCCAGATCCTAAGCATATCAAGTGAATAAACTACTACTGTACACAAAGATAAAACAATAAGGTATATAGAAATTCAGACGCATTTTAATAAAGAAAAAATGTCATTATTTTATGATATAATTCTCAATATTGAGATAATGAATAAATTGTGTTTAAAAATGTAAATAATGGCAAACTATTAGAAGCTATAATTCAATATTATAGCTTGGTCATAAAACTTTACTACCTAATTACTTCTATCTGCTTCAAGTAGACAGCGAAGTATTCATACAGATATGAGATCATATTAAAGCAAGCAACTATATTTTCAAGAAAAGGTGTTTCGTTATGATCATGTAAATACTTTTATCAATTTCATATATTTATATAATTAATAATAAATATATCTATATTCATACTTTTTTTAAAACTAAAGGTTATATATAATTTTTTTCTTTTAGATGTTTTCATATTAATGCATATATATATGCATGTGTATAAACATAAGTATAAGTTAACAACATGGGTCCAGATTCAAGTGCATAATACCTCCAGCTCATCTGACAAGCAAAGATTGTTCACAAAATGTGTGGATAGTAAAATAAATTGGTCTAAGTTTCTGTGTGGTGGATTGTTGCGATGTAGTGGAATTGAAATTAAGGATGTATGGATAAAAATAAAACACTTAAAAGTTATTATGATTTTTAAATATTTGCAGACAAAGAAATAAAGGCATTTACATATACATTGTGGGATTTTTATTTTTTAATAAGATAAGAACTAATAAGAATTCGATATTTTGATTTTAACCCAAATTTTTTTAAATTAAAAAATGTAAGACCAGAAATAGTCATTATGTTTTTTGAAATGATTATCTTTTTTTCTTAGTAATAGTGTGTCAGTGACGCGTCTGTATATGTGTGTGGTTATAAATATATAAAACAATCTTTACTTATTTTGTTATGAGTTTTTGATTGTCAGATCTATTAAGATGCAAAAATAGGAACTGAATCTCTCATCAGATAAGGAAAGGAAGTTCAAAGTTTCTCCAATTTTGGAGAAATAAAATGACAGTGCCAGATTCTGTTGTTCTAGAAATTGATCTTCTGGCACTGACGAATGTCTTCCTGCCATTAGATATGACCTCAGCAATGTCTTAATAAGACTTCAATTTACATTTTACCGCTAATTAATTATGTGTCAAATCATCTGATGAACCACTGCACCAATTATTATATTTTTATTTAAAAAAAAAACATCTGGAATAATATTTTAAAATTTAAAAAATAATTACAATTAATAATAAGGATAATCGCGAGTTATGATTAAATTTTTATAAACTATAACATGTACACACATACATAACCATATACAAACATATAGAAAAACGTGTATGTACCCTAATAATTTTTTTTTTCTGGGTATGAATATTTATAAAAAAAACTGAAAGGAAACGTAGAAATATAGTATTTGGTATTTAATTAAATTTGAACAATGTTAAGATTTCTTTAATGCAACTGCAACCAATCAACTCTAGATTTGCAGCGCACTTCTCTAATGCTATTTATATTCAATTTACTCGCTTTTTTTTTTCTTTTAATCTGATGAAGAACATATGTATTTTATAATATGAGGAACAGAATTCTGTTTTTATTAAATGTAATTAATTTAAATTTATTTTAATTTCTGTACAAATAATTACAAATTGTATATACTAACTGTTGAATGTAATTGAAGAGTTTAAATAAAGTTTGATTTTTTCTAAAGACATTTAACAATTAATATTAGATTATGGAAATAATCTAATATATAATTACTATTAAAATATTATCAGAAACTTTCAGAAAATTATAAATTAAAACTGTTTATTGGTTTAAACTTAATCATAAATGCAAAGCTTTTGTCAAGCATTGGTGATCGAGAGGTCAGCGACAGCTGCTTTACAAGTAGTTGTCCCGGGTTAGCGGGTTCGCTTCCCGGCTAGTGCTATGACACATTAGAAAAAAAATGCAAAGCTTTAGCAAATATATTAATCAGAAGTTTATATTTTTAATAGGAAATAAAAGTGAATGGCTAGAAATCTTTTAGAAGCGTATCTTGCTAGTAATATTCAAAACTAATATCTCATTCAAAAACTACTTCTGTCTTTTAATGAGCTAACTCCTCATTAAAAGTGGCTAATTGTAATAAATCATATCAATATTGTTAATAAAAATCCCTATTAAATTATTGTAGTAACTAACCAGGACTAAAAAGCCGAATTTCTAGGCTCTCAAGATAAAAAATGACTGCAGTGCTTGAAGTTTTATATTTTCTACAAATCGAATTCTTCTCAATCAGTAAATACAATAAACACAAGTAATATAAAAATAAAACTCTGAAAAGTAATTGTATAATACAATGTCATAACCCTTGGATTCACAGTTGCTCACATAACATCATTTGACTACCATTATTTCAAACTATCTAGTGATACAAACACCTTCTGTTGAAGGTAACTGAAATAATATAACAATCATCTATTTGGGTAAATAATCTTTATGCATGCACTCTTTACAAACTTTTCAATAGAAAATGACCTTATGCAATGGAACAAAATCAGATTTTTAAAATATAAAATGGATGGCATTAATGAATTTGCTCATACTTATAATGCTAAATAAAAAGAAATATTTCATTCAGATAAATGAGACTTAAAGACAGTTTCTGATTTATTCTGGTTTTCAAAAAGATTTTTCTTATATTAAACTGATGAACTAATATTTAAATACAAGTGTATTGTCTATATTAAGCTTAATGTAATTAGAATGGATGGGAACTTAGACTTTCAAGTTCCCTACAGCTATCCACTCCATCTTATACAACCAATATTTACAACCACATACATGTGCAAAAGATAAATGATCTCCAAAATATATATTTCTAGCTGAATCAGCACTTATCCGTTCATCCAGATCATCACCTCTCACTTATATGTGAGAGATGATAATCTGAACCAATTGATGAGTGCTGGTTCAGCATGAAATATGTATATTGGAGATATATCTTCTTCACATGTATGTGGTCATGTGGATAGGTTGTATAAGATGGAATGGATATCTATAGGGAGCTTGATAGTTTGAGTTTATTGCACTGATTATATATATATGTGTGTGTGTGTGGGAGATGATGATCTGAACCAACTGGTAAGTGCTGGTTCACATGACTTATATATACTGGAGAGCCAACTTTTTCATATTATGTGGTTGTGTGTATCAATTAAATAAGATGGAGGGGAAAGCTGTAGGATCTTGAAAGTCTGGGTTCAAATCTTCTCAGGTCAACTAATATTAAATTATTTATCTTACAGTCAACATTAACCGAGACTACATTCCCATACATGAAAATCAACAAGTCCTAAAATGGAATTTGAAAAAAATGAACTGAATAGCTTGAAAAAATATTAATAGAACCACATAGAACTGAAAAAGAATCTATTTTTTGAGAATATTAAAAGTAATTCATTGTATAAGAAAAACAAAATAGCAATTTTTCTATAGACATTTCTCTAAGAAAGATCTGGAAATTTCTGAAAAATTTTTAAAAATCTTATAATATTGCTACAATTTCCCCTCCCCACCAATCAATCTGGAATTTCATTAATAATAACAGATTTAAAAGAAGAAATTCATAATAGTAAAAATATTTTTAAAAATTGCTAAATTAAATTCACAAAACATACTATCATCTTCTGACTATGGTAATTAATTATTATATATAGTCTTGCAATCTGCAGATGTATTTTCAGTTAATTACTTAACTCTTTTCAACTACCATTAATGTGATGAAAGCAAACATCATCAACATAAATCCCAGATTCCCAAATTTTAATGTTAATGGCTTGTCTATCAATTATATATATAATATATTAAATAGGGATTTGAACTTAGGATTTTCAGTCTGTTAATCCTCCACTCCATCTCAAATAACCAATATACATGACCACATAATGTGAAAAAGATACCCCCCCCCCAATATATGTCTTTCATGCATAACCAGCATTCACCCATTAGACCAGATCATAATCTCCCACACATATATAATTATATGATCTAAAGGTGATATCATTACCCTATAAATATAACAGATAATATTAATTCATATGACAATATTTTTTTTAGAAAAGACAGGATTTTAATTGTATTTGAATCAAGATACAAAAATTCTAATAAAAATAAAGAAATAAATAGTTTATTACTTTGGAGTTTATAAGAAATTTAAGAACTAAAAATGATTAGTCATGGACCATCATTATCATACTAATAATAATAATATGATATTTAAGAGCTTAGAAGAAATTTAAGTACCAAAAGGGAAGACCTAGTTACAATCCATAGATGATCACCATCATTATCACAGTAACAATAAAAATCAAATGAGATTTTTGATTATGATCTCACACACACTTTAAACTCCAGAAGTGATGCTAAGTTACAATTATGGACTATCATCACTGTAACAATAAAAAACAAAGGGCATTTTTGCTCAAGCACTCACAAAGAATTTAAGCACTAGAAGTGAAGAGTTGGTTACATCCATGAACCATTACCATGATCAACACAATAACAATAATCAAATGACATTTTTTCTCAAGTGCTTATAAGAAATTTAAGCACTAGAAGTGATCAAACTGCTCACGATCCATCTGCCATTCTCCCACAGTACCACAACATACCTACCTGTCTTATCAACAACTCAATTAAATTCATATAAAGATAACCACCTTTCTGAAGTCAAAATATATATTTGCAACTTTAAAATAAAACAACTGCAAGCTTTTAGAAAAAATGTAAAATATGGAATATTTAGCTTAAATATTTATAGAAGAAACTATCCTCTAATTCAAATATATATATATATATATATTATTATTATTATTATTATTATTATTATTATTATTATTATTATTATTATTATTATTATTATTATAAAATAAATATAACATAAAATGATTGCAATTATTATTATAGAATGTAATGTTTGAAAATTTAACAAATATAGTTTTTTCATTTTGCAATCAAAATGCAGAAAATAAATATTTTGAATAATAAACAATCATTGATATCTTTGAATAATTCAGATTCAAGGTCTGACATACATATTGAAAATGTAATAAGTATTGTTCCTTCTTTAACAGTTAAAATGTGTTAGGGATACTATTGTGGGCTATTCAGTAAAATATGAACATCTAATGCAAAATTTGTTTTCCATTGCTATTTACAAAACACTAAAAACTAAGAAGACAGTATCAGCAATTAAAGCATGCAATTCTGTTGAAAAATTTGGATTAATTGCACTAATAGACATGATTAAATAATCAATTTGCTGAAGAACAATTTATGGACATATAAATAGATATGATTGTATAAATACTGAATATTCTAGAAGTGATTGAGTATTATTGGCAGTTAGAAATTATTATGTAGATGAATAAATATACATTTGGAATTTATTGATTCAATGACTATAAGTGATAATAGGAACATGCTATTAATTGGGAAAATGTAATCATCTTTCTATATAAAAATAAATGAATTTAATAAACATGTAGAATCACAGAGGCAAAACATTCCATATAGTAGTGCCATAGAGTAATCAATGGATACAAGAATGTTAGTGCATAAAAGCCCTATCTAGTGCATACTCATCCAATATCTGCAGACTAGTTTCACTTGTGACTTTCATCAGTGAGCTTTTTTTGTATCTGAGAGCACTTCCTGCATACATTGATTACTCTGACTTGCACTGAATGGTGCTACTAAATGGAGAGTTTTGCCTCTGTGAAAAACAGTTTGTGTAAACATAAAGAATGATGATCATATGATGAAAAATGTACAATGTATGAAATTTTTTTCCTTACTATAATAATATTTTGATTTGAGGGAATTTTAATATATCATCTAACAGAATTTTGAAAGTAAATAATTAAAATTTTTAAATGGCAAAAACTAAAAGATTTTGGAAATATTATTGGTTTGATATAAAGTTAAGGATATAAAAAATATATACTAATTACCCATATATACACACATTTTGGATTTAGTTTTGATTAATTTCTGTTCATTAAAAAAGGAAACACCATAAGAAATCATTGCTTAAAGAAGATCTCTATTATCTTGCTACATAAGTTTTTAATCTACAATGCTGCCAGAGCAGCAGAAAATGGAAATAGTAACAAAGACAAACATTTTTTTAAAAATATAGACTATATAGTTTATATGATGTTATATTGCATTTGTATGTGTAATTAATATAAGAAAAGAATGGAATGTTGCTAATATAAATAAAACAGTATGGCATTTCAAAAAATATTATAAAATATATTAAATAAAGGGCTTCTTTGAAAAAGTATCCTTTTTAGTATATAAAAAAATTCTTATAAAAAGAGGAAACTTAAACATCATTAAGTTATTGAAGAGATGGCTTCATAATGTAGTTATACTTATTTTATTAATTTTAGGAGGTTTCTTAAAATCCAAAAGCACATGCAATTCAAAATTTTTAATTCATTATTTGGGAACAAAAATTAAATCTAATATTGATTTCTTTTAGTCCTTTGTTAAAAACCCTTGAGTATGAAAGCAGGAATAACTTTTAGCAAAAACTGTTTCATGACTTTGGTAATCACTTTTCTCCAATCACTGACATTCAGCACAGGACAGAAGATGCATATTTTGACAAATATTTTTGAGGATTATAAATGAAAGAATTATAATATCTGTAACAAAATTTCTGCTTATAACATTATATTGGCATTTAAACAATACTATTCAGCATAAAAATATTTATTTATAAAGGTTGTGGTGAGATTCTAGCATCAATTTTGAAACATATTTCTAATATGTCTTTATAACAATCTACATTTCTTACTTTGTAAAAATATACTAAGGTGATTCCTATAGCCAAATCAAAATCAGGTGATGTTGAAAATTTTAGACCAATTTAATTGTTGCATGTAGTTAATTAGATTTTTGAAAATGTATATATAAAAAGTTAATTACTACATGAATTAAATATATAACAAAAATACAGCATGAATTTACATCTAGTGGGTTTTTGAAACTAACTTGGAGTCCACATACAACTAGGTTATTACAACATCACATGACCACAATCTCATATGCTTGTGTATAACTGTTGTTAAAACAGGCAAAACTCACTATATGTATTGCCACACACAGCAAGCTAGAGTAATCAATGGATGCCAGAAGGCTTGTGCATAAAATCCCTATCTAGTGTCTACTCATCCAATATCCCCAGACTAGTTTCTGGCTTGTGGCCTTCATCAGTTATGTGGGAATAAAAGGTGGCTGCTGGAGGATTGCATTAGATCCTAAGATCTAGGTGCAGTGTTCTCATATCCAAGGCTCCTTGGCTGCTGGAGGATTGCATTAGATCCTAAGATCTAGGTGCAATGTTCTCATATCCAAGGCTCCTCACTGACAAAGGTCACAAGCCAGAAACTAGTCTGGGGATATTGGATGAGTAGGAACTAGATGGGGATTTTATGCACAAGCTTTCTGGCATCCATTCATTACTCTAGCTTGTTGTGTGTGGCAATATGTATAGTGAGTTTTGCCTATTTTAGGTTATTACAAATTGTATGGGTAAAAAATTATTGATGAATGTAATATATTTTGATATGAATAAAGCTTTAGATAGGGTTAACCATTTTATTTCAATATTCAAGTTGTATTATTATGTTTTATCTTGTCAAATGCTGCAATAATTTCATTACTTTATTTTGAACAAAGCACTTTATTCCCCACAATGCATAAACAAGATACTCAAACTACTGATATTCTTAATATATTATTTTGATACGAAGCAATGCTTTCCAGAAAACAATATTTTAAGCTTTATTGATGGCATAAATGGTATGAAGCAGATTCCAACTTTGAAGATTATAAAAAACTGCAAAATGATATTAGTAAATTTCATATGTGGTCTAAAAATAATAACTTGGAATTAACATTAAAAAAAATATCTGTGATATTTTCAAAAACTATACATGCAATAAAATTCTAAATTCAATGTCTATACCCGAGGGAGGAGGGATGTTAAGTAGCAATATATTATTTAGAAATAATATTCAAATCATTGTCTCTGGGAATTAAAAAATCAAAAAACTGATTCTTAAATATTGCACTAAATTTGAAAAAGATACTTCAATTTTCTCTACTCAATATGTTTGCTTTATTAATACTAAATTATAGATCTGTTCTCAGAATTTTAGTATTATTAACTACAGGGCTTTTTGTGAAGAATTTATAAAAAAAAATATTAATATTATCATACAGAACAATTGCTATACAACGATAATTTTCTGTATAAAAGAAGAAAAATAATAGGCATAATGGTTTTCCAAAAAAAAAACAAAAAACAATAACATGAGATTATGTAATGAATTATTTTCTATTAATATGTTTTGTAAACAAAAGTACAAAAAATATTAATTAACTTTTTACCCTAGAGTTTAGCTATAATTCAGCTATCAATTTTCTTTAATAAATTATCTGGAAATATAATGTATAATATAAATAAAAACAAAAATATAATCAGTTTTTATCCCACAACATAAAAAATTAAAATTTCTGTTATAATTTGGCTACTAACTTTCATTAATAAATCTGTTTTGGCCATGAATATGAGGGACAAAACCTCAAAAGCACTAGGTCTGCATTAATTTACATTGATTGTTTTGTTACCACTAACAGCTTCTTCATCCAGTGTGTTAAAGTGCTTGTATATATTATTAATAAATTATCTAAAAATACATGTACTCTCCATTAAACAATAAAGTTTTTTTTTTTTTTACAAAATATTGAATATTATTATAATATTAATCTGTTGAATGTACAATATAATTAAACTAGCAGAATTGTTAAAAATTTTATAATGTTTTTATTAATTTATTTTAATAAAAAGTTCAATGAGATATTTATTAAATTAAACATCAAGTTCTAATTTGTTTGGTTAATTATCAATAGTAAATTGAAATATAAAGTGATTTTCTGGAAATCAAAATTATTAAGATTAAAAAAATTCTTGAAAATGGGGTCTAATGCTTAATTCACACAATATCTAACTGTTAACTTTAAAAAATTTAAATTAATTACAATACTTTTGAAATTAAGAAAAATATTTAGCTCACATTTAACATTATATTTTATGGAATGTATAATTTATACTTTATAAATTATATTTTATTGATAGATCATCTTAATAAAAATATTTCTTCAGTCATATAAAAAACATAAGAATAAAATAAAATACCAATAAATTGCAGTATTAAGAAATTAAATAAAAATTTTATTGCATGAATTAATTCACAACCAAAATAATAAAATCCAGTAATCTTGTTATATTGCAGAATGATCTCAATAATTCTATAATTTTTATTCTTAACTTACAACAAATTTTCAATAAATTTTATATAAATATCTAATTTATTCAAAAAAGTATGCTTAATTATAAATAATAATTAATTAATGGTGATAAATACCTTAGATGAGGAAAAAAATCCCACATATTAATATTTCTTTATATATATATATATAAAATTTGATTCTATTAAAAAACCTTTTATTTATTACTTCAGAAGCAATCATATATAAATAATTTCTTAAATAATGTCAGCTCCCAAAAATATGATTTGTTTCAAGGGTACACAACATATTTTAACACAAATGTACTATGTCTGAAAAATTGGAAAGATATGTTGATAAGATATATTTATCTCTCCCCCCACCACCACAATTTTTCAGACATATGATTATAGAACATTTGTGCTCAAATATGTTTGCACTCCCTCGAAGATACTACCTAGTGTCTAATATATTTAGGAAATTGTTTATATATGAGTAGTTCAGAAATAATACAATAAAAGATATCTTTTAAAAAAAAGTTTCTTACAAAATTTATTTTAATAATTAATTAATTAATTATCCAAATATTTTTCATGTTCAAATTTTTTTTTCTTTTAATATAAAAATATTAATAAAAATATTTTATCTTTGGGTTGGAAATCTATTTTGCACAATCTAAATAAATTGATATTATATATACAAAAACTGTATTAAGAACTATGCTTTATTAAAATTAACAATACTGTAGTGCTTAACATACTTTCGACTGATAACGATTATCAGTCGAAATTATGTTAAGAACTACAATATTGTTAATGGTAATAGAGCTTAGTTCTTAATACAGTTTTTGTATTTGTATATATATATATTACATTTGCGGAAATAAAGCATTTATAAATTTTACTCATTAAATTGATATGATATATATTCAAAAATTGGCAATTTTTAAAAAGTTTTTTAAAAATAAATTTCTGAATACACACACACACACACATATATAGACATGTTATAAAAATATGTTTGTATAGCCTTAAAAAAGATCACATTATTTAAAAAATAATAATTATACAATCAATAATTGAAATTTTAAAATGATTTTATCATTATAAACCTATTCAAAGCAGTGTATTTAATTAATTTATATAACAGTAACATAATTGCACAAATAGAAAATATTCTTGTTTTAATTGCTAAACTCTTCACAAGCCTTTATTGTAATATAAAACAGTTTCTGATGTTTTCTCTTGAAGTTCTGGTTCAAGTGCCATTTTTGAAATCTACAATTAAAAAAAAATCATAAATTATTAAAAACAAATAATGCAAAATAAAAGCATTAAAAACTATATCATAATATAAAAAAATTGTAATGCAATTTTAAACATCAGTATAAATTTTTTATTCCAATTAAGTAAAGTAAATGTAAAACAAAAAACATCATTTAAGTAACTCGACTTCAGGGCAAAAACGTTTTGTGTAGAGTCTCATACCGCAATAGTAAATAAGACATCAATAATCTCAGCTTTTGCTGAGTGTTAATATTTTTCCATATTTGCTTTATCATTTTAATTAAAAATAGCTAATTTCCATTCAGTTTCAAATAATGCATGCTTAGCTGAATTGACATTGGGTTTTTTTTGTCTACCTGTAAGAATCTGAAAAAAATTACAAGATTATCTCCAGATTCAAATTCAGATCTTAAGCATTGCAAGAAGATATACTAATTCTGCATCATGGAGCCTTTTAAATTAACGCAACAATTTTTAAATATATGTAGAACAAGTTTATCTCCAACATTGTGTGCTGGAGAATATTTAATCTGAGACTGGAGGCATAAAAATTCCTGTATTCATCACTACATCATGTAGTCCTTTCAAATTGATTTTTAAAAATATTAGACTTCCATAAAACATTGTTAAACTAAAAAAAAAATCAATATTACTTACAAAATACTATAAGTTTATTTAAAATATAATATTTCTAATCATTACAGGCAATGAAAAATTTATTGGAAATAAAGACACAATTAATTTGCTTTTTAAATATTTATCGATTATCATAATTGTCTTTCAACATTACTATTGTTATTAGATGCCATTATATTGACTTTTCTTTTTACCAATAACAAGCAAATGCATAATTTTTAGACAAATTACGTATAACTATTATTCCTAGTATAAAATCATATAATTTCTTTTATTATTAAATTAATACGGTAAAAAAATTATTAAAATGTGGGACACTTGCTTTTTATTATTGATTTTCATCTAACAGAAGTCATTTTATAATGATATATTTTTAATAATAATAAAAAAGTTATTTAGTGAAGAAATATCAATTTCATAAAATGAGATATATGCTGTCAGACCACCAGCATTCTAAAAATCTGTGTTTCTTTTTTTAGCAGTAGAGAATTGGGAAATAATAGGTTTACTCAGCTTCCTAATAATAATTTTTGTAACCCTTAATTTAAAAGTAAAAATAACTTTCAATGATATCTGCAAAACAAATTGTATATAAACACCTTCTTTACCAAATATAATTATTATATTAATTAATTAATTAATTAAGTACTCTAATTTTTAGTATTTCCTTTATTCTGATCAATACTCCAAAATCTTGATTATACTGAATATCACTAAGTTTTCACATTTCTACAATGAATTTAGAATAAGATACTAATAAGATAAATGTGGATGGATGTGCATAATTAGTTGCCTTCTATTATTTCTATATTATTAAAAAATGGAGCTGGTGATAATAATAATTGGTAAAACTATCAGTCCTACCAAATTTGGTTACACATACTTATTATTTCTGTCACATAACATTGGCATTCCAACGTAAATCTCAATGGTGATAAGAGTTATCCTATCATTCAAAATATATTTTAAGTTAAATAAAATTGATTTCCCAATATGAGACATAATTTAGCCATTGCTGGCATACATATTTCCATTATAATATATATGACTTAATTTTCATATTATAATTTACAAAGCTTTGTATCGCAATCAGATAACTAATTTGGTTGTGATTGAAATGCTTTTTCTATGATCATAAACACATGGCTTATATGATTTAGTACATTGGTGGGACATCAATTTCTACCATATTGTAAAATTTCATAGATCTCATGAATACCTGTAGCCTTCCCATTAATAGTTTTACAATAAGCTATTTTAACTCCAATAAATTGAATATCCTTTACCAAATGTAAATTAGTAGACAATAAATTTATTTTCAACAGTGTCTATTTCATTCCTATACAATTATTTTAAAATGATCTAACATCATATAAAAAGTGGCATTTATGAATTCAATAAAATTATAATATTGATATATGTTATTTATAATGTGTCAAAAAAGTCTGTAGCAACCATAGATCAGCAAATAACTATATCTTCTTTGCAGTTTTAAATCACCAATCATTTTAAGCTTTCTTGTAATTGATAAATTTCTGCTTTTAAATATCTATATTCCTCATTCAATTTATTATTTTGTCAAATAAAAAATGTTCCATATTTTATTTTAATCAAGAAACTCATAATAAAATCATTGTCAGAGAACCAGCTAAGATCTTTTAGTGCATCAAAGAACAATTATATCATAATGCACTTATTAAGAGAATTCTATGCCTCAGTATTATGATAATCCTGAAAGCCCAAATTAACAAGTTTAAGATTTAATAAATGTTAAAATTAAGCATTAATAATAAATGTTTCTAAAATACAAACATTAAATTTCTTATGAATATTATTAGAATAAGACTGTTTTTATTTTTATTAGTCTAAGATCTATCCAATAATTTGAATTTGTACGTACTTATATAATATCATGCTTTTACAATCTGATTTCTAAAAATTATGTAATCTATTGTATGCTATTATTATGAACATTTTTTAAACTAAATAATCCATGAGGTGTGCAAAAATTCAATAACACCACATTATTTAAATTTAAAATAATATTATGTCCAATAACTTTGAGCCAAAGTTTACCGTTTCAACCAATACATACCTTAAAATTCCCAAGAAGGAGAATTAGCTCTTTTAATGATTTTGATGGGTAATTTCTATTCAGCAAAGAGTAAAAACTTTTTTACCTCTATATTCTCTGAATGTAATGTTTGCACATAAATACTAATAAACGGGATAAAAGATGCCGCAAGGCAAAACAATTAATATCATTAGGTTTTCCAAGAATAGGAGATACCAAATAGGATACTAGAGTAAACCTATATTATGTAATCTTCTTTCAGTAAATAATCTCCCTTCCAAAAACTGAAACTTTCTTTGTCTAGAAGATAATAACAATTATTCTTGTTTGTTTCTGGATATTTGTGTGTGTTTAGAAAAATATTAAAATTGCCTGTAAATGTGGCTATAGAGGAATATAATTTCTCAAATATAAAATAAAAAAAAATTATCCATCAATTATGTAAAATATAGAGTAAAATTTAACTATAATTTCAATAAAAAAAGTTATTAAAGATATTTATCTTAAAGAAGGGTCAATAGTTTGCTGGAAAAACTCATATTATGTTTTAACAATGCAGTGTTAATTCTATATTTACTTATGTTACATGTTTTTCAAATATATATATTTGTTAATGATGGTAATATCTACTTTAGTTAGTTTTTTTATATATAACTATATATTATTTACAATTTGTTGGGTTATATTTTTAGTTGATAGAATTATTCTAGGGTCATTTTAGGGGGGAGTGTGGTTTTCCTAAGGTGCCAAAATCCTTTGCATATCTCCATATAAAGATATAAGGTATTAGATAAGAATTTGTCTAAATAAAAAATGTCTTTCATTATTTATTAATATATATCTCTTTATCATAGATATAAAATATTAGTAAACAAAAAGAAACATGCACCCTTCTGACAAAATCTATTGACATGCTTACTTGAAATAATTGATTCAGTAATTTGAAAGATTTTAAATATTTGCACTCCTATGATTTATAGGAATGTCATAGCACTTATGAAAATGAAGATGAATGTTCAGATTATATATCTTTCGTCAATGTTGATACTCCAGAATTGGATATGGAATCACAATGCAATTTGTGGCAAAAAACAAACAAACTTAAAGCTAGATGTCGATTAGCAAATTTAAAAACAGATTGATTAAAGACAGATTAAAAAAATAAAATAAGAGCTTGATAAACTTACCCATAAATATATATATATATGTTAAATTAAATATTTTCATGAATTTACTATGATATAAACAAAGTAAAGTATGGGACTATATTCATATAATAACTAGATATGTTAGCAATAATTGTTGCTAGAAATGCATTATTTACTACTGAAAAAGCTAAAGCTAAAATAATTTGTTCTAGTATCCAATAATAGCTTTTTTAACTTGACATTCAACATCCAATTGAAAATGTTAAGGGGGAGAATAGTTTAATATAGAAGAGCTAGCATTTATGTCTATAAAGATAGTATTCCAATCCTGGAAGTGGTACCCATTTGAAGTAGGGTTTATTATATTTAAATACAAATAAAGCTATCTTTACTAGATGATGTCTCAGCCATAAAGATGGAATTAGATTATTGATAAATAAAGAATCTGGAAATGTAACCATTACCATCAAAGAGTACAATTGCAATATCCTTACAAATGATCATTATCAACATTTTATGGCTGAATAATCTTATTCAATAAAATAAAATACACTAAATATCAATTTAAACAACAAACATCATATGATCACCATTTTTTATGCTTACACAAACTGTTTTTCACAGAGGCAAAACTCTCCATTCAGTAGCACCGCTCAGTACAAGGCAGAGTAATCAATGGATGCAGGAACATTTGTGCATAAAATTTTTATTTAATTCATCCAATATCCCTAGACTAGTTTCTAGCTGTGGCGTTCATCAGTGAGGAACTTTGGATTTGAGAGCACTGCACCTAGATCTTAGGATCTAAAGCAATCCTCCAGCATCCACCTTTTACTTTTTTATCTAACTATAAAGCTTTGAGTCCAAAATAAAAACACAATAATGTTTTCAAGCTAATCTCATTAAACTTGTATAGATCTGAACTCAGTTCATCATCCATACCTTTAGTGTCATTGGTTCTTTAATAACCACAGTCACCATAATACTATTGGGCAGGATTGGTATTAAACCATCAAACGTCACAAGATCACTATTCTTTATGCTTACACAAGCTGTTTTTAACAGAGGCAAAACTCTCCATACAGTAGTGCCACTCAGTACAAGCCAGAGTAATCAATGGATGCAGAAAGGTTTGTGCATAAAATCCCTATCTAGTGCTTACTCATCCAATATTCCCAAACTAGTTTCTAGTTTGTGGATTTCATCAGTGAAGAGCCTAGGATCTGAGAGCACTGCACTTAGATCTTATGATCTAATGCAATACTCCAGCAACCATCTTTTACTTTTTTACCTAACTATAAAGCTTTGAATTCAAAATAAAAACACAATAATGTTTTCAAGCTAAGCTCATTAGCTTGTATAGTTGTATAAATCTGAATTCAGTTCAGCATCTTTACTTTTGGATGAGTTTTGCCTCTGTGAAAAACAGCTTGTGTAAGCATAAAGAATGGTGATCATGTGATTCAAGCTAATGAACTTAGCTTGAAAACATTATTGTGTTTTCAATTTGGACATGTTTTATAGTTAGCTAAAAGAGTAAAAGGTGGCTGCTAGAGGGTTGCATTAGATTACAAGATCTAGGTGCAGTGCTCTCAGATCCAAAGCTTCTCACTGATGACATCCACAAGCTAGAAACTACTCTGTGGATATTGGATGAATGGGCACTAGATAGTCATTTTATGCACAAACCTTCCTGCATCCATTGATTACTCTGCACTGAGTGGTGCTACTGTATGGAAAGCTTTGACTCTGTAAAATATCATTTCAGCCATTCTTCCTCTTATATAAACTGGCATATCAACATGTGTCCAAATAGAAAATGAAGTCTTTATTAGAAATATCTTCTTATTCACATCTCTACACTAACTACAGTAAGCCTTAGTAATTAATACATACCAGATGATAATACTTGATAAATTTATATTTGTGCTGTTTTATTAATTATCTCCTGTCTAGTTTCAATTTTTTAATCATCAAGCTATCGTCTCAAATTGAAAAACATGTGTTCAGACTAAGTCAACTTGCTTGTATAGTCATTTAGAGCTGAAACCAGTTCATTATCTATGTTGTATTAGTGTTCTCAGTTTTTGATAACTATAGTTAGTTTTATTCTGTATTCAGAATATTTTCTTGCCATTTAAACCATCATCATCATTTGTTTGAACTATTATCAATCCATTTTAAATGGTCTCTCCAAGTTTAATCCAGTTTCTCTGTGCCATAATTTCTCTTTTTCATATTGCACTGACAAACATTCTTATTTTATCCATCCATATCATATGTGGTTTATTTTTAGACTTTTTACCATCTCTTGAAATTCAATTTAAAACATTACCTGCCTATCTATTATCACTTCTTCTAATAATATTCACATTCCATTTATATTTTGGTCTCTCAATTCTATCAATAAAGTCAATAACAGTATGCATCTCTCAATAGTTTATTTAGTGGTATGAAGATGTCCAATACACAGCAAAACTTATCTACTAAAACTCTTTCATTTCAACAAAAAAAACATGTTCCTTTTAATATTAATCCTCAACTTTTATGATCTACAAAAATTACAAAGTTACTACATGCCAGTATCACATACTGCTGAGAAATTAATTGGGTAACATTTATTAACATAGTTATTTTTAAGGATTTATATAATTTTATTAAAAAATAACTAATACTTCCATTTATATCATTATTTAAAAAGTGAAACTATTATTGTTAATCATTGGTTACACAATTGTGGTATAATTTCTTAATATATTTGAAACAATATGGTTTATGATATATATGGCATGCATAAAAGTTTTTCTGTTAAATACTCTATGATAGGAATAAAATATTTTTCATCTGTATATGCTCATCTAATCTTTGCATTTCCTGTTATTCAATTATATTTTATAATGCTGTTAGACAAAATGATTAAATTTATATGTCTTAATCAATGAAGTCTAACTAAAGACAGTGTTTTCATCTTATACCTTATGAAAATCATCTCCTTTATCACAATTCAGCTCATCATAAACATCTAGAAAGTTTTTATACAGTTGTTCAAATATAGGATCCAAGAAGTTTACTTTTTGAAAAACTAATACTCTAAGTTTTCAAAATGGTCTATGATCAAAACCATTGAAAATGCAAATATTTTACAAAAAATAAACGTTTTTGATTAAAATTTATATGCTGTTAATAGATACCGCACATAAAAAATTTGATAAAACATTACACAAAACAATACCTAACAAGTAATTCTTTGGTTCTAATAAAACTATAAATGTAGACAAGTGACCACAATCCTATGACACATGTTTTACCTTAGCAACTGACAAATTTATGTACTGGTATGAGATAGTGGCCCATAACAAATGAAGTTTTATTTATTTATTTCAAAAAAACTCTATGCAAATTTAATTTGATGATTAATTTCACTCATTATGTTTCCATTTACATTAATAATGTGATCAAGTTATTTGTAATTTGCTAACATTTTCTAATTCATGATTTTCAATCTTTATTTTCTTCTTCTGAGAAAAACCACAGAACATTACTTTAGAAATTTTACATCCTTATCCCATTTTCTTTCTTTCATATAATAACTCTTGCAACATTTACAAAACTCAAAAACATCATTTGCAAAAATAACACATCACCTGTAAACTCTGCAAGTTTTAAATAGACTTTATGTATTTTTACTTTGTTTCCCATTTAATCCATAAAATATTTTTTTCTAAACTGCTGTAAATAGTTTTGAAGATATAGATTCACTCTGCCATACACTTTCCTTAATATTAATCAATTTGGTATCACTGTGTAATTTAATTACTGAGGTTTCACTTTGTTAAATAATCTTCAGATAATGACAATATCCTGGATCCATATCTTATATAATTCTAAACTTTAATCACTATGAAAAGGTTTAAAGAATCAAATATATTTTCATAATCTACAAATCCAAAGCATGATGGGAACTCATATTCATATGTTCTTTTATTAAGGGTACTTGCAATACTAGAATTTGATCTTCTATGCTAAAACCTATTTTAAATCCAGCTTCTACTTTTGATTAATTTTGTCATTATCTTGATTAAAGATGAAAGACTGATGGGTCTATAATTTCTAATACCTTCTTTATTATTTTTCTTAGATATACATATTACTATTGCATTTTTCAAATCATCTGATTCATCTTTATAATTTAAACATTCAATATATAGTTTTGCTAACAATTTTTCTATTTTTTTTTTTATTTCTTTATTAAAAATATCATTAATAAACCTTCCATTTTTTTTTTAAATTGCCCCTTTTTCATAGACTTCATCACAAATCTCATTTTAAATATGCTTGGCAATTTAGAATATGTAGTAAGTATAGTAGATAATTTGTTGATGCCATACCTCTTTTTTAGTAATTATCTCATCATTTCTTCTTATTTCTAAATAATATTTCTTCCAATACAAAGATGTTGTTTTATAATTTTAAAACTTTTATTCTATTCTACAGTTTTCCTTTTTAAATTCACATTTATATTTTTTATATCAATATTAACTCTTTTTTATTCCATTTGACAGAACTTGATACTCAACTCGTCTTAGTGGAGCATTTTTAAATATTTTCATATTCCTTTTTTTTCTTTCTACATTGACTTGTGTCAATTAAAAATTTAGTGATGAACTGTTCCTTTTTTGTACTAGCTTTCTTTATTGCAGTTCTTAGCAGAATATCAATTGTGTTCATATTGATCTTAGTAATGCTTGAATCATTTTCAAAATCTGTTAATATTTTAAAATAAATAGCAAGTTCTAACTTAAATTCATTGGAATGTATCAAAATATTAGGAATATCAACTGTTAATATTGCCTTTCACTTTCTAATTTTATATTAGCATGTGTCTTACATCTCACTAATTAGCATCATTTCCTGTGTTAAATTTATTAAGAATATTACAATCTTAAAATATATATTTTCTGTTTCCAAAATACAATTCTGGTTTACCTTTATTTAGACATTTCCATGTTACGTTTACATTTGCCATTTTTCTCAAAAAAAAAAAAAAAAAAACCCCACTTCATAATGTATATATTTTTTTGAAAATTCCACAAATTTATGTTCTTTTCATTTCTATCACCATAGTCAAATCTACCTAACACAATTTTGCATTTAAATGATTTCCAATTGCAGTATTAAGAGCTTCCAGGAAAAATTTAACTGGTGTGATCAAAACAACTTTGCATATCTATATCACCATAAAAATGAGAATTTGTTCTGAATTATTTATGTTTGGAATCTTCCATTAAGTTGAATAACAAATGTTTTATTGTCCATGTTGTTCTCCAATGTTTTTATTTATAATAAACTCCAATTCACTTGTGTTTCAATATATTGTCTTTTTAGTAAAGTTCTTATCCTCTTTCCATATCAATTGTCTCTTCACCTTTTCTTCTAATTTTACAAAGCCCAATAAAGTTCCATTTAATATTAGACCGTTTTTATTCCAATCCATTATTCAAAAATGATCTAGTGTTGGTAGTTTGGATCCACAATCAGAGGATTTAGAGCATCCTCTATATTTAGCTGTTAAATGTTGCTTTCATTACTTTTTGTGCTATTATTAATAAATAAAATGTATACATTTTTTTCCTTTACAAAAATACTTGCATATCAAAAATATATATTAAAAGTTTCTTACAACTGTGGATATAAATAAATAAATACATGTTCTAAATATTTTGATTAATTGTTTACTTGTATCCATTGTCTTCATTCAAAAATGCATACATAGAAATGATGAAAGTATGATTCCAGTTAAGTGACACATATATATTTATAATATTTGATAATGAACTGTGATTGATGATAATTGCAATATTATTTTTAAGAATGCTTTCATTTATATACTTATATTTTTAAAGAATAAATTCAAAATTGTTTGAATATGTTCCAGAATAAAGTGTTTATCCACTAAAATAAAAAAGTTTATCACAACAGCAACTAGAGGATGTCAAAAAAAAAAAAAAGAAAAGAAATGATTTAGCAAGAAAATGCTTAAAATCCAAAATCAAAGAAAAATATATCTCATTCCATTATTTATATAAACAAAAATTAAAAATATTAAATTTATATAATCTAATAAAATATTTCAAAATGCTTCACACTCATTTATTCTATGATTTGTTATATACCAACCCACCATTCCACACAGTAAAAAAATTTTAGTAAATGATATGAGTAATGAAACCAAAGCTTTCTCAATATATATATTAAAAAATACTGGACACAACAGAAATTCTTAAACAACATTTCTAGTTGTTTGAATAACTGATATTAGCTATATAATATTAGTTTTAATATAATCAGTAATGGCACATGGTATTTATGGTTTTTTAGACAAAACATTGGAATTACTTAGCAATTATTATTGTTGAATGTTGTTTTTAAATTGATATGTCTATTATAACATTAAATATTTAGTTTCTCTCAACATATTCAAGTAGACATAATAAACTAGCAGTAGTTTAATATTAAAATTAGATGTAATGACTTAAGCATGCATGACATTGATAATTATTTATTCAAATCATTATTGTAGATATAAAATTGTTGTCAAATTATGTCTGTTTATGAACTGTTTAGATAATATATCCTACATATCTAATAGATGTGAGTGCCTGTATATTCTAAAGATTGCATTCCATAAATTTACCTTTTTTTAATGCTAAGCAAGTTTTTGTACATATATATTAATGCATGATTCAACATTATTGTCCACATTCATTTATTATTAGATTTTCCAGAAATACATAATTATCTTCATGACCTATTTTATGGATATCTAAATTTATCTTTTAAAGTAATTTCAAATTAATTGGTTGGAAAATTTGAAGTTGTTTAGTCTAAAGAATGATGTAAAATATGATAAATATATAAAAACATAAAAAATAAATTCCATATTTTGCAAAAAAAAAAAAAAACTTGAATAAAAATTTAAATGTAGTATTATGATAGATCATTTATCTCTAGAATTGATGTCCATAATTAGTTTAGTTTACAAAAAAAATAAATAAATGCTTTGGGTATTCATTAATTGGTGTTTTTTTTTCTTCAACATTTTGATCAACCTCTAAAGTATTCATAACAAAGGTAAAAAATATTAGAATTAGTAACAAGAAAATAAAGTCTACTATATCTTAAAGCTAATTCTTTTCAGACATCAATATAATCATTGTATGAACAGTTGGAAGAAAAAGATTTTATTTAATGTTTAAATTAATACTGAGGTACTAGGAGATATTAAAAGCTTAGTTTAATATATACATTTGAAAAATTATCTTCTTTTTGTAAAATGGAATTGATTATATTTTTATGTAGCTGTGACTTATAAAAAAAACATTTTATTTTATAAATTTTTCATTGTGAAATAAATTAAATATTTGATAGTTCTGTTTTTTTTTTTTATTTCATTTTTAAATTATTGAAAATATATGAAAAGTTCATTCATTCTTATAACTTTGCTCAATACTTTTTTAATCAGTTCTAATTTCATTTACAGAGGATTGATTGGAAGTTAATTACAATTTTTGGTTCATTTGAAATGCATGCATTCTTATACCTGAAACTTAATTGTAAATATAGGGGATTTGAACTCACACGACTTTCAAGCATCCTTCAATTATCCACACTATCTCTTACTACTGATACACGTGACCACACACATGTAGAAAAAATAATCACCAATATTTATATTTCGTGCTGAACCAGCTCTTATTAGTTGGACCAGATTATCATCTTCTACACACACATATATAATCAATCAGTGCTCAGTTTATATTAAGATAGCAAGTCTTTATACTTTAATGGACAGGCTTCAATATACTTTAACCTCCAACTTTTCAGCCATCCATACTATTGAAAATCTGATGATAGAATGCCCAAGTTCCATGCTGATACCATATTGTTATTATGCCCATGTTGGCTCATTAATATGCATAAAACTAATTGGAAAAATAATTTCAAGACAAATCAAAGATTTTGATTCTAAAAAATATATAAAAATTAACATTCTTTCAAAATATTTTTGAAAAATAATTTATCTTTACAAAATTTTAAAAAGTAAATAAGTAAAAGTGGTAAATAAAGTCTTTTTTAAGTAAAAAAAAGGTTGATTAGAATTATGCTTATAATTTATATAAAAATGCGAAGTTTGTTGTCAGAATGAAATCTTTTTTAAAAAATAAATAAATAAATAATAATAATAATAAATTATTTACTGGATTTCTACGAATACCCAGATACATAAATACATACACATACTATCACCATCAGCGTAAACACACATCTTTCGAATTTTGGAATATTGTATTTTTAGATTAAATTTTTCCTACTCGGCACAATTTTTCCTCTGTTTAATAATTGAAAATGATTTTCTCATACATTTACAAAAAACATTTAATTATATCTCTTATTAAATGTCAGTTTTAAATTTTATTGCTCTTATTTACAATATTTTTTTTAAATATAAATAACCGGTTTAATTAACAGACTTAATTTAGATCATAAATAGATCATTCTCACAATTATATTATCATAACAAATTGTTAAAGATTAACCATTAAGAACAATTTATTTAATAAAACACAAAGAATCTGTCAAAGTTGATCTACTAGTACATTTTGCTGGTGAGGTCAAGCCTGGCTACTATGACTAAAATTAGGCCACTTTGATTTAGACAACCGTCACTCAGCAATAGATACCTGAGTTAATTTTGTCCATAGATCTATTACAAACCTGTCTGGAGCATTGTAATGCCTGACCCCTGACCCCAAGCTGTTCAGAAGTATCAGTATAAGAAAGGAGGGAAAGTTAATTGTCTAGGATTGACAAGTGCAAAAGTAATAAACCTTCAAGACAAAGATATGTCCAACCCTGACAAGTCACACCTTAGCTACCTGTTGGTTTTCAGCTGTGGAAAAACATTTAGTTGATGAATACGATTACTCACATGAAAAGAATAATGTTATCAAAAATTAAAATACATTTCAATATTAATAGCTAATACAATTCTCAGCATTATAATATTATTGTTATAATAACTATAACAATAATTAAAAAGTAAACTGCAATATATATATATTAAAAATACTTTAATTTCTTTGTTATTAGAAACTTACACGTAAGTGATCCCAGTGCAATGAGTTTAAATTTTATATATCTACATTTAAAAAAAATCATACACGTAAAAGAATCTATAAATATAAACAATAAAGTTCAACATGGATAAAACAGTAGTACAATTTATGATATTTCCCTCAACAATAAGGTGGACTGCATCCGGGATCCTAAGCGTCTACTTAACAATACCATTCATTAATGGATAACTAGCTACATTGAATATAAATACAATTTATCTGGGGGGGGGGGGGATACTAAGTCTGTTTAATAACAAAAAAAAAAAAAATTTCCAAGTTTCACCAAGCCTGTATTCGAAGTTCTGTTTGTGAATGTGATAGGTAAAAGTAATAACAACTATGTATATAATAAATGTTTGCAAAAAAAAACAAACAAACTATTATTATAAGATAATTAGACAATCCGGTTTGAGCTCTTTGTTCTATTAATCTATCTACTTTTAATATTTGTACCACAGTTTTCTTTGTTTAATGCTTGATACTACTTACTATCATTAAGAATATAATTCATTAATAAGTTAAATATTTTAACAATAAGTGTTATCTGTAAAAATATAGATTTATGATCATAAATTGTTGCACATCTACATTTTATAACCAGCAATATGTTAGAATTGTTTAGTGATACATTAGAATTGTTTATGATTCATATTTGATTTGTTATGTGTGTATATATATGCATGTGTGCGAGCCACAATTCCATCAAGTGAATATATTGGGTTTGAATACAGGCAATGAAACCCCAAAAAAAATTGCTAACATCTATCAAACTACTCGATTTTGATCAGTAAACAAATATCTACCTATTTTTTTGCTAAAAATAAAACAAGCTTGGAAAACTACCCAAACACTCACTCTTTGTAATTGAAAAGACTAATAATAATAAACTTTTAGTATTCCTCTATATTAGGCTGTTGAAAAAAAATTTTAATCTGCAGTAGCATATTTACCTATCTTCACTTATATTTTTGAATCCAGTCACACAATTGTTTGTCACTTATATAAAGCATAAATAATTTGAATGAATCTTATCTGCTAACATCCAGATAGTAATACTTGTTCAACAGTTGTTGTTAAAGATGCTGATGACAAAAATAAATTTCCAGTTAAAATGTCAGAACTATTATTATACTGATAAGATGAACCCAAATTTTACTGTTTGTTTTTTCACTTTAAAAAACTTTTAACATACATATATGCACAACTATTGTAAGGGTAACTTACAATATTATTAAGCTCACTTGTTTAGATACAATATCATACCATAAACTTAAAAATATAATTGTAAGTTTATACACAGTAAATATCTTATCCTTTTATGTTAAAATACTCATATATATATATATATAAATTAAATGTTATTTTGTTAAATTTTAATAACAAAAGTATACTTATATTTCAATTATTCATATATATGTATAAAATATTTATTAAGTTAACTAACATCACTAATCAAGATGCAAAAAAAAAGATAACCTTAGGTCATGCCGTATCTTAGCAACTAAACACAAAGGAAATAAAATTAGAGCTCAATTAGACAATTATTAATTATGATGCTATCAACAATAATCGAGTACAAAATCGTGAAATGAAATTGTAATTTAACACATGCTAATTACTGGAAGTCGATTGTACTATAAAAGCTAAATCAACTAATTTCCAAATTAATTCTATCTTTTACAAATGAACTAGTCACTATGCATAATTATTTTGCTGTGTTAGAATACTGAACACATTAAAAAGATGGGTCAATAATTTAAATGAATTTTCCTTATTTATAAAATCTTTGTTAGCAGAGAACTCTAATATCACTCAAGAAAGAGTAAATAAATTACTCTTTAATATTATGAATAATAATTTCAAAAACCAAATTATCTTTAATATAATAATTAGAGAAATTCTTAATGGTATTGTTCTAAACTTGAATTTTAAGGAAGATAAATATCATCAAAAATATTTATATATCTAGATAAAATTATTTTAAGAAGATTTCAAGTTATAGAAAATGCATCATGAGTAAAGACAATTTGCCATAGGCTCAAATGCTATTATTTTAACCTAAAGCAATATACATACTCATTCCTACCAAAATGCCTAATATATATTGTGCCATTACAATTTAGTCATTAGCTAAATTTATAGTAATGTGCATATAAAAAAATGTAAAACCAAAAATCATCATCACATTTTTATATAACCATAAAAGAAGCTGTAGGGCATCCAAGTTCAAACCCTACCAGATCAAAATTTTAAACGCTTTAGACAGAAAGAGAGTGGGACAACAATTATATGCTTTACTTGTGTGTGGGTTAATAAATCTCAAAAAGAGCAGCACACACATTTAATATTTAAATTTTCTGTTAAAAAGCAAAGTTATAACGCATACGTATAGGCAGTGTATGTGTAAGCTATTTAATTGTTTTATATTTCAAATATTCAACATTTTAACTTTCTTTAAAACTAATGCTTGATCCATTTTAATGTCTTATTCTATATTTCTATTTTGCTTTTCTATAATTGTAATTGGGATTTAAAAGTTACAGATTTAATTAAATAATAGGGTTATAATTACTAAGCTAGCAATTATATTATTTAATGTTAGTTTATGAATGATTTGAAATAATGAAGTATGTGTGTACATTACATACAGAAATTTACATTTATTAAATATTGAAAAAAAAGAAAGGGTTAAATCTGTCAAATTATTTTTTTTGTACAATTTTATGTTAAAAGAGGAAATCTGTTGAATCAGATATCTATTTTTGTAGCAATTTTGTTTTTGTAAATGATTTTTTGTCACTTTGGGAGCTTAAGCTGGGTGGGAACTCTAATTTTGAAATTGTCTTATCTTAAGATCTAAAGAAGGAAGCTCAAAAATTTGAAATGTTACCTAGGTGTAAGAAAAAAAAGGATTAAGTCTATTTTTTTTTAAAACAAAAGTGTCTGGAAAAAGGATTAAACTTTTCAGTTGAAAAATAATTTAGTTGAAAATAAGTTAGAGATCTAATTAAAATGAATTTGTCCAAAAATAGCAAGTGACACTATCTCTGATTGGTTAAGTTAGCTAAAAATTGGATATAAACAGCTGTCTGAAAAAAATCAGTTGAATTATTATTGTGATTATGATTCAGATTATTAGACTATTAAATTGAATGTTGAAAATATAAGAAATGACTGGCTAGAAAAATTATATGTATGTCCCATCTTTGTTTGACCATCTGGGAAGCTGCACATCATATAGGAAAGAAAAGATGTTTTGTCTAAAATAATATTCTACACCTTTCAACTGACCAGAGAAATAAGATGTTCTTAATAGATGGAAGAAAGCATTCACCTGCATTCGATAAAAGATGAATTAATCTACTGATAAATATTAATCATCAAGTCCAATTAATTGTTCCAACAACTGAGTTTAAATTCAGGAAATTTATAAATGTGAAAACAACTGCTGTATTTCATCCACTAAAAGAATCATGCTTGACAGGAAGAGAAGAAAAATTGATATAATGATTTCCAAATTATCCACTAAAGCAAATAACCTCAATAGGATCCTCATCATCAAATAATTATATACTTCAAGAAAGTGATTGTTCCAAAGAACACGGAAATTGTTGCTGCCAAGTATAGACAGTATACAAGACAAGTGAACCCTTGGATCGGTAATATGACTTTTATTTCTATTTTCTTTATGCAATCAGAGTATTAATAAAAATTTAGTAATAAAGTGACATATTTTATTTAAAGAACTTTTAAAGACAATTCAGATCGATGGAAACCAAGAATGTCTTAATAATAATAGCTTTGAACTACATAAATGATTGTGAATGTATCAAAATTTATTTGTTTATTAATTTTACAGTTATGAAATATTAATGTGTAAAACAATTTTTTTATGGTATTATGATTTTAGTTTTAACTAATATATTATTATTATTTTGGGATAAAACATGCACATACATAGTGATATTTTATATGTGTATAATTGCGAGTGAATGTGAAATAATAGGTGGTGTTAAAATATTAAATTATTTTGTCTTGAGAAAGTATAGATTTCAGCGCTTGGAAGGAAGGGGGAGATAATGATTTAAAACTCTTTTCTAAGAACTTGATTTTTCTAATTTCTATTAACATTTTTTTTTAACATTCTACTTACATGTTAGATTTATAAAGTATGTGTGCTAATGAGCGGATAATATTTTTTTTCTTGAAATACTTTTCTCATGGAGTGAAAATCATGGTCAATGTGACATCCAACTTAATACAATATACATTTGAAGGGAAAGGGGGAAGAACTTGAAATTAATCTGAGGATTGTTATATAATCAATTATTATTATTATTATTCATATCAATTTTCATGTTTATCTAGAATTTTTTATGTATATGTTAGAAATGCAGTAATAAATATTAGTTTGTTTTATTAAACGAGGTGTATATATTTCATTAAGTGTAGTCTTTGTTAAGTGTGATCATTCATCATCATCAATGGTTGAATATTAGTTATTTAAGATATAAGTAAATATGCTAAAATTAAGCAATAATTATGAATTTCTGTATAAAAATTAATTTTATGTTTAGGCTTAGTCCTAGAGCTATAGTTGAAACCCTTGTCATTATCGTTATTATTAACATCATCATCATCGTCATCAACGTTTTAATTAATGAGCTGTTTAACTGTTTAAAGGCCATAAATAAATATTGATTTTATAATATTTAGTGATTTCTTAATATTATTACAACCACATCCCATCATCTATTTCATGCAAGGATGAGTGAATTGCCATCCTAAATTAGTTATATATAATCTGAGCTAGTAAACTTATAAAAATATTGTAACACATTTGTTATGTTAAGATCTGAGAAATGATTTATGTCTAATAACTCCACTGTGGTTTAAAGATGTTTTACTTTTACCTAAATATTAGTGCGTATAGTGATATGGCTCAAAAAGCAAAATCTCCCATTTTTATTAGAAATAAAGTACCAAAAAAGAGGATTCAAACCGGTACATGTGAAAGGTTATTAGATATAACTGTGTCTAGATTCAGATAATCTAGTGGCGCCCTGCTAGGCCATATTCACTTAGTATTTGTTTAAACATGCACTTAACATCAAACCAAGAAATGAAAGTGGATAAGATCTACTGTCTGTATACCTGAGTTATATTTTATTGAATTACTAGTGTACTCACCTCATGTGATTTCATATACCTGAGTTATAATACTTGTTATTAATAATTTGCTTATAATTATTGATAGTGGGATATCTTGAGAAATCTAATGATAGAAATATGTTTCATTTCATCCAATGACCTGTAATATGATAGATAACTCAGTCTGATCTTTGGTTTAATAGCCATTACTCATGTTAAATAATTCTTCTCTTTTGATATAAAATCTACAATGCATTTTTCATTTATTGAGCTAGATATTTATATTGGAAGCTTTTTGAAATAAAATAAATATTTATATTTGAATCATTTCTTGATTAAATAATATACTTGATCCAGTTGATCCTCTTCATTAAGTTAAGCTCAAATATAATAATATACTGAATATTTTGGATTCATAATTTTTTAATAATATTTGATATTTCATGATCATTTAATCAATATCTTTTGATCTAAACCTTAATTTTGTTACACTGGATATTTGATCGACCTTTAATTTTGTTACAATATATATTTCATCTATATAGTTCAATATCCAACTTTAATTTATATCAAAATATTTTATGAAAGGGGATGTTAATACCATGCGAGAGGCACTTTTAGAAACAATGGAATATACTGATTGCCTCACTGATGATTGATGATGGGAAAATAAAAGAACTTTATTCTTAATGAACATTATTACTAAAATTATGGAAGTAAATTGAACAATACCATAAACTTTCAACATATCATATCATCTTTGCATAACAACATCCATAAATATTCAATTTTATTTTCCTTTGCTTCTAAAATCAACTATGTTTGAATAATACATGTTGGAAAATCATTAGATGAAAAGAGAGTGAAAAGATCATTGGGTTAAATATTTTTTTATATTTAAAAACATTTAGATCTTCCTTACAAAGGATTTGACCAGAATAATAAACAAATTTAATATGACGATAAGATTTTATTTTTCTTCATATTAAATTCATTCACTTATGACAAAACAGAATTTTTTGTTTATTTATTATTCATATAAATGACTAATATCCTTGGATGAAAGGTCTTTTCTTTCAATGATAGGAACCATACCTAGATAGTATGTCTTATAAAATAGAATTCTCTCAAAAGGATTTGATATTACAAAAGTCTTTATTTATACTTACTTATATTGTTTAATTTAAATTTAGTTAGCTAGTGTTATTATAATCTTTGAAATTATAAAATTTTATTTATTGTTTTTCAACCTATTAAACATTGTTTGTGTTATGATACATATCTACTATGGTGATATGGGAAGGTATCATTTTAAATGTTATATACTAATATAATTGAAATGTATTTAAAGCATTCATAATAATAAATTTTGTTAATTTTTATTTTATTTTAGGAAAGTCTCTGATTTATTTAAATTATTTATTTTATTTTCATAATAGAATAAAATTGAATACACACACATATAAATATATATATATTATCCTGACTTAACATCATGATAACTTGGTTGAAAGTAATTTTGAGAATCTATTGAAATTATTATTATTATTATTATTATTATTATTATTATTATTATTATTATTATTATGTTTCAAAGCAAAACTTTATTGAGTCTAAAAAGTTACAGAGTCATATATTGATTTTTTACAAATGAAAAACAAATTACAACTTTCAGTATATAAGTCTTTATCTTTTCTGCATACTTTTTTTTCTTCTTGTTTTTAAATTTGGTCTTCTATTTAGTTCAGTTTATGCTTGCATTTTTTTTTTTTAAAGTTGGAAAAAATGCTGATGTTGAAAATGTCATCATCTATCTTATTGGTCTTTATATTTCATAGACTGGATCTCTGTTTCAAGTGTGACCATGTGGCTGCAAATATATCTGGTTGAGCTAGGATGCTGTCTCTTTTTCTTAACAGTTCTAGTTTTATTGAATATGTTGCTGGGTGGCGTCGAGGGTTATTGGCAAGGGCAAAAGTGCATCTGGTGCACCAGTAGGCATAAAGGCTGTATGTTGCTGCACGAATAGCAGGGTTGTTGCCTTTTTTAAATGTATTTATTATTTCATCAATTGAAATGATAGCCTTTCTGTATGTGGTAAACATTGTGCGACGTATTGTTTCTAGGGCACTGCAGGAATGAAGAAAATGATCTTGTGTCTCTTCTTCTCTATGACATAGCCCACACATGGGGTCTATATTGGTATAGAATCTACGAAATCTAAGGAAATGGGTTGTGGGTAGAGCATTGAGATTAAGCTTAAGTAGAAAATCAAATAATTTTGGTTCTAATGACCATTTTCTGAATTGTTGCAGTAGTTGCCTGTTGTCTATTCCAAGAACTGATGGATGTAGATTGGGTGTCTGGTTTGGATGTAGTATATTGTAAATGTCCCAGTATGTATACTTGTTGTCATTATTGAGTGATATTTTGTTGTATATTGGCTTGAGTTCTTCAATCAGTGTGGATAGATATCCATATGAAGGGGGTGGTCTGTCTGTGGGTATTATACTGATTACACACTCCAGGTCTGGAAATCTTTTTATGGTTGCTGTTATTAGATTTACTGATTTCTGTGTGTAAAAAAACATTGATTGTATGGAGTCCAAGTCCATTGCTATGTGGTGGTCTGCTCAGATTTTTTAAAGAGATTGCCACTGTCTTTCTCTTCCATATTAGTTTGTTACAGATTGACGAGATTTTAGATATGAATGTTTTTGCAAATTTGATTATAGGTGTATAGTATGTAATTTTTGTAGTTATAAGTTGATTAAATAGTGCTACCTTTGCATATATTGACAGGTATGACTTTTCAAGTGAGGCTGTGATTTTTTCAGCATCTATTTTTAATTTATTTTGAATTTTTTGCCTCATTCCATTGGTTCCAAGGTAGAATGGGAAACCAAGGAAAGCAGATGGTTTACCATTAAACATCTCTGTACAGTGCTTGCCTGTGTATATTGACCATGCTGCAGTTTTATTTGTGTTAATTTTTAAATTAAAATTTGAGGTATAATTCTTGATTATCTCTTGTAATATGGGGAGGTTCTTTTTAGAGGGGAGGAAAATGGTTACATCGTCCATATAGGCTATGCATGATATATTTAAAGCAGTGTTTGGAATTTGAATGCCTTTTATTTTTTTCTGTATCTCTATTAATAGAGGATTTATATATATTGTAAAGAGCAAGGCACTTAGGGGGGATCCTTGTGGGATGGATTGACTCGGTCTGAAGGCTGGTGATTTTTTTCCATTCAATGTGATGTGAATTTCACGGCTGAGTAGCAGATTTGCTATTATATATAGTAGGGATGGAGGTGTTGTTGTTTTTTTCAGCACGTCTAATAATTTGGCTATAGGCACTGAGTCAAAAGCTGCCTCAATGTCTAGTTGAACTATAATTGGTGCATATTTCTTTCTTTTTTTTTTTACTACTTCAATAATTGTTTTGTACATTAAGGCACCCTGGCCAATGGATGATCCTTTTTGGCATATTGTGCTGATGATAACACAGGGAGTATGTGTTGTTCTATTTTTTTCCTTTATCACTCTTTCAAGAATTTTTATTCCTAAAGGTCCCATTGAAATTGGTCGTAGATTAGATAAAGATGATATTGCTGTTTGTTTTTTGTTAAATGGAACCATTGCAATTGGGTATAGACTTTGTATGTTGTAAATTTTTTGGGATATGTAATTGGCTAGATCGCACAGGTATTTTGCTGTGAAGTGACTAAGATGTTTGAACACAAATTTGGGAATTCCTTGTGGTCCTGGGTGACATGTGTTTGTTATTGTTGCAAGTTGAAATACAATGTCAGTTGTTGTTATTGGTGTATCTGTTTCAGGGTCTCCAAATATGTCTTCATTTGGTATGTACACTCTCTGTTTTTGCAGTATTTTTTTAAAGTGTTGATATATTGGGTTTATCATGTTATGTCCAGCTGTTATAGAGCCATCTATTTCAAGTGCCATAGGCACTCTGACTGTGGATGGGTATCCCAATGCCCACCGTATGTATGCTCTGGTCCAAGTATGTTGTTGTGTAAGGCATATTTTTTTTCTTTTTTATTGCTACATATTGCTTTAGTGTATTGCATGTATTGTTGTACATTTCTGTAAGTTTTTTAATTTGTGTTTGATTATCTGTAGTTGGTCTGGAAATGGTTATTCTTTTATGTAGTTCATCTGCCAATGCTAATAATCTGGTGGGGGGTGTTGAGTTGCAGGTAATATGATTGATGTTGAAAGAAAGTATATTGGTGAATGCTATATACTTTTGTACTGGATCGAGTGACATGTTTTGAAGTTTTTGGAGCATTATATATGTTTCTGAATATAAGAATTCAGTTGTTTGTGCTGGAAGAAGTATTCGCATAGTCTTTTGGAGGGCTATTGTTGTATTTTGTATTTTTGTTAGGTCGAGGGTGATGAACTGAGCAGCATGATCTGAGATTATAGATGGACAGAGTTCAAGATTAAAATAATGATGTAACATTGGTGAGTAGAAACACAAATCAATAAGTGACTTATATCTATTGTTATTAAAAGATATTGAGTTTGATGGGAGAAAACCCTCAGCACTCATAAGTGGGATTGTTATTTGATGGATCCATTTGGTGACAAAAGTTTGGTAGGTCATGTTGAAATCTCCCAGGAGTATTATGGGATTTGGTGTTGCTGTAAGCATTGAATTTATTGTTGCTATTATTCTGGAGATGATGACAGGGCCTGGTGGTATATATACAAATACTAGGTTAAGTGTGATATTTTTATGATGGAGTGTTAATATGATAAGATTAGAGTCAATATATATAATTTTAAAAGAATCGAAAGGGCAGTTGTGGGAAATAATTATGCCTGTGCCACCTGATGGTGATGATGATTGCCTTGAGCAGGCACAAAAACCTTGGCTGACTAAATATTTTGATGGATCAATTTGAGAGCTGCTGTATATTTTTGTTTCCAAAAGCCCCAGTATGTGTGGTTGTGTTGTATGTAACCATTTTTTGAGATCAAAAAGTTTTTTGGTGGCATTTAAGCCTCTAATGTTGAGAGATCCAATTTTTATCTTCATGTTTTAAATAATTTTTTAACAGGGTATTGATTTTTATTTTATTTTTAATACTAAATGTTTGTTTATATTGCAGTAGATGGATGCTGATACATATTTAAGACATTGTTGGGTTTATTATCAGTTTTTCTTTCATTTAATATTGCTTCAGACTCTACACAGGCAATTTGCGATGAAACCGAACAGGTGTCCATTTGTTGTTGGCTTACATCCATTTCTATTTCATCATTTTCTAAATTGTATATGTCTGATGAGTTGTGCTTTTGGTCTGTTTTTTTTGCCTTTTTGGATTCATGGTTTTTTGGTGGTCGACCTGGCTTTCTTTTTCCCTCTGGTGTATTCTCTTGAATAGGTGGAAGAGGAGCTTCTATTGCATCCATTATGTTTGATGCAGTTTTGTTTATAATTGTAGTTTTTTTTTTTATTGGTATCTTTATATTATCTGGATTTATATTTTCATTATATAACTGTGTGTGTTTACTTTCTGTTTGTTGATTTTTACTTGGTACACATTTTGTTTTATTGAGATGCTGATCCTGTGATGTAATTGCTGTATTTTGTGTTGTGGTTTCTTGAGAATTATTTTCGTTTGAATCTTGGATTTCTGTGTTAGTTTTTGTGTTATTATTTTTTTGGTTGGTCTTTGGGATAGGCAATTCTGATCCATTATTATTTTTGTTTGTGGGTGTTTGAACCTGTTTTTTTCCGGTTTCTATTATTGGGTTGCCAATGGATGTAGTGTTATTATAAATTTTATTTTCATCACTGGGTTGTTCTGGGGAGAGGATTTTAGTTTGTTCACAGTGATTGCTTTTTGTGTTATCGCACTGAGTTGCTAGGTGTCCTCTCTGTCCACAGCCAAAACAAAGTGGCTTTAGACCTCTTATGTGAAGAGAGAGTGTCGCTTCTTGATCTGTAATCTGTGTTGGAATCGTTGAGGCGTCTACGTTTTTATGTAGTTTTATTTTAAATTCAAAACGATTACTACATATCGGTATAGGTGTGTCTTTTAAATATATAGGCTGTAGGGCAATTACTTTTCCAAACGGGTTTATCATTTTTTGAAAATCTTGTACGTTGTATTTAAGATAAGTATTTTTAAGCACTCCAGTAATTATATTTTTCCGGTTTTCATCTGATAATTACGAGTGCGTAATTATCAAGTGCTAAAATAGTGGATTGAAAACGTTCTTTTTGCTGCTGAGTATAAAAATCAATGGTTATATATCGAGAATTTGGATGATCGGCGATACAAGAGATTGTTTCCCATAGTGCATTTTGCGTGATTGCTTCATATAATAAAGCTTTTGGGAAACGATATAATGAGCATTGATTATCGGTTACTGCGAGTACTAACGAAGTTGGTGAAAAAACCTGCGAAATGTTTCAAATAACGTACGAGGCACCGTATTACTGAAACGGTCCGTCACATTTTCAAGCGTTTCTTTTGTCCAGATTGCGGCTGGGGGTTGATTTTCCTCTCTAGTGTTTAGATCAAGATTTTTTATATCATTTGTGTTTGTTCTACGGAAGCGCGGTATTTGAGTTGGTGCTGTAGTATTGCTATTACTTTTAAGTACTTTTGCATACGAAATAGGCGATGTTGAAACTAACGATGTTGTTAATTTCGTATTGGTGCTTAATTCGCTCACGCTTGACTGGGCAGTAGCCATGATTTATTCTGACTCAAGTCAGTATTTTTTTATTTTTTTTAAAAAAAGATATTAAAACACACCAATATTTTTCAAAAAACACTATTAATCTATTATATAATTCGATTTTTCCTGTATTATGTTTGTTTTGCGAATAACAAGTTGGAACAAAAGTAAAAAATAAATACTTACATCGGAGAACTTAAGGATTGCTTCTTACCTCAGCAGAGATTTGCTGCGGTCTTTTATTATTATTATTATTATTATTATTATTATTATTATTATTATTATTATTATTATTATTATTATTATTATTATTATTATTATTATTATTATTACTACTACTACTACTACTACTACTACTACTACTACTACTACTACTACTACTACTACAGAATATTGATAGATTCCTGAAGAGAGTTAAGTGCAAAATTCACCCTGAGTTTGAATACTGAGCATAACAGAATAATCAAGAGAGGTGAAGATTGGATGAACTGGTCTAAATGGTATCTGTATTGAATATATAAATATTAAATTATTTTATTTAAAATAGATGCAATCATGGATTAAACTTTTATTGTATCATTCATGGCATCCTATATGAAGACCCTAAGACCAAATATAATTAGATGTGTTCACCCTCATTCCTTAAGGGAATGCAGGCCACTACATCTGGCTCCAAACTTTAGTAGCATGAAACAATAGTTTACCATTAACTATATCCATAAAAAAAATTATAAATAATTTTTATGATCAATTTTCATGTGAAATCTTAAAATAATAAATAATGAAATAAATAGAGACCTTAAAATAAAATAATAAACAATTAAGTAGATGAGTCATGTACTTAAAAAGTCAATTTTAAATTAGGCATTAAATTAATAACATCTAAAATAAAAGGTAGAAAAGTTTTTAAATTACACTAAAAAGGAAAGATAAAGCATGAAATCCTATGACAAATAATTAATTCCTCTTATTAAATAAGGAATAAACAAATTTATAACCAAGGTAAAACTTAATTTATGATTACAAGAAGTGGAAAGAACTTAGTCAATACAGTAATGAAACATGTTGAAAAAGTATAAAATATTAATATTAATGAAGAAGGAGAAGATACTGGGAATATTGAAGAAAGATCTTTGCTCATCCAATTATCCAGAATCACTATGATTGAGAGTAACTACTCTACACAAACACCCATTCTTGATGAATCAATGTCTCAAACAAAGATTACACTCGATGATGAAATGTCTCCAGTAACTACACTCAAAATAACACAAGCTACAACAAATAACATGACTGTAGAACAAATGTTACAAACTATCAGAAATATGAATTATAATATGAACCAAAAGATGAATAATTTAGAAGAAAATTTGAACCAAAATATAAAAAAAGAAATAAAACCAAAACATGAATAATTTAAAAGAAAATTTAAAGAGTAATATGGAAATGTTAAATCAGAATTAAAATTATAAATGTAGGGTTTGGAAAATAAGTTATTTAATGATATCGAACAGTTATCAATAGATCTAAGTAATGTTCAAAGAGATAATATTGAGATGAGACAAGCCCTAAAAAAAGAAAAAAAGATATTGAGAAAAAAGATATTCAAAGAATTTCAGACTAGTATCATTGATCAAATGAATATTCAATGCAATGAATTGTATAGAACTAGAGAAATTTTTAAAAATGAAATAGATAAAAAACAAGAAAATACAAAAAAAAAAAATGCAAAAAGAATTACAAGAAGTAAATCTTAAGATTAGTCAACTCTGTATGAAATAAATTAATGATTCAGACATTGATGAAGAATCATTGAAAGAGTTGGATAAAAATTTCAAACAGAAATTAAAATAATTGTATAGAAAATGATAGAATATCAGAAAACACCACATTAGAAAAATTGATGGAAAGCACAGAGATACATGATAAATAAATCATATGGATGAGGCTTCTAAACAAAAACTCAAGTTTATTGAATTACAAGTGTCTCAAAATACACTTGCATGTCAACAACGACATAATGATTTCCAACATAAAACTCAGATAGATAAAAAAGGAAATACTAGAGAAGATCAAACAGAACTCACTTTTAAAAATCCACAAAGATTAATTGATTCAAATACAGATTCAACAATAATCAACCAAATACAATCTGAAATGGGAATACTCCCTAAATTTCAACACAGAAGGAATAATTCTGAATACATATACTAATAATTCTATTAATCATATATATATATATATATATATATATATATATATATATATATATATATTACATAAATAAAATAAACAGAGACAAATGCAAGGCATAACCACATTACACCATGCTCTGCAATAAATCAATTTGTGAGATTAAAAATATTTAAAGGATCTAATAATGAAGCACTTATAAAACATTTGAGAACTTTGAATCTTTACTTCACAGTAAATCACAACTTATCTGAAGGAGAGAAAGTATCTGGTGGGAATCATTATTCCAAATTCCATCTACTTTTAACAATTACCAAACACTATTAATAAAAAATTTTGGAATAGAGATAAACAAGAGTCCTTATTATACCAATTATTCCAAGAAAAATATAAAACTATACCAGGTGAGACATTCACAAATTTTTTCCGATGTCAAATCACTAAACTAAGCACACTAAATACTTACCACTTCAGTGAAAGTTAAGATGATAAGGATTGTGAAAAGGAATTAAAAGATTATGAGAGTGACCTCATATATTTCATTCATATGGTAGTAAGTCAGGTGTGGTCGGATTTGGCCTCAAACCCTTATCTTGGAATTTACCAAAACTCTGGATTTTGTTGCGTGAATGTACAAATATGACTGTTACAATATATAAAAAAGCTATCATGACATCAATGTAATGTGATGTAAAATGGCTTCTTAAATTGAAGTCTTAAGTGCATAGGCTATATGCCTAGAAATTATATCACCAATTGAAAAAATCCATCTCTCAAAAGATCTTATATACTGCAATAAGGTCATCTGCTTCTCATTTCTTATTACACAATTACATTTGTAGATCTTGTTCTCTTTGTCCTCATCCACTTTAATAAAAGCTGTTTCTACAATTTCACTATCCTATCTTCATATTTCTCAATTTCATTATAAAATTTCACGAAAAAAATTATATCATCTTTATATTTTTCATTCTCTTTATTTTTACATTTCTCACACTTCTCTTGCAATTTATCTTGATCCTCTTTCAATACATTCTCTCTCCCATTTAATTATCTACAATCCAAATCCTTATTGCATTTTTATCTTCTTTTATTGGTGTCTAAAACTCCTGACCTTGCACAAAATAATGATGAGTTCCTTTTAATATTATCATACATCTTTATATATTTTATATAATTTTATACTTATATAACTTCTAACTACTTTTTATTCATATTTATTTTCCATAACTCTAATACTTCTTTTCTAACTTATCGATTTTCTTCTACTATCCCTCATAATTAAGTATTTCAAATAAATCCTTTAAAACTTTATCTCATTTCTTATATAAATACATAAAAATAAATTGTCTATCTATTATCTTTGCATATTCTAAAACTTTCTTGCTAAATATAATTTAATTAAAGCACCACTTTTATTAATCTATTTTCATTTATATATTAAAACTTTCAAACATTTTCAATTGACTTTTGACTTCCCTATTTAAAAAAGAGGTCCACACAATTTCACATTGAAGAGCCCCACTTTGTTATCTCCATCCAATAAATATCTTGCATTCTGTATAAAAAAATTTCTGAGTTCCCTGTCATTTCTAAATAATAAAGCAAGCAACATCACTCTTTTCCAATAGTTTTACATACTCCATATTTATTTAAAAAAAATATTATAAAGTATAATGCTAGTGAAAATTAAATGAAAATATTAAAATCACCCTTCAACCATTAAGATATTTCAGTAACACATAAGACTCAAAACGGTATCCTTTTGAGTTTGGCTGTTTGACGTTCACACTTTATATTTTACCCACAGAGGGCATTGCTGAGATTTCTTAATGTTTGGAAGAATGATTTGAATATTTTCATATTTATTATACAAGAAAAATGCAAAATTTTTATGCAAACATATATTTAATTTTATCATGTAAGTAGCCCTCAATTTGAATCAAATTGCTAGATCATAATTAATATTTAAAATATTTTTAAAACTACTGAAAATAATAAAACTTTTTAAAGTTTTAGAATAATAGGATTATCTTTAAAAAACAGATGTAACTCTTTCAGACCATGTCAAAAAACATGGGTTTTTTAATTCTTTAAAAAAAATATTAATAATTAGAGCAACAAAAATTACATTTGTTAATGAAAGTATTATTGAAATAAATGTAATTATACTTGAAATATAAAAAGAAACTCTCAAAATAAGTAAAAACATATTTTTCTTATTGACCACAATGTAAAAAATTTCTTATTACATTTTGCAATGAATGACTGAAATAAAAGCCTCTTTTAATCTATAATCGCATTTGACATCTAACTGAAAATACAAAAACTAAAATATGGATTTATTATTGTTAAAAAGAAAGGATCTAAATAGAACAATATAGGTGAAATTATTAATTAATGCCAATTAAATTCAGTCTGGTTCAGTGCCACTATTGTCCCAAATCAAAGTGAATTTGGAAAAAAATTAAACATTCTTAGTATACCTAGATCTATTTCCATATTTTCAAGACTTCTCTATAATCCACTTTTATCCACTCTGTCATAAGACTTTTCTATATCTGAAAAGGTAATAAGCAATGATTTATTTTCTTTATAAGAAATGTCAATTAAATGAGATACAATAGCTAATAACAATTTCTTTATAAGCCTCACAAGCTCTCTTTTTCTTTTATGTTTTCTAAATATTTTATTCTGCATTTTCTTCTATTTAATTTGTTGGTTCTAAATACCCACTTCTTTGCCTATACCCATTAAGATATAACTAATTTATAAATTATGAAAGTTATTGCTATTGATATGTATACAGTTAACAACCTCTTTTCTTTACATAATAATCTAACTTTCACACCCTTCCATTCTTCTGGAATCTTATTATCAACTATAATTTTATTTTAAGAAATCATTGCATATTTTTTCTTGCCTAATATCATTTCTGCTGCCATACTATGTAATCCTCATATTTTTCATTTTTTAAATGTATTTATTGTTATATTAAATTCCACATGTCTCACTATTTTTCCATAAATTAAACTTTCTAATTACATATATAGTATTCATTTATCAATTCACTTTTATACTTACCTGCCATCAAATAAATTAAGATTAAATCCAATTCTAGGTAAAACTTGGAAATATTTTCAAATGACTAAAAATTTTTAAAAAAACTTATAATTTTATCACAATGTCATTCTATTTAGCTTTCCCATTAGTTAGTATGTGGGTACCTAATTATTTTTAAATAGAGAATAAAGAACCTAGATTAATTTAGGATAGACAAATAAATGTCAGTGCAATGATCATAAAACAAAACTCTGATCATTATATAGTAAATCTTTCACCATTGATAAGAGAAGTGTGTTATCTTCACATGTGTGTGGTCATGTGTATCAGTTGTATAAGATGAAGTGCATAGCCTAGGGAGCTTAAAAGCCTGAATTTAGGTCTCTTCTAATTACATTGTTTTAAATGATAACAAACATAAATATGAAAATTTAATTAAACATTAATTTATAACAATTATCACATTTATTTAATTCCTTTTAACTGTTTCTGCTATGATTATGATTCCACGGTAGTATGCTAAGCATACTATCTTAAATAAATTAAGCATACTATGTTGAAAGGAATAAATAAAATTTTCTTAGTACATACAACAAACTCGTGTTTATTTTGAATTAAACAATTACTATACAATAATACTGAGATCTTCAATTCCAAAAATATTTAGAAATAGATTTATTATTGTTACTAGGGAATTATATCAGTTTTAAATTTAATCACTTTGCACCAGTTAAACTAATAGAAGAATTAATAGCTTTCAGGCATATACTTTTTCATTATTTTATAAAGCATAAAAACTATTAATCTATAATTAAAAACTTTAATGATATTAATACTTTTATAATAATATTGCAGAGTATTATCTTTGTAAGCTTTATCTATGTATTTTCGCGTAGTGGTAAATATAGAATGAAAGGTTCCTGAATCAAATCTCTGCCTATTAATTCGGGTGAGTAAATATTGAATGACTTTCCAATCAACATATCATTCAAATGTTATTTATTAACTTGATAAATATTTAATCAATTTCAAATTTATAACCTACAACAAATCATATTAAATACCTAACAATAAACAAATGACTTAGACATTATCGAGTAACACACGTCAATATATATATATATAAATTAAAAATACTATTAAAAAATCAATCAAAATTCAAATATATAAACATTATAAATATAAATAGATTCACACTTGAACATTAAAAAATAATAAATTTGTAAGCAAATTTTCTTTTTTTTAAAATCTTATACTTATAAAAATAATACACCAAACGATTTTCTAAATAAAGACGAAAATTATAGGCGACTTATTTTTCTCTGTAAAGTAAGTACGAATAACAAGGTGTCCTTAGAGTTTGGCTAAGTGATGATAGGTTCTATCAATAGTAGTCAAGCAGGTGTAGCTAGTCTACTAAACCTTCAAAAGACATTATGACAGAGGATTTAGATTCATCATTCTTATAAGAGACAGGTGAGATTGCTAATTCTCAAAAAAGATAAGTAATGCTAAAATGGTCAGGTTAAAATAAAATTCATCATGTGGAAGTTTTAAATCATAAAAACCCAATTTGGATTTAAAAGTGTTTTGCCGATAACTAAATGGAAGTAAAGCAATTAGATGTATTGCTTAAGGAAAATTGCAATTTAACACTTCATTTTATTTTCTCCAAATAATTAACTTCTTTCTTTTTCTTTTCTTCTTTCAAATAATTCATTTAAAAATAGTAAATTTAAATAACAATGTGTAATATTATAATGCATTTTAATAGTTAAATTTAATTACTGTAATGATATTAAATTAAAATTTCATTATATAAAAATAATGACCCTTCTGACAATTAAGCCTACAAATTGAAATCAAATACTATCCAGGAAAAATTTGAGAACTTTTTTAGGATTTAATCAAATTTAAGATTTTTTTCCAGATAGCCAGTATATGATGGTTTTAGATAACCATCTAATATCTACTTATATATGGATATTTAATTACTACTCTTAACTAGGGCGAGGAAAAGGAAAAAATAAAAAAAATGCCCTACTCTTACTATCAAGTGATTACCAATTCTGTTAAATAATATCGCCTTTGCTAATATCATGCAAAGGAAAGTGATGTAGAGAAGACGTTGTTATAGTGACCTATTTAAAGATTGATTTATTCATTTATATACTATGCAAAATTGTACTACAATTTCCCATAAGAAGGTTGCAAATCTAGTTGGAGCTTGGACATTTTTCACATAAGATAAAAATTTTAAAGTAAGATCTAAATTTTTCTAATCATTAGTATACAGCCAATTCAACTATGTATGAGATATTGGTCAGAAACTGTATAATTAGTTCTTCTTAGCTAAATGGTAAAAATCATAAGATAATCTAAGTTAATCAAATGTGCATTAAAATATTGATTACAAAGCACAAACATGATTGTAATGAAATATTCCCTTTACCACTAGTAGGATGTAACACAGGTGTAAAGAATTATACACTTTTGGTATTGTGACCATAATTGACTTTTTTTATAATATAGAAATTTTAAATTAAATTTCCTACAAAATACTTAAATAATTCTGCTTTCAAGGTAAGAAAAAGTATTTAGCCAAATATATTTGTCAAGCAGAATATTTTAATATTTTTAGTAAACAAACAAAAATTAATAAATTATATGCCTTGTAATGAATTCCCTTTAAAAAAAGTTGCTACATGCATTAGTTTAATATATTTAAGTAAGCTAATGGTATCATCATCTTTTACCTATTCAACATGGTTTACATATTTGATCCAGTTTATAAGTATAATAATAAGAAAATAACCCATACTAACAATCAATAAGGATCGTAGATTCCATTCATCCTGTGGGTAACCAGAATATTTATGGTAAGCAAATAAAATCATTGTTCGATTTTAAAAATTAAAGCTATAAAAAAAAAGCTACTGCTAAGAATTTCTCTTGGTTTATTGTAATATATTTTGGTGATACATTCAGCATGAATGAGTAGATGGTGACTTTTATTAAAACTCAAATCTAACATTATGGTTGTATGAAAAACAATTTTATCTCCACGATGTCTCCTCTCTTTTAGTCAGACATAGCTATGTAATTGTGTTGATAAATTTACATGAAGATCTTGGTTTTATTAAAAATTAATAGCAGATTTTTAGTTTTAAAAACCCTTGAAGTAAGCTTCAGATGATTTCTTACTCTTAATGCTAAATTCGCTATCATTTTGAATAAAATATTTTCACTATTTGTAAAATAACTTTTTACAAAATATTTAATTCATTCATATTGATGCACACAATTTTTTTCCTCATTTCCCATTGTTGTCTTCTTCTTTGGGGATATGATAGTTCAATGGCTGCTGTTCTATAGTTTGGGATAGTGGGTTCAGATTTAGATTTTACTAAAATGCATATTAAATAGCTGATGTTGTTTTCAAATTTCCTTTTTGTTTTTTGAAGAAGAAAAATCTTTTTTTTATTTTAGAAGAAAAATCATTTTTTTATCTGACTCTTTTTCTGAGCAAGCTGTTCTGTCTTGTTTCATATATATATTGTTTTTCATGTCAATTTGAGTTCACATTTTTATTTCAATTGTAATGTCACTTAAATATGTGAATATTTAATGTAATGGATTAATAAATACTAAAGTTTAATTATTTCTTTCTTTTGATTTTTACAAATTGCTTGCTTTTTTGAAGTTTGAGTATCTATAAATCAGTATAATTTTAACTGACAATTTTACACAAAATTATTAATATATAATTAATAATGTGCTTTTGATTATTGTTAATAGGTTTAGTCTTTATGATGCGTGTTGGTGTGGTGCTTTTTGTGTGGTAAGTTAAATGCATTCTTACAATATATACTTGTGTTCTTGAAAAAAAAAAGACTTTTCATAAGTAAATAAGACTTGATCTCATGATCAAAATGCAGTACAACACTGCATACTACACAGCAAACTATGACAAAATATTGGGTTGACAAGTAGTACTTCACATATATAGGTCATTAAATCATTGAAAAAATAAAAAAGAACCTGAATTATATGCATCAATAAACAAGTTATTAATAGATGGACAACTAAAGGGATCTTATGATAGTGTAACAGAACAAATATAAAATGGATGACTTAATTAAATAAGAATATTATCTGAAATGGAAAATAGAGGAGGGGGGTATTGATAGAAGAAAATAGAATAAACTTAGAAAGACCATTATTAATAAATATTGAAAATAATAATGGCAATAAAAAAAGTTATTTTAAATCTCAACTTTAAATTGACTCATGATAATGTAGTATTCTAGCGTTATTGAGATACGTCACACGAGGTGAGAGTTCAGATTCCATCAATAATAAAGAGGGATGTTTACAAATCAATCTTTTTTTTTTTTATAAGTTAATATAAAGTATAATTTGGGAAATAATTTTTAAAATAGATCATATTTTTAATATCTCACATTTTTGCACAATAAATAATATAGACATACATTATCTGTTAATTAAATTAAAAGTTTTAATGAAGTATTTACACATTATAAATACTGTATTTAAGCATATAAAAATTATGATACAAAAGTGATCGATGCAGACATTATAGGGAAACAAAAAAATATTTTATTTTAAATTCGAAACATGTTATTTAACAATAATAGTTCTATGTGTATTTTTCAAATCTCTATATTAAGCGCGTTTAACTATCTTTTACATTTTATGCCTTAAGTATACAGTATTCTAATTAGTGTCATGAGGAAAGATTAGAAAAAGTTTCTTTTTATAAAAAATAATTTATTTGACAGCTGTAAATGGAATATTCTATATTAATTGGGATATTTTGTAAAGATTGGTATAGTACTTATAAACGGTTAAAGAGGACTATTTATCAACAGTCTTCTATAGAATATGGCTCTTAATAGCTTAAATACATTTTGAAAGTCATGTTGAATGCTTTCTATAACGAAACCATGATCTGCCTCAGAATAAATGAATGATAAAGTGAGTTTTCTCGCTCCTTTTTCTCGAGTACAGAAACTTAATAATGCTCTACTATTCTTCACTAGAAAATAACTTCAAAAATAGAGAGTGAACATGATTTTAATTTAAAATTATTTAATGATGAGAAAAAAAGATGGGGGAGGGAGACTATACAGACCTTACATAAATTCTCACAGATCAACATTTTTTATAAAGCCTTAGAAAATATAAACACAAAAGAAATGCAAAGATGATGCGCTTAATTCTAAATAATTTCTCAGATTAAAAAAAAAAAAAGAATCACGAGAAATTAAGAAGCAAACCCTCACTTTACAACTAAAAGATGTTCAAATAAATACTATGAAAACTCTACATTATAGCATCATTCACAATCCATATTACGAACAATGGATCACTTAAACCATCACGTGACTAAATTGTAGAATTTGGGGCAACATTCTCTCATAAATTTAACATATTACCTTTAGAATAAAATATTTACACCCACTATTTTTCAGTATATATTAAAATGTAATTGCTTGAATTCAATTATTCAGTTACACAGAAAAGTTTTTAAAATAGCTTGGTTTAAAAGTATAAAAGAACATATATTGAATAATTTACTTGAGGCAGAAAAATTTTCTCACATATTTTTATTAAAACCACACGAACAAAATATATAATAATTAATATAATATTTTTCAAATTTCATAAAAAAAGAAAGAGAGAGAGAAAAGAGATTTAAAAATAAACTAAATGTGAGTTGTGCAAATTCAATATAAACCAATCCATAAAACACAAACACATCCATACATATTATAGACTGATAATTTAAGGTGTTTATTTGATATTTTGCAATGTTGCCATTCATGTTTTTCACAGCAAGCTCTTGTTTCTGAAAGTCTGAAGAAAATTGCAATTATTACACTTTCCTACTAAATTTTATTCTCAGCCTTATTCACCCAATAAAATCAGTCAATATTAGTCTTTTCTATAGTGATTTTGAGATAATCTTTCTAACATTTATTGAGTCTCTCCAATGGAAATTTGACCATAAAATGATTTTTAGGAAGTCTTATAATTTATTCATTTCATATGCACAATCCATTGAAGATGTCTTGACAACAATATAATTAAATATCATAACTTTCAACAAACTGAAAAATATAACTGTAAGAATCTTATGAAGCAATCTTAAGTGAAAACTTTCTACTACTCCTATGTTACATTTACAGTAGTCTACATCTCACTTTAAAACAAATTTGTTAGAGTTTTTATAGATTTTTTTGAATTACCCCAATCATTTGCATATTATCAATCAATGAGGGAAGAAAATGAAATTATATATATATAATCTTGTAATTAAATATTAATAAATACAGTAACATAAATATATATAAAGTACAACTTTAAAAACTTTTATCCATATAGAGTACTTTTGACTAGCTTCATAGTCTTTGCCAACAAACACTTTCAAAGTTTAATCTTCCCACAATTCATTGATTTTTACATTTGCTGCCTGTATGTTTATTAAGTCATACTTATCTTACATTTATATATTAACATAGCTTCCTTTATTTTCATTTTATTATTGTTTCTTTCAATTTGTAATATCTACACATTACTATACTCCAAATTAAAACCATATATACATAATGCATTTATTATGATCATAAAAAAACTGATGTTGAAACACTATCATTTCCATTCAAATTTTGTATATTATAAAAATGTGGATGGCATGTTTGTGTGTGGTAAGCCAGATATAATTAAAGAATTGTTTAAGGAATTAAATACTTTAGATGCTTAAAATGGATGAAAAGTCAAGGGTGTCCACTTTCTTGATCTTAAATTAACTAGAAATAGTTGCAATCTATATTATTGTAGGATGATTAAGCCAATAGAAAAAAAGGTTACATTCCATATAAGTCAAGAGTGCCAATATCACATAAAACAGCAGGTTTGAAGTCCTTTTTGTTTAGAAACAACAATCTTTGTAAGTATACATTGGATAATGCAAAACTATTAAAATTAATGCGAATAAATTGTTAAATGTTGGATATGATTATCATCTTGTATATAATACTATTAAAAATTATAATGAAAATATAAAAATAAAAATAGTGGATTTGACTAATAATAAACAAAAGATATTGATATCAATGCCATATATTTCAAATGAACAACTGAATTTTATAAAGGAAATATATAAATCAAAACTGTATCATATATAAATGGAGATGTAAATGTGACAGTGGATATATAGCAGAATCAAGATGTACACTGGACAAAATAATTAAAGGGCACTTGCTGTTAGTAAAAAAAGATTTAAAAAAACGAAACAAAATTCAAATGGAAATAATAATGTTTCAACATTATTTTTTTTATGATCATAATAGATTATGTATATATGGTTTTAATTTGGAGTATAATAATATGAAAATATTACAGATTGAAAGACACAATAATAAAATGAAAATAAAGGAAGATATGTTAATATATAAATGTAAGCATGACTTAATAAACAGACAGGCAGCAAACATAAAAAATCAATGAATTGTGGGAAAGTTAGACTTTGAAAGTGTGTTTGAAAGTGGTAGTTGACAAAGACTACAAAGCTAGTCAAAAGTGCTTCTAAATGGATAAAAGTTTTTAAAGTTGTATTTTATACATATTTATGTTACTGTATTTATTAATATTTAAATCCTATCATCAAATCTATATCAAATCTTAGAACTTGTTTCATGTAAGTGTCATAAAAATATAAAAATAACTTTGTATCAATTACACATTACTGTCTAATACTCATTTTCATTTCAAATGTCAAATTTCACATGATTAGTGATAACAACATTGTACCATCATATAGCAACTGTATAATATAAATGAATTTTAGGAGCAACATATTTTCAAAAACTGTTAAAAAACTTTATATACTTATTTACTCAACTATCTTGAGAAATTCAATAAAAAACATTCTATAAATCACACATTTTTATAACTCTAATCTTGCATCTACCAAAATAAACTACATTTATTGGCCTTTTAGATTTTCTAAATGATTTTGAGTCTCTGATAACTATTCATTTAAGACTGGAAGCAATGTTTTAAATAAAATTTTTGAAGATATATTTTATAGTAAACAATGTCATTTTATGATTGTTACAGTAAAATGTTCTTTTATTTTTATAAATCAAAATAATAAAAGCATATTTAACATCAAATCCATGTAACTTCATGGATCCATGTACTTGAAAAAAAGGGCATAGTTTTGTGAAAATTTATTATATTATTAAAAATCACAGTTTTTTTAATGTTTAAGTTTTAAGTAGATATTCTACCGCCAACAAGCTTGATTTCTCTATTCCAACCTATATGAATTAATTGCATAATAATTCACAAAATAATCAAATTATCCAATATTAGCTCACAATATCATCATGATATAAAAGTAGTATCCATTCATTTAATCGTATTACAATACTATTTTTCAAGTCTATATAATTTTTGTTAATGAATAAAAAAATCTATTGTGACTATGATTAGCAAATGTTCTTGTCTTCTTTGCAATTTTAAGTGACCAATCATTTCATGGGTCTTCTTGTCAATTATTAAACTTAAATCCTTATATTGTATATGAAACTCATTCATTTTATTATTAATTATAAATTCCATATGTTTCTCTTTATTCAAAGACCCATTAATATAATATAGACCATTAATATAATATAGAAAGACAATAATAATTTCTTTTTAATAAACTAAGTCCATTTACAATAGAGAATACTTTAATAACATGATCATCTTTAAAACAAAGTTGTAATTTTAATGTTTAGCAGTTATTCACATGTTGTGGTTGATGGCTAATTTCATATAAAAAATGAACATCAAATTTTCTACTATATTCAGAATATATATTTTTAATGATATCATTATAATCTTGAAGTATTTAATCAATGATTTTGTGTTTGCATGAGTAATATATATATAATCTCAGATACCAAAAATGATTATGGATAATTCCAGACACAAAGGTTGGCAGCCATGTTTTTTTTTTTAATTAGACATTTTCAGAGGCATAGTTATTCCCTAACCCTAGTGAATATGTTTTACTTGTTAATATTAAAAAGTATCAATAAATCAATTATAAATTCCTGTTAACTTTAAAAAATAGCAATCAATGTATTATAAATTCCATTCACAAGATGCAATTAATTAATTAATTTATATATATATCATATCATGTCCTAACAGTTCATAACATTGCCTTTTTACATTTAGAGTACTTGACCTTCAATATGTTTTTTTTTTTGTTGAAATCATATTTCCTAAAATGATTATAATTTGGAATCTTCCATCAACAGAAAATCAAGCAATTCATATTTTGTAGGCCATTAGAGATTTCAGGCTACCAATATAGTCACTTTTTTTTTAAATCCCTGTAGCTTGAATTATTAAATTTATTTCATTTCAAATTTATTGTCATAGTTGTGTGTGATTTCTTGTGAATTGAATTTATAATACATTTATTGCTATTTTTTAAAGTTAGCAAAAACTTATAATCGATTTTATTGACATTTTTTAATATTAACAAGTAAAACATATTTGTTAGGATTATCAGATGCCTACGTCACTGAAACTGTATAATTAAAAAAACATGGCTGCCAACTTTAGTGCCTGGGATTATCCATAATCAATCTTGGTGTCTGAGATTATCCATAAGTACAATATAATGTTATATAAAATTTAGCAAATCTATTTTATATAATAAATGAATTGCCCTCTAACTGCCATATTCAATAACTTTTTACAATAAGAAAATAGTGTAATGGATATGACATTCATTTCTCAAAAAAAAAAAAAAAGGATTATAAAAGTATAAAATAATTTTACTAATATATACACGATTCACACATATAGTGTTTTAAAATCAATATTTATTTTGTAACAAACTCTTTGCCTTCTTTATTTTTATATTTACAAAATTACACATTTTCTATAATAATAATCCAATCGTTTATTGCTTGAAAGTTCATAAGAACTTATTAAAAGTGACAGAAATGTACCATGAATCGTGGACCTTGAGCTCCAGAGCATCCACTCTATCACTGTGCCAAAACCATGTCGAACATGTATTTTCTATAGTCATCCTTTCTTAAGAGTAAGAGATGGAAGATCATAAATAATTTTGAATTATCTTTAATAATGATGACACTCCCACAACTTGATTTTATTTTAAAAAAAGTTCAGTGACAGAAATATTGATTTATTTTATCATATATATATAAAACAAAAACTCAAGGAAAACTAAATCATTTCAAGCTACTATATTGTCAAGAATAGAAATCATGAATTAATAATTGATTGGTTTAAATAAAAACATAGTAATATCAATAGAGAAATAATCTCTAGACACATCATTTTATATATATATAATTATATTTAGAAAATCTTTAATATAAAATAATTTTTATACATAAACAAAAAACAAGATAGAGATTTCATTATAATTCTAACTAGAGATATAAAACTTTTATATTTTTTCAGTTTACTTAAGTTGCTATCCATTACATAAATATTTATACGTTTTCTATAAAAGAAATATTCTACTGGAATAACTATTATTGTTTTTAATATACATCAAGTTCGTAAATAATAAATATATATTAAAGCACTTATTGGATTTGATATTGTAATCATATCCATGAAGACATTATGTCAATCTAATCACTCATATTATCGGACAATTACATGCCCATAAACATTAATAGGGATTAGATTGATGTAATGTCTAGATAGATATGAATACAATATCAAATTCGATAAGAGCATTGAGTGTTACATTGGTGGTTTTTCAAAGAAATGTATGGATATATATTGTAATGGGATAATAATTGATCTGCTACTCTATTACCTCTCTATTGGTTTGGGGAGCGTCTGTAATGAAACAAAAGAAATTGCCCTACATATTTTAGATAATCATTTCTTACTGACACAAAAATGAAAAAAATAATAATAAAGAAATGCCCTTGTCATTTGAATATTATTTATAACAGAGAAAATCATGTACCAATAAATAGAAACTCTGTTATAACCTGTATAAAATTATTTAGCTCACTGGATAGTTACACTAATGCAATAACAATTTTTCCAATAAATAATTATTTACATTGTCTACTACACTAAAATAAAATACTGATGACAATCTTTATTAAAACTTAATTTATTCAGATAGCATTTTAAACAAAAGAAAACAAACAAGGTCATCGCTTCAGATATCACCAAATCTATTCATTGTCCCCAAATAAACTACAATAAGCAGTGAAATCATATATTATTTTCCTAAACAATGGTATATGTCTAAGATATCCATTTAATTTGTAATTGAATAAAATCAAATCAATAAACAACTAAGTTCTGATATACTTTACTAATCAAATATTTCATATAGTAATGTACATTTATGATAAAATTTAATGATATTCCTTAACTGAATAAATTTATAAATGGTTATGATAACACTTAGAGAATGTGTTATAAACCTACAATGTCTATAATGTTTAAATAAAATAAACCATCAATCCGTTTTATATCTAGTTTAATAAAATGTTAAAAATAATAATAACTCATCCACTATACTTTACATTAATATACTATTATTGCTTAAATTATATATCAAAATGAAATATTCTACAAGAACTCATTATCAATAAACCTATTAAATAAATTTGCATTTTTAATATCCAATCATATCATTATATCAAATATAAAGTAGGTTTCTATTAAATATTTACCAATCACAATTAATGAATCCTATCCATCTATTTAAATTCCGTGTAAATCAATTATTAAAATGGATTGTATGACAACTAAACCATATAAAACAATTATTGGCCTTTTATTTAAGTCAGAGATAGGTACTAAAATTTAATAGTTAATTAAACATCCATCTCAAAGAAGTTTAAAGATAATTAAGACAGATCATTCTGACTAATGACAGAATAAAACCTATCAAGATGTTTATAACTGGACCAGATAAGCTCTTAATAATTAACTGTGAACTAATTATATTATTTATACAATCGAGATCAATCCAGATAAAATAATCAAATATTTCAATATAATGACCACATATAGTTTATCACTAAGGATACTTAAAAATAATCCTCTAATAATATATGGATGAATGTACTGCATCAAAAACATAGAAGTTACAAGTTTTTATTATTTGATTAATTATATCTGAATAAAAACCATGGTAAAAATGTACAACAAAGAAAATCTGATATGTTAATGAACATAAAAACAATGGGAAAAAGTGAACATTTAACAGAATATCAATATAAAAGATGCTAAAAAAATTTTAGTTTTATTTTGCTATAGTTATGAAATTTTATGATAGCCTATATATCACTTAAAATGTTGTTTGGCTTTGTACTTTGAAAAAACTCATATCAATCCAATATCAGTCCAGAAATTTGTGAAGATTTATTTTAATAATGATCACATAAATTAAGACAACAATAAAGTTATATAAATACTAATATAAAAGCAATAATTTAAAACTTTTTCTAATAACTCTTTTCATAATATATTTTTAATAAACTCTGGTATTGTGGCTTCTAAGATGTACTTAAAACAACAATTAGCATAATTCTATACAGCAAGAACATTCAAAAATAATTTAATAGCTATAGATGTATCATTTATTAAAGTACACAGAAAATATTAAAGTTATTACATTTAATAAAACCTGAGGTGTTTATATCAAGGCAAAAAACTAAATTACATATAATTATTATATAAAACTTATTGTATTTTTTTTTTACAAATATGATGCTAAGCTTTTTTTAATTGTTTCAAATTTTTACTCTCTTAATTGAAATTAAAAGACATAATCAAAAGTTGAATAACTGATATGAATATTCTTAAAAACCCCATAAAAATAGTATTATGTAAGGTTCATATTAGAATTGATATTCACCTTTTTTCTAATAGTGGCATTTCCGACTTAATTTTTTTTGAAGCACTCTTTTTCTTTATTCACTTTGTGTGTGTGTATATATATATATATATAATTTAAAATAAATAATAATGCTTAAATTGTTCACATTTTTGAAAGCCTCTAAGAGATATTTGGATTATATTTGCAACATTTTATTTTATTATTAAACCTTAATTCTGGGTATATTCATATTTTTAATCATATTTATTAGAAATATAAATTTACAAATAAAAAGTATTCTTACTAATCAGAACAATAGTTGTTATCCTTACACAATTGCTGATAAAAATATTAAATAAACAAAAGAATATTTTCCTGAATGTTTGTAATGATGGTATATATATTATTCTTATACATAGGATTATTTCCATCATCTAATATGTAAATTAGTGAATAGCTTTAAAAAAAAAAATTAAACTTAATTTAAAATTTCCATTATATTCTACTGTCAATAATACACACAGGTTAGTATATAACAACATTTTGAATTGTATAATTCTCCTCTCTTCTTCATGCATTTAAGCATGACCAGTGACAGTAATAGCATGGGAATTGAATCTGGAACTCTTGAATATCTGCCAAAGACAGAATTATTTTAACTACATTTCAACAATACAAGTAAAGCATCATAAAGCAATTTTAAAATTCCACTTATAATTTTTTAAAATGATAGAAAATAACTACAATGATTCTGAAGGCATCCCCCCCCCCAACCAATCACAATTTTCTGCTTCACTATCATTATGTTTCTCTTGACCTGTCTTCTTAAAAATGAATATTTTCAAACAGGTATGAATGTGATCATAAATATTTTTGTCTTAAAATAAATAATTTTCAAATATTTCACTAAAAAGATGCATAAATAAACTATGGAAAATATATAATTTTTCTTTTTGAAGTTATACAAATAAAGAAACATTTGCAAAAGCTCTCATAAATACTCTTGGGGCCTATTAATCAGAAGCTTTTTTGACTTGTTTGTATTAGTTTTTCTGTAAAATACCGTCTTCTTAAGATTTTTTTAAAAACTAATAAATCAATATATATATATTACCAGTTTTTTCTGTCCAATAAACACAAAACTGGCAAACTAATGTTGGAATAACCAAATGAAAGTGAATCTAAGATTTAAGCAATCTCAGAAACATCCTTTGTAAGAGAGAATTTGTTTATATTAGTGGAAAGATTAATAGTCTCGAGTGTCTTAGTATGATGATATAGTGATGAAACCAAAGAGTAATGATCTATGAATTGCAGTTTGTTCACCACTTTTGTTACACAAATGTCATGTGACATCCTGAATCACAAATAACATGATTACAATTGCTACCATAACAATTCTTTCAATAAAATGTTTACAAAGATATTAAATAAAATTTCAGTTGAATATCTATATTCAATAACAAAAATAATGAATAATAATTACAATAAAATTACATATAAATAATATATTTAATGCACTATTTGATTTTAATACAACTAATAGATTTTAGTCCTTCTCTTTTTATTACTTCTAATACTAGTTAATCTGTTGAATTTTGCTTCTTTTCTTTGTCTATGTTATTTTATAAGTAATGTAAAGACACTCCCCAAGAAAAGATTAAATTTTATTTGACAATTTAACAAATACGTTGCTGAATAATGCAAAAAAGCTTAATTTCCATAAATCATTGTGGAAAATTGGAACAATATGACTAGTTTATTCACAAGATGAGAATATTCCATTTTTATATCAATCCAGAATGTATCAATTTCAACTTAAGTTTTCATTTTAAAGTTTCATCATTTCTTAATTTAGTTAGTGTTTTCTGCTCTAGATTCTTTTCCTATTTTTAATATTACATAAAAAAAATTATAATATATAGGGTATATGAGCACAGACTTTCACATGACCAACCACTCTATCTCATATCACTGATACACTTGAACACATATGTTGAAAAGATAAATAATCATCAATACATGTATTTCAAGCTAAACCAGCAATCATCAGTTGGTCCAGATTATCATCTCTACATATGTATGCAATAAGTGCTCAAATACATATTAAGATAGCCAATCTTCATACTTTAATGGACAGGTTTCAATCCACTCCACACTCCAACTCTTCAACCATCCATCCAATTGGAAATCTGATAATGGAATGTTCAAAGGTCACCCTGCATCTTATTTCTAAGCACTTAGAAATGTCTTTGCTGTATTTTTGTGCACCAATGCATCCAGTAGATATATATAGAATTATGAAATAACTAAAATTAAGATGTTAAAAAAATTATGATGATTAAATGTTTGGTCATTATATTCTGTGTTTAATAATCTATCTGCAGACAATTTAATTTATATATTTAAAAATATTTTTTCCCTAATTTTTTTTTCAATAATAACTTTATCCAAAAGCATATTAATTTATGTGGGAATAATAAAATTATAATTTTTGTACAAATAATATTTTAATTTTTTGAAAGATTTATTTTTATAATGTTACATAAAATAAATCTTTCAATAAAATTTGTTCTATAGAAGTATTTTTTCTAATATCTTTTAACATCATCACACTTTTTCCCTGGAATATGTTTATGGTGCCACTGTGTTTTGACTTGAACTTAATCTCTTGTGGCTATCTTTACTGTTGTTTTGCCATTTTGTATTTATTTGGCAGCAAAAACTGGAACCAGAATAATATTTATTTATTAATTCTAAATAAACCATCAAGATGGCAGTATTATATAAATATCTTTTTTTAAAATAATAGAAGTAGAAGGGATTGTGAATGATGTAAATGGAGAGTAGAATGATAAGAATAAGTTAGAAGAATATAAAATAAAAGTAGTAGAAATCATGGAAAAGTTTGTTGGAGATAGGTATAAGAACTGGTGTAATGAAGTAGAGAAAGTGGCAAATAGGGTTTTAGATGAGAATATTCAGAAGAATAGAATAGAAAAGTGAGAATTAGTAAAACTGCAAAAGAGACAAAAAAAGCATGCAGAGAATATAAATATGCTATTAAAAACAAAGAAAGTGAACAAATGTTAATATTTAATGAGAAAAATGTTTTAATTTTTTTTGCTAAAATAGATAATTATATAGAGAGAACGAAATTAAATAGTAAATTATTGGAGGATATTAATAAAAGTGGAAGACATAGGAGTAAAAAAAAAAGTGTAAATATATTAAAAGAAGGAATGTAGGGGAGAGAGAAATAGTATTACTCAATGATGAGGAAAAAAAGTGTAGCTCTAGAGAAAAATTAAAGACAATCTTAAATAAGTATGTTATGGATATATAAAATATGTTAGATATGAAAAACAGAGTGATAACAAACAGAAAAGCATGTAGTAATGGAAATATACAGAAAACAAATTGAATGCAGCAAGAAAGAAATTGAAAAATAGAAAGATAAGAGGTTTAGATGGATGGGCAGCAGAAATGGTGATAAATTTGGAAAATAGAGCAAACTTAAATTTATTATCATGTTTTAATAAGACCAATTTCCAGATAGCTGGAATAATACAAGAGTGAGGCTATTATTTAAAGAAAAAGATAAGAAACATAAAAAGATAAACAATTATAGACTTGTAGAGATAATGTCAATGACATATAAAGTTTTTGCATAGGTGGTGGCTGAAAGGTGGCAAATGGATGGAAGAAAATAATATGGTAGGAGAAAAAATTAATAGGCATACAGGAAATACTTTATTTGTAGTCACATAACTTATAGATATGAATAGGAATACAAGTAGGCAGTCTTCATAAATATGGTCTTCATAAATGTAGTCTTTACAAATATGGTTTTATAGATATACAGAAGGCATATGATAGAGTAAATAGAAATAGATTATGGGTAAGTTTAGTAAATTTGGGAATAAATGAAGCTTTAGTGAATCTTATTAAGAGATTGTATGAAAATAATTACTATACTTATCAATTAGGAAATATAGAATGTTAAAGTCAAAAATGGGATGAAACTAAGGCAAGAATGCCTTATGTCACCTATTTTGTTTTTGTTATATTTGAGAGAGCAATATAAAGACTAGGAAGAAGGATAGAGGTACCATTAATAGATTGCAAGGAATGTTTATTTTATCAGATCTTTTATTTGCTGATATCTTTTTATACACAGAAAGTAGGAAAAATATGGAAGTTATGCTAAAGCCTTGTGCATGGATGGGTGAAGAGATGGGGATTAAATTTAGTGAAGAAAAATAAAAAGTAATGATGATAAATGCTGGTGAAAGAGAAGAAAAAAATTTTTTACTGGGGGTTATAAAGTTAAATGTGGTGAATAGGTATAACTATTTGGGAATCATCTTAAATAATCAGAGAAATTGCTTGGAATAATGGGAGAAAACAATTGATAAATGAAGCAAAGAAAAAAAAAGGATTGATAAAGAAATTGATAGTATTTTCATATAATAAATATGATAGCAAAAATTTTGTAAAAGGGAGTGACTGTAGCAGGGTTAACTTATGGCAACAAGGCATTATATGTTAGTAAAGGGGTGCTAGATTACTTAGAAAAAGTACACAGGAAAACCTGCATTAGATGTAGATGTGTGGATGGCAAAAGAGGCAATTCAGGGAGAAATGGGATGGTCAAGTTTTTATATGAGAGATACAAAAATCAAAATAAAAATGTTAGGTAGAATGCAATTAATGGATAGTAAGAGAATAGCCAAAATAGTATTTAACTGGATTAAGAGTAAAGGACAGGCAACCAAATGAGCAAGAAAGATAGTACAATATGCAGAAGATTTGGATACAGACTTTATATCAATATACTTAGACAAAAGGTGGGATGATTGTGCTAGGAGGATTGTTTAGTAATATAGTGGCAAAGAATAGGACAAGAATAGATACATTAATAAAAAATAGGGAGCTGGAAAACTAGTATGGAGAGTAAAAAGAGTTTAGATATGTATATAGAAGCAAATAGAATATTGAGTGTAAGTTAATTGATGATAATAGCAAGGAAAGAAGTTTACTGTTTAAGGCTCAAACAGGATTGTTAGCAACAACAAAATATATGTGGATTATTTAGTCTGCAAGTTATGTAAGGAAGGCATGGAAAATATTATGCATCTGCTAATTGAATGTAAATGCTTAATAAATAGAAAAAATACAAATAATGAAGTAGTGAGACAATAAATATAAACAAAATGATTATACAGAAAGTGGGCTGTTGGTTTTTTTGCTGGGTTTGGAAAAAGATAAGGGAAATCTAGATATAAAGGCCATAGAGTGGATAAATTTGATGTTGTAGAAATGGGATGGAGCAGAGTAAAGAAGATGAGAAAAATTTAGAGTGGAAAATGGAAAGGGAAGATAAGGTGGCTAACAGGTTTCTCTGGGCATAGTGGCTGTTAGATTCCTGACTTTGATAAAGAAGTGGTCATATCATTTCACAATTCAAAAAAGCCAGCAGATAATAAGACTCCACCTATAAGGTTGCTGATTAGTGTTTTCTAGTTTGTCCTGCAAGAAAGTACTTGTGAGAGCTTTCAGCTTTTGAGTGCATTCATTCTTTTGTTAAATTTCAATAATGAAAACATATTTTCCATAGTTTATATATGTGTTTGTGATTGTTTTTCACAAAATATTTGTTTAACATTTATTATTTTAAAAAACAATTTAACAGATATTAATAATTTATGGCTGAAACTTGTAATGGGCTAATATAGTAATCCAATATTTAAAAGCATGCTAATCAAGACTGTGACCTCTAAAACATATATGATGTAAATTAAGAAGCTTTGGTTTATAGTTGTCACAAAACATTAAGAATACAAAAGTTAAATAACTAATTAATTAAAATTTACTTATTTTATTATATTGGCAAAATTCCTATATTTTTATAAGTTTAAAAGTGTGTTATTTGAAAACTCTTCTTAAAAACAAATAATCTATAAATAATTATTATATAAAAAAAGCAGGCAATAAATCACTGTCTTAAAATAATTGACTTTTAAAAATAAAATTTAAATGTAATGTACTTCTTTTCTTCCTCCTCTCTTCTCTCTCTCTCACTCTCTAAATGATAATATATATATATATATAATGTTCTGGGTTTATGTCATTTTTTATTCATTATGATAAATTGCTTAATTCAACTATACGATTTTATTATCAAGTTCTAATAGCCAAATTTTATTATTAACAGAAATACTTAATTTTTAAAAAAATGTTTAAAAAAATATTTTTTTTAATTACTAATCACAGACATAGAAACATTAATTTCTTTTTCAAAACAATTAATAACATAATATATGATTAGTTGTAGCGATGACGGGAGAGGGGTTTTAAAATATAAATTTTGATTTTGGAATCAAGTTTAAAATAAATCATTAAAAAAAAAATTAATTTTATTTTTTTATTATTTGCAAATTACAGGAAGATTTTGAAATTATCTCAAATCACGGAAATTTTCTAGCACAAAAAACATTTTTTAAAAATCCATTTTTCTTTTAAATTTTCCTCATAATTAATTTTCTATTGATCAATAATATTTTTATTTTAACATTAACAATTATATAATATTATTAAAACTTATAATTTTAAATACATTATCTCAAGCAATTAAAATAAATATTGTTTAGTAAATCATGTAACAATATATAGCAGCATACAAAATATAGAGGCATACTATCATCACTAATCTGAATTTAAAATCCTATTTTTCAAATGCTTTTAAATCAGGCAACACGACATCACAAAGATATACCCAGACCTCAATTTTCTTAACACATACATTCAAAAAACAATGAATTGTTAAAAAAAAATCAGGAAAATCTGAATGCTGTGTGAATACATTGAATACATATATGTGTATTCTAACTGCATTTGATGTATAAAATTAAAAAAAAAATACTTGCAATTTTATGTAAAAAAAAATACTGCATTTTCTAATGTTAGATTGTTTCTTTAGCTGACATCAAAGAAGACAAACTGCATAATCAATTTTCTATCTATAATATATATTTTATAACGAAATTAAATTAATCCTCAAGCTTCATAAAATTTCCACTGTCTGCATAGTCTACAATCATAAAACTATGATTATTTTCTAAAAATTTCTTTTCAATAACAAATGAAACAAGCAAATTCTGTATGACAGCAATTACTAATGTCAGATTAAATTATTACATCAGTCATGATGTAATTATATTAAGAGTTTAATACTCTTAATATAATTTTATAAAGAAGTTAAATTTACTCTTAAGCTGTGGAATATTCTCAACTTATTATAGAGTAATTTCCAAAAGCAAAAAAAAAAAAAGTATGATTCTATGCTTAAAGATTTTTTCAAGTAACATATAAAACAGAATACAATAATAATATTTATTATTGGATTATTACATTATTGCAACAGCCAAGATTTAAAAAAAAACAGATGATCAATTTAATAACTTTAAGGCTGGACATATTCCTAGAAGATATGATAATAGAAATCTTAAAGTGGATTCCAAGAGATTTTTAAAGACCCAAAAAGAGACCACATGTGAGATGTATGGATGAAATCAGAAAGTGAGTAGGGGTAAAAGAGCCTATAATTTGGAGATTAATTGAACTTGGAAAGACCTTCATCCTGCAGTGGATTGATAATGGTTGACAATGATGATGATGACAAATACATTTTTACAAAAAGTTAATATAGTAATATACAAAAGCAAAAGAAATGTTATTTTCTATATTAAAAATATTTTTTTAAAAACTGAATGTTTGATTATAATTGTGTTAGCTATTTGTATAACACAATATGAGCAAACAGTATTGTTTCCATAATATTACATCTTTACAAAGAAGTTTATTTATACAGTGTCTATGAAAGTCAAATCAAAGCATTTGCACATCTATGCTAAACGTTCACTTTCAAAAAAGGAAAAAAAAAGTGCCAATAGTTTTAATGTCGGAGCAAAGTAGTATAATTCTAATATAATTTACAAATATATTTTCAGAATATATATATATTTCCTCATTATGAAAAAAAAAAAACATGAATTGTTAACAAGTTATATTAATTTAATCAATATTTATTTTCAACTCTGTTCTTAAGTAATGAAGGTGTTAAGTAATAAAAAAGTTTTTAAGCACTTTTTTTTATGATCATTTTTACAACAGACAAAAATGGTTGTTTTTATTATAGCACAGTATTCAATTTACATTAATATATTATATTTAATTTTTAAACATTTTGCATTTTACCAATATAGTTTACAAGTTACGATTTAAATCACTTTATTTTTAAAAAAATTCTCAATCTGAAACGGAGTTTGAATTTCCAAGCTATCAAATTAAAGGTAGTCTATTATATGCAACATTTAAGCTCATAAAAAGAATGTTGACCTAAATCAAGTGAGGGATTTTTAAATATTCCAGTTTTCCTTCTTTAATATTATTTCAAATATAAAGTTTATATATAATTTTTCCTCTAAAATAGTTGACCAATGGATGAACCTATTATCTTAAAAAATAGTAAATGCAAGAGAGAAAAGAGGACAGAGATGCTGAGGAAAAGAAATCAAATAGAAAAAAAAAAGACTTTTTATTAAAATTGTATTTAAAGCACTAAATATTACCAAAACATAATAAAATATTACTAAATAATATATATAAAAATAAAAGATAATGATGTAAGAACTGCTAAAAGAAATAGTATGTTTTATCACCAAAAAAAAAGCATGTACAGAAGAACGGCTAGTATTGTTCCTTTAACAACACCAAAGCTTCATCTAATCCAATAAAAGTAGTTAAAACACATGCATTTAACTTATACAGTCAATTGTGGAAGATATCTAAAAATATATTGCCAGAAAAACTGAGCTGCTGAATAGATTAAGAAATCATCTGTAGAACTGTTTCAAATTCGTTTATCGCAATCAACATTCCAGAGGTTAAAGATTCTTGCTAATCATGGTATCTAAAGCTCTTGTTGGAAATTTAATAGTATCCCAGTTATTTTATTTAGGGTAACAGAGACTGCATTCTAAAAGAAACAGCTTCACCAACTATAGTACTAAATATTTATCAAACTTAAAACTAAAAAAACTGAGGGGGGGGGGATGAAGCAAAATTGTAATATATTGACAAAAATCATAATTTAATAGTAATATTTCACATCCACTTATTATATAAAGTGGCATATTTTGATTCAGTTTAAATTTGATTAAAATATACCTATTATTGTTATATCAATTAATAAAATTTAAAACAATATTTATTATTTCTAACAATAATTTCTCTAATGTTGAAAATAGAAAAGTTGAAACATAAAAGTTGATTGAATAAAAATATTTCTTCTGTCATATCATTTTCATTTTATCATTATTTGTTTCATTTGATATTTAAAAAAATAGAATTGAATTATAATCCCTATTTTCTAGAATCTAATTAATCTGGGCTTATAAAATACTTCACATTTAATAATCATCTATGTTTCATCTTTCTTACTTTATAAAGCAAATAAAATCTGTTTAATATAAATAAGATTCAGAAGTATTCTGATTAATGATGATAGGGCTTGGAACAAGAAATGAAAAAGTTCTATAGAATCAATCCTGTCAATTTGTATTAATATAGTTTACAATTCAGAATTTGACTATTATATATATCACATTCTTACTTTCAAAGTAGGTTCCTAGAAATTAAAATCATTAAGGATAATGAGAAGTGTGGAACAATTCATTTGTTAAAATGACTGGATTTCCTCTATGTGATCTAGTGCAATAGTGGAATATTGGACTAAAACTAAAGATCACCAGTTCAAAGCTCATCTATGTCACTTGACTTCCTGAATGACAATCAATTCAATTATTATTATCATCATCATCTTCTTCTTCATCATCTGATTTTTACTAGCTTATAAAAGAAGTTAAATGTTTTTATTAATAAAAAACATTGAAGGATGTTTATAATTTGTTTTATAACCATTACAAGATCACCATTTTATATCCTTATTATCATCATCTTCTTCTTCTTCATCTTATTTTTACTAGCTTATAAAAGAAGTTAAATGCTTTTATTAATAAAAAACATTGAAGGATGTCTATAATTTGTTTTATAATCATCACAAGATCATCATTTCATATTCTTACATAGGCTGTCACTGCAAATAAATAAATGTGTAACCTTTTAATATTATTATTCTTTATGGTTCAATTACTGTAATTCTTGTGGTATTCAAGCAGTTGTTTTTCATTTTTTAACTTCAGAATAATATTTCAAGAACTGAACAAATTTTTACAACTAAAATTTTTTGCCAATTCTATATATTATGTTCAGTAATTTATTTTTTTTAAAAAAAATGTAAATAATTTATGAATAAATCATATATTTGTCAAGCATTGATGACCTAGTGGTTAGCATAGCTGCCTTCCAATCAGCCAGCTCAGGTTCACTTCCCAGTCAACACATTTGACATATGAAAAAAAAAAAAAATCATATATTTGCCGTATTTTTTTCTAGTGATACTTCTTTCCCTGAAGTGATTTACAATTTCTTCAGCTATCTTCTTCTAAAATTTCTTAATTATTTATCTGAAATAAAAAAATAAATTATAAAAGCTACTATATATTTTATGGAATCCAGAAGATATAGGGAATCTAATTCTATGAACTATACAACTGTCACAAGCTTTACTGTCCATTAGGTTCATCAATTTTTTAAAATTAGATAATATCAATGTTGGCATATTTTTTTTCATATGTCATAGCATCGGCCAGAATGTGAACCCACAACCATCTGCAAACAACTATTTGCTTGCAAGGCTGCTGCGATGACCTCTCGGCTAACAAGGCTTGACATGTTGGCATATTTATACTGAAAATTACTTAATTTTTCAAAAGGTTTCAATTTTTTTTTTAATTCTTATTTTGTATTTAGAGAAGTTTCATTTATTATATATATTGAAACAGAGAAAAATAAATGATTAGACAAGTAAATATGTAGCTGTGTGGTGATGTATACTTTATTGATAATTGCCACAAATTGATCAATATTTTAGGTAATGTAATAAAACATGATAGTTAATACTTTTTATATTAAATGTAAAAATCATAAACTCCATTCTTAATTACTAATAAGGATGAAGATCAAAACCATGAATTTCCATTTTGTAAAGATCATATGAAAAATTTCTTATATAAATACAGATTATATTTCCTGATCATCAATTTACAAATACTGTGAGGAGAATCATATTATTAGTAGCTTCATTATAATTGGGATATATATCAAACATATCCCTAGAGCATCACTTCAATTTACAGAACACTTCACAAAGAAATAATACTCATGTGTCATAATATGCTAATTCCTTTCCTGTTCACTTACCAACAAATTCCCTAGTCTAAACCAAAATATGTTCAGTATTAAAAATAAGCTATTTAAGTACACAATAGAAATAAGACTTAAACAATAATGGTATGTGCACAATTTACTTCCAGCCAACAAAAATAAATAATTTATTAAATCGATTTGATTAATTAAATATTACCCTTGGTTATGTATACACAGATGTAATAAAAATACTACTTTGAATTTATGTACCAGATCAACATCCCCACATGCATTTTAGCTATAAAAAAGGTCTAATTTTTAAAGAGCTAATATATGTAACTTTCATAACCAATTTAATCTGCCATATCTTGCTGACACACAATTTTTGTATTTTAACATTTCACTGTAATTCAAAGACACCTATTATCAGAATGCAAGCAGGGTTGTAGAATCGCAATGAGAAATGAAAAAAAAGTAAACTTAAATAAAAATTGCTATAAATAAAATGAATCTATAAGTATAAAATGAATTAAAAACTATTTACAAATATAACAGTAAAACACTTTTTTATATCTAAGTATATGTATCTACATTATATAAATCAAAAGTCATACTGCAGATTTAAAAATTAGTAAGCTTACTACTGTTGAGATACCTTTCCAAAAATACAGATTTGACTACTGTATAGTAATATTTCTTTGTGCCATTTTATTTCTTTATTAGTTATATTGGCATTTATTTCCAATTTGAGTTTTCAAATTCTTATACATTGTTTCACTTGAGAATGCTAAGGTAACTTTTGAGCAGTAAGAACAATCTTCTATCAATATAGGCAAAAATATTAGCTTTTAAATGATCTACTCTCTGAAAAACCTGGAAGGCATGTCATGGAAACATTTCATTGTTGAAAGACTACATTTTTAAAATATGGATAGTATATTTCTGCATCCAGACAGCATATACTTGAATGCCATTTTAATAAATAATTTTTCAATCATGAGAAAATAAAATATTAGCAACCTACAGTGAGTTAGTTTCCTTATATTTATTTTTATTCTTATAAAAAAATTAATGGCTGATATATTTCTTAATGAATTATATTTATCTTATCTTTCTGATTACTGACAAAAACATGATTTCTGGTCCAAAAGCTTACATCCTTGTTTATAAAAAACTATTTTCTTTAATGGTAATCATAAGTTATCATTCTGTTTTCTTAGAATCCATGTATAATCAAATAATAAGATAATATGCTAATTATAAGATCTTAATTAAATATAATTAATTATATATACACATAAACTGAAGTTTTTATAACCTTTTCTGGTTCTTTTTAAAAAAACACAAGCTGAACATTTAATATTCATTTGTCTTTTTCTAATTTCATATTAAAGCATTTACTTTTCTTAAAATTAGATTTTCCTTATCACTTTTATATAAAGATATAAAAATTTTAAATATAACATTCCCAGATTAAGAAATTAAGAGTAAACTAAATCTCCTAGGTTCTTAAACAATATAAATGCACATTTAAAATATAATTTGCTTTTACATAAAACAATTTCTATATTTATTACGTTTTGATGCAAATTTAACATGCTCTAATGCCATTTTGGACACCAGGGGAACTCCCAAACTATTGCTCGCACAAACATGCAATAAAAGATCTTAGATAATACTGTCCCAAATTAATAATATGTTCCAAATATTTTGTCCAGTCCACATGAAAATTTGCAATTTTATTTTAAAAAACCACAAAAATTTCATAAAAATAAACACAATCAAAAAAATCAAAATTTCAAAAACAATATTTAACAAATATAAACAATTAGCAAAAATAATGTGGCCAAAAATCAAATTATTTTTGCAATCTAATATCAAAAACAATGTTGAGCAAATATTAATAATTGCTAAATGACAAAAAAATGTTGGTGCAATCACATAACTAAAAAAAAATCAACTACTATCATAATAAAAAAAATAGTACTAAATATCACATGATCACCATCTCATGCTAGCACATAACTGTTAGTAAACAGGCAAAACTCTCCATATAGTAATGCCACCTTACTCTGGTTAGCACAAGGTGGCACTACTATATGGAGAGTTTTTGCCTGTTTAATAAAAAATAATATTAAAGTATTTCACTTTTAAAATATTGTGACTGAACACAAATATGTGTTGTCATTAATGTAAATATGGCAGCTAGGAAAAAATTGTATAAACTAACACAAGGATTAATGTACTTAACCTAAAGTATTTTAATACTATAATTAACAAAAAAAATCAATAATAATCAATATTATCAAAAGTAGCAAATAATAAAGCCAAACATTATGGATTTTATGTTAAATGAAAAATAAAAATTTCAAAAACAATATTTAGAGTTTAACAAAGTATTTTAATTTCACAATCAACCACATTTTAAATGTTATCAAATCTTCAATAAAGACATAGTAAAATCTTTAGATATGACAGAAAAAAGTGCATGACAAGTAAATTTAATTATGAAAAAAGGGTTGAAATGAAAGTATTGTAATTTTACAATTAACAAACAACACATTTTAAATGTCATCAAATAATCAGTTATGAAAGATATATTAAAATCCCAATATATGATGGCAGAATACAAAAAAAATGCATAATGCAATAAACTCAATTATAAAAAGAGTGCACTGAAATGAAAGTATAAAAAGCATTACATTTTAAATGTCATCAAATGTTCAATTATGAGAGAAATATTATTAATGAATATAAGCCAGGTATAATAATTATTAAAATTAATAAATAAAATAATAAAACCATATTATACACAATTAACAAATTAAAACATAAAAATCATTAAACCAACATAAAAACTTAGATGTAAAAAACCTGTACAAATACTTATCAGTTTTTCAAATATTAATATTAATTCTCAAATTAACAAATATAAAAAATTATATTTCATGTTGATTTTTCAAAATTAAAAATAGATTTCATATTACCTCAATGTGTGCAAACCAGTGTGCTACTTTTTCACATGGTAGGCAGAAAAAAAAAAGAAAAAAAATACTAAGGTCACATTGTTATCCCACAGGGATCCCTTTGACCTCTTATTTTTTTAGCGTGGAACATAAAATAATAACAGACTAAAAAATTTAAACAAATTTTAAAATATTTATAATCTTAAAGTAGTATGCTTGCATGAGTGAAATCTGTACAAGAATTATGTGGGCAATATTTACTTTATGTTGATTATTTTTGATCAATAAATAGATATATTACCTGTAAATACCTGAGGGGGGATAGAAAGGCTATTTCCAGGCTTGTTCCTCAATATTTCAAGCATTTTAAATGTTTTATACCTAAATATAAAATGGGAAAAAAGTAATGTTTTGTCCATCAAACAAAATTAACGCAGGTGTTTTTTAAAATATTTTTAAATCTATAAATATAATTACTGAGGGTTTTTTTTAATTTGATGTAATTGTTTTGTTTGTTACTAATAGTAATAATACTTGTTAATTGTAAAATTACAATACTTTTGTTTCAGCACATTTCTTTTCATAATAGAATTCATTAGTCACACGCTTTTTTCTGTATTATTCTACCATATCTAAGGATTTTAATATGTCTCTCATAATTGATCATTTGATGACATTTAAAATTATTGATTGTAAAATTAAAATACTCTGTCACACTTTAAATATTGTTTTCAAAATTTTTATTTTTCATTGGACACAAAGTCCATAATGTTTTGATTTTAATATTTGCTATTTTTGATAATATGGATTTATTGGTTTTTCTTGTTAATTATAATATTAAAACACTTTAGTTTAATCACATTGATGCTTGTGTTAGTTTATACACCCCCCATCTGCGTCCATACTTACATTAATACCAGCATGTTTGTGTTTTGCCACAATATTTTAAAAGTGAAATAATTTAGTATTATTGTGAATGTTTTATTACAATAGTAACTGATTTTTTTGGTTATGTGATTACATTAACTTTCTCTGTCCTTTATCAATTGTTACTATTTGCTAAACATTGGTTTTTTATATTTGATTGAGATAGTAATTTGATTTTTTCATCACATGAATACACCAGTAATGTTTTTTTTTATTTATTTTATCATTTACTAAGTACTTATATTTGTTACATATTGTTTTTGAAATTTTGCTTTTTTTTATTATATTTATTGCTATGAAATTTGTTTGTTTTTTTAATTTTTTGATGAAAATCACAATTTTTTACATGGAATGAACAATATCTGGAATGGTTGTTATTAATTTTGGTGACATTATCTAAGATCTTTTATTGTTAATGTCAGTAATGATTTGGGGGCTCTCTGGTGTCCAAAATGATATAAAGCACATACTAAATTGGCACCAAATTTTTACCTTTATAAACATTTTATTCCCTTTGAACTTAATATATTTGATTTGAATACTTCTCAATTATTTGATTTTGGTATTTATTTCTTAATACTATTTAGCATAACATTTGTACTTATTCCAGTGAATTCTATCGAGTGTATTACTGGATACATTCATATTATTACAATATATTTAAACAGCTTTCCTAAAGTAGTGTTGTATTTCTTTCTACCATATTTACAATCTGGATTCAATTCTACTTTAAGTATCCATCTATAAATAAAACATTTAATAAACTAAATATTCTTTAACAAATAGGTATCATTCTTAATTAAAGCCTAAAATTAAACACAAAAGAAAAACTATTTAATGCCTCATTCTCGCAATTAAGAAGTCCTAAGTGTAACATCTTCAAAATCATCATTCCTATATGAGAGACTGTTAGATAAGTCTTTGCACTATAATGAGCTATTTAAAGGTTATTTTACTCTTTTTCCTAAAAACTTTTTTTTCATAATTTTTCTAATTTTCGTCCACTATTTATTACAGTGTTGTTTTTATCATTGGTGTGTTTAAACTCTAATTGGGAATATTGGTATGTATTTACCTTATTCTTAAAACGAATACCCAAGTACCTTTTTTATTTAACTGTTTTTTTTTAAAAAAAATATTTTAATTCTAAATGAAGGAGCTATTAGTAGCTTGTAGGATTTGATTTAATATCTTTCATTAATAATGTTTTAGTAACAAATTAATAAAATAACATCCAAAATATATATTTTGTATGCTATTAAACTTTTTGTTTCTACAATCGTGAAGTTGTATTTACTTTTACGTTTTTATTGACGTTTCAGCATATCAATTTGGTCTTTCATTTATTTTCAGGACTTGATAAATTATCAATTCATTTTATTATAAAATTAATCTATGTACTTTTGCATTTCTAATTTTATTATTCATTATATTCGTATTGAACATTTTCTCCTGGTGTTAAAAGCAATGTGTTTTGACAACTGAGCTCCATGTAACTATTTATATCTTTGAACTTTAACTAATAAAATAATTATTGGCCTGCCATCTTAAAGAGAAACTTGATAAAAGTGTTACAATGTGCGTTTCTCTCTTGAAGAATTCTTAGTAAATAAATAAATAATTTTGAAAATGTAGAATTAACTCATAATAATTAAATTGGTCAGATAAGCAAATATAATCCAATAGATTGCTAAAAAATATTAAACATATTATTCTTAACCATATTTATACATGCAAATATTATTACATATACGCTGTCATACGCACAAAAGTTTTAAAAAAATATACGCAATGAGCATACCTATTAATGAATAGTAATTAAAATTATTTCACGAATAAAGCAAATATCTTAAAACAGAGTAAAATTTAAAATTCAATTGAATTTGAAAATAAACGTCTGCCAAAATAAGTAAATAAACAAAACATAAACTTTTCAATTTTTAACTTAAAGACTGTTTGTTTTTATGCTGACACTCTAATAATTGTAGGAAGATAAGAGCAAAGGTTTAACAGTATGATAATATTTCGCAGAAACTATCAATTTTATAACAGTAGCATTTTTTTTTATTTTTAAAAGAAATTTTCTTATACAAATTCAAAGTTGCTGGTTAGCCGAAAGGTCAGCGCAGCCGCCTTGCAGCAAGCAGTTGGTCGCAGACGGTTGTTGCGGGTTCGCCTCCCGGCCGAGGCTATGACATATGAAATATATATATATTTAAATAATATCATCATCATCATCATGATTTTTAACTTTTACTGATCATTGCAATTGAAGATCTTTCTAAATTTAACTCATAGTTCTTCTCCACATCATCTACGAAACTTTATTATTTAGTGCATTTATCTTATATGTGATCAACTTCTAGGTCTTTTACAACCTTATGATATTCAACTTAGAACTTCAATTGTTCGTCATTTACCATATGTTCAGGCTACTTCCATTTCAGTAATTTATTCTTTCAATGATGTCTATAATATCCTGTTTGCTATCTCATCTATATATTTAATTTTTAATCTCTTCTTATTACTCCTAATATAGATCTCTCCATACTTTTACTTTATTATGTGGTCTGAAGTTCCTCTATTACTCTGCCCAAGTATAAGATACATAAGTAAAAACTAGTAAAACACATTAAAAATCTTCCTTTTCAAATACTTAGGCATATTTCCTTTTAACACTAAGTTATTTCTACCAAAATACTTCATCCAAGTTTAATTCTATAAATTAATTTTAACCATTATATTTATATCTGTATTAATAATCTGACTAAAGTATTTATAATTATCAATTTATAATTTCTAATTATCAATCTTTATTTTCTTCTGAGAAAATCTATTTAAGATTAGTTTATTAGCATTTGTCTTTAAATCTATTTTCTATTTTAAGTTGATAACTCTTACAAAATTTCATGAAACTCTGAAGCATTATTTGCAAAAATAACTACTTCATTGGAAAAATTGAAATGATTTTATTAACTTCCACTTACATTTATTCCTTGAGCTTTCTATTTTATTCCACAAAATATTTGTTCTAAAACTGCTGTAAAAAACTTTATAAATATGCAATCACCATGCTATACATCTTTCTCAATGTTAATCCTCTTAGTAACAATCATGAAATTTAATAACTATTGATGCTCAGAACAGGATAATATTCAGGGTCTATACATTGTTAATGCAAAATTTCTATAGGACCACATTAAAATCACTTTCTAAATTCAGCTTTCCTTTAGGTTCACTATATACAAGGTGTAATTACCTTGATAAAAAATCTTTTATAAAACTGATAGAAGACTGAAGGTCTATAATTTTTATTTTCTTTATCACCTTTCTTAAACATTCTTCCATTCACCTGGGGCATCTTTATTATTTGGACATTTTATTTTTAATTATTGTCAACAATGTTATTACTTACTCACTTCTTTTAATATACAGGTAACAATTATATTATTTCATGATCTTTTCCCTTCTTTAAAAATTTAATTACATGTCTCATCTTTTCATTTAACATGTTATAAAGATAACTTTGTTCTTTATATCATTCTTTGCAGAAATTTCCCCATATTTCATGATAGTAATTCTCTTTTTACTGAACATTCTATCTTTTCATATTATTGCTGAAACAATTTTTTTCTGATACTAAGATATTATTTTATATTTTTGAAACTTTAAATCTCTTCTATAGCTGTTTTTCCAATTGAATTATATTTTCTTATATTATTATTAATTCATTCTAATATGATTTTATAGAATTATAGATATCCAATTTTTTTAATGGGTCATTTTTAAATATTTTAATATTCCTTCTTTTCTTTATATATTGTCTTGTTTCAGTTGAATATTTATTGTGAATTGTTGCCTTTGTATACAAGTAGTTTTTGTATACAAACGATTTTTGTTACAGTTCTTAATGGAATAACAACTGCCTTATTGATCTCATGTGAGGATAAACCATCTTCAAAGTCTGCTGCTTTAAAATTATTTGCATTTTTTAATTACACTTTATTAAAGTGCTTCTAAAGGTTAGAAATATTAACTATTACTATTGACTTTCTTAATAATTTTTAATTCCTTATTAACTTGTATCAAACATTACTAATTGATAAGTACTTTCTAAGTTAAATCTATTAAAAACACTACAATTTTGAAATACATTTTCTGTTATTCAAATATATATAATTCAATTCTTTTATAGCATTATTTAGATGCTTCAATATCCATTTCTTAAAAAAAGAATTCATAATATATATAAATATTTCTTTTTATGCAAACTCTACAAGTCTGTGATATCTTTCATTTCTATCATCACAATCAATTTTTTCCATAGCACTTCCATCTTTTAATCATTTTCCAATTCTAGTATTAGTCTCCCATGACAATTTCTTATTATGATGAAATATAGGATTTTTATATAGGTATACGAAATACTTTTGATCATACATACCAAACAATATTTTTAATTTGTTGGAGCATAAACTAAACTATCTGCATTTGTATCTTCCATTAATTTGAAAAATCAATTCTTGTCATTTACATGCTAAATCATCAATCCCTATAATACTATTCTTTCGCTATTTATTTATAATAAATTTCACCCACCCTCCTTTTGCTTCAAATATTTGTGCCTTTTTAGTAAAGCGTATGTTCACTTTTCAAATCAATTGTCTCTTCACATTTTCTAATGTCCCATTTAATACTAAATTGTTCTACTAATTCATGCAATCTTCCTCTACTTGAGAAATTGTTGTAGATATCTATATTAAAAGGTTATCATAACGTGTGAATCTAAACCTGCAATCTTACATTCTTAACCTCTTTCACCTTCGCCAACATTTAATGCCTTGCCTGATAACTTTCCAGCTTCCCGTAAATAAAGACCATAGTATAGTTTGGACTATCATGATTATAACTACACAAAAAAGGCCATTTAAACAGTTAGTTACATTACTTTAAAAAAAAAAAACTCATCTGATGTTTCAGTTAAAAAAAAGATCATCATATTTCTTTAAGTAAAAACAGATGCAAAAAGCTAGTAAATTTATCACATTGATCATACTTATTTATTTATTATACTGTATAAATAATCACATAGTAAAACAGCTGCAACAGGAATGTATGGAACAAACATTAAAAAAATTATCCTAGTCAGTTCTTATACGGCCTGAAAAAGGAATCAAACCTTTCAGTTAAAAGCAAACACTTTTCTGAAGCCTTTATATATATAAATACTAATAAAAACACACACACAATTACTTCTCTATAAAGCTACTTTAATATTTCAACCAGCAGACTGGTTTTCATCAGAAAGCATAGCAAAATGGCTATTTCCAGAATTTAAACAATAAAAAATTACAAACATTTTATATATCAGATAACAAAATTAATTCTTATAAACTAAAATTTTTTATACAACAATTCTTATCAATCAACCAACTGATAAATATCTCATACTTTTTTAACACAAACAAAAAAGCAGTAATTACATTCTTATTAAATACTTATAAAATTTAACAAAACATATAAAATCCTACAAAAATAAAAATAAAAAAACCTTTAGAAACACAAATATAATTATTCTAATACATGTATCTATACTATAAATGACTGTATAAGAATTACATACAACAAAACTATACAAAACTTTGTACAAAAAATTACAAAAAAAACTCTTTCAAAAAAAACCTTTTTTTAAAAAAAAAAATTAAATCTATATATATATTATTACATAAAAAAACCCATAAAAATATATTTTATATATATATACTGAAACGATCATTTTCATCCATCTGCCCATTTCACTTATTTTACCCACACATCTATCCATATGCCAGGTTTAAACTCTCTCAGAATACTTATTTAAATAATCTCAAACTACTATATATGCAGAATCACATATATATATATATGGGTGGTATGTCTATAATTTAATAGCATAGGTATAGATTACAGATAGGTATCCAGTTCATAAATATTTCTAGTTTAAGAAATTCATTTCATAAATATTTCTAATTTAGGAAATATTTTAGTTTAAATTATTGTTATGTTATTGGTATATATTACAGATATATATTCATTTTATAAATATTTTTAGTTTGAGAAATTCATGTTATAAATATTTCTAGTTTAAGAAATATTTTAGTTAAATAATTTAGCCAATTTTATTGCTGTAAAATTATTGAAATTGCATACGTATATTTCCTGTTATTCTGCACGTATGGTTATAAAATTAGTCTTCTACTAATTATGAAAGTAACTTTGTCAAAATAACATTTCGATTTTTGTAAACAATTTTCAAAGTAGGTCACGCATTGGTCCTAAAATAGCGTGGACTTGATTTGTAAATATAAAATGTTAATAACAAATTAACACAGGAAAACAAAATCTCAATTAGTTGTTATAATTAAAAATGTGTTTCTAAAATAAATAAATGAGTTTTTCTATTGGTTGTAACTATTAACTATGTTTTGCTAAAATAAATAAATGGACTTTCAGCTACATACAGACTCGTAAAATTAAACAGGTGGCCAGAGTTTGAAAAGTATAAATGCTAAAAGTTTTGTCACCAAGGAATCGATCATATATATAATAAAAGAGTTATAAGCAGAACCTATGCCGTTTTACCTTCAAATTGATCGAGAACAGCGATAACTCACCCCTCGGCCCTTAGCCGGGGAATGGAAGAACTTTGGTCCAATAAAATATAATGCCACACTCCAGCGAAGCAGCCCATGGAAAATCTCTATTAACTTTAAATCATCATCAAAAGTGTCAATTTAATATCCTCCCAAGTGCTTCAGAACCAAATGCAGTGAAAACGACTGAATGGTAAATTTTCTCTCAGAGCTCTGTTTATAAACTGTGACTTTCGATTCTTTCTTTTAAAAGCTAGCTATTTATTAAATCTGCCTTTCCCAAACACCTTTACTAAAATCTACAAAGGAGACTGTTAAATGCTAAATCTTGCCTGATTGTAAAACTTGAATTCTCTTTTAAAATGTAAAACTCTAGTAAGCTATTTTAAATTAAATGTATAATTTTCTGTGGTCCTTTATGTCTATTTATAATCTATTCTATTTTTCTATGATTTTATCATTTTAATATTGTATGTATTTAATATGCCAAATGACTCGAAACCGCAAGTATTTATAAATATAATTTTAGCTTATCAATCTGCGAAGATAATTTCAAATCTTCACTATAATAAATATTACATAATTGAATTATTATTTTCTTCCTCACTAGCTGTTTCGAGATCATATTATTATTTTACTGATTAATTTTTGGGTATTAATATTACAATAATCAGTCATTATCTAGTTAAAATTGTAGTTTGTTTAATTCTAGTTATGAATTATAACTATTTATATATGTAACTCATATATCATAGGAACTAGCCACAGAGATATTCTCCAAGCATATTTTAATGTTTTATTCATAATTACCCCACAAATATGCTTTGTCTTCCTTAGATTTATATATGTTGAGACACAGGTGATAATATTAAACTAGGTTACTAATTAATTTAGTCCCTAAATAGTATGTTTGAAATACTAAATTTGAGAACTGGATTGTATAGATATGCAAATAGATGCTATCTAATTTTAAGGCATGATAATATAATTTTACGTGTTTGCATTATATATATATATAAGTTGCGGATGTGTTCTTACAAAGTATGCAATGTACAATTATCTGCTTGCTGCATGATTAGTGATGAGTTGTTGGTGGAGGTCACTCTTATCCACTTTAGTTTGGGTAAAGCACACACTTTTAGAACTAGGGCACAAGGACCTAGATTATTCATAATGCTTATCTGATTCCCTGAACTACAAATGTTCCTATTTGTAGCAAGTTGAGCGGTTTTAGGGCAAACGGAGCATTCGATGCTGAAGCCCATGAATATAATGACCCATTCTCACCTTTTTGCTTAATTAATATTTTAATATGTGCCATAGAGTATATAGGTAAACCTATTATAAACCAGTTTTCTCTCCTTTTATATTAAATGCTTATCTGGCATTAGTGTATATCCTAATCTAGGTTAACACGCTAACCTGCATATCTCTGAGCCCAATTATGTGCTCGATTTAACTTTGTATAGATAGACACCACAGGAGTACTATCAATTTAGTTATATAACTTTGGCTATAAAAGTTCCGTTTGATCTAGCAGACTACAAAAGAGCTAGAAATTTGGCATATTAATATAGGCATAGACTCCAATACCGCACTACACTTATTAAACACTTATAATAAGATATGTAACATTAATCTCATTAGTTATATAATGCCTGAAAGCATAATATCTCACGTTTTCCATCACATAATTTTGTATATTTTAATTTCACTATTAATTATTGTTTTATTAAATTAATAATATTTAAAATCATAACTCATTTTCATGATTTTATTGTCTGTGAGTTCATTTTATCCAACTCTAGATTTATTTACATATCCATTATTTTATCTATACGTAGATCAGTCTCTTAAGTTCTATAATTGATTACTTAGCCATATGTGTGTATATCAGACCAAATCAGTGATAAACTAGTTAATTTATGAGTCTCTTGTTCCACTGGGGGTGACTGCTGGACTGAGGTTAAATTAAATGTCTGTGTAAGTTGAGAAGTGTCATCCATAGGGTATTAGATCATTGAGCAGAGGTGAAAGTATTGAATGTTGGTTGGATTCTGGATCCCAGTATCCATACTCAATCAGCTGTAGTGTATTTTGCCTGTGTTCTAGATTTTGTTATGTAGAGGGACAATTCTTACCATTACAATACATAAAAAAACACTATATATATTTTATTACTAGTCCACCTATAAAATAAATAACAAGTAATAAAGCAATAAAACATTAAAAAACAGTTCTCTAGAAAACAAAAATACAAACAAAAAAATAAATAAAAAAGAAACAAATCTCTAGAAAACTAGGTAATTCAAATTTAAATTTAAGATATTACATCCTCATGATATGAATATAGGTACTATCACATCCTTGAATTATTTAGTTTTCCAGGGATCTATATCATACCATTTACAACTTTCTTTAACATTTTAAGAATACTATTTTTTTTATATCAAAACTTTATTCTAACAGTTTTGACTGTCCTGCAGTCATCATTAGAGCTACAATATCCAAATATATAATTATACAATTAATACATTTTATACACATATTCATATACATAATTAAATACACAAATAAAATATACATTTTAACCTAACCATTATAAATAATCATTTCCTTTTTGTTACTTTATTCTTAATTAATTCTATCCACATTTATTTTATAATACTTTATTTTACTTTTAAAAATTATTTATTACAGTTTTAATTCTAAAAAACTTTAACTTTTTATTCTACTATTTAATACATATTATTGTCTTTTTACTTATATTTTTAATCCACTTCTAATCTTTTCTTCTTCTTATTATTATTATTAAATATACAAATTATTATTTTTACATTACAAAAATTACTCACTTCTTTACAATCCTATTTCCAAAATCCAACTGACAAAATTTTCAAAACTTTTATACTTGTTTAACACCTCCCTCTATTGTCATTTTCTTCAACTTTATTCTTTTAATCTTTTCCATATTCAAACTATTATTAATAATAATTATTTATAAAAGTATAATCTAACCCCAAAATTCTTATTAAAATTTGGTTTTATATTTTTAATCAATATTGCCTCTTTAATTTTCCTATCCCTTCTATTATTTGTATAATTAATCATTTTTCTACCATCCTTCTCAAACCTATGACCTGTTTCTATGTTTTTTATGTAATTCTTATAGAGTCATTTATATTGTACATACATGTATTAGAATAATTAATTTGTGTTTGTAATGATTTTTTTGTTGTATTTTTATTTTTGTAGGGTTTTGTAAAGTTTTATAAGTATTTTATAAGAATGTAATTACTGTTTTTTTGTTTGTGTTAAAAAAGTATAAGATATTTATCAAGTTGATTGATAAGAATTGTTATATAAAGAATTTTAGTTTATAGAAATTAATTTTGTTATCTGATATGTAAATTTTGTAATTTTTTAGTGTTGCTTTCTGATGAAAACCAATCTGCTGATTGAAATATTAATGCAGCTTTATAGAGAGGTAATTGTGGGGTTTTTTATTAGTATTTTTATATATTTATATTTCCTTGAGTTAGTTCATATATTTATTTTCATATATATATATGATAGATAGATAGACAGACAGACATACATACAGACAGATAGATAGATAGATAGATAGATAGATAGATAGATAGATAGATAGATAGATAGATAGATAGATAGATAGATAGGTAGACAGACAGACAGATGATGGATGGATAGATAGATAGATATTAAAATTATTGTTTTATTTTTAATAGTACTATTATATTAAATAATTCATACAATTATGTAATTCTAACAAACTTGTAATGTTTAAGTTAATCTGAAAAAAAAAAACAAACTATAAGAAAGTTTTAAATGCACTGAGCCAGCTTTCAGTAGATCACTGCCAGAATCATAGTACTGAAGTCCAATATGTAAATAAGGAATAGTATGTAAATTAAGTGGTTAGATGTTCCATTTTTTCAATAATGGGACACAGAAATCTTTTTTCATTGAATAAGGATCCCTTGCAATAGCCCAAGCCTCTTTATAATTTCTTTTCCTATCATCCCTCTTGGCTCATATTGTTTTTACATTGGAGAGTGAAAAAGTGTGGCCCATAGTAAATTCATGATCAAAAAAGATTGACCTGTATTCACAATTTAGTTTAGCTTTGTTATATAAATATATGTAATAGGCAATTTTCATTGATCTGTTAGTTTGAGATTCATCATAATATACAGTACAGGATGGGGTAGGGTATGAAATTTACATAATATACCCTAATTTACATACTATACCTTATTTACATATTGGACCACACTAATAAAAAGGCATATTCAGCACTATGATTGTGCAGCAAATTTCCAAAAGTTGACTCGGTGTATTTAAGACTTTCTTATAGTTTGTTTTGCCTTTTCAGATTAACTTGAACATTATAAATTTATTAAATTATATTATATTCAATACTAAAACTATATATATGATGAAAAAAAAAATGAATAGATAATTTAGTTACATATTTAATTTTTTTTAATTATGATTGCATAAAAGTGAGTATCTTAATTAAAATAATAAAAATGATTTTTATAATTATAGACTTATTTATCATTCTTTATAAATGTTTTAGTAAATATTTGTGTAGAAAATTTTAAAAAATATAGATTTTATTAATCTAAAAGGATAAAACCAATTTAGAAAATAAACAAATAAATCGAAACAGGTACAGAATAAACGTTGATTGTATTAAAGATTCATTTAAAATGTACAGCATTAAAATATAATAATGTGATCATATTTTTCTTGCATCAAATTCCTATAGTCAATCACTTTTCAATTACTGAATCTCAAAACTTAAAGTGTAGTGTTCTATGTCAAATAAAACAAGATTAACAGTATTAAAAAAGAATGAGAAGATATTAGCTAAGATAAAGCATGTTTATCTGAGACATGCCAAATGTAACATTTTTACAAAATCCCAATAAACTGCTTTTTTCATTATTTGTGATCAAAAGTTACCCTATTAGTAGTCCTGCAATCTTGTAATTTGATATTTTAAAATATCACAACTATACTTTTCATATGTTCTGATATTGTTCTTTTATTATTAAAATAATTTGAATTGATACAATGTCATTTATTGTTAACTGTTACTTAGTATTTATATACATTTGTGATTTTATTTTAGACAAAGTAATTTTACTATCCATCATAAAATTACTTACAAATATTTAGTTTAAAGTCTAGTATTTCAAAATTTCTTTAGACTTAGATATTTTTATAAGAGCAATGTAATATTTAAATATGCAAGATTTATAATACTGGGCAAAGTTTAGAAAACACATAGTTACAGATTATGTATACAGAAATAGATTTAAAACATTTTAATAATGTGTACATAAGTTTTTGAAGTTTTTAAATTTAATTTCAGTATAAAGTACATAGGCAAAAAAAAAATATCTAATGATGTTTTTTTTTTTTGACATTATGCAACTAAAAAAATGGAAAAATCACAAAATTCTTTAAAATTTATATGCAGATAAAAACATTTCAGTAAGTAAAATAAACAATTGAAAATCATCACTGGTAATAAAACATTTTGAAAATGTATGTGTGGTAATCATCACATAGTCAAGAGCTTCACAAACATGTTTACCCATTATTTAGCATACAATTAAAATCAGCATTTTGTCAAATTGAGACAGTGGAGGAAAGCTTCATAATGGTTTTTCGATAGTTTGCTATTAAAGTAAAATAAAACAAAAACATTTCAGTTTGACCTATTACATGGAACTAGTGCTCAAATTGCCACTTGATTTTTATAACATCATAAATAGATAGGTGTATAGATAATCATCTCTACTATCAAATAAAATATACACGTTTCGTAAATTGCCAATCTTCCACCAAATCAAATATATTAATATACTTATACTATGGTTAGTGATGAAATTTTATTTGAGAATTTAACATAGCAACATCAATTTATATTCATTCTTTGATTTACAATTAATTATTCATTATTATAAATCTTTAAAAAAAATGCAAAACTTTTTTCTTAAATAATCACTATTTTTTAAAATGTTTACCATTTCATAAGAAATCATAAAATAATGATTTCACTAAAACCACACTAACTAAATAAAAATAAAACTGAAACACTGGGTAGTAAATATTTAATAATACAAAACATAATTTTAAACATATATAGCTTCTACAATTGGCATAAGCTAACTGAATTAAACTTCACTGACAATACATGACAATGATAATTAACAATAGGTATAATATAACCATCCAACTTTATACCTAAGATCATATTGTCAACTCTAACATGTCCAACTCTAAAATCAAATAAAATAACAGTAGTTTTAATTATACTCAATTTTAAACATTGTTAATTAGCTACATTCATCATAGATGCTAAATCACTCCAAGCTTCTTCAAACTCTCTAAAAGATGACTTACAAAACCCCCCAAATAAAGGTGAGTATCATCAGCAAAACAATGGGAAGTAGAAAATAAACAGGATGTAAAATATGATTTATATATATATATATATATAAGTGGACGAATAACCAGTTCTTGAAGAATATATTGAGTTTTAAAAGTAAAACTGATAACATACCATCATTAAACACCAGTTGTTTTCTATCTATGAAATAACTTTTCATAAAATTTAGGAGTTATAACCCAGATTAAAATAATTTCATTTTGTTAATAGAAGTTTCCTAGACAGTACATAATCTAGGCAGGCATGAGTCATATAATTTCAATTAGCTTCTTCAGTATCACAGATTAGTCAAGGCAATAGAATGTACAATGTTTTTTTCTAAAGGATGACTGTTTTAACCATCAACTGACTAATAGCCTATAATCTGAAAAAAATTAAAGAACAATGTATTTAAAGAATATGCCTTACCAATCTAAATTCCCAGTAAAAGGGAAAATGAAAATGAGAGAAAGCAGTGGTTAAATCTTTAATAATATTAAAACAAAAGAATGAGCGTAAGTTTAATATAGTACTTGAGCTACATAAATACCAAAAGCATTAAATGTAATAGGTTGATGGACAATAAGAACAACTTTATTAATTACTGGTGTAAATTCAAGAAATACATTTTTAAATATTTTTATTATAAAAATCAAGTAAAAAAAGATTTAATTTGCATACAATGAAAAAATTAAATTCATCATAATATTGTCAATAAAATATATAATAACAAAATTATTATCAAAAAAATATCCAACTTGGAAAATAATTTTCAAACAAAAAAAAATATTATACATTTAGAAATAAACAATAAACGAGCAATTTTCTCCAATCTAATAATTTTAGTAGTCAAATTACTCAAGTTCATATTAAAAAAAGCATTTACCCTAAGATTTTATCCTAACAAATTTGTCAACTGAATATTTTTAATATCAATAGTAATCCGATATATTTTTTGGTCTTGTAACAAGTTTTATGAACACAATGTGTATGTTTATCAACAAGATATAATCTCTAACAATAAGACTATAGTGATATGAAAATTTTAAGCAAGAACAGCATGCACTCACAAGTAAAATAAACCACCAGATACAACATACATAATAAAAAAATCTGAAAATAAATTAAAATAACAGTAAAAAGCTAAATAAATAATAAAAATTCCATCAAAAAAAAAAGAATTTAAAGTTATTCAGAAAGTATAATTAAATTTATTTAATGTATATTTTTGATCATGTTTATAATAAAGTGCGACTGAAATTATTTGTAATTAAAAATACATATATAATTTATGTTTATATATATAACATTCCTGTAACCTTTTATACAATAAAGTAATAACGGGTGCAAAAATTAAAGTAGGAGGTAATGAGAAACAAACTTTTTTTGGGACAGAAAGAAAAATAAGTAAATAAAATTTGCACGAGAATTATTTTAGTTCTTTATTTTTAATATTTTAAATACAAGTATATTGTATATACCTGGAGTCTAGATGTAATATAGGGAATTGGTGCACAGATTTCCAAGCTCCCCTTGGCCAACCATTTTATCTCATAACAAACAATATACGTGTAAAAAAATATAAATGATCTCTAATATATGTATTTTGTGCAGAACGAGCACTCATCAGTTGGTCTAGATTATCATCTCCAACGCACATATATAATTAATGCTCGGTTTATATTATTATAGCAAATCTTCACACTTTAAGCGACAGGTTTCAATCTATTCCTTCCTCCAACTCCTCAGTCATCATCCATACCATTGAAAATCTGATGATGGAATCCCTTGATAATGCCAATGTTATTGTTGTCCATATTGATCTTAAAACTGAGCACTGATTATATATGTGTGTGGGTGATGATGATCTGGAATAGATCTTTATGTTTTTCACATGTGTGTGGTCATGTATATCGGTTGTATGAGATAGAGTGGATGGCCAAGTGAGCTTAAATTAAAAGTCTGTGTTCTTTATTTTTACTAAAAGATGCATCATTATTTATTATAGTTTAGTAAATATAAAGCAGTTAATTACTGCCATAATATTCCACATCAGATAAACAATTGATTGCCTCGGGTCTTTTATTCTCTTATGTATTTTAAAATATAATTAAATGACTAAAGTGTTTGTCTTGAGTCTCTAATGCCCAATAATAAGATGTTTTTATTGGAGGGCATCTTCCATCAAGAGAGTTAAATCTGTAATGCAATGTATGTCTTGCTGTGATTTCGCTGGTGGTCCTGCCACATTTCCATGTTTAATGAGATAACCCCCCAATCTTACTAAATTCAACTTGACCAGAACTAGACATAATGCAGAAATTCTGTCTCACGTCCAAACAAAGTACTTAAATTTATTTCACCATTTACATTTTCAAATTAAACAATGTAACTAACCTTAATTAATTAATCATACTGAAGCATTTTTAAATGACTTTGCTAATATGTGCTTATAGAAAAATCACGTTTATGTATAAGTACGTAAACAGTTGTGTTAATCTGTATATATATATAATAGATATTCAAAGATAATAATACATTAAAAAGTGGTGTGTGTGCTCTTATATAAGAACGTTACAAGTTTAGCGTTGAGAAAAGCAAAGAAAAAGTGAGCAAACTAAAATATTTTGTTCAAGACTGCACGAATCAATGCAGTCATTATAAATGATTAGAGTTCAGGTAAATTATAAAAAGTAAATATGTGAATTATTGGAAAAAATAATTAAACAAACAGAAAAATTTGAAATTTATTATTAAAAATGAGAATATTAGAACTGTGTGGAAACATTAAACAGGATTTAAAAAAAAAAAAGTAACAAAAAAAAACAAATAGAAGAGTCATAGTATTAAAACAAAAATAAAAAGAAGTAAGACACTTAATTCTTTACATATAGTATATTGATAAGATGAAAATAAAGCTAGTTCACAAGATTTTATAATTATTTCAATTCATATGCCAACAAAATGTAAAAATAATTTATATACAATGACATAGAAAGGAAATAAATAAATAATAGAAAAAAAAGTTTAATGATAATGGGATGTTGATATTTACAGTACAATGAAAATTTACAAAAAGTGGGGAAGATAATTAAATTAAATAAAAAAATGAAATTTTCAAAATTAATACATTTTATGGGGGGGGGGGGCAATATGATTTAAAAATTATGACAAGAATTGGTAATTATAAACCTCAGTAACTGAAATAGATTTTTTTAAAGATTATATAAATCACAGCATTGAAGTACCACCTAATAGATTTATTATAAAATAAAATATTAGATATACATAATAGCAACTTCTGAATTATGACAAGCAATGATTACAATACTGGTTCAAAATGAAACTTCATAAGCAGTGCTAAATTTTTAACTTTTACCCAATCCATTCCAGAATAATTTTGGCCTGATACTGTAATCAAGTATTGCTAATATGTATGGAACCAGACTATAATCTTACAATGAGTACATCAAATATAAATTTAAATTGAAACGTACATATAAAATGTCTTAAATTAATAATTTAATTTATGGAACTGTTCATATGTCTATAGGTAGACAATATAGATACAGAGATAAATAACTATTTAGAGTTCATCTCAAACCTATGAATTCTTAAAGTCTGTATTTAATAACTATATGCTTCTTTAATTCCCATAAATCCTGTTAGGTTCACTAGAAATTTGTAAATAAGAACCTTGTTACTCACTTCTTTCTTGAGTCAGTTTAATTTGATATAGGTAGAGCTTTTTCTACTGCTATATCTTGTCTACAACTGCACTATCACATCTGACTCCATTCTTTTGAGTTTCACTAATCTGTTTTTCACTTCATTTTATTTTCTTTCTCTTTTTCATTAGAAGTTTTTGCTGGCAATTTATTAATTTTACTAATTTGCATATTGTTACAACTTCATTAAAAATGCAAATTAGAATATTGTTACTTGCAGTTAGTCTAATTCTCTTTTTTGCACGTAACTGTTTCTAGAGTGACTCAACATTGTCTGTATTTACCAGTTTGTATACACACACATGCATAGGTATAATTTTATTAATAAATACATAACTACTCTGTACATAACAATTGTATAGACTATAATAAAATGCAACTGCTTTGAATCCCAGAAATAATACAACACTATCTAGATCAGAGGTATACAACCTTTTGGCATTTCTGGAATACTCAGAAAAAAGAAGAGATGTCTTGGGCTATATATTAAATACATAAATATGGCCAAAAGCTGATAAATAAATAAAAAGTCTGTGCATAATTTGTATAATATCTGCTATCACAGATAAGCAAAAAAGTCCTAATTATGTAGCAGTTCATTCAGAGAATCTTTAAAATCATTGAATAGATTGCTAATTTGTGATTATTAATATAGAAAATGTACACATTTCAATAAAAAAAGATAAAGAAAACCACATAAAGCTAATGAGATATTTGACATTGTATTTAAAAGTATACGTATGTTTATTTTAATCGCTTTGCAACATATAATCATATAGAAAATCCCATAATGTTTTAAATGAATTTAAATATTTGTGCACATTGATAGCTAGCTATACTGGATCACATGCAGCTGCTTGCCATGAATTGGATACCCCTGATCTAGATTAACTGAATTTATCACAAATATTATATGAACAAATGTAGAAGTTATTGATTCTAAGATAGTATCTATCTAGTCATAAAAATCAGGTGGCTGTAATTGAAAATAAAATATAAATATGGTATTATTTATTATTATAATGAGATTTTGAGTTAATTTATTTTACTTCTAAAATGACTAAGATATATATAAAAGAGTAGACATTAACATCAATACCTTCTTCCACTACAAAAAATATGCTTTAGTACAAAGTTTCAATATCAAACTATCAATCATAATGGTAATAAAATTAAAGACTTTATTAAGAATTAGATGAAAATAAAGCAAATATTATATTAAAGTTTCTGATTCTGATAACAATTCTATCATTTTACAAACTTCATAAAAATAAAAATAAATAAATATAAAAAATATATAATATTTCTGAATATGGTATCCAATAGAGTCCAGAATAATATTGTAGATGTCAGTCAAATCATTAATGAAGTTTTAATATCAGGCTAACAGACAAAATTAATTTATATTTTTAATTAAAAGACATTTTATAGCTATGGAAAATGATTGAAAAGTTAGGAAACAAATTATATTTAATAGTTTTTGATTCATTAAGTATTAAAAGTATACTTATTTGTGGAAATATTAGATATATATACTCTGCATATTTGTTGAATACATTGAAAATCAAATATTGGAAAGGAAAAAGAGAATAGCACATATATAAGATGAAGATAAAATTCTGATATTAGTATATGATGCACACAATTTAAGATATATCAAATAAAAAGCCTATGAGTAGATAAGAGAATCTAATAGTTTTCTTAGCTACACTATTAATAATTTTAACTATGGCATTGATAATGATAATTATGAAATGCAACTTTTATAAGTATTTTTAATATTCTAGTCTTTATGACTTAAGCCATCTAAAATGGTAAAGAAATCCATAAATTTTGGTCTAGTTTATCTACAAATAAATATTTAATTTATGACTCATTTTGTTTTTTTATTAAGTACAGTATATAGCTATCATAGAGCTCATTTTGAATACTTAATATTTAATCTAGTTCATATTGGATTTTTTTACAATCATAATGACATAAAAATAAAGAAAATATCTTCCACATCTAATAACATTTGTATCATTATTATTCCATATGAATGATATAAAAATCTTATTCTTATGTTGTTTTCTTGTCATGGAAAAGGTTGTGAAGACTAAGAAAAAAATCTCCCATAAAAGATATAATAACAAATGAGAGAAAAAAAAAGTACATATTACTATTCTTCTTGATAGTTATGTGATTCTTCATTGTTACACTGACATAAGGGTTTTCAGATATCAAATCTACTAAAGATGACAAAACATTGTTTTTAATTAATTAGTTGAAATCCTTACATAAAACTTATTTGATAAAAAAAGAGATCATTTAATTAAAATATTTTGCATAAAAAGTGGCTTTTAGGAAATTAATCTACAAAACAGCTCAATGTTCTTACATACTGCAATGTGTTAATGAAAATAACTGAAATTTTTGAAAATGATTATAAAAAAACTTTTGCCTGTGTTTGTCAAATCTATGCATTAAAATAAAAAGTTACTCTAAAATCTATGCTATTAATCTATGAAGAACAAATTAATTTATGATTGTATATTTTATTTAAAAAAAAAGAAAAGAAAATTATTGCATTACCAATAAATTTAAATATAATGAAAATAACAGAAAATGTAAAAAGAGTATTGGTTTTAAGCTTAGTTAGATCATTATATACTCCTACTTTGGGAAATGAAAGAGAGAAAAAAAATGACTTAGTATTATTAATCATGAATATGGATAAGTTTTCATAATGATAGAATTTATTTTTATTTGAATGGTATTGTCTTTCTGAGAAAGAATGAATATATTTATTTAATATTCATTTTATAGATTTTTTATCAAGAGGTTTGAAGGCATCTAAGTATGTATGATCAAAGGGTTGCCAGAACAAACTGCTAAATGGATTTTAATTTGATTATTTAATGGTCTTTTTTGTTACAACTGTATTAGTTCTATTTGAATTGGGTATTTTACAATCTACAACAGATAAGAATTAATGGTTTAACTATACAAACATATCTAACATTTATTTTATAATATTGTAGTTGTTGAGACTGTTAAAGTATTTACTTAAGATTCACACTGAAAAGAGTGGTACTGTTTCTTTCATTATTTATTGTGGTTATTTATAATTGTGCAGTGGTACGATTATATATATATATTACATTTTGTATTCAAATTAATTTATGTTAGTATTATTTCAACACAATATTATTAAAGAATTTATGTCAAATCAAATACATTATTTAAAACACATTCTGAATCGATATAGTAAGATCTACTTTATGAATTGTCATTTTATTTTGTTTACATTATTATAAAATTGCATAGATAATAGTAATAATATTAATATACAAATACAATCTATATGTACACATAAACAGAATTTTGTTTATTCTTTTTTTTTGCCTCTTACTAATCTACAAATAGAAGTCTTTATTATTTTAATAAGGTAAGATATTAAAAACAGCTCTATATTTAAAAAAGAATATTTTTTAAAAATTATAAACCATTATCTTTACAGTGGAATAAAAAACAAATAACTTTTGAAACTATATTTTGTAATTAATTCTGACCCAGCAAATACTTCTATATAATTCTAACTCTACTTTTATTAAAAGACAAGACTGTATCTGGGCTATGGAAAGGTCCTCAGTTTTGTAATATTTCTTTTGAATTGGTTGCTTTAACAATTTTTTAAGACTTCATATAAATTAAACAAAAGATTTTAATATTATAAAAATGTGAAAATTTGATTTGTATTATATGGGTCTTATCACAGAAATTACTTAAGTTCAGTTACAAATAATACTTGCTTTGAATAAAATGCTCATAATCAAATTAAGCCTCTTAAATATAAGAAAGAAATTACCTCAATTGCATACAGTACTTCATAAAAAAATTATGGTTTATTAATGGTAGAATTACTTTCTTCACATAAAATTTGCTTCATAATAAAAATTATGAATTATGAAACCAAAGAGTGGAATTACTTCCTTTACATAAAATGCTTATACATTAAAGATCAGCCTTTCCAAGCTATTGTGCATGTGCTTTTTATGAGTGTTAATAATAAATGAATACTTTCATTCCCAACACAATATATAGTATTTATGAAAGAATAAAATGAATCCACTTATTCTTTCCAACCCAAATGCTTATATATGGGCAAATCTTAAGTACTGGAAATGAAAGCATGAGGATATCTTGTGTTGGGAATGAAAGCATTCATTTATTATTAACACTCATAAAAAGTGCATGCACAATAGCTTGGAAAGGCTGATCTTTAATGTATTACAATTTATAAGACATAGCGCTATAAAAATAAATGCTTATTTATAAAATGCTTATAATATAAATTACAGTTTATAAAATATCCTATACTTAAGTTTAGTTACAAATAATAATTTAATAATGACTAAAAATATTTATAAGTTTCCATACTTTGTTATAAATTGGATTATAGATATTGTGTAGCAATTTGGCATAATGCTGTGATCATTGAGAAGATGATTCATTTATAAAAGATTTTAATATAAATATGAGAATTTTATTTGTTATATAGGTTTTATCACAGAAAGTACTTAAGTTTAGTTACAAATAATAATTTAATAATGATTAAAAATATTTATAATTTTTTGTAAATTTGATTATAAGGTACTATGGTTCAGCATGATTGTGATCATTGAGAAAGTGCTCCAGTAAAGCATTATGGACAAATATACATTCACATGGATTTTATATATAGGATCATAGACTCATTTAGCATATCTTTTAAAAAAATATTGCAAAAAGAAAAAATACAGGATAATCAGTGCCTTCTGTTTATATAATAAATATCACCAATAAACTTAAAATATTTTATGTACAATAAATATTTTAAAAAAACATACAGGTGAATTAAATAAGCTTAATATATTGGTATAGTAGATGGAAATATATAAGAAAAAAATAATGAGAAAAGTCTATAATTGAAAAACATGTAATTAAATGTTTTTTTTAATTATGAAAAACTTGAGAATAAGAGTAACTAAATAAAAGTAATTAGTTATTACCAAAAAAGTAAGCTAATAATAGCATTAGGAAAACATTAATGAAAGACTATTTAATTCCAAAGATCAGGATGCAGACCATGTATAAGAGGATTATCCATGAGTCAAGAGCAAGATTAACTGGACAAGATATGAAAAACACCATGATTAATGAAAGATATGAATTTGCCTCAATACCTAGTAACATCCCTATTGAAAAAGACAAATGAGATCTAGGTATTCCTAAAGGGCATTGGCCTACATCATAATTTATGTAAATGTAAGAGCATGTAAACAAAATAATAATTATTATCATTGTCCCATAAATTAACTAGATTCAATTTTTAGTATTACTGAATTAAAGATTCATAATAACATAAATGGCTCTAGTGCTTTCCTGAAGCTTTGTAATGATAGTGTTTATATGTTACCTGAGTGCTATTCCTAACAATTGAATGTAACTGAAAAAATTAAATAAAATTAAATTTTTCTAAAGGCAATCAATACTTCCCATTCGATGGTGGAAATAATCCAACACATAAACACAAATAAATGGTTCTAGTCTTCTCATTTATTAATTTATACCTTATTCAGATTCTTCTGATGAGGCTGTTTCAGATTATCTATTTCAAGTTTATGCAAATTTTCAAAAGAATATACAGTATATATTAGTGTAATAAAAATATTGCAAATTGTATAAGATAATGAATACCTATAAGCAACCATGCATAGGAAGAGTATATACAATTTCTCATGATTTATAAAAGTGATAAGAAAAATGTAAATACTGAACAAAAATTAATTTTTACTTAAAACAAAATAATGGCTAAATATAAAAACGTGTTTAGTAAATTTACAAAATTATTACTTAACATTTTTAATTATAAATTTATTTAAATGCACATTCATTATGTAAATAATATTCATTAAGGCTGTAGCCTCAATCATATGCGTATAAAATGTGATAGTTGGGACCTATTTTCTTCCAAGAGTAAGCTTGTGGTTTTAAGACCTGTAGAGGTACCTACTATCACATTTTATACGCATGTGATTGAGGCTACAGCCTTAATGAATGTTATTAACATTTTTAACAAATATATAATTTATTAAAAGCAATTTTTTTTACCAGCATAATAAAAAAGTATCTTTCATTTATTAGAACTAATAATCTTATACTTATCCATACGATTTTCTTTTTCTATTAAAAGAAACAAACTTAAGTCATATAAATAACTTATAAATATTCTATTCTTTTTTATTAATTTAATAACAACATAATTTACAAGTGCAGTTTCATTAGTAATTCTTAATCAGTAGGTAATTAATTTTCCACATGTACTGTTTAATCACATTATTAACTCATTAATTTTATAGTAAGTATGCTGGATATTCTCAAATTCAAATACAAAAAAAAACACTTTTAAAAAATGAGAATGGCCATTTGATTTTTGTATCTAAATGCAGTTATATAAGTCAATCTAAAGCATTTCAGAATGAGAGCATGAAGATTTAATATTTGTAATTTTACATCCATTACATTATTAATATATAGTTAAATCCAGTAACATATTCAAATTTACAGTTGGTAAATATTAGATGATGTTAGAATCAATTCAATTTAATAACAATTAAGATTAACTAACAAAAACTGTTTGTAAATACTGTTGTTATTAAATTGATTCTAACATCATGTAATATTTATAAGCCATAAATTTGAAAATTTTGCTGGATTTAACTATAGATTAATAATGTATTGAACACAAACTTACAAAGATTAAATCTTTATGCTTTCATTCTGAAATACTCTAGATTGGCCTATATAACTGCATTTAGGTACAAAGATAAGGTCATTCCTATCTTTTAAAAATCTCTATTTTCAGTTTGGGATTGAGAGTGTCATGCATAATCACTAGAACATTAGTTAGTTAATAACATGATTGAATATCAAAGGCTGATTATCTTCTGATTAAGAATTATTCTTTTTTAATACATCCTCTTTTTTATTAACATTTTTTTATCATTTTCTTCCATTACTATTTCAATACTGTAACTTTTCCTTTCAAATAATTCATTTAACCAATTTTTTTTTTTATTCATAATTTCTTGGTTTAATCAGAATGGTTTAGTTGTCTGTTAAATATATTAATTCATGCTTAAATTTGATTATTATTTATATTCTTCATGTTTTTACTTTATCATTTCTTTAGTCATTTTTATTTTACTTTATTTTTATTATTTTACATTTTTTTTTTTTTTGTAACATATCACTGCCATAGTTTACTTTGTTTTTAAAAAAATCACATATTTTACATAAAAAGACTATTATTTTGTAATTTGAAAAAATATTTTATCTTTTCTTGTGCTCACTGTGATTTATATATGTCTAAACATTTTGAACATTTACCCAAGAAAAGATAATCCAGTTTTTATTATTGTTATGATTTGCTAGCATACTTTTGATGATAACAGTCAGAATCAAAGCACTCCTCCATTGGGCAGAAACTGATGTAACATTTAAATAAGTGCACATCATATAAATGCCCTATTTACATATTCCACTTTTTTGATAAGAGAGCAGAGGATTCTGTTTTTGTTAAAGCACGGGGATTGTTAACAGTAAGCCATGCTTTTTGACTTTTAATGTCGACAGCATGTTCAACAAATTATAACAATCATAAAAACTGGATTACTTTTTCTTAGTTAAGCATTAAAAATGTTCAACAAATTATAACAATCATAAAAACTGGATTACTTTTTCTTAGTTAAGCATTAAAAATGTATATATAAAGACTATGCAAAAGAATTTTTTTAAATGTCTCGTTTCAATTTAGCAATGATTCGTTTATTTTTTAGTTCAATTTTTTTAAATTTTTTTTTAAAAAAAAAACCTGCAATATTGTCTCTATTAAATTGTGATATGAACCTCTTGGTTAAAGCTATTTTGAATTAATATATAATCTGTATAATATCTATTCTCACTACTTATAACCTATGTGTATCTTACAATTTTTAAACATTATTCTAAATATTATCACAATATTTTGATTGCAGGCGTATTCTTCTCAATTTTTATTCTAAATCTGTTAATTTTTACTTACCTGTCTTATCATAGCATTTCAATATTTCATTATTATTATATAACTATTTTAAGATGTATTTTTAATTTATTCACATATGTTTTGTATCTTTTCATTATCAAGAATACCATCAAGATTTCCTACAATAACTTTCTGCCTAACCAATATTAGTCAACTGTTTACAGTAAATCATTTAAGTAGATCTTTCCTTATATATACATCTGTTTACAATAACCTTTTAATATATAGGGTATATGAGTACAGACTTTCACACAACTCACCACTCTATCTCATAACACTGATACACCTTTTTAATAAAACATTTCCTTTTACCTATTGATTCCAAAATAAATGCCTGTTTTTATTTTTTCAAACACCTTACATCTTGTTTATCATTATCTATAATAATCTAAACACTTCTCATTTTTATTAATGAAAGTATGATTTTATTGCTCACAATTCTACACATCTATTTTAAAAATATTTCTTAATTATAAAAACTATAGATATTCCATGTTTTCTACATAATATTTCTTCTAATATGGATTTTTTTTCCAACTTTTATATGGATTTTTGTTTGTTTGGAGAAGAATTTAAATATTCGATTTTATACTTAAGAATAATACAACTTTGAAATTTTCAGAAATATGAAACATGACTTGCAACTTCCTATTGAAAGTTTGTTAGTTTATATATCTACCAGTTCCTCTGAATGTTATGTTTCACTCAAATATGTTTCTTTTGACTGATATTATATTCTGAATTTGTCTCATTAGTTCAAGTGTCTTCTTTACTATGCCTAAACTCTGTATTATTTTTATCAAAATACAATAGCTTGCTGATATTAAAAACAATGATGAATGTGAAAATATTTCAAATATTAGATGAATCTCTTATTGGGGTGATGCAGTTTACTCTGTCAAATTGGGTACCACTGGTATATATATTTCTTTTTTTTAAATTTATCATTATTGCTTGTAATTTTAATTCATTAAAATAAATTAAAATTTACAATTTTTAATAAAATATTTTAATATATACTGACGTGCATCTGCAGTTGATACTTTAGTCAAATCCCCAGAGTACCTGATGATATGTAAATGTTAAAAAATATGGCTCATGTGTCTGATTTATAATTAATATGTCATACCTTATGTGTTTTCAGCTATTGAGTGCAGCAATATGAATATTATATTACTTTGGTTATAGAAACATATTTGATACCATTTTTATTGGATTAATTATATAATGAATTTCATTAACCACTTGTTATTTATTCCATCTACACATATCCCAATCTGATATATTTAAACATTTACGTTTTAGTTGTTATATGCAAAAAGTACTTTGATTTGAATGCAAAATTAATATTAAATTTATTTATGGAAATAATATCAACTAAATCAGTAATATAATAAACATTATGAAGTATTTTCTTATATGATGGACTATTTCCACCAAATGCCATCATCACAGACCTTCAGGCAAAAATATAAAATATTGGATTTTATTCTAATCAATAATTCCTTTCAATAAGTCTTCATTAATTTAATGTTCTTTCCCTATTTTAAAGAGCTTGAATATTTTCATTTTTTTTTATTTTACATTACTTGAAAATGTGCACAAAATTTTTCATATTTATACACCCTATCAGAAATATACATATCTATATAGAAAAAATGCATTATACATTTTAGAGATTTATCTTTTTTCCATATATATATATAACACTTCAAGATTAATTCACAAACTACTAATTTATTAAGAAATAAAATAATCTCAAACCCAACCATAAGAAAATATTTTTTTTGAGAAAACATCAGACCATTTGTTTTTCTTACCTAATTTTCTTATATAGAGTATGTCTGAAATACTTTGTCAGAAAACATGAATTTTAAATCAATTGTTACTTTTTTAAAGCTATTTTAAATTGATTTATATTATTTAATTGAGATGTGTGAGACTTTTTTTCAATTTACACATTGTCAATATTGATTTAAACAATAAAATATAAAATATTTTTCAGTTTTTAACATTATGTAATACTTCAAGATTAATTCTCAAACTATTGGTTTATTAAAAAATGAAATAATCTCAAGACAAAGCACAAGATAATAATTTCTTAGAGAAAATAATTGATTATCTTCTCTTTATCTAATTTTTTTATATAGAGGTTTGTCTGAAATACTTTGGCCAGCTAGCAAGAATCACTTTTTGAATCGATATTAATAATGTGTAAATTGAGAATAATCTCATACATGTCAATTAAACAATAAAAATCAATTTAAAATAGCTTTTAAAAATAATATGACAGATTTAAAGTTCATGCTTTCTGGCCAGTATTTTGATCTCTTTTCTAAAAAGTATTGTTTTATGCTTTGGCTTGGGAATATTTCATGTATCTAATAAACCAGTAATTTGAGAACTAATCTCAAAGTGTTACATAATATTGAACATTGGTAATGTCATACATTGTGCGAAAGTATTCCTATCATTCAGATACAATAATCAATTAATATTACCCATCGCAAAACTACTAAATATAAACTAATGTTATGCAATATAACATACATTTTAAAAAGTTTTTATATTGAAATAAATATTGGCATATTTTATATTTGGAATTAATATAATTTGTTATTAAAGATTAAATAGTTTTTATTTTATTTCTTGTGGTATGGATGCTTTATTATATAAATTGATTTTCAAAGTTTTTTTTTTCTTATATTATAAAAAAATATCAATTCGATTTTCAACCACTTGGATGCTATGGTAAGAAAAGTTTATGATAACTGAATTTTGAATCAAGCTTATTACTTTCAACACCTACTTATGACATCATATTTATAGCACTGAGAATTAAATAGGGAGTGCATGTTTATATATACAATAAGTTTATTCAAATGTATTCAAATTATATAGCCCATTTTTTAATAAAAGGAATCAGGATTCCTCCTTATTAATGGAGTTGGGATTGTTGGCTATATGCCATGCATCTTTGATCTTGTGCTTTACATCATTTCTCTTGATGCAAGTAATGCTAGATACTGTGGGCTCAAATATATGATCTATTATGATTTAGTGCTTGAAGAAAATAGATTTGTGCTGCAGATTATTTGTAGCCCTTTTATAAAGACATTTATATTGTGATAGCCTTATGGCAAGACTGGTGCATAATTCAACATAGTAGATAGCATTGCATCCAGTCTGGCTGCATGCTATTTTACATACAGTATATGAAATTTGTTTAGTAGGAAGTTTATCTTTTGAATTCTTTATGAGACTATTTGTTGTAAGTAAAGTGAGAAAGTTTATTCGATGGGATTGTGAACAGATTTTGTTTGTTTATAGCTATGCATGGAATATAAGGGAGGAGGATCCATAGCTTGTCATCTTTTGGCAGGTTTGCTCTCACTTTGTTATAGAATATGTTCACTATTCTTGTGAAAATTCTATACTTGAATTCTACCCAGCACAAGTCGCTTAGATATTTCTTGATACTGGCCTTATGGGTGGTTTACGCTTATATAAATGATTTGTGGAGAGAAATGACATTAGGCCAGCATATTTATATATTTTTGGAGAGATGTATTCAGGGTGTGTATATCTTCATATTTCAGTGCTATGAATATGAGGCCATAAGTAGGCCTCAAAAGCACTAAGCTTGATTCAAAATGCAGTTATTATAAGCTTTTCTTACCATAGCACCCAAGCACTTGAATATCAATTTTACATTGGAATATGAAAAGTCATTACTTTAGGGTAAAAAATATTAATATAACTCAATATTTGTTAATTAATGGTCTGCTTTTCACAATTTTAAATTCAACTTTAATTGATTCTGGTGGCTTTGCATTAATGCTGTAAAAATAGGTAGAAATTTCTAGGAGATACTTGGATTGATCAATTAGACATAGTTTATTCTACCACATCTTTTGATTATTAAAAGTTACAACCTCACTTACTACTTTGCTTAAGCAAACAGATGATCTTATTGTTCAATTTTTATAAATCATCTTTCATTGTATTTAACAACAACAAAATTTTTCCCCACAAATCTGAATTTTTTAGCAAATTTAATTAAAACAAATATGTGCTATAACACAATTATTATTAAAAATTAAAAAATCAACTTTTGGAAAAAAAACAATAATATTACTAATATAAAAAAATTCATACCTGCTGCTAATATATATTAAGGTTATAACCTTAAGACTAGGTGCCTAAAATGTGACAGTAGGGACCTCTACAAATCTAAACACAAGATTACTGACTTTAAAAGACAAGTTTTCATCAGTATAATACACTTATAAAAATAAAAGTACTTAAAAAACGTTTTGTAAAGAATTACATACTTATTAACACAGTAATAACTTGACTTGAAAATAATATATATTTACTTTTATGTCAACCTTGGTGTGAAATAAAATAATGATAAAATCTGGCTCCTATTGTGTAGGCAAAGCAATCTATTTTCTACTGATCTTAAAACTATTTCCTCCCCACCCCCAACATGATTACCATTTTTACCTGACATATAAGATCAATAACTAAAACTAGAATATACATTACATTTAACTATTAATAAGCAGAAAAAAATTGATAATTTTACATAATTAGGTATTGTTCATATAGCATCTGAGAAAATCAAAAAAGTAGCTAGAACCCCTTCCTCTTTCCAATCATTTTGATACTAGAAAACATTCTAATAGCCAAATAATAAAATTATATATATTGATAGTGATTATGCAAAATTTTCAGTTTTGATCAATCAATCAAATATTATTAATAATTTTGGCATTCCTACAGTTACTAAATTGCTATACAAATGCAAAATCACCATTTGTATTAACTATCTCGTGGATATACAAGGATTAGCAAATCTATCAAATTTCCAAACAAGGATAAAATACATTACATAGCAGATGTAAACTCAGCTTCATTTATATAAGGCTTAATCTAACTTTGATGGTGAGTTAATTTCTTACTTATTTTTAATGCTCATGCAAACAAAGAATTTTGAATCAAATATTTGTATTATAATCAACTACAGCGTTTTTCCAATTTTATATGTAATATTTAGTTTTGATCAATTAACCAAACATTAATAAATTGTTTTTCAGCATTCCTGATTTATTAGATTGCTATCCCAATGTAAAATAATTACTGGCATCATAGTCCCAGATGTATATAAGCATTAGCAAATCTGGCAAGTTTCCAAATAGAAATAAAATCCATTACATCCCACACATTAATATAATCTCATTTATATATGGCTTAGTTAAACTTTTATGAGCCAGTTTGAAAACTTGCTAGATTTGTATCTTCCTATTACTTCCGGAGAAGCTAATGCAAATAGTCATATTGCATTTGCATAGCAATCTATTAGATACAGGATACTGAATAGACAGACTCTTAACAGAATTTGATTGATTGATCAAATTGGCAATTATATATAAATTAGGGGGAATGATATATTTAATTATAATACAAATACTGTTTCAGTACTTATTAATCTTTTGTATGAGAGAACTTCTGAAAATGACTTGAGTGAGAGTCTATAATGAAATCTTAGATTTACATTTTTTATTACTGTATATAATTTTTGGTATTATTTTCTCTTATTAGAAAAATAGCCAAAAAAAAAAAATAACAAGTTTAATTGCCAGTTCACAAAATTTATTTCAAATATTGTTAACTACCATTAACTGTATAAATCCAAAACATTCTATTTTCCAATTACTTTTAGATTATTCAAGATGCATACATCAAAAACATTTACTTGAAGATATCAACTACTACAACAAATACATTAAATGAAAAAATGAATAATTAAAAAATTAGACAAAATGTACATATCTGTAATATATATTACATTTCCATTGTGTACAATATATAAAACCAAAAATCTATAATTCTATACCAATTTTTTTTTTTAAGAAACAAAAGAAATAAAAAAAGCAGCAACTTCTAAAGTCAGGATTCTGTTAGGAAAATATGTAATCAAAGTATATAGCACCCACAACAAATTTTCTTATGAATTTAAATTAAACATAAGATCATGAATATGCATTTATTCACAATTCTGTATGATAGTGAACATTAAAACATTTGCAATCCTATACTAAAAGTTCATTTGAAAAAGAAAAAAGAAACTTGAAAACAAAACTGAGTTTTAATGTCCAAGAATAGAAATTAAACTGAGAGAGCAAATTTCTCAAGCACTTATGACTACCAACAGCCAATCAGATCTTAATCACTGGGACAGAGAATTTAACAAGAAAAGAGTGGTTCCCACTCTCTTCTTTACTTTGTCTTTCTATATATCCAAGCCAGTCCAAAGTACTTATATATGAAAGCGTAAATCTTAAATATCATTACACTTAATTAACTGAGTTCAAATTATAAACATACAGCGTCAAATCTTTCGATTTACTACACAGTAGTTTTTCGATGTTATAACTTTGCAGCAATATATGTAAGTAATATTATTTTATAAAGCACAGATGGTATTGAAATTAAACTGAGAGAGTGCAAATTTCTCAAGAGCTTATGACTACCAACAGCCAATCAGATCTTAAACACTGGGACAGAGAATTTAACAAAAAAAGAGTGGTTCCCACTCTCTTCTTTACTTGTCTTTCTATATATCCAAGCCAGTCCGAAGTACTTATATCTGAAAGCTTGAATCTTAAATATCATCACACTAGTTGTGTTGACTAATTCATATGAGAATATAATAAACCAGTATCATCTATATGAAATACGTTTTTATGTCAAATTTTAATGTATCCATAAGTTATAAGAATATTGTAGTTAATTATAACTGTGTATAATAGATAAAACTAAATAAGGCTGATCTAATACTAAAAATTAATTTGTAAAAACACAACTGAAATTAAAAGGATGTGACAGTTTTAATGTCATCACAATTATATAATGTGATGCAGAAATCTATTCAGAACACAATTTCTGATTATTAAAAAGCTGAATTGTTAAAACGTCATGACATATTATTCATTATTTATTCTCAAGCCTATACAAAATATAAAAATAAAAAGAATTCTATCACTAAACTTGATCATCAAAATGTAAACAGAAATAGAATTATGAAATAATCATTTTTTTTATGTTATGCCAGTAAAATTTAAATAAAGCAAATAAATAATCTTTGACTTCGATTTAAAAAAATTACCATTCAAATAATGCAAAATTTTAAGTAAATATAAGTAGATAAAGGATTTAAATGTATTTTTTTTTGGCATAATTACTTATTTTAGGTTCATTTAGAACACTACTACTGCTTCAAATTATATTTTTGAGGATTCGATTTTTTAATACATATTCATTAATGGCCTTCCTTTACTTTAACTTTCATTTTGACAAGAATAATATATTGTATTATTAACAGGATCAATGTTTACTTGAAACCAAAATGATTACGTATTAAAATCATAAATTCTTTAAGCAAGAAATGATTTACTATTAAAAATCTTCTAAAAAAATTTCTAATATATTTTAGTATGAGACTTTTGTAATCTAGTATACTGCAATAATATTTGGTGAAATGAAAATACACACAAAAGAGAGTTTTTTAATAATATTTAGTTTTATTATGGCCTACTTTCAATATATTTTTACTATTGGCTCAGAAAAAAAAATAGTAACAATTGAATTATATTGCAATAACTATATTTTTTAATTTAAGTTATGAAGAATTTTAAAACATAATAAATTTTAAATATTATTTGTTTTTTATAAAAATTTAAATTCTAAATTTGTTACAAGTACTTCACATTCAGATAATTATTATAGTATATATATATAGGTCCCAATAGTATTGTGCAGAAAAACCAACTAAATAGTTATTCCATTATTTCATGAAAAATAAATGTTCACTTTAAATAGATTCATGAATAATGGTTATTTTGAGCTCCTATAGCCTTATAATAAGGACTCGCCTTTAAATACTATAAATAATCTAATATAAGTAATAATACAAATCTTACTTGGGACATCTGAGGGAAAAGGCTAATTGCAACTGGCAGGGCAAAACCAAAGCTGAGAGTGACAACTGATGCGTTAATTGGTAAATGCCACCGAGGATTGGCTTTCAAAAATCGCGTTCTGAAAGTATTGGAAAACATATTTTATAACATTTAAAGCAAAAAAAAATTAACTAATTGTAATTATTAAAAATTAATATTATTTCATTCATCAATGCAAATACAAACATATGCATAATAAAAACAAACAGGATATGCAAATTATATTGGAGGTCTTGTGAATTAACCATAGTTAGTACTTTTTTTATACATATTGCATTCTATAAAGTTAATTCAGTTTTGTTTTAATACATATAAAATTATATTATATATATGCGTGTGTGCGTAATGCATATGAATCTGTAAATACAAATGCATTTTTAACATTATTATCCACTGCCACCTGTATTTAATCCAGTTTCTTCACTCCATGATCTCTCTTCTTATCATTCCTAATAGCTTTCTTATTTCATTATTGTTCATCTATTATCTTTTCTAGAAGTATATCCAGTACAAGTCCTTTTCGGTTTCTTAATTTTTCAATGATGTCAATAATATCTATTTGTTCTCTCAATCATTCTCATTTTTATTCCCAATACATATCTAATATATATTTTCATTATATAGATTGAAATCGCTATATTGTTTTTTTTTGTTGGTAAGAACTGGTAAAAAAATCTATTAAAAAAATGTTTCTTTTTAAATACCCCTAGGCACATTTCCTTCTAATATAAAATTATTTCTATCAAAAGTACTCAGTCAAAAGTTTAATTCTATGATAAATTTCATCCATTATATTTCAATCTGTATTAATAATCTAATTAAAGTGTTTGTGGTTGTTAATTTGTGATTATCATTCTTTTCTTTTACATAAAAAAAAACCATTAAAATATTATTTTAACATCTTTAGTATTTATTTCCAGCTCTACTTTCTTATTTTCACCTACTAACTTTTGCAACATTTTCTGAAGTCGTGAACAGCATATCATCTACAAAACTAGATGATTTAAATAATTTTCAATTATTTTTATTCCATTAACTTATCTTTTAACTCAAAATAATTATTGTAAAATTATTGTAAAAAGTTTTGAAGATATGGAATTACCTTATCATTCATTCTTATCAATGTTAATCATTTTAGTGTCATCATGCAACTAATCTTGCTGTTTTATTTTAATATATAGAATATGACAATGATCCTGAGTCCATATCCTGATGGGCCAAAATTTCAATTACTGTGGAAAAATAGACAAAATTAAATAACTTTTAGCATAATGACAACTCATATTCATTGTTCATTTCTGTAATTTCTCCCAATATTTAGCTATGAAACATTATGCTAAAACCATTTTTAAATCCAGCTTGTTCTTTTGATTAGTTAAAATCCAAAGTTCACTGTGGATGAATTAATTATAATTAGCTTAATAAAAAAAAATCTTGTAAGAATAGTTAAAAACTGATAGGATTGTTTTTTTTTTTTTCCTTTTTCACTTTTTTAATCATCTATATTACTATTTTTTTTTTACACAAAAATATTAAAAAAAAAACAAAAACATTAAATATTACATTGATGCATTTTTGAGGTAAAATTTTCCTTTTCCAAGATAAATAATTAACATTTAAAAGGCTACTGTGCATTCAAAGTGCATTATGATTATATTATAAATGTTCTTTATACTTTTTCTATATGAAAAGCACTAATATAATTACATATAAATTATTACAAAACAATGACAAAATTGTTCATAGTTTATTACAGTCTTAAATATCAAGACATAATTTTTCCAATCATCTTATATATCTTTATCATTTAGATATTTGATACATAGTTTTGACAACAACTTCTCTATTTCTTTGTGTGCTTCTTATTGCTTATCTCATTACTTAGTTGAAATACTTGACAATTCAGAAAATATTTTAATTGTAGAAATTACTTAATCTTATTGTTTTTTATTACTACATAATTCTTTGTAGAACTCTTTTACATATTTCATGATATTTTTCTTTTCAGTAATATATCCATTGTTTTTTCTTGCTGAAACAGCTTTCCTTCCAATATCAAAATATTGTTTTATACTTTGAGATTTTTATTCTCTTTTGAAGTTTTCCTTTTCAATTCACAATTATATTTTCTGATATTATTAATAATGCTTTTTCATCCTGTTTTACAGAATTCAAAATAACTAGAGGTAATTTGAACACAGACTTCAAAGTTCCCTTCAGCTATCCACCCCATCTTATATAACTGATACACATGACCACATACATGTGATAAAGATAAATGATGTCCTATATATATATATATATTATTATATATATATATATATATATATATATATATATGTAATAATATTATAATTCAATGTCTATATTTCTTCAAATCAATATATATAATCTTATAATTCAATATATATAAATACAATAATTAGATATATGTAAAGTATAACTTTAAAAATTTTATCCACTTAGGAGTACTTTCGACTATCCTTATAGTTTATTCACTTAGGAGTGCTTTCGATTATCCTCATAGTTGACTATGAGAATAGTCGAAAGCACTCCTAAGTGGATAACATTTTTAAAGTTATACTTTACATACATCTAATTATGGTATTTAAAAATATTCAATTATAAGATTACATATATATATATACATATTGTGATAATCACACATACTGCGATCACACATGTGTACATTTAATATATAGTATAATATTAAATGTAAGTTTTATGTAAACTAAGTTATAGAAATTGGATAATAAAGTTAGAAAAATAAATACATTTATTTTAAGTTAAGTTTTAATTAAAAATCAAAATGGTAGCTGAGGAATGCAAGTAATTAAAAAAATCAATTATGGTAATTAAAGAAAGTGAAGGAAGGTAAGCAACCAAGATCCTTATCTTCCACCTTCCAATGTTAACTTTTTTAGAATTTAAAATTAGTAAAGTTTAAGGAATAGTAAAATAAGATCACCAAAGGTGATGATTAAATCTTAAAGGGAAAAATAAATAAAAAAGGGTTAATGATTGTAGAATTAGCAATTGTAAATTTCAGTCGCAATTACGAATAAAAATAAATAGATTTATAAAAAGATAAAGATCACCTCTTCAAAATACACATGTGAATGCATGAAATATATGTATGGCTATGTGAAAGTAATAAAGAGTGTGTAAATAAGAAAACTATTTCATTAAAAAAAAATGGAAGTAAATAAAATAATAAATAAATAAAAAACAAGAAGAAAATTTTATGTATTTTATGAAAGTAAAATAAATGTGTGAAATGTAATTAATGACATTCCAAAAACAATCAAGAATATAAGAAAAGGATGGGACAATTAAGTAACAAGAAGTGAAAAAAGTAGCCATGTTTGAGTTCTTTTTGAGTCGGCTGAGCTGAAAGACAGAGTAGTTCGAGAGCTGTGAACAAAATGTACCAAGAAGTTGAAACATCGAGAATGCAGAGCTAAGGGGCCACAACCGGATGCCAGTTGATCCACGCTCGCATTGAGTGTAAAGTCATCTTCCCCATGAAGTAATAGTAGAGATAGCACCTGCCTGATGGTTCACCTTCCCTGGCATTGAAGCCGCAAAAATACGACCTAAGTGAGCTGCAAGAAAGAATTCAGCCGGATCCCAAGAATTTCCATCTTTACAAAAGAAGTGGAGTAATCCACATGATGGGTAATAATTCCCTCATCAACGTCCAAAAAACCTAGGTAATTAACTTTGATATAACATGCGTGCACACACTTTCATAAATGGCCACATAAATTTAAAAAATGCAATTGCAAATGTGAATCTGAATGAACCAAAGAATTAGTAGTTATTCTGTATCAAAGAATACCTAATCAAAGACTATAAGCTATAAAATATCTACAGATAAATGTTTAATATCAAAGAATTATCATTTTAGATGAATGGTTAATTAAATTAAATATAATTTGTGTTATTTTAAGGATTGCTCATTTTATGTTGAATATTATATTTTAATGTTTATGAATGGATTATATTAAACAATATTTATTTATGAATAGCTCTTTACGTCTCGTCTTTCCTTCTTCACCATACCAAAATACCCGCAGGGTTAATAAAATACTAAGTAGACATTTATTCTAGTAAAAGTACACGTGTCGATATAGTACAGTAATATTAAATCTCAAAAAAATTATAAATATTTCAAGCACTGGATTATTTTAAATAAATCATTCTTACGAATGAATATCCAGCAGCCGAAGAAGCGTCTGATCGGGAAAGATAATACTGAAATATTCCATTGGTAATCTCGGTATTCGATCAGGAATATAGACTTAATTAATGAGTCTATATTTGCTTCTTTGCTTGACGTGACAGTCGTCTCAATCGTAAAGTGTAAATTAAAACGTTTACAAAACGGTCAAAAAGGTAATTCTGTTACAATATATATATATCATGCTGAATCATAAATTGGTCTAGATCAATAAATTATTCTTTATGGATCATTTTAAATATTTTTATAATTTTCCTTTTTTTATATACATTGTGTTGTCTCAGTGGAAAGTTACTAGCAATTTGCTGCTTTTTTATCAGCTATTGCAGTTAGTAAAGAATCTGATAACTAGTAGCGTATCTGATATATTTTTATTGATTTTAGACAGATCTGCGCTATCTTCAAAATCTGTTAGTATTTTGAAACAATTTGCAAATTATGAGTTATATTTTATTTAAATATTTCTGAATATCAACCATTAATTTTGCTCCTCTTAATAGTTTTTTATCTCACTAACTTTGCATTAATATTGTCCTATATCCCACTAATAAATTAATTCCTGTGTTGAATCTATTCAGAACATTACTATCTTTAAATATATATTTTTATTAGTCAGAATATAAACCGTTTGTGGCAGACTTTCATTTGGCTGTTTTCACATCAATTTTATTTATCATTCATCTCAAACAAAGAATTCATTGTACCATTTACTTTTATTTTTTGTAAATTCCATGAGACTATATTGTCTTATTTCTATCTCCATAATGAAATATATCCACAACATTTTAATATTTCAATTATTTCTAATTATAGGCATTCATTTCTCCCATGACAATTTTAAAATGTTATTTAATATTTCCAAAAATATTTTGAAAATCTACATAAAATCTTTTACTTCATCAAAAATGAAATTTCTTGAGATATAAATTTGACATATTTATATTTGGAATCTTTCATTAATTTGAATACCTCATCCTCTCATTGTATCTGATGTACCATCAATTTCTATAAGGTTATTCTCTCATTTTTTTATTTATAATAAATTCCACTCCATTTGTGATTTTAATATTTGTGTTCTTGTAGTAAAGTATGTGTACAATTTTCAAATCATCTTTTAATCTTTTTTTCTAACTTTACCCTTTCTTCTGACAATGTCCCATTTAATATTTACCATTGATTCTTTCATTTCAATTAATATTCTCCACACAAAAGTGATCTCCAGTTGTGTATTTCCAGTAGAATGTCATAATTTTATGCTAGCCTGTATGTTCTGTCCAAAATAAGGAAATTCTTAACACCCTCTGCCATAAGTTACAAACCACCATCTTAGTTGACAATTTTACAGCCTCCTAAAAATAATGGCCACAATGTACTTTTGGCATTTATACTTAAAATAACAATATTTTATATTAAAACTATGTTAATTCAAATTTATAATTCAAATGTGTTTTAGCTGCCATATTCAATAATTTTTATAGCAAAAAAATTACTACTTCTTATTGTAAAAAAAAAAAAGATGAACATGATACTTTGAGGATAGTTTAATTATTAAATAATAGCAAAAGTTTATATGGGTATGTATATTGTGTATATACTGGAATATAATGGGTATTTCTGAGTAATGATGTACATAAAAATATCAACTTCCAATGAAAACTGGCAATGCAAACTGAAATCACTCGATCTATTAAGAATAATTATATTTATCTGAGCTATACTAAGCTATAACTCAGGCTGCTAACATTTATATTAACTAGAGTTTTAAGATAAAAACAGTCAAACTTATGCCATAATGTATCTCAAAAAAATACTATTATTATGAATAGATAATGTTTCAGTTTTCTATTCCAGTTTTAATTAACTTGATGCCTTAGTTTGCATCATAGTGGATACTTTTATTATATGGACATTTCCAATGTTTGCACCAATAAGAGCATGAAATTTCTAAATAATTATAAAATAGGGTTCTCATCTGATCCTTTGGGTCAGCCGCAGGATGGCGCTATTTCTAACCAAAAACACATTAATATAACATTCCTGGGCTAGCGATTCTCTACTAATATTGACTTTTTTTTTTGTTTACAAAGTTTACTTTCTTTTGTTTCTGAATTATTTTTCCAAAATAATATTTTTGACAATGGGATAATAATAGTTTTTTTAATTTTTACTGACAAGAGGGTCTTTTTTGTGTGTGTTCAAATAGTAATTTGTGTTTTTTTTAAAATAGTATTACTGTTTTTGTAAAATTGGATTGACAAAATTCAAGAGAGAATGGGTTTTTTTGATGGATCTTTAAATAATAATTTACGTTACTTTGATAGGTTTACATTTGATTGCTGACAACATTTATTGGGAAAAGTTTTTTTTCCGTGTGTGTTTGTATGTTTAAATAAAAATTTAAGTTACTTTTATTGGTTTACATTTGATTGACAACCAATTTGACTTCCTTTCATTTATAAATTATGGTTTTGGTTCTACAAATAAATATTTTTGACAATGGGACAATAATAGTTGTTGTTTCTTTAATTTTTATTGACAAGAGGGTGTTTTTTGGTGTATGTTCAAATTGTAATTTGGGTTATGTTTAAATAATAAGTTACGGTCTTACTTTTATTGGTTTACATTTGATTGACACTAATTATTGGGAGGGGTGTTTTTTGTGTGTATGATTGTCGACAACAATTATTGGGAGAAGGGGTGTAATCGTTTAAAGAATAGTTTACGTTACTTTTTAGTGGTGGTGTACATTTGATTACTGACAATAATTAGCGAGAGGGATGGGTATTTTTGGGTGATGATTAAATACTAATTTACGTTCCTTTTATTTTACATTTGATTGCCGACAACAATTATTGGAAAAAAGGTTTTTTTTTTTTTTGTGTATGTTTAAATAAAAATTGAAGTTACTTTTATTGGTTGCCTTTGATTGACAACCGATTTGACTTTTTTTTTCGTTTATAAATTATTGTTTTAGTTTCCCAAAAACCTAATATTTTTGACAATGGGACAATAATAGTTGTTGTTTCTTTCATTTTTATTGACAAGAGGGTCTTTTTTGGTGTATGTTCAAATAGTAATTTGGGTTACATTTAAAAAATAATTGATTTACCATACTTTTAATGCTTTATGTTTGATTGCCAACAACTATTAGTGGGAGGGGTGTTTTTGTGTATGATTAAAGAATAATTTATGTTACATTTTATTTTTTACATTTGATTGCTGACAACAATTAGTGGGAGAAAGGGTTTGCATTATTTTTTGTTTGTGTGTATGTTTAAATCAAAATTTAAGTTACTTTTATTGGTTACCATTTGATTGACAACCGATTTGACTTTCTTTTTTTCATTTATAAATTATTTAGGTTTCCCAAATAATATTTGGTTTGACAATGGGACAATAATAGTTGTTTCTTTAATTTTTATTGACAAGAGTGGATCTTTTTTGGTGTATGTTCAAATAGTAATTTGGGTTATGTTTAACTAATAATTTACGGTATTACTTTTATTGGTTTACATTTGATTGCTGACAACAATTAGTGAGAGGGTTTTTTTTCTATATGATTAAAGAATAAATGACGTTCCTTTTATTTGACCATTTGATTGCCGACTACAACAATTATTGGGAGAAGTGGGGTTTTTTGGGCTATGTTTACATAAAAATTTTAGTTACTTCTTTTATTTTACATTTGATTGCCAATGACAACAATTATTGGGGGAAGGGGTGTATGTTTAAATAAAAATTGAAGTTACTTCTTTTATTTTTTACATTTGATGAAGGCCATTTGAAATCCCTCAAACAAGCTGCCCTTTATGAAGTGAACATTTCCATCGCCAACAATGAGACTTACAAATGAAAGTCGAAAGATGTTTTTGGACCTCAAATCTGCATATATTTGCCACATAATCCAATCTTTTCTTTCAGCAGCAGGATGTTTTTTTTTTCTGTTGTAGAAATATGTTCCAGCACCAGCTTCCGTGTCTGGCAATTCCCATCTTTTAAAGTTTTCTGTTTTGGAATTAGCCATCTTCTTGGTCTCAGAAAATTTCTCGCTAAAACGTGACTCAAAGCATGATCGTTAAAAATTTTATGCTACCCCACCCTAATCGAGAATTTAGGAGGCTTACAGCTTTATGAGGAACAATCACAACACAGTTAAAATTGTTAAAAGGTAACAGTACATCAATTCATCTTTAAAAAAGGCCCCAATAAAAATTTAAATAATTTTGACACAATCAACTTAACACACCCTTGTACGATATTGTTACATAAAATACATAACACACCATTATGATGTAGTGCATGACACAAACAACTACAGCATTTTCCTCTGCTTTTACAATAGGAAAAAGCCACACCGTTAGCCACTAAGCCGAGTTAACAATCTTTCTAGGTATTATCGTAGAAAGAAGACTTAACTCCAAGTTAACAATCTTTCTAGGATTTATTTTAGAAAGAATGCTTAAAGGCTTGGGTGCAGCTGTGGAAATGGCATATGTCTAGAAATTTAGCTAGAAATAGTGCCATCCCATGGCTGACACGAAAAATCAGATGACAACCTAAAATAGTATTCTCATACACATTCACACATTGATCCTAACTTCAAGAAAACTCAATTAATGTTTTAATTAAAAACTATTAGGTGACTTAAAAAAAGATTATGGCATTTGGCTTTAATTCAGAAATAAAAATCTAGTAAATTCACGAACAAAAATAATAACACCTACAATGATGAGTGCATATAGAATAGATATTAGGATATTTCCCTGCGTGATTTTCTTTAAGATCTCAAGAAGGCCACAAAATGTCTTCTTTTAGTTAAAAAAAGTTTTTTTTTTTACATCCACTGCATATATATAATTAGTGGTATATATTAATTACATGTACATATATTGATATAAATATTTTTATGAATAAAAGATATCAGTGACTTTATTTATATATAGTTTTGTACATTCCATACATCCATCATAATGTGTTTAACTGACTGTGATATCATTTAAATGATACACACACACACTCATATATATATATATATATATATATATATATATTATTGTAGACTGAGAAAATATAATTTTTTCACCAAATATTTTTTTATTAAGATTGAATCTAACATATATCATTCCAAAAGTCTACATTATAGTCACAAGCTTCAAATTTATGTTATAGCAATTAAAAAATATTTTAATGCTCAATAGCAATATATTTTCTAAATGAAAAATAATATATTTATTATTGTATCTCACATGATAATGATACTGAATTATTAAAAGATTTATTAAATAATTGTTGAATTGTGATAATAATTATAAAGTAGTTTTGCAATAATATAGTCAGCAACAAAATCGTAGTGAAATTTTTATTGAATATTAAACTGATTAAATATAGATGGAACCTTTTTTACATTAAAATTTGTTGCCTTGATTGAAGTATTTCATGTATGTTTTATTATAAAACAAAGTATCAGAAGATTTTTGTGGTTTACATTTAATATGCTTGAGATTACAATGCAAGTATATAGTAACTTAGTAATTTCCATTTTGCACTTTTGAATATCATTTATTAATTTTTATTATTCGAACTAAGGTCTTAATAATTTCAAATATTCACATTGTCTATTGTCCATACATTAATCAATACTTACAAGGAATTGCTTATAATATAAAAAGAGAGACTATTTGTTTTTCATAATAATTCAGTTCTCCTAGTTAATATTTTAAAAAAAACCTATTTCCAAAAAATCATTTAAGTAAATAAACTTTCAAAAAACATTCCTTTCTTATATCAATAGGTTTATTTCATCAGTTATTATATATTTAATAAGATATTGTTTGTTTAAAAACTAGTTAAAATTGTTAGAATATATATTGAAACAGTTAGATTTATCCACCCGCCTGTTTCACGTATTTTACCCCCACACCTACCTCTATGCCAGGTTTAAACCCTATCAGAGTACCCATTTAAACAACCTCAAATTACTATATATGCAAAATCGCATATATATATGCGAATGGTAAGTCTGTAATTTAATAGTATAGTTATATATTACAGATATGTATTCATTTTAAAAACATTTCTAGTTTAAGAAATGTTTAAATTATTTAACCAATTTTATTATGTTATTGAAATCGCATATGTATATAAGCCATTTCCGTTGTTATTCTGCATGTATGGTAATAAAATTAGTTTTCTACTAATTATCAAAGTAACTTTTCCAAAGTAACTTTTAATTTTTGTAAACAACTTTTAAATTAGGTCACACAATAGTCCTAAAATAGCGTGAATTTGATTATATAAATCTAAAATGTTAACAATTTCACAGAACTTTATAGCATTGTCACAATAAACAAGAAGAAAAAAAGTAGAAAACAAAATATAAATTAGTTGTCGTAATTAAAAATGTTTTTCTAAAATAAATAAATGGGGTTTTCTACTAGTTGTAGCAATTAAATATGTTTTTCTAAAATAAATAAATGCGGACAAGCTTGTAAAAATAAACAGATGGCCAGAGTTAGAAAAATATAAATACTTAAAGTTTTGTTATCAGAGATTGATCATATATATAATAAGTGAATTGTAAACAGAACCCATGTTCATTTTACCTTCAAAATGATGGAGTATTCCAGCAATCGCTCACCGCCTCTCCTTGCTGGATTGAAAGAACTTTGGTTCAATAAAATACAATGCCATACACCAGCAAAGCAGCCCGTGGAAAAACCTCCATTAACTTTAAATCATCACCAAAGTGTCAACTTATTATCCTCCCAAGTGCCCAAAACTAACTACAATGAAGACAACAGACAGGTAAATTGATAAATTTACACTCAGAGCTCTGTTCTAAAACTGTGACTTTCAATTCTTTCTTTTAAAAGCTAGCTATTTATTAAATCTACCTTTCCCAAACACCTTTCCTAAAATCTGCAAAGAAAACTGTATGTTTAAATCTTGTCTGATTGTATAACTTGTGATATTGAATTCTCTGTTAAAATGTAAAACTCTTATTCTATTTTAAACTAAATATATAATTTTCTGCAGTCTTTTATGCCTATTTCTAATCTATCCAATTTATTCTATAATTTTATCATTTTAATATTATATGTCTTTAATATGCCAAATAACTCGAAACTGTGAGTATTTATAGGTATAATTTTAACTTATCAATCTGCGAAGGTAATTTCAAATCTTCGCTATAATAAATATTAAATAATTGAATTATTATTTTTCTCACTTGCTGTTTCAAGATAATGTTGTTATTTTACTGATTAATATTGGGTATTAATATTATAATAATCCGTCATTCTCTAGTTAAAATTGTAGTTTGATTAACCTGAGTTATGAATTATAATTATTTATATATGTAACTTGTACATCATAGGAACTAGCCACAGAGATATTCTCAAAGCATATTTTAATGTTTTATTCATAATTACCCCGCAAATATGCTTTGTCCTCCTTAGAATTATATATATTGAGATGCAGGTGATAATATTAAACTAGGTTACTAATTAATTTAGCCCCTAAATAGTATATTTGAAATACTAAATTTGAGAACTGGGTTGTATAGATATGCAAATAGACACTATCTAATTTTAAGGCACGATAATATAATTTTACACATTTGCATTATATATATATATATGTATAAGTTGCAGATGTGTCCTTACAAAGTACACAATGTACAATTATCTGCTTGCTGCATGATTATTGATGAGTTGCTGGCAGAGGTCACTCTCATCCACTTTAGTTTGGGTTAAAGCACCCTTTTAAAACTAGGGCACAAGGACCTAGATTTTTCATAATTAATGCTTATCCGACTCCCTGAACTACTAATGTTCCAATTTGTAGCAAGTTGAGTGATTGTAAGGCAATTGACCCTTTGAGGCTGAAGCCCATGAATAATGACCCATTCCCACCTTCTAGCTTTATTAATATTTTAATATGTGCCATAGAATATATAGGTAAATCTATAATAAACCAGTTTTCTCTCCCTTTATATTAAATGCTTATCTAGCATCAGTGTATATCCTAATCTAGGTTAGCACACTAACCTGCGTATCTCTGAGCTTGACTATATGCTCGACTTAATTAGATATATAGATAGACGCCATAGGAGCGCTATTAAGTTAGTTATATAACTTTGGCTATAAAGTTCCATATGATTTAGCAGACTACAAAAGAGCTAAAAATTTGGCATATTAATATAGGCATAAACATCAATACCACACTACACTTTATTAAACACTTAAAATGAGATAACATAAATGCCTGCAAGCGTAATATTTCATGTTCTCATTATATAATTTTGTATATTTTGATTTATTATTTGTTATTGTTTTATTAAATTAATAATATTTAAAATTATAACTCGTTTCCATATCTTTATTGTCCGTGAGTTCATTTTATCCAGCTCTAGATTTAATTGCACATACATCATTTTATATCTATATGTAGATCAGTCTATTAAATTTCATAATCAATCATTGATATATTAATTAATTATTTAGTCATATGTACATATATCTGACTAAATCAGTGTTAAATTAGTTAATTTATGGGTCTATTGTTTTACCCTGAGTGACTGCTGGACCGTGGTTAAATTGAATGTCTGTGTAAGTTGGGAAATGTCATCCATAGGGTATTAGATCATTGAGCAGAGGTGAAAGGATTGAATGTTGGCCAGATTCTGGATCCCAGCATCCAAATTCGATCAGCTTTAGTGTATTTTGCCTGTGTTCTAGATTTTGTTATATGGAGGGACAATTCTTAGCGTTACAATATCCATATTTTATAAGTGATATATTATCTAAGTTCATATGGGTGTAATTAAAAATACTACATACTAACATTTTGTTTGAATATATCTTCAATTAATTAGGTAATGAATGTAAATTTTTTAAAAAAAACATTGTAGAGTCACTGCATGCACTTATATATACAATCTATTAAAAACAAGAACAGAAAGTTTTAAAATATGAAACTGGGAGGCAATAGTAGATGAGAAAAATAATATAAATTCACAGATATTCTGATTAATGGCTTTTAATTTTATCTCAAATGGAAAATAATTAATTTGTTGATATCTTTGGGTTTTTTTTTTTTGTTTTGATATCTCAATAGTTTAATTTTTCATTCTAGATAGTATCATTGTGTTTGAAGAATGTATCTTATGACCATGTCTATAACATAGAATGAAAGTATTAAGGATGAATACTGTTTTACTGCATTAGCACAGTAATCTATTCATGAAACAATTATTCATATCCAAATAAGAGATTTTAGAAACTCCCCATGAAATATCATAAACTCCAGGGCTTAAAAAGTACCCTTTAGGCTTGGATAGAATGTGACCAATTTTTTCATTACTATGTTGTTCTTATGTTTTAAATACCATTGCTCAAAATATTTGTTGATTTTAGGTCAATTTTCTCATCTACTATCACCTCCTATTTCATATTTAAAATTTTCTGTTCATGTTTCTTTAATTAATTGAATCTTTAATTTTGTTGTGTGTGTGTTGTTTTTTGAAGTACCTCAACAATATTTTTTTAAAAAAAAAATAACATTCATTATTATTTATTTGATGTCTGCTGCAATCAACCAACACATCAGTATGATAGTATTATTAATTATGGACATATGAATCTGAAAAATATATCATTTATATCTGTTGTCTGTGAAATAATTATTTTAACATATATTTTCTTTATTCATTTCAAGTCAATATGCATGTCATCTTCATCACCATTAGTAATTATTTGAAGACGGTTGTTTATTTCTTTAAAAAAAGTGATAAAAAATAATGAAGAATAAAAAGTTAAGACAAATATTGTGATGACTATACAATCCAATCTTTAAATGTGTGTGCATACATTAGAGACATTTATATTGTTTAGATAACAGCAGTATCTTTCTTATGAAAATCATACTCACGTTCTCTATGAAATATTTTTAATGAATTCTATTACTCTTCATTCAGTTCAAATGCCAATCAAATAAGTAAATTGGGAATCATTTATTTTTTTACATGAGTGTGATCATGGGTATCTGTTGTTTGAGATAGAGTGGAGAATGAATGAGACTGAAAATTCTAAGTTCAAATCCCTATATTTACTATAGTAAACATTCAATATGCTCTATAAATAGTTAATTATATGTACTATTGCATAATTTTATAGAATATCCTTAAATGAAAATTTTCCCTCTATCTTTTTGATACAGTTGTAAAAAAAACCCCACAATAAAAGTATTATATGCAATTAATTTAATTTCAAAATTATATCACTTATTAAATACAACAGCAACAGACTAATGGCTTTACATCTCAACATCTAAATCTGTCTTTTTATTTAAAATACTACCAATGATTTACATTTTCATAATAAAAACCATCTAATATAAAAATTGCTGAAGATTTTTTTCTCATTACTGGCTAATAAATCAACTAAAATTTTTTAAAGTTAATTATTAAATCAAAGTCATTTTAGCTTGCATTCAAATTATTAAGAATTTGCCATGGATTATTTTTTTACTTTCTAAAAATAATACAATCATCAGTACAGTACATGTAAATATGGAATGGAAGTGAATATATTATTTCTTTTATTTTTACTCAAATTTAAATTTCCCATAAACTTATATCACATCTTGCTTCATGAATCTCCCCTTAATTTGTTTCAATGGTCATTCATTGCCCTATTTAGTATCATTTCAAATTCTTCACATTTTTCATCAGAATATCCTGAACAATCCAGAAAAACAATATAAAGATCCATCTTTCTCATGATTATTTCCTTGTTGTATCCCAGCAACATAAACAGCATACATAGGATTTGTAATTTGCTAAGACCACAAGAAGTTTTCTATGACTGAAAAAATCTTAAGAAAACCTTGAAACAATGTTTACTACACTGGATTGCAAATTACTTTCCATACTAATTACTGCACTTTTTTCTAATCTTTTATTTATATAAATTTAAATATTAGAATCATTATTAAGATCAGGTAACATATCACCATTATAATTTAAAATTTCTCTAAGTATTTTATTAGGACTTGCAATTTTTCAGATTTCAAGTTTGCAAAGAATTCTTTTAATTTCCTCAATTGCATTAAAAACAGTAATAAATTTTAAATGATTTAAAGTCATTTATTGTAAACTTGAATAATTTATAAAATTTATATAAGAATATCATATTCAAATTCTAAGTGCAGTTTCTAATTATTAGATTTTAATACAGAGGAGCACTAGATTGCACCTACTCAGCTTTCTTTAAATTTACAATTGTATAAATGAGATTCTAAACCATGTTGCAACTTGATTATTGAAAATAAAATTAAATTCTATAAGCACTGTCTTACGAATAAAAAGAATTTATTCAATAAAGTCCTTCAAAGAAGTACTTTTGCTCAATTTCCATTGATATTCAAACTTAAAATAAATGACAATAGAACAGAATAAAGAGAATAAATTACACTCGCAATGCGAATGCTGAAAACAAGTTGGAAGAATCATTATCTATTAATATCAAAATATCTTCAAGTTGAATGTTCCTGTATAAATCTAAATGAGTTATTAGAATGGATGTAATCAATCATATAAATTCTTGTATTATTATTTAAAATATGATCAAAACAATCCACCCATCTACTTCAAATTTTATTATTAGTTTTAATTTTTAAAAAATATATCATTTCTGAGGCCCATAAGTTATTTTCAGAACCTTAAAAAAGTCTAACATGATCATGGATTGCCAACAATAATATTTCTTTTGCAATTTTAATCTATTAATCATTCTTAAGTAATTTATCTGACCAATAATTTTAAACTTTTAATTTTTTTATATTAGCTTTTCTAGCTACACATTCATTTTATAATTCTTTCAAATAATAATATATTGTTCCCTATTAATCAGATCAATGGCAAAATAATTGTAATCTTAAAACAGAGTTACTCATAACTACAACACTATTCTTTAGAAAAAAAAATCAATTTTTTAGTATCAACAAATTAGCAATTTTAGTTTTTACCTTGTGTTAAAGTTTAGCTATATAAAAAAAGAACATCAATTTTTCTAATAGGTTTGCGTCAGCATACTTGTACATGTTTAATGCAACTATCATTTTAATACTTGAGAAAACAAATTTATGAAAGAAAAAGAATGTGCCTGTATAAAAATACTTGATAAATATTGGCTATTTTTAACTTCTGATTACCAAGCATAACACACTCCATAAAATAGCATTGTTCTGAGCGTGAATGCATCCAAATACTTTTATGACAACTTTTAACCTAAGCATTTGTGTCAGTCAATCTATGCAAAAAATTTAAAAATAATCAAACATATTCTAATATCAGCATAAGAAGCATAAATAAAAATTTTATGATTAAATTTTGCAAAATATGGATAAATACATATTTTCAAAAAGAAAAATAACTTATCCAATATAAAAAAAATTTTTTTCTTTAAAACATGTAACTTCTGGTTGATTAAAATTATTATTAGTAGTAATACAATCTCAGTTAACCATTTAGTATCTGTATTTTGTAATATGATGTTTCAGAAATTAGTTCTGGACCCAGTTTTTTTTATATCTCATTCAGGATTCCGAAGCTAAAGTGGGTGATGAAATAATATTCAGAGGCAGTAATCCTGATCATTATTCAGGAAATTTTACTGAATTTTGTTATACATGAAAGATTAATATTATTACTACTATCCATTATAAATTTAATCAAAAATGTTTACTGATTATTATATAGATATCCTATTTATTCATAAGATTTTCAATAGAATATGTAAGAGAAGTTTAAGATTTCTTTCTCCCACATCATACAATTAGGCAAATTGTTATTGCTAATGTGAGTATGATCATCTTCCACATCATCATCCCATATCACTGCTTCTCTGTATGAATACTAGTAGTGTTATTAAGAAAAAGTAAATGAAGCATGCATAGACAAATCAATAAGGAGATCTTCATTATAAAGATTATTATACAAAAAAAATTGAAAAACCAGTACAAATTTCAGTATGAGAGATATAATTATTCTGAATTTTATAAACTCAAACTTGTTAGTTGTAAGACTGTCTCTCATAATGTAAAAATAATGAAGGTATTACAAACAAGGTTACTTTAACAACAATACAAAATCTTTGAATAATAATTACTCTTTAAAATTCTTTTACTATTAATCCAATTATTTTTATAGTTACAAAAAGATATTTAATAAAGAATTAGCAGTTTATACTTCTCATATATAAAATGCAACAAATATAATACATGTGCTTATACGCATTAACAGAAAAGTTTATTAGTTCTATAATATTATATGGCCGAGCATTTTTGAGAACTTATGACATTCACATATTCATAGCAAGATAACATTGAAAAATAATGGAGAGATGAGTGTATACACATTTGATGACATTCAAATTTATTTAAATTACAATATTAATTATTTAGATTAGAGCATTCATTTTTGGAGAGGGGGAAGGTTGAATATTTGTAGTTGATAGCATTAATATTATTGGATATATAACATGCTTCTCTGATTTACCTCTTCAAGTCATTTCTTTCTATGTATTGAATAGTTTCAGATAAAAAAATTGGTCTCCTGTCACCTTTTTACCACTAAGATTTAAATATTTAACTTAATCAATTATTCTATTCATATTAAATAATATTTTATGAATCTAAACTTTCTAAATCAAATCATGTATACATAAATCTTTAAACAGTGAAATTTATAGATTTTTAAGTAATTAGTCTGTGTGCACTGCCTGTAAAGATGTAATGAGCATGTAATATAAGTTTAAATATTTAAAGCAACTTACTTTTCAAGCAACGTCATAATAACTGGTGGAATAATGAGAATAGGTGCTGGTAATACAGCTCTTGTAATTGCAGTGTCCTGTAAAGCCTGTAAGAAAACTTTACTTAAAAAAAAATTCAAGCATAATTATATCCAATTAAACATTTAAAAAGATTTAAAAAACAGATGAAAAATACCAAAAAATATTTAAATTATTTCTAATTAAGCTTTTATATTTATCAATCTAAAAGCTTTTTGCTTCAAAAAGTTCAAAAACATTATTTTCTCTTTTCATGACAATCACAAGTAATGGTCATTTATATTTAGGTTTTACAATCTGAAATTAGACTTAAAATAAGTATTTGTAAATCACACACTGTGATTTAAAAATATTTATTTTAAGTCTAACTTCAGATGATAAAATCTAAATACAAATGTATTACTTGTGATTGTTATGCAAAGAAAAAATATAAAATCCAAGGCTTGTAAGATTATAGAGACACTTTTTTCAACCGTTGCATCATGCCTTTAAACATCATTAACCAAAAAAAATTGAATCTTATTTATATTAAGCAGATTTGATTTGCTTTATTTTAAAAAAAGAAAAAACAAATTCACAAAATTATTAAATGTGTCAATTTTTACAGTCAATAAATATACTATAATTATATTCTGGATAAACAAAAATTATATTCAATTCCATTTTTGTAAATTTTATAATACATATATATATATATAGTCGTAATTGCAATTTGAAAGTTATAATTGACTATTTGTTAATCTGCTTTCAGAATAGTTTATTCAAACTTCTTAGAATTAAAATTTCACTCTTTATACTCAAGCTGCATACATTAGTATCTATTTAAAGATATTAGACCATATATAAAGGTGGCTTTTAATGCTTAAAGGAGTCTGCCTTGACAATAGGTTAAAATTGTTGATTGTTACTGATATTGCTTTAATGTTGACTGCTTCCACGTATATATATATATATATATATGTGTGTGTGTGTGTGTAAAAACGATCCCATTTACAACATGAAAATTAATTCATAATTATTAATGTTGACTTTTTTAATAAGCATATACTCAAAAATATTCTAGTCAAGTTCAAACTTAATCAATTTCATTTTTTACAAACATGACCATAATATATTTATTTATGTGCTAAATATGTATATATTAACAATAGAGTTAATAAAAAATAGAATTAATTATAACTCCATTACAATTCCAGAATATAATTTTATATGCACATATTGATTATAAAGAGCATTACATTTAAAGGTTGCATATATTTCATCCCTCACACTTCAAAAATAAAACAAACCTAATTAGAGTTCTTGTGAACCTCATATTACTACAGTTTTCATTTCGGAAGCTGCCTATTGTATATAATATCAAATGATGTACTTTCTTAATGTGTTAATATAGGCATTTAAATATTCTTATAAGTAATATTATAAACTGAGAGAGCATATTTATATATGTACATATCCAAATTTATGATAGTGAATATATGCATACATGTTTTTATTCCCGTATTTGCTCTCAAACAAAATATTCTTTTATTTTCTCAGGTAAAATATATTTTATAAGTTTTCTTAGAATATTAATGATTTAAAATCTTATGCATATATTAATGAAATTGTTGTTTGAAATAAAATAAACATTGTACTATTTGTAAACTATTTCTTTTATTTACATACCTATGATACAATTTCATTTTAAAATTATATAGATTAATAGTTAACAAAAATAATTAATACAAATATACAATAATATATTTCTGGGAAAAAACAATATAGTAATAAAGGGAAGGAGAATGCACTCACACATGCATAAAATCAAATCTACATTTTCACTATGAAATCAGTTCATTTTATCACAAAAAATCCAATCATTATTAAATTTGAGCTGTAAAATCATTTTAAACAAATTTACTGTTTAATGAAAAATAATGCCCCTTTGTAAATGGTTACAATTACATGAGATATTAAGTGTTACAATGGAATATCAAAATTATAAGTGGTGAAATATGGGTACAGGAAAGTAAATTATAATTGATTAATTCTAATATATGTGTGTGGATTTAAAAATGTATATTATGTATATATATATATTGTTTCAGGTTGGGGTTTTTACCACAAGAGAGGGGGAACACACCTCACTATCATCAGACCTAGGGTCTTCAGGAAGGATGTTGTCAATGATGCAATAAAGTACCTAACCTATGATTGTATCTACTTCCAATGGACTAGCTGTGTGTTCAAACATTAAATTTATATACAATTTGGGCTAGTTCATCCATACCTCATCTTTCCTTCAGGCTCCTTTATGCTTCAGTATTTGAACTCAGGGAGAATCTGCCTTTGGCTCTCTTGAGTGAACTTACACTAGATAGCAACTGTCACATCTCTATATAGGTTCCAATCAATTTAAAGATCCATCCAAGCACATTACTGTCTTTTTATATAAGAGTGAAATGTGTATGTATGCATGTCCTTGGTTACCAGTAGATGATTGAAGGCATAGATGATTTTGATAAACTAGAGACCAGTTTTATGTAAATCAAGTTAACAATGTTTATTAAATAGTAGCAAAAAAAAAAATTAAACTTTTTTAACATTATAAAACAATATAATTGTGTGTTAAGAATGGATTTGTACCATATCAACAATTAAATGTGTTCCCTATTCAAAATCTGTACCCATGATAGAGATACATGACATGGCAATAATTATTTTCAAAGGAAATAAAAAATTTAAAAAAATTATTATTAAATCGACCATGAAGCTAACCAGATAATTTACAATACTATACAGGTATATCTGTAGTAGCTTTGTCTAATTCAAATTAGAGATGTTCTATATTCTTTGGGGTCCCCCTATCTACTATGTATGGTTCCTTACGGTTGATAGAAAAGAACATCTGTACTAGAAGATTAGTCATTTAGACCAAAAAAAAGTTAAATGATTGTTAGTTAATAATGAGCAAGTAACATGAACTCTGTTCTGTAATAAGATATTACCTTATTCCATATTATGAAGATTGTCAATGTCAAGTTTCTATGGAGGGAAAACTGATCTAAACTTTATTTAACATAAAAATTATTTTATCTAACTTAATAATTTTACCCCTTCCTTTTGTTGCTTTCACTTATAATGGATTCTTCCAACTAGCAGACAAGCTTACAAATGTGGAAATAAAATAAAACAAGAATTTTACTGACATATATAAAATAACAATGTCCATGAGTTTGGCAAAAATATCTTTTATGGATAGTCTATCTCTCTTCAGATCACTCCTTTGGTAAATTATTCATCACTTGCTGTAAATCCTTGGCAAAGAGCTTGAAAATAATATTACATTCATTTCCCGCAGTTGCTCTCCTTCTTGATCCATGTAGATATTTAGTGAAGGACATTTGGAGTTATTTTAGCATTCATTATACAGGTACATAGATTTTTATAGCACTTCCAGGATTGGGTCAGTACTATTCAGTCCTATGGCACTATTAATTTAGCCAGAATATATTGCACAACAGTTTATAACAGATTTAACTTTCCTTGATTTGCTATTTAGCATTTAATGACTTATACAAAAAAATTTAACATCATTTTATATTTATATAAGGCTATAACCCTAGCCCATGCACCTTGTATGCTTAATTTTATTATAAGACAGACCTCTACAAATCTTAATGCAAGATTCAACTTTTAATAAGGCACGTGTACTAAGGTTATAGCCTTATATGCTGACATTGCACTTAACAAGTATTAATATTCATCATTTTATTTAAATGCTGATGTTGTTTTATTTCTTCTTTATTCATGTTCAAATAAAAGGCAGTTTCTCGAATATCAATTTAAAATCAGTTATTTTATTAAACCACATGAACTTATCAAACTTTTCTCTATTTAAATGTCAATTGTAATTTCTAATGGTCTTGCACTAAGAAACTTATAATGATAATTCAGAATATTCGAACAAATCATCCATCGTCTCTTGCAATCTGGTTTTAGAATGTTGGGTTTATACAGTCAATGCATTATTTGAAAAATAACAAAAGATAATGGAAATAAACTGGGTTTGTTTTTATATCATACTTAGTTTCAGGTGTTTGGTATATTAACTTTTCCATTTCCTTTGACATTGCTGTGGCTACCTATTGTTGTGCATATTATATTAATTGTAGTTAAAAAATAATATTACATAACAGAATTCTAATTTTATTTTCCTCAGTTGGTTGCCTATTGATTGGTTTGTCATTGGATCATCACTATGTTTACTAAGTTTATGTCTCAATTCATGATGTATAACACATTGATAAATAATTTATTGTTGGTATATATATATAAATAAATAAATGATTTTTAATGGGCTTTTATTTTCATCAAATAAAAAAAATTAGTTCATTGTAACATTTGTTTAACTTGGTATTTATCAATGCAAATATTTGTTGTGTGTATATATATATATATATGCATGCTTAATATATGCATGCATGCTTAGAAGAAAGGTTAGTGAATATTCAACCACCTATTAGTTAAGCTTACATTTTGAATGAGTTTGGTTTGGTTGTGTAGATAAATAAAGGTTGGTTTTGATAGGATTATAAACTACCCTTATATCTCTTCTACTCTTACAGGGTTAAAATTTCAAGATGTAATCAAAATTTTAACATTTAAGTAGTATATGTATTCATTTAGCGTTGGATTTTTTTTTTTTAAAAAAAAAAAGGGTTACAAAGCCTACTCATCTTATTTTCTATTATTTTCTCAACTATATTCATGTTCCTTCATGATTTCCTACCTCATTAACTACATTATATTAATGTGAGATTTATATATGGGTCTTTTTGATGGTCATATGGTCTAAACATGACCAATAATGTGTCTCTATCACATATGGCACATAGTTTAACTTGTTAGCCTTCATCCTGCTCACTTTTTGAGACTTGAATGTCTAAAAAAAATATTGGAGCATGCATCATTCAGTATGGATCAACTCCTGTCTTTCTTTTAGTTCTAAAGTATCCTGGTAATTGCTTTTGGGTGCTTACCTGGGTATACCCTCATCACAAATTAATGACCCTATTCCTTTCTTTTGATGTTATCTCCCTTTTCTTTCTTCTTTCAACTAAAACGTCTGCCTATCCTTTTATTTGCATATAAACTGGGTATGTTAATCATGTGGTGACTTGGATTTACCAAAATATGGCTTCAAAATGTGGGCATTATATGTGCCCCTAACTCTCCTATATCTATCCAAAATACACTTGACCCTGGATTGTTTCACAATAGTGAATGATCCTGCATATGGGTAGTAAAATTTTTGATATATATTTTTCTGCTGCTTACCCAAATGGGATGTTTTTATAAAAACTTTATCTCCTATCTTAACATTAAGTAGGCTTTTCTTCTTGCTTTTATTCCTTTGCTCAGCCTTACCTACTAACTATTTATACACCCTTTGTATATTCTTTTCCATGTTGCTTTGAGTATGTTTATCTATGGATTGGTACTTCATGAATAATGTAGGTATAGGTTGATTAAAGTTTAGTCTAATGGGCATGAATCTGGTTGATTCATTTATGCTCCAGTTGATGTAACTGACTACATGTTCCATTTGCTTTACCCACCACTTATGCTCATCTTCTAAGTAAGTCCTAAACAAATGTTCATGCTCCTGCATCACATGTTAGCAAGGTTGGACTGTGGATTCCTAATAGATGTGAGCACATGTCTTATCTGAGATTTCTCCACCCATAGGGAAGGCATACCATGGTCTGTTAAGATGGTTTTAGGCTTCCTATCACCATGAATTGGAGAATCTCTAGTACTTTGATTGTATGTCTAGTATTACCTTGGAGTATTGGGTAAGTGGAAACTTAGAAAGAGATAAGTAACCAACAAGTATTTCTGTTTATTAAATGGCAATGGGCCATAATAATCACTCACTAGGATCTTGTTTGGTCTTTCTGGTATGGTGGACATATAGAATTTTGCTGTAAAGTTTGTTTCACTAGCTTGGCTTGCAAGCACACTAGATAATCTCGAAGCCATCTCAAGATGTCTCTATACATTCTTGGCCAAGGTATGTTGTGTTTTGTGGGCACCATAGTGACTATACAAACAGTGTATATATTTTATGAGTGAGTTACACAATGTTTTATGTATTACTACCCTTCACTTATCTGCATCCATATTTACTCTATAATGTAAGACATTCCTTTCTAGCTTAAAAAATTAAGATCTTTTGGTGCATTCAAAACTTTCCTTTTAAAATCTTAATGATTGGGTATAAATCTGTGTTCTTAAACAGTACCTCAGATAGGTTCTCCAAATTATTCTCTACACCTCTATCAGTCATTATATTGACATTTGTAATGTAGGCATTATCTACCAATAAGTGGTTCTGTTTTGACCTACATGGGTTTCAATTAAGCACATCAACCACAATAGACTTGGATCCCTTGAATTCCTGTAACAGCAGACTCGAGGCTTTTGTGGTCTGTAATCACTATCACTTCCAATCCAAGAAACATCTGTCAAAATTTTTGGAAGCTCCATACTATTACTAGTGCTTCCTTCTCAGTAACTGTGTTATTTCTAGACTCTTCAGGAGCCAACTAATAAGATAGACTCCAGGTTGGCCATCCTTTTATACCTGTGATAGAGTTATCCCTAATCTGTAACTATTACTGTCTGTTTGGACAATGAATGATTTATTAAAATCAGAGAAGGCTAACATTGTTTGCTCTAAAAACCTTGTTTTAACATTTGCAAATGCCCTGTCCTGTTCCATGGTGCAGTTCCATCATGCATGGTTCCAAATGACTCTTAACAATGGTTCCACATGATCAGTGAATTGGTAGAAATGATTTAGAAAAATGATCGAATAAAAGCCATTTATGGGTTTTGAAAAGTTTTGAAATGGCACTGATCTTGTCTGTAGATCTTATCCCATTTCAACCAATGATGTGACCTAAGAAGATTGCCTGATTACAAACTAATGTACTCTTCTTGAAGTTGACCTTGATCCTGTTTTTGTAGCACTCCTCAAAGAATAGTGAGGTATTGAAGATGTTCTTCAATCATGGCAGATGCAATTATTACATCATCTACATAAATGCTTGTAATCTGTTTGACTTCAGGAGACAGGATTTTGTCCAAACATCTAACTAAACCAGCACCACTATTGATCAATTCAAAAGGCAACTTATTAAACTGTTAGGTAAAACCCTCATATCGAAAGGAAGTGCTTTGGCAATCTTCTGGATGGAGTTCAATCTGCCAATAGCTGGAAGTTAGATTGAAAGTGGAAAACACCTTATTTGCCAATTTTATAAATAATTCATGTATGGGTGGTATGGTGTTCCTATCAGGAATGATAATTTTGTTCTGTTGACTGGCATTTAAACAACAACTCAATGAACCTGTCTTTTTTCTTCTCAGTTACAACTGTGTTACAGTTAGGTGGAGAACGTTTGGAAATGATTCCCCAATGTAGCATTTTTTAATCTGCTCAGATATCTCTTTGTGATACTGTTATGAAATAAGATATGATTGGATTGGAATGATTAGTCATGGACTAATTTAATTCTTTGTTGGAAACCTTCTATTACCCTGATATCTCTGAGAAAAATGGGCTAAATTCATTGATAACTGATTGCAATTTTAGTGCATCCTCCTTTCCAAGCAGGTTGGATTCTGCAATTTTGTTTTCTATGAGTGCCTCTGGGATAGTAGATATTATACAGACAACTTCGGGTAGGTGATACCTCAGAAGCAATGTCAACTCTATGACATCATCATTTATCCTAACTGTCTTATCTAGAAAATCAAATAATGTAAGGCTTGTTCAAGTGTAGAAAGTCTGCCCCTAGAATGACCTCATGTATTAGGCCATTCAGTATGAGAATCACATGATAGAGTATTGTCAGACCTATTTTATTTGAACCAATATTTGCTTCTGTGCTAGCTTAGCTTTTCCATTGCTACCCAAGGTAACATGAATTGATTTCAATGACAGAGTTTTGATGTTGGAGTTTTTAATCAGAATTTCATGATAGAACCTATGTGACACAACTGAAATCTGGATAACCAGAATCTAACAGAGCTTTAACCAGAAAACCCTCAAACAAAACGTCTATCAAGGGGCACCTTTAGGTTCTTTATCTTCCCAAGAACATATCAGATTAGTGATTTCTTGATCCAGGGTTTGGTTCACAAACCTCTTTGTCATTTTGCTCTCTTGAGATGAGGAACATGGCCTTAAATACCACTCTAGTTTGGTTTCTGTTGGACTTTGGGAGTTAGTGGCTGCACCCCAGTTTTGGAAATTTCCCTGGGCTATCAGGGGGCTTGTTCCCAGTTTTATCATTGTTGGTTTGGTTTTTATTAGATGACCATGTATGTGAAAAGTTTCATTGTAGTGATTTCCCCTTCCAATGGCTGGTATCATTATTATTCTTCCCCCTTTTATAAAACATGTCATTGACAATTAATTCTCCCTTTCTCTTTTCAGGTGCTCTAGTTGACATATTAGTATTATTCATGTCTATGCTATTTAATAATTCAGCCACCTGCTTGATGCTTTAAGCACTCATACACAAAAGTCACTGTTCAATTTTAAAGGGTAAATTCCTTTTAATGATCCTAATAATTTCTCTTTTACTCTGGCAGTATGTGTTCAACATCCTTAATTTAGTGACCTGCAGTGAAAGAACTTGGTTAATATCTCTCCTGGCATCAGCTGATATTTTTCTTGAAACAACTAGTAGAGCAGGGCTTCTTGCCTGTGCATCTTCCAGAAATTCTTTATCAATAATGCTTGAGAGTCGTTGAAGGTGGAGAAAGCTTGCAACAATTCTCACCACATTAATGCATCCTCTTGCAGATGGCTGTATACAATAATTACCTTTTCACCCTCTGACAAATTTAGGTTTATGGAGAAATAGTCTTAAGACTCCTTAGGTGTTCTATAGGAGCTTCATTGGTAGATCCCTTGAATGCTTTGAGTCTTACAAATTGGTTGATCACACTGATCTTTGTACTTGGAAATTATGCCTTCCAAATTAAAATTGGCAGGATAATCTTCCATCTTAGGCATTACCTGACATGGGAGAGTAGATTTCACACAGGGGTCACTTATCCTATGAAAATCCTTGAGACTAATCTCCGGGTTGCTTCCCATGCCATTCCATGTCTGCTTACTATTCTGAGTCCTTGAGCCCCTCTAGTCTGTAACATTCCAATAACAGTTGGCTTTTGGCATAGCTGGGATTCAATCACTATAAATCTCTGGTTGGTGGCAACATCCATCTGGCTGATCTGATCATGTGTCTCAGTCACATTCTCTACCACTTTCTCCAGAGTTGCCTTGTCCAAGATCGTTTCAGTTTCTGCTGAGGCCATTTTGTCCTCAAAATGTTTGATATTATATTATAATCAAGGGTCTCTATTGTCCTGTCACACATCTCCATCTTTGAGTGGATGTTCTGAAATTCTTTATGGACCTCAACTTGAAGCTTCTTTTGGTCCACACATACTTCCTCCCTAAAAGACTCCTGACTTCTGTACATTTCATTGCATTAATGTTTAACTGACTAACAATGCTAGACTTGAACTCCTCAAATCGCTGTTGGCATTTCACATCCCTCTAATCTATTTCCTTTATCATTGCACCCAGTCCTTGCTTCATTACAATGTTGTCCCTTTGGACACTGCTTAGATTTAATGACAACCATTTCATGTAGGTAGACATCCTAGTTTCTATATCTTTTATTTTTATTTTTAAATCTGTCCTAACATTTTTCACATGCTTGCTTTTAAATTCTCCTCCATATTGGCATCCTATTACTCATTTCTTCTTTCATTTCTTCCTTCATACTACTCTTATTGTTGTTTCAGCTGCTTATGTTACTGTTTATTTCTTCCTTCATGCTGTTTATTTCTTGTTTCATACTGATCATGTTGTTGCACAGGCTGCTTATGTTACTGTTCTTTTCTTCCTTCATGCCATTCATTTCTTCTTTCATGCTGCTCATGATCATTTCAAGCATTTGTTCCAGAGTCAACCTATTTCTTGTAGCCTGTGCTATTTTGATTTTGGATACTTGAGTCATCTCACCATTGAGTGCTCCTTGGGTTTAAGTATCACTTGGTTTGTGACATGTCACCTGTGGAGGGTGATTAACCTCAGCCATGAACCCCCAGGTATTTAGATCTATGAAGACCATTTCCTACTGCTAATAGTAGCATCTTCCACCTCACTATCACTACTACTTTGTGTTTCTTCAGAATAATTCATACCAATGCTTGATAATTTTTTTCCATTTCTTATTATCATCAAACTTTTTTTCAATAGCTGAGTATCAAGTTACTTCTTCTTTTAGAGATTTAAATGGATATATGCCATATGACCTTCTATTCCTCACCATTCAGCACTTATGTTCAACTTCTTTCTACCTTTTTGTGTATATGTTTTTTAATGCCTACTTTTTAGTCTGTCCTTTCACTTGCCTAACTCACCTATTTTAATTTGGTTTATGAATTATTTATCTATTTATTGGTCTCAGTTTATCATCTTGTTCTCATTGGTTAACTTGCATTCAATGTTTCACATGAGGTTTTCCTTTTTTTATTTGTTTACATGAAAATGATTTAAGTTCATGAGTCTTGCTCTTTTATGGGTGAATGTATCAATTGGTTGCTATTTAGGTGCATTCATCAGGGTTGCATACTGTGGGAACTTGATAGAAGAATAAAAAATATTTTTATTTATTTATTTATCAGTCCAATGGCTGGTCCTCCCTAGAAACTTCCAATTTCTTGCCTCTAAAGTTTGGATTCCAGATGTAATGGCTCAGTGTTTAATCACAAGAAAGGGTGAACACATCTTATTATGATCAGACCTAGGGTCTTTGGGTAGGGTGCTGTCAATGACATGATAAAGTATTTAACCTGTGATTGTATCTACCTCCAGTGGGCTAGCTCTGTGGTTACACATTAAATTTAGATACAATTTGGGCTAGTTTATCCATACCTCACCCCTGCTTCGGATTCTGTTATGCCTCAGTATTTGAACTCAGGGAGAAATCTGCCTTTGGCTCTCTTCAGGAGTAAACCTACACTGTTGCATCTCTATATAGGTTCCAATTGATTTAAAGAACCATCTAACCATATTACTGTGTTATTGCAAATCTGTTGATAAAAACATCCTAATTATATTATTTTTTGCATATTCTGATTCAAAACATGAAAATGCTAACAGAGAGCTGATTTTACATTAATGTGACCAGAACACTCTGAAACATTTATTACTTCACATATGATATTCATTGTAGGACTTATAAATTAAAGAGTAAAAAAAACTCAATGTAATTTCATTTAGCATGTAATAAAATGTTTAAATTTTTGCAAAAAAATATAACCTCATAAATGCAAAGTTATGTGCTATCACAATATACTCTGGCCAGTTCTGTTCATGAGAATAGAGGCACTGACATTTTAGCTTGCACAAAGGTATCTCACACCCATGTGACAGATCTGGTAATAAACTAATTAAAATCCTTGACATATATTTGTAATCAATCAAATCTTTTAGACCATTAGTGCACTCCTCACAAGCTTATTATTAAATCATTTAGCAATTGACTAATGTAAAACATTCCTAGATCAACTTTCATCACCTCATGTGTTAGAAATTTGAAATACCTGAATGTCCTCACAGAAATGACAGGCTGATTTTGTATATGTCTTTATTATGACCAATTTAATTTAGGAATTCCAATGTTTTAATGGGGGATTGTACACATAAATTTTGTTTAACTTATCATTGCAATACCATTCATATATCACAATGGGTGATGATAGTTTATATCAATATACTATGTATTTTGAGTATAATTTGAAAAATGAAGTGTTATTAATATATTTTACATCAACAAATGCTCATTATTCCTAAACTTTATTAAAGAAATAAGATTGAAAGTTATATAAGTGAATCTAACATTTGAAAAATATTAATAGTGGTCAACTAATGCTAAAGAGATATGTGTCACATGGAATAAAAGTAATTTATTTTTTTAACTTTTATATCTCAAAAAAAAAAAAAGTATTCCAGTCTAATTACTTGAATACAATGTAGTTTCCCTGCAACTGGCAATGTTTAGTAATCTTAAAAATTATTTTGTCTTTGAAAAATAGAAAATGTACATATTTTTATCATCGAACTTCAGTTAAATGCAAATGTGGATAAATGCATAACCAAGTAAAAATTTATTAATAATATTTTTATAGTTGTGTTTATATGTATGTGTAAATATAAATTGCATATATATAAATCTTATGCTCAATAAAATAGAAACAAAGATGTTATATATTGAAATAAATAATGTTCTATTCATTTCTTTATCAGACATGTAATCTTCTATATGATAGTAAGCTGTTTTTCTTTCATTGTGAGAATAGCTAATAAATTTTTAAAATGTAGCTTAGTCATAAATATTGTGCTTGTCACACTCATAATTATTTTTTATAGAAAGCAATTGATTGTTCTGATAGTATTCCTTTTGACATACTTTATTATGCTAAGATTTTGTGTTTTTAGATATTACTATTGGGAAGATCTATCAAACACTCCCAGATAATACTGATTTACAAACATATATAATCTTGCAAAATTCCAGTTTTCCATTTAACTAATAGTGTGGCCTGTATCTCTTACAATAATATATAAAACATTTAATATAAGTTCATTAATATTACAGTTAATTATAAAATGTCATTATGCAAAGCAATCATGAAGATAAATAACTTCTTTCTCAATACTTTTTTTTTTTACTTTTCTGTTTGGATGCAGAAATCATCCATTAGCATATCAATCTTGGTATATTAAACCATTCTGCAGTTTTGGACATCAACTATGATCTTTCTTAAAACCAGTTTGACATTTTTTTTAATGCTTTGAAAATTGATATCAACTTGAGCCATATAATTTTTATTATGTCCGCAGGTCTAAATCAGTAATAAATATTGCATTGTTTACATTTTTATTTCTGTGTTTTTTGTTCAACTTTCCATTATCCTTGTACATAAATAAACATATCATTACTTCTAAGTAAGAGTAAATTAACTATTTACAAAGCATTATTTTTGTAGATGTCATTGTTCTGATAATACATAATATAGCTGAAAGTTTAGAATAGTGACTTTATGAGAATTTGTAAACATTGCTCAAAATTATAATCATTTTTTAATAACAAATTTTAAAATATCATATCTTTAAATTAATATATAAACTGCAATACTAAAACCGTATTAAGCAATAGATTAAATAAAAAAGGAGTAAAACTACTGATTTATATATGCATGTATATAATAATCATATGTTTAATTGCTATTGAGACTTTCAAGTGGTATTTTTAGCACAACAGTTCAATTGAGCAAATATAGATTTTTTACAGCAAAACAACTGCTCTACCATTGAGATTACATCACACAGAACTGATTGTTATCTTAGCATTTCCTACTTTAATAGAAAAAAAAAGTAAAGTACCTATTTCAAATGAAAATTTAATATGTCAATAAAGCACTTTACATTTTCATAATTAGTGAGTGTTTAACTTAAGTAGAAATTATGAGCAAGACTTCATCTGGATTTTATTAGATTTTATTATACATTATTACATTTTGTTATGAAGTGATATATAATGGCTCAAATATTAATATAAAAAATAGATAAAATTATCATATTAAAAAGATTGATAGCATGTTTGATTTCTTTCTTTAAAAAAAAAAAAAAACAGGTGACAGTGATGATGGATAGTTCAGGTGACGACAAAGCAGTTCAAGCAATACAACATTATCTGCTCAGGTATGTATATAATCTGACAAGCAAATAATATTTTTTAAAAAGACAAAAAGCAACCGATTTGAATATTTAATTTACATAATTTAACAGAGTTCTGATTTTTGCATTCCCTGTATAAAAGCTTACACATTACACAAATTGTTATGTATGAATAGCATAAATATAAAGAAAATTTCCATGCATTATGTAGGCGCAAAAGATGATTTTTTTTTATTAATTCCTTCTTTTTAAAGAATATTTATCAAGTTATTAATTTTAATCCAAAATTGCTTAAAAATTTTACACAGCAATCTTGTTAAAATATATATATATTTTAAATATAACATTATTTCTTATATATATTTCAAATGTACATATCATTAAAAAATTTTTTTTGAAAAATGAAAACTATCGGATGTTTCAATATTAAAACTTTTATATTAATAATGTTTATCCAGTTTTAGAAAGTCATTTTTTTTATGTAATAGACAAGACTTTATTCGAAGTCTTTTACTATCATTGCCATAATAATAATCTGCACTATAGCTATTATTATCGATTTTCATTATATATATATGTGTGTGTGTGTAAAAATCAAAAATAGCATACACATAATGTGATTTCGATAATAATTTCGATGTTAGACTTTGTACACATCTAATCATACCATTATTATATAAAAAAGAAAGATTATAATTTATTTAAGATAATAATACATTGTACAGGCTTACACCTATATTTATATATATAATATATGCGGGATTCGAACTCAGACCCACACGACCCACAACTCTCAGTACCATCTTATATTGCTGACCGACCTGATCACACACATATTGGAAAGATAAATAATCACCAATATATATATTTCATACGAAACCAGTATTCATCAGTTGGTCCAGATTACCATCTCCACACATATATACAATCAGTACTTCAGCGCGACTGCCTTGCACTTGCAGGCAGTTGCCCGGGTTGCGGGTTCGCGTCCCGACCGATGCTATGACACTTAAAAAATAAATAAATAAATAAATATATTGTTATCATTAATGTAAAAGCGCATTTTATCTTTGTAGATATTAATTAAACTTCACAATAGTCATTTTTATACATAAAAATCAAATAACTACATTAAGAATTAACAACAAAAATGTGTATATCCAGACATGCAAAACTTAAAATAACTCAAATAAAAAAGCAATTTTTTTAAAAAAGTCTAAATTTAGAGCTCAATATATGATTGTATGTGTATGCAAACACACACAATTAATACCTATCCATCTATATTTATTATTTAATTATGATACATCTTATTCTTATAAATAAATCGTTTACAGAAACAATTAAATGAAAAACATTAGACAATTCATTTGTTTAATATTTGTAATTTCTAAAATAATTACTCCTAATGATACAAGTCTTTTGATAATTATTGAGTTATAATGGACTTTTCAGTTTCAAGGGATGACAGTCTAGCTCTAAACATAAGGATTTGTGTGACCTGGCAAGTTTAGTCAATTTCGTCATTATGGATAAATGACAATCAGAAGCAAGCTTTTATTGACCATGTTTGGTCAGTTCACAAATCCACCCTTAACTTCATTATTATAAGAGCCTCACCTCCCATCCATAATTGCCTCTTCCCCCACACTCCCACCTCATCCATCTAATGGGCTCATTCCTGTTATCCAAGGTGGGGTTAAGAGCCCTGGGCAAGCTCTGACCAGATAAGGTGTGGCACTTTATTACCTTTCACAAATTTGACTGATGAGCTGAACAGGTAAATTAACAATCAGAATTCTGTCACTGCTACCTCGTAACAAGTCACACCTCTGTAGTGTCAGTGAATGGGTTCCTAGGAGGGACGGATTCTGGCTCCAGAATAGCTTTACTGACCACAGGTCACCCACAATGGCCACACAATAAAGGACAGATATAGATGCACATCCACTGTCTGACTATTCTAGATTAATCCATACTTGGTTGAAAAGAAGTTTCTTCAGTCAACTTTAAAAATAAAATGCCCTAAATTAGATTAGAATTATCCTATTATAAAGAAGAATTGATCAAACTTAGGCTAAAGAAACTCAAAAGTCGATTATTTTTCATAAAAAGCGTCTTAGTTAAAATATTCATGCCTTTTTCATAGCAAACAAAGAAATCAACAATTGAGTTTAAAAGAAATAAGTTTATTTTCGAATTTAACTTCACTCGAACTATTTCGTCACACTATAAACTGGCGTGTGTGCGCGTACATACACATATAATTTAAAAAATAAAAAATGTAAGAATAATCAAATAAATATTTTTTTTATAATATTCTAAATATAGCAATCAATTTACTATTTAAAACTTATATACGGCTCATTCTACCCATTAGTTAAATATTGATTAATTGAATTTATTAAAGGAGTAGACAAGAGAGTTGGTGAATGAATTTAGATCATTTCTATTATTTAATAAACTTTTCAAAACGTATGCATTAAAAATACATAGATATTAAGAGCCGGTAGTTACAATCACATTTTAAAATTTGCACAAAAAACTGTCAGAAAAATTAAATATATTATTAAATAAATTTATTTGGTACTTACTTATTATTTGTTGATGACGAAAGTCACCAGCACAAACAAATGTATATATAAAGTTCGAATTAAACACATTTACAATCTTCTAAAAATTAATATATTATACAGGATTAAACCTGCATTTATATATGTAATAACATGAGTAGGATGACAACCTTGGCACTAACATGGGCTTTGAACGTTCCATCACCAAGATTTTCAATGAAATGGGAGGCTGAAGAGTTGTGGGTTGAAGTAGTTTGAGACCTGTCCATTAAAGTGTGAGGATTGGCTATCTTAATATGAAGCTGAGCACTAATTATATATATGGATGGAGATGGTAATCTGAACCAACTAATGAGTGCTAGTTTAGAACGAAATACGTATATTGGTGATTATTTATCTTTACAACATGTGTGTGATCAAGGTGGGTCAGCAATATAAGATGACATTGAGAGTAGGTAGTAGGTCATGTGAAAGTCTGAGTTTAAAATCTTCTAAAAAGAAAATGAATTCATTTTCTAAGTGAATATTAGTTAATATTTCAATGAGGAAAAAGTTATTAGTCAAAATTTTGAGTTTGCTGATAATTTTACAATTTAAAGTTTGCTGTGATGTCATAAAAGACTGTTGGCAGGAGTAATAGATGATGTGACAAAAATAAAACATGTACATGTGATTTACTGTCCACTTTTAATTCTTGCCACAGTAAATGTGCATAATATTTTTGTCCAAAATTGAGTGATTAAAATTTGGAAACTGCCTGCTACCAAGATCAATGTAGTCCACTATTTTTTTAAAAAAGGATGTCGCCCTGCCCTCACAAAAGTCTACACAAATTGTCATGATATGACACTTTATGTCCACAGTTCAGACAAACAATGGTGGTAATTCATTCAGGGTCATTGAAAGAAAATTTTTTATTTGTAATGGAACATGGTTTGAGGTAAGAAACTTCAGTCCACCACATTTTATGCTAAAAATACATTTTATAAATGGACAGAATTATGCAGTTAAATATATATTATTATTTTGTTTGGTTACCACTTGTAATAAATTTAGATTGTTAAAAGTTTATTTGTTAGAAGATTATTTCTCATAAAAAAACCTAAATGTATATTTGTTCATTTCCACTAAATAAGATTGTAATTATAAATTTTTATTAAACGCCCATTATTATATTAAGTAATAATTTACTAAGGCTGTAACCTTAGAAATAAGCGTCTGAAAAATTTTTCAGACGAAGGTTACAGCCTTAGTAAATTATTACTAAATAAGATTATAGGTGGCCATTTTTCAAAATAAATTTTTATAAGTTTAAATGGTGGAAGATAATTTCTCATAAAACATATAAATGCATGTTTGTAATGAGTTGTATCATTTCCAATAAATAAAATTCTAGATCATCATTTTTCCAAATAAATCTTTAATTTATTGATTAAGTTTGTCAGAAGCTCTCATGTAAATGCTATTTTCTGAGATCACATGATTAGAAAATTATTGCCGGACTAATACACATGTGAAATCTAACCACCAGACTAATGCATAAGTACTGATTATTTAATTATATTTTTGCATTTAAGCAATTCAACTGAAAGATCAAGCTTAAGAAGTGACAAGAAATCTTTTGTTCTCTATTACTATGCTAAATTGCATAGAATATTCAAGACGTTTACAGTTTAACACTTAATCATAAACTTGATGCAATAGCAGCTCATCATAATGAAAAACAAGAACTAGTCATATGCTATATTAAATAAGTTAGATCTTTTTCTACTCACAATTTTTTATAATGACAAGATGACAATATTATACAGGGTAGTTCAAAAGTTGCTTTACTATAGTAGTATTTTATTAACAGTTATATTTCATTAATTATTTTATTAATATAATTAATTAAAGATATATAATTAGAAAAAAAATTTAAAAGTAAAAAAAAAATACAATAAAATAATTACAGATTGGATTCCATTTCACAATTTTATAACTCAATTTATGTGAACAAATATAAATCTTTATTATGGCTATGATGTATTATTGCCTGTACAGTATTGTATAAATGACTATATTCACAAAACATGTTAAAAATCTTTCTATAGAACCTATATTTCCTTTTATTCTTTTTAATGGGTACTTTTTTCTTTAATATTTTAAAAACATTTTTTTTTTTTCAATATGTATGGCTTTTCAATAAATTAATCAATTTGTATATGTTTCTGAAAAAGTAAAATCTTATTATAATGTTTATACATTCTTTCAAAAATAAAAAAATACTTTTAAAAATAATAATTTTAAAAGAATATATTATCAAGAAAGATAAATATCATTACAAAAACTACTACAACAAAATGTTTCCTCATTTTTAAATTATTTATAAAACAAATTTAAATTTAAACTTACATATTTATAACGCTCAAATCACTCACTACGATATTAAGATATTTCAGCAACACTCTCTGTGATTAAGTTAAACTCAAGTTTAGATGTTTGAAGTTCAGACTTTATATTTATTCACAGAGGGTATTGTTGAAATATCTTCACATCATGGTTGGTGATTTGAGTGTTTTCTATCTATTTTCCGTTAGTAGTATGCATTAGGATATTTATGTATTTATTTATTAAACGTTATATATATATATAATAATTGTGTAGTATAATTTTCATTACCCCAATCTTATGCAAGATAAAGAATGTTTTCTATCCAATTTTAACACCTTGAGAAGGGATGTAATCATAAACATATGATCAAAGACGTGAAAAAAAGCTACGATACCCAAGATGCACATTTCATGCTGAACCAGCATTTGTCACTCCCCTTACACATATCTTTGTCACTATTCATTACATATATATATATGAAAAACAAAAACAAGTTTTAATCACATTAAAACCTGCTGACGCTTGTATTTATGATCAACAGATGGCGTTTTTACCAAAAACACGATCAAGCGTTTGTTTACATAAATGATCAAAGAGTCAGAATTAACTATCTCTTTCGTTTTAGCCCACTTTCAGATCAGCTGATTTCAAGCTATTTTTCTATCATCAGTGAAAGACAGAGCCAAGAAACTAGATCTAAAAACTGACTCCAAGTGTTTATGCACAGAGTTTCTATCAGTTTGCAAGCATGAAATTTTTCAGACCGATAAAGTCTTCAAATTCAGCCAAACAAGTTAGATAGCTATATGGGTCTGATCTCAGTTCAGCTTCTCCACATAGTCAAAGCCTCTGCAATCTATATCATTGCAGAAACCTTTAAAGGTAGATTTATGAAAAACAAGTTTTAATCACGTTAAAAACTGCTGACGCTTGTATTTATGATCAACAGATGGCATTTTTACCAAAAACACGATCAAGCGTTTGTTTACATAAACGATCAAAGAGTCAGAATTAACTATCTCTTTTGTTTTAGCCCACTTTCAGATCAGCTGATTTCAAGCTATTTTGCTATCATCAGTGAAAGACAGAGCCAAGAAACTAGATCTAAAAACTGACTCCAAGTGTTTATTCACAGAGTTTCTATCAGTTTGCAAGCATGAAATTTTTCAGACCGATAAAGTCTTCAAATTCAGCCAAACAAGCTAGATAGCTATATGGGTCTGATCTCAGTTCAGCTTCTCCACATAGTCAAAGCCTCTGCAATCTATATCATTGCGGAAACCTTTAAAGGTAGATTTATGAAAAACAAAAACAAGTTTTAATCACGTTAAAACCTGCTGACGCTTGTATTTATGATCAACAGATGGCGTTTTTACCAAAAACACGATCAAGCGTTTGTTTACATAAACGATCAAAGAGTCAGAATTAACTATCTCTTTCGTTTTAGCCCACTTTCAGATCAGCTGATTTCAAGCTATTTTGCTATCATCAGTGAAAGACAGAGCCAAGAAACTAGATCTAAAAACTGACTCCAAGAGCTATCTAGCTTGTTTGGCTGAATTTGAAGACTTTATCGGTCTGAAAAATTTCACGCTTGCAAACTGATAGAAACTCTATGCATAAACACTTGGAGTCAGTTTTTAGATCTAGTTTCTTGGCTCTATCTTTCACTGATGATAGCAAAATAGCTTGAAATCAGCTGATCTGAATGTGGGCTAAAACGAAAGAGATAGTTAATTCTGACTCTTTGATCGTTTATGTAAACAAACGCTTGATCATGTTTTTGGTAAAAACGCCATCTGTTGATCATAAATACAAGCGTCAGCAGGTTTTAACGTGATTAAAACTTGTTTTTGTTTTTCATAAATCTACCTTTAAAGGTTTCTGCAATGATATACATTGCAGAGGCTTTGACTATGTGGAGAAGCTGAACTGAGATCAGACCCATATAGCTATCTAGCTTGTTTGGATGAATTTGAAGACTTTATCGGTCTGAAAAATTTCATGCTTGCAAACTGATAGAAACTCTGTGCATAAACACTTGGAGTCAGTTTTTAGATCTAGTTTCTTGGCTCTGTCTTTCACTGATGATAGCAAAATAGCTTGAAATCAGCTGATCTGAAAGTGGTCTAAAACGAAAGAGATAGTTAATTCTGACTCTTTGATTGTTTATGTAAACAAATGCTTGATCGTGTTTTTGGTAAAAACGCCATCTGTTGATCATAAATACAAGCGTCAGCAGGTTTTAACGTGATTAAAACTTGTTTTTGTTTTTCATAAATCTGCCTTTAAAGGCTTCTGCAATGATATAGATTGCAGAGGCTTTGACTATGTGGAGAAGCTGAACTGAGATCAGATCCATATAGCTATCTAGCTTGTTTGGCTGAATTTGAAGACTTTATCGGTCTGAAAAATTTCATGTTTGCAAACTGATAGAAACTCTGTGCATAAACACTTGGAGTCAGTTTTTAGATCTAGTTTCTTGGCTCTGTCTTTCACTGATGATAGCAAAATAGCTTGAAATCAGCTGATCTGAAAGTGGGCTAAAACGAAAGAGATAGTTAATTTTGACTCTTTGATCGTTTATGTAAACAAACGCTTGATCGTGTTTTTGGTAAAAACGCCATCTGTTGATCATAAATACAAGCGTCAGCAGGTTTTAACGTGATTAAAAGTTGTTTTTGTTTTTCATAAATCTACCTTTAAAGGTTTCCACAATGATATAGATTGCAGAGGCTTTGACTATGTGGAGAAGCTGAACTGAGATCAGACCCATATAGCTATCTAGCTTGTTTGGCTGAATTTGAAGACTTTATCGGTCTGAAAAATTTCATGCTTGCAAACTGATAGAAACTCTGTGCATAAACACTTGGAGTCAGTTTTTAGATCTAGTTTCTTGGCTCTGCCTTTCACTGATGATAGCAAAATAGCTTGAAATCAGCTGATCTGAAAGTGGGCTAAAACGAAAGAGATAGTTAATTCTGACTCTTTGATCGTTTATGTAAACAAACGCTTGATCGTGTTTTTGGTAAAAACGCCATCTGTTGATCATATATATATATATAATTATTACAGTTTAATTGATGTGTCAAATGTACAGCCAATTTGCACTTATCAATTAAACTGTAGTAATTTACTATGTATATGTAATGAACAGTGATAAAAAGATGATAAAAGGTTGTGCTCTGGGTCAATTGACAGTGCTGATTCAGCACAGAATTTGCATCTTGGGAATCATAGATGTTTGTCACGTCTTTGATTATATGCTTATGATTACATCCCTCCACAAAATGTTAACAGTGGTGTAATGAAAATTATACTACAGAAATATTATTCATTATTGGATATTTTCTAGTCTAATGAGCGACAAATAAAAAATATTAATATATATATTCACAAACATTAGCATTTTAAATAAAAATTATTTACCATTTTTAGATATAATATCCAATAATTGCATCCATTGATTTTACTATCTTACCATTTATATAACTCATTGCTACCATGCAAATATATTTTTTGTGCAAGATAAGAAATTATATTTATTGACTATAATTATAATTAAAAATTAAGTTTTACATAAATAAGCTTGGGAATTTCAGCTAAATGTAATGATAATAAAGCAATACTACAGTGGCACATGGTCCATCTCATAAAGCCCATTAAAAGTATTAAAATGAATATATTAATTAAAACATCATATTTCATAATAATATTTAAATAATAGATGCCCTATAATTAACAAATTCATAATTTATAAGATTAATATTTTTTTTTAAAAAAGGAAATTCTTTTTAAAAAATCAAATTACTTTCTTTATAAAAATGATAATATATATATATCTTCTGTTTTTTGTTGTTCTGTTGATTAAACAAAAAAAGAGTTAAAACTAAGTAAAGTTAGTTTCCACTAATAAAAAATACTTTTATCTAATAAAAGACATTTTCAAATTAAATTATTATCACAGTTTCACCAAAACAACATAAAAGCTACAAAAATAATTGTATTCATAAGTCTAATATTTATTGTGTCATAACTTAAAATTTAAAAAAAAATCCAAACCATGATTACTATATAAGCCAAATAATAGTGGACACAAAAATAGTATGTATACATACATAATATAAAATAACTTTATATCATATACAATACATAATATAGAATAACTTTATAAAATTTAGGAAACTGCCATATTAATCTTTTACTTCATTTTCACATAAACATGCCATTGTCAGCATATCAATCAGTTGATAATACAAACTTTAATTTAAAAAAAGATTTTGATATATTTTAATAATTACTAATCATAATATTTTAATTCTAATTAAAGTAGATAGATGTTAGCAGCTACTGGTATACCAAAAAAAAGGGCTATAGGAACAATGTGTTCATACTATGTAGAGACAAAATTATAGTCATGCATTAGTATAAAGAATTAAGTTTACAACATGAAAAAGAAAAATAAGTTTACATTAAATTTGCTTATCTGTTTATTATTAATATTTTATAAAATTACTAAATATTTATTTCTCATTAAATATATGACATTTATATTTTATTGATAACAAAATGTATATTAGGTTTTTAACAAAAATTAATCAGCTAAAAATTTATTGATGATAAATATAAAGCATCTAGTATAAATAGCTTTCTTATTTTTGTTGTTGTTTTGTTTTTGTAATTAAAAATTGAACTTTAATATCCCAAAAATCTTTTCATTATTTGAACTTATGCTTTAATACACAGAATTTGTCTTAAAGCTGAGAGGTCATTGCAGCCATCTTGCAAGCAAGTAGTTGGTTGCAGATGGTTGTGGGTTTGCACCCTGGCCGATGTTATGACATATGAAAAAAAATACAAAGATATTTTTTTGTTGTTGTTAAATACATTTTTTTTTCTAAAGGCTTAAATAAAGTCTTTTTTTTTTTATTGTTTTCTTTTGTTTATTTCTGCTTAATACACTTTTCCTATTTGCAAAGTTGATATTTTTTAACTAATTTTATTATTTGAATTTACTTTCAACAAAATTTGTATAAAAAATATTTATATATGTTTTTTTCAATTAAAAAGACACACACACACAAAAAAAAACTAATTAATGCCTAAGATGTGTCAATGAAAGATTACTACAAATTCTATAAACAATGATACTTTGAGAATAAAAGTGCTCTTGAGAGATTTCTCAAACTCAGGTAAAAATTATATGTGTGCATAATTTACAGGTAGTAAATTATAATAAAAAAATCATCATTACAAAATCAGTCATTATTATGAAATATTACTTTATGCATTTTATTTATTTTGCATATAAGAATCAAAATATTTAGTTTCTTGTTAACATTAAATTATATTTCATTTGTATTATCATCATTATCATTTGTAACTATTTATCTATTTTAAGGTGACATTCTCAGATTTAATTCCAATATTTTCAATCCATAGCAGTTCTTTATATCATGCTTGCAATCTCTTTTTATATACATTATCTATTTTCTCTTTCTTGGTTTTTTAATATTATTTTAGATTCACTTTAAAGTCTCAGATAACCACACATTTGAACAATATATGTAGTATCTCATTATTGATCCTTTGTTGTTAATAATTAGCATACACTATTATATACATTATTATAAAATTTTGAATCAGTATATTACTCAAATATTATGTAACCAATCTAAGATTTATAAATAAATATTAATAAAGCACAGTTATTAAAAAATATTTCTTTTAATACAAGTTATTTTTAACAAAAAATTTATCCAAATTTAATCATGATTATATTAAATATTCATGTAATATAATTATAAATAAGCATTTATTTTATATAGCGTCTGTATACAATTGTATTTACATTCGCATATCAGCCTTTCAAGCTAATTGTGCAAACGCTTTGCGAGTGTTAATAATAAATGAATACTTTCTCACCAATACAAGATATAGTATTTATGCAGGAATAATAGGAATCCTCTTATCCCTACAACTCAAATATTTATATACGAGCAAATCTGAAGTACTGGCAAAGAAAGTGTGATTAGAACAGTCACTTTAAATTACTCTATACGATGTCTGAATGAATGACGTCGATGAAATTGTCTAGAATTTACTAAAGGTCATTCCAACTGAAACTTAATCATATATAAATAAGCACAATTAGCTTGAAAGGCTGATATTCGAATGTAAATACAATTGTATACAGACGCTATATAAAATAAATGCTTATTTATATATGATTAAGTTTCAGTTGGAATGACGTTTAGTAAATTCTAGACAATTTCATCAACGCCATTCATTTAGACATTATATAGAGTAATTTAAAGTGACTGTTCTATCATCACGCTTTCTTTGCCAGTACTTCAGATTTGCTCATATATAAATATTTGAGTTGTAGGGATAAGAGGATTCCTTTTATTTCTGCATAAATACTATATCTTGTACTGGTGAGAAAGTATTCATTTATTATAACACTTGCAAAGCGTTTGCACAATTAGCTTGAAAGGCTGATATTGGAATGTAATATAATTATATTTAATTTATAATTTATTACTAGGGATTTTTCTTTTCTCATTTTTGACAATTCGTTTTGGTATGCATTTCAGTCCTATTTTTTTAGCTTTTATGAAAGCTCTTATAAAATTTATTGCAGCTTTAAAGTTTTATTTTCAAAAATCATAAATAAATTATAAAATAAAGTTGATTTAATTTAATTACCATTTTATTTAACTGCCTTTTAAATCAATAAAATATATCTTAAAAAATAAGTGTCAAAATCTTTAAAAATAGGCATTAAAATATGACATGGCTACTAAAAGTATTTTATAGTAAACTGCAGTTTTCATGGATGAGGCAGATTCTATTTGCACTACAAAAATAATCTCAAATACATTTTAAAAAATAAAATTAGGAACTGTCTTTATTGGGAAAGTAATATCAGAGAATTTGCTGCAGTACTACAATAAGAAAAGTGTTGCAGATTTTTAAAAAAAGTTTACTGCAGATATTAAATGACTTTATAGCAAAATAAGTAAATGGAATTTGATAGCATTTTTGTGATATATGTATAAATATGGATGGTATTTATGAATCACAGACTTGTTTGCATGGACGTCGTAAAATAAGTTTCAATTTATTTTATTTTTCTATTTATTTACTTCTGGAATTAAAATACTCTTAATTCCTTTAGAAATGATAATAATGGCTTGCTGTATCTCAATCAGCAATAAAGTGTATTTTACTAGGCCATTGGAATATAATTTTTCATATTACAAAATTAATTTAAATTATAATTTAATAAATCTGAATATTTGAAAATTAACTTTTTAATTCATTGAAAGTAAAAATGTTTTCAAAACTTCATTCACATTCAATTCCAATAATAACAATAAATTCTGAAAATTAATATTTGATGATCATGATTAAATGATTAAAAAAAATTAAGTAGACTATTCAATTAGTCCTGAAATTTATTTTAGGATGTTAAAAATTGTTCATTATTTACTAGTATACATAATATATCTTTGGTGCTTAATATATAAATAACCTTCATGATTAAAACCCATAAGATTGTACAATAAATATTTAAAATATTCTCTAACCAAGTATAAGCCAAAATTTATCTAAAATAAAGCGATCGTTTATTCCTGTACTCCATTTATATATTCTTTCTAACCAAAGTATTTTAATCAATCTTCTATATATATAAATGAAATATAAGATTAAATGGCATTTTATTCTTGATTAATTTTGACTTATGTTTGATAAGAGAATATTTTAAATATTTATTGTATGGTGTTATGGGTTTTAATTTCGAATGACATCTATATATTAAGCACTAGATGTATTCTATTACATATTTTTTTTTTTTTTCGAATCGTTATTGGCAATACTTAATTAAATTAAGATTACTCTCAGGCTTGCTAACTATTGTAAGTAAACATATTTAGATACAATGTTGTGGATTAATTTAAATATTCATTCTTTCTAACCAAAGTGTTTTAGTCAATTTTCTATGTATGTAAGTGAAGTACAAAAATAAACGATTGTTTTATTCTTGGTAAATCATGACTTATGCTTAGTTATAAAGTATTTTAAATATTTATTGTATGGTGTTATGGGATTTAATCTCAAATGTTATATATATATATATAATTAAAAGGGATTTGAACACAGTCTTTTAAGCTCCCTTCAGTCATCCACCTTATCTTATATAAGCGATATGCACAGCAACATATATGTGAAAAAAATAAATAAATACCAATATATATTTTGTGCTGAACCAGCACTCATCAGTTGGTCCAGATTATCATCTACCACACACATATAATCAGTGCATAGTTTATATTAAAATAAAACATCTACAAACCAAACACTAGTAATACACATGTGTGGGAGATAATATGGACCAACTGATGAGTGCTGGTTCAGCATGAAATATGCATATTGGAGGTCATTTATCTTTTTCACATGTATGTGGGAATGTGTATCAATTATCTAAGATAGAGTGGATGTCTGAAGAGAGCTTGAAAGTCTGTGTTCAAATTCCCCTTAATTATATCGAGCTAAAGTATATATACTATACTTGTATTCCATTATATATATATATATATTGTACCAAAGTACATTGATATGTAATTAATTTATTATGAATCCAATGTTTTAAAAATATAAAATTTAATATTAAGAGAATAAAATCTAAAACTAAAGAGTAGGGGGGAAGGGATTTTTGTATTAAATAAAATAAACTGTAAACGCTGTTTAAAATAATAAGCTGTTTAAAATAAAAGATTTTTTTTTTGTTTAAAAGAAGGAAAAAATCTTGTAATAAATAAATGATTTAATATTCTTTAAATGAATTTTTAATAAAATAATAAAGAGATTTCGTTTTATTTTATAATAAATAAATAAATATATGTGCATGTGTGTATGCAATTTTTAATAAAAATTAGATGCCAGAAGCTGATTTTATTTTCACAAGACGAACGCTGCTGCTAAAAATAAAGTTTTCCATTGTTTAAAACAGTATAAATAGCTCAATTTTTGTTCATTCTTGGTTCAGACTTTCTCATTTTAATAAAATATTTTTGAAGTAATATTTCCAAAAATAATGCATTGTTAAAAAAACAACGTATTTGCAGTTGACCGAAAAGCCGCTCTCTAAGCATCTAAGATCTGTGATTAGTTCAGAAGGTAATCATGTTAAAATAGACTACATAAACAGCGGAGTGCGGGAACGCCAAACCAGCCACGAAAATATCAGGACACAGGATCTACGAAAGAATTTTTACTAATCGTCGATGAGTTAAGAGATAATTCCATTATACTGTTTCTGTCATATTTAAAAACCTAGGTAATTATTTGACTTTGATATCTAAACATTTCCGATTTCCTTTAAAAATAAAGATAGACTTTATTAAAAAAACTTTGAACTTTTGAATTAGACTTTAAAAAAAGAATAAACTTTAAACTTCAAAAGATAATATTTGAAATAATAAAATAAGTAAAAGCAGCTTCTATGAAATAATATTTTTGGCATGCACGTATGTGTGATTTGATTTTTAAACTTAAACTTAAAAAAAATAATAATAATAAAATATGATGTAAGTGTATAATTTATTTGCTTAAATAATATATTAAAATGCTTATTTTAATCTTTAAAAAAAGAAGTGTATGTGTGTTTCATTATAAAACGATTCATTTATTTTAAAATAAAGTAAAACATATAAATTTTTTTTTCTTAAAATATTTATATATTTAAGATTTTACTTCATTAACGCTTAAATAAATTAATATATATGTGCTCTGTGCACAGATAATGAAGCTATTAATAAATTGTCATGAAATTATTAAAATTTTACTGCCAAGCGCTTTCGGGACAGTCTACAGTCCCATATTCATGGCGAGTTATTCTGTTAATAACTGTAAAATTATGCAAATTTATGCAAACTTATGTGCAGATGTTACGTGGACCATTTACAAGATAGGGAGTAGCAGGCCTCTCTTCTGTTGATTGCCGATGGGTCAGCCACAATGAAGTAAGCTTCCCTAACTTTACGTTTGGTGACATTGCCACCAGAGTAGCTCAACACCGATACCTTTACAATAAAACCAAAACAAAGTTTGAAGGTAATTCGATTTTTGTCGAACATGGGAAAAACACTGGACATGCTTTTCTACCTACCACAGCCAGTGTCATTTGCTCTGAAACAAATGACACCAAATGTAAAGTTGGGGAAGCTTACTTCATTGCGGCTGACCCATCGGCAATCAACAGAAGAGAAGCCTGCTATTCCCTATCTTGTAAATGGTCCATGTAAGATCTGCAAATAAGTTTGCATAAAATTTGCATAATTTTAGTTATTAACAGAATAACTCGCCATGAATATGGGACTGTAGACTGTCCCGAAAGCACTTGGCAGAAACATTTTAATAATTTCATGACAATTTATTAATAGCTTCCTTATCTGTGCGCAGAGCACATATATATTAATTTAAAATATTTATGTTTATTCTGATGGTAAGTATAAATATTTATTTTCTTAATAAGAGTAGGAGGGAAAAAATCCAATCATTAATAATAGTATTTTAGAAAAGATTTGCCAAGTTAAAACTATAAATGTTTAGCATTCTGTATAATGTTGTTATTATTAGTTTTAAAGGAGTGAAGTATTATTTTGAATCGTTCGGGGGAAATTATTTTAGTTTTAGAAAATAGTAGCAGTTTAGAACAGGCAGGCATTTAAGATACCTTTTGTTTGTTTATTAGTGGGTGGTTGGAACCAACTGAGCTAGCGGACGTTTCAGGCACCAGATTATGCTGATCAGATGGACATGCTAATTCTAATGTAATTAGCTGGTGCCTAAGGGATTTTCTTTCTTCTTTAAAAAATAATAATAAAGTGTTTATTTGATCGGTGTATATTTGGTAGTCAAGTGTTGAATGTTATTAATAGTTCACTATTGATAATAGTTGACACTTTGCCTGAAAACCAACCATTTCTATAAGGGAAATTTAGGAGGACAAAATATTAGTTAATATTTTATTTGTCGATGCTTGGTGTTTGTTATTTCCCATAAGTTTAAGTAATAGTTTTTAAATCATAAGTTTTATAGCATTAAGAATTTTGAAGGTAGTAAATAGTAAACAAGTGTTAAATATAAATAATAGAAGTATGTTGTCATTATTTGTTCATAAGAGCAAGTAGTTAGTAGTTTTATAGCGTTAAGAGAAGTGAAGGTAGAAAGTGTTAAATAATAGTGATAAATAGTAATAGTAGTTGTTTCTTGTTTTTTTATAGTTGTTGTTCGTAGCAGATTGATTCAAATTAGCAGGTTGATTCAATATATATATATTGTAACCTTATATTTTGGTATAAAATATAAAACTTGGTAGAACCAGTTTAAAATTTCTCTCTATCTTCTTCTAGGTGACTTGATTATCACATCTAGTACTTTGTATACTTGACACTTGTATCCAAATTAATTGAATGAGGAGATTATATAATTCCATTTTTTTTTATTTTTGCCTTACTTATAATTTTTTCACATAATAGTTTTGCTCTGTTTCCAAACACTAAGTTAGATAAATTGTGCTTAACCTACAAAACCAATAAAAACAAATAATTATTATTTGTTCTTCTCTTTAAATAATCCTAAAGATTATTTTGGTTTAATTAAAAGACTTATCTAATTCTTCTTTAATTAATTGATAGAATATGTAAGATAAACACTTTTTTTCTTTTTCATTTTAATTTTTAACAGATATGTAAATGAGAAGAACTTTAATTGACTAAAAAACAAGATAAAACTGGAGATTTTTTTAAGAACTGCTGTAGTAACAGCAAGTGTAAAATAAGTTTATTATTTTGCCATTGAACATATAACAAAAATGAAAGCTTCTCTTTAAAAAAAGGAGAAATCGTAAAGGAAAAGAAGGTAGTTAAGATAAAACTTCTCTTAATCTGTTAACTGGACTCTTGGTCTCTTGATGAACATGGCTTTAATTTGCTATAAAAGCAGCAGCTTTTATATTATTGTAGTGAATTTACGCTCATTTAGTACCATAAGATGCTGCCCTCTCTAGAATTATTTTACAAATAAAAAATCAATATTTAAATTTAAACTTTTAACAATGGGAGAAGGTGAACTTTCCTAGGTGCTGATTGGTTGTTGCTCATACTGAACAAAAGGGAGCACTTGTCAACAATTTTCACTGCTCCAACTTCTTTGTTTTGATTTTGAAAATGAAAATAAATATTTTAGAGTATTTTTTAATATGTTTTTACATATTATAAATTATTTTGATAAAATATGCTGAAAATAAAATTATTTATAAAAATAATTAAGATTTTAGTAAAAATTATTTACTTTTATATGAACATAAATTGAGAAAGAAAATCAATGATGTACACAACATTTTCTAATAGATTACAAACATTTTTTTAGGTTCTCCGCTATAACATATTTTTATAATTATAAATAAAAATTTATTTTTGAAAAAACTTTCGTTCACTTTCATATTCTGACAAAATAATTAATTTGCTTTTTACAAACAAAATTAAAACAAGTACAATATTAAAAGATTAATATATTTTTACTGCTCATTTTGTAATTGACCAATCAAAAGTTTAGAATTTTAACTCAACCAACTGGAATTTTTGCACCATATTAAATAATTTAAGTTGCAATATTATCTGGTGTTAATAGCAAAATGTATAGCTAAATCTTAATCTGTTCAAGTCTCCCAATCATAAGACTGGCTGCTAATAATCTTCCACAAGACCTACAACTGAAATGCACAGAAATTATTGTTGACCATGACAGCAGGAATAACAGTTCTAAGAGATCAGTCTATTTGAAAATTCTTATTGTTTACAGAATATATTTAGTCTTTGGATAAAGTTTTACCTCCATAATGTCAACACATATAGTAGTGTTATGTATGTGCAAAGTGAGATGCTACATTTAACTTTGGATAAAATTTTGCTTTCATGAACTTTAACACATATAGGGGTGTCATATGTGTGTGGAATAAAATGCTGTTTTTAACTTGGATATAGTATTTTACTTTTATCACCTTAACCTCCAGTGGTGTTATATGTGTGCAGAATGAAATGCTGTTTTAACATTTTGTGCACCAGTGTTTGAATGACAAAGAATTAATTATAATCACACTTTGAAATTAGATTAGAAACAACATTCTGAGTTATCTTATTAAAACTACAATATAGTTGTTGGAAGAAATAACAGCTAATCAGGAACTATTTTGGCTCTTATAGCACATGTGGAATAATTATTTGCTTGAACTATCATTCTTTGCCCTTGGCACTAATAAATTAAAGTAATAAATATTTTAAATTTTGGAATAACACCTAAAATAAAGCCATGCAATTTCATTAACTTTCAAGAATAATCTGATTATAATGAGACATAACCCACCTCTCAAAATATCTTGGATCATCAGATAACCTAGGTGTAGATCAACTAATTTATAAATATTCCTTATAAATGGAGATGAAGAAGCATACATTCAACTTTTAACATTCTATGTTATAATTAAACGAATATGTTTAATTTATATTTGTCATTAAGTTTAAGAAATATGCTATTAATTGATTGGCTAATAGCCAAAAGATTTAAGTAATATGTATTTGAACCTAGTGTAGTAATTTAATGAACATGCATTTTATGTTTTATTTGTATTTTATATACTTCACAGTATATATAAACTTTTGTGTATTAAATAATTACTTGTTCACTTAGATATAGAGATTAAAGAGAATCAATTTAATAAACAGTGTTTGTGTAAAGATTTAATGGTTAATCCAATGTATCTATAACACATCATCACCCCATGGCCTCATCCTATGTCTTTCCAGGGTTATGTGCTCATACTCATATTATAATATTAGGTAATATTCTTTGTGGTCTATGGTCAGCCATTATCTCAATTGTAATAGTTTTTTTACATCTTTTGGGACTTAGTTCACACTTGTAAAACTGCATATGCCTTCCAGTTTAGCAGATTGATGAGGGTAATTTATTTCTATTTTATTAAGGGAGTGAGTGTTAATACTATTTTAATGTTATATGGCTTTTTCTGGGCTGGTGGTCTAATTCACAGAATAATTATTTGCCATTATTTTGTATATCATTCAAGTTTGTTTAAACGCTGGAGAATTAATTTGCTGAATATTCTGCAATTATGCTAGTTGCTCTGATGATGGTTAGAAAACTTACAGGGTACTTACTGTTTGTTATTCCTTTGTGCAGATGAGTACATCCACAAGTATAGCATTGTTCCTTGTAATATAAATGTATGTTTGAGCAGTCTCCATGCATTATTATGCATACATTGTTTCCCTCTTCTTAATATTTGCCCACATGTTCTCACATCAGCCATAAAAGAGACATTTAAGTGAATTACTGTCATAATTTATTATAGGTCAATTATATGATATTTCAGCTGAGTTGGAGTTCAAATTCCCTCTTTGATTTCATATCTTATCATAGTCAATTTTCATAGGTTTATTAATAGCAATTGTTGGCAGTGTTATTATAATTTTGAAGTATAGGTGCATTGTTTCTGGATTTGATGTATTGGAAGTACCATTGACTGGGTATTTGAATCTATTGTCTTCCCTATAAGGGCTTAAATCAATACATTTGTAATAAAATCTTAGATTGTTTTATCTGAAACTAGTGCACATATCCATATACTGAACTAAGTGCATGTGATTTTTATTTTATTTATTTAATGTACATTATCCATGTAGAACAAGTACATGTGATGATATTTTATGTTATTTATCATTTATTTAATTTTTGAATATTGTTAACCAATTATTATTTGAATGTTTATTAAGTCATAAATAAATGTTAATTTAACCTATCTGTGCTATTGCTATTTGACACACCTAGAGTCAGAAATCCAACATAGTGAATAGATAATAAATATTAGAGCATATATTGTCCCTGATGATGTATACAAGATCTTCAGAGAATATTTTAATGCTTTTGTTTTGGGTAGTTCAGGATGTATAAGATATAATAAAATCCCATTTACCTTCTGCATCACCTCCGCTTTGCTTTGTCAATTCTAGAATATAATCCAGAATCTGTTACCTCTATTGGTATCTGTGACATTAGTACTTAAATTAATAATAAATGTGCTAGCCAGTATAACAATCGAACCTATTTTCTAATACTATAACAGGTATTTTATCTATTCCACTAAGAGTTTTACTGCTATTTATTTGATTTGATATTTTGAGTTAAGGAAGAAAAAACTTAAAAGTTCATATTGCTCACCTTCCATTGCAAAGCATTACCTTGTAGAATGTTTCTATTCTTAGAGCATAAGGATATCTGAGCTACAGCCAATTATGTTATGAAGCTGATTAGATTTATTATTACCTTATTAAATGGCCCATATTCACCGTGTAATGACTGGCAGTTTTATAGATCATGTCAGCTTGTCCATTATCAACCATAGAATCTCAAGTAAATAAAATTGTAAATTAAGATTTGGGAATGTAGTTTTAATATCCAGTTGATAATGAGAATCATATTTAATAAAAGGTTCATAAATTTATATTAGATAATTCAATATATCTTTAAGTAATGCTGTTATAGATCTTTGCGGTGTACCCTGGCCATGATCGGATTATATTGTAACAGCTTTGTTTTGTATCATTTAATTTTACTCTGTTACAGTCCAGGGTAGGCCTTTTCAGTCACAGTTTAATTTGGCTTCCCACATGAGACAATTCACTGTCAACTAACCTTTTGGTTACAATATATATGATTATTAGCATTAAAATGACACTAGTGACATTCGTAAGCAACATAATAATCTTATCAGAAGTAAAAATATAAATCATTTTTGAAATAATAACTACTTTTAAAATCACAATATCTAAAAATCTTTTCATTCATTAGGAAATACATTATCTTCTAATTTATCTTCTACTAGTTCTAACATCCAACAAAATCTAAACTCACCACTAGGCATGGATATAACTTAGCCAATATTTATACTAAATTGTCTCATTAGATAAAAAATATTTCTCTCAATCAAACCATAAAATGATATGAACTATCATAATGCAGTTTTCAAAATCCATTCATTCATTTCTTATATTTATAATTATTGGTAGGTTTTTATTTCTGTTTTTAGTATTATTTAATTTTATATATATTGCAAACATAAGTTGGAGGTCTGTATTACTATAAATAAATAAAAAAATTGTATAGCTTAAAGAAAATAATGATTACAAATATAAATTCTTATCTTAGAACCAGCTTATCGTAGGAAAAATAAGAGCCATAGATTACATGACCCTATCTCTTAAGCTTGTAAGTTATAAACAATGAGGATTGCCAAAGCACGAAACCATGGTCAGGGGTTGGGGGGATGGTTTCTGACAGAGATATTTTAAGTGCTGGTTCTGGCTAAGCATTTATCATAAAGCTTGTAGAGGAATTGACAATCCTCATTGTTTATAGCTTATCGTAGGTCTTATAAAATATTAATTATATCCGTTTGGAGAATTATATGTTAGCGTAATAACTTCAATCAATTTTAATTTTAAACGGAGTAACAATATTTTCTTTCGTGCTAAAATACAATCAAAAAACATTAACATTTTATTTAAAATACATTTAATTCTAATACATTTTTACATATACATGTGTGAATGAGACGTGTAGGTACACAATTAACTTATATTTGTACATATTTAGAATGAAATTTAAAGGTTAAAATTTAGTGAGAATAAATTTAAGCCGTAATAACAATAATTGTATGTATGCATCATAGTTTTATTCTTAAAGGTTTAACATAATTTTAAATAGATTTTGTTTATTTAAAAGAAAATAATAGAAATAGCATTATTTAAATAAAGATATTTTCGCAGCCATTTGGTCACTATTCCATCAATACTCTAATCTCTAGTGAGATATATTTTCTGTTTCCTATTTTATTGTAAATGTTTTTAATAATAGTGCAATGCTATTGAAAATACTTATTGTGGTAGTCGTTGATTAGTTTTGTATTTTTTTTTTCTTTTAAACTAAAATATCTGTATATATATAAAAATTCCTTTTAAACTGAAATATCTGTAGATATATTTTTCCTAGAATAAAGTTCCTACTAAAACTAAATATAAAATGGGAACGGAAAAATGTGTTATTTTCAAACGCATTATGTTGTTGTTGTTTATTTGTAAGGCAATAAAATTTATTATAATAATTTTTTTTACATATATTTGAAATTTTTAAATAATTATTATTTAGAACTACTTATAAAAATGTAATTGAATTGCATCTAAAAAATTATTTTAAAAAAAATCACTCTAGAACACACATAGCCACAAAAACATGTGGGATAATGTATTCAAAGGTAATCATAATTTTTCGTCTATACCGATAATTTGGAAATAGTGACTTAAATCAAAAGTTATAAATGTATTTAAAATTCATAGAACTTTTTTTATGCATTGTTCTTGCTTTAATTGATATCTGGTAATCAACAAAAAGAATGGAGAAATAGAAACCGTCTTTGCTTTGAGTCCAGTGGACCTCAAAACCCATTTACTTCACCAATAAATGCTGGGAAAAATTGTTATCTAAAAGATCATCAAATCCATAAAGTCATTAACAACATTAATTATCAACAGCTTAATAAGATTTTAGCTAATGAAGTTTTATTAAAAGTGGCATTAAATTAAAGAAAGAATTCCTTAATCTTCAATTATTATTTGTTTTTCTTTGAACTATTGTTTTAAATATTAGTAAAATATAGAGCTCTACTTAAGTGATTAATAACATAAATGTTGAAAAACTAATTCATTTTGTCATAACTAATTTATATATTTTTTTTATTGAGAAATCTTATTAAAATAAAATTTAACAATCGTCAAAATGGAATTTCAATGTACACCAATCATATACAGGTATTATTTAGCCAATAATATACTATCCATTACATCATTCTTGCCATCATTATTGGGAATTAATCAACAAGATAAAGAGAAAAAGACTTTATGTACATAAAAATAGAAACCGTGGTATTATTATTTAAAATTAATTTTTTTTCTTTAGTTCTCAAGTTAAAAATGATGCCAAGAAGAAAAAAAGGTAGTAAAGTAGTATGACATTTTTTTTTTTTTGTTTTTAGTTACAAAATTTTATATTGCTGTATTTATTTAATTTTTTAGAATATATTCGCATAAATTTACACGATATTTTTGCATGAAAGTAATATTTAGAAAATCTGATTATATTTTTAATGTGAATACATTCTTTTGGATAGTATTATCAATAAAATTTATAAATAATATTTTTGACAGTGTGTTTCCTTAAGTTCTTGTGGACTATTTATTTACTGAAAAACTAAAGACATAAAATAACTGGACTTAAAAATACATGGCTTTTCTTTAAGTGGACTCAATAAAAGAGAATCCAGTGAGAGGATAAAGCAAAGAGCTTTTTCCATGTATAGATATTGTTGAATGATAGTAGTTAGTATTAAATATATATATTTTTAGAATTTCATGTCACAAAAGAATATGGGAATGGGATAGAACTAGAAGATGCCTTCATTAGCTTGATTATTTATGTATATTTATTTATTATATATTTCAAAGACCAATAATTAGTTAGTCCAACTAGAACTTACCAATTATGCTTATTACTTTTATTTTATTAATACAAATAAAATAATGCTTTTGGCCACACTTATATATAAATTCAATGTTTATCAGGATAATCAGATTTCTTAACGATAATTTACAACATACACACATTATATATATTACCTTTGATATGCATGCACACGTTTGTTTTTTATATGCTAATATTTTTTTAGACTCTTTACAACAAAGAACTTATTAATTAATTTACTTTGCAACAATTATTTTATTTGACAATATTTAAAAAAAAAATCTGAGAACATTCATTTTTGTATGTATTTGTGTGTGTGTGTGTTACATGTGTAATAAAATTTACTAATTGGCTTTTATTTAAATTTGATTCATAGTTTTATTTAGTTCACATTTAAGAATTTATTTAATATATATATCAAACTGATTTAAATTGCATCACATATATTAAAATCCTGAGATATTGTTTGGTTGCAGATATTAAATGCAGAGTGGTGATATATTGCCTTGGCAGAGTACTTGATTAAGCCAAGTGCCCAAATAGATTTCATATTTTAAAAAGATACATTTGAATACTTATGCAGAAGATCTAATACACTTATGAGATAATTTATGCCACAGACAATAAGATATATATTTGATATATTTAATCTAAGTTCAAACTCAGATGTTGTGAATTTAAATTTGGATGCAATAAAATGTACCCTTTATGTATAAGCTGCATCAATGTCTCCATTCTCTATAAGCATGCACTCTATTCTCCTCCCCTTCTTCTATCTACATTACTCTAATATTCCCCATTACAAAGGTACACCAGTTTTCCAGTAAAGTTTTTGTTAAGAAAAAACAATGTATCAGAAAAGAATAATAGTAATAATAATAATAATAATTTTACAAAAATCCATTTAGAAGAATGAAAAAAAAAAAAGATGGAATTCTGTAAATTGGTATTAGTAATAAGGTGATTGACTAACTCTGTAAAAACAAAAATGGCATCATGAAATATATAAAGATTTTTTTATAAAAAAACTATATAAAAATCATATCATTACTTATATTTAATGAATTCAAACATTAATAGAAATGTCCAATTCTTTAAATAATGAGATGGGATATATTATTAAATCTGTGAAAAAATATTAGGTATTAAAAAAATAGATGAAGTAATAAAAGTAAATAGTTATGAAAGTTTATACATAAAAGATTAAACTATATATATATATATAGTAATAGTATGTATGATAGTGCACCATATACGTATAAAGAGAAAAGAAATTGCTCCAAATGTTGGGCAGACAAATGTAATAGTATGTAGTATCTAAATAAAGAAAAATGAAATCATAATAAAAAATATAATAGAAAATTTTATTTATGTTTGAACAATGAAATTGTCCTAATCATCGATAGCCACAGATGGGATAAAAGCTCCAATTGGAATACCAAATGTAATAGAATGTGGTATATGTACAAATAGAAATAAAATCACTCCAATAATTGTGGATTAATTGAAATGGATAATCAATTTCCACCATCATGTATCTCAGGTTTTAATTAATTTTCATTCAAAATTAAATATAATAAAATATAACTAATTCCAACCAATGAATATAAAATATATAATGAATTAGGTTTTGATGTTATAAAGTAATTGATAATAAATAATCTACACTACAGAAAATATATTACACATGAGTGAATGTACTCTAATCACTACTTATATTGTTACTTTGGCTAGCTATACAAAATAAATCTAGATACTACAGAGCATTGACTAAGGCATGTTAACTGGTCAATTCTCAGGGTTAACTTAACTAACAATTTGATCAGTAAATAAATAGAGATTGGAACAAAGGGAATTTTGATGAATCCAATATATATGTTCACAAACAAGATTATATGTGATTTAATATTTCAATTAATGATGGTTTATATAATAATTAATCAATACACAATATTACTATTTAATCAATAGATGACTTGGTCAACCAACTAATAACTGATGTATTAAAAAGAGAAAAGACAGATATTAATAAATTTCAAATGAGACTCAATTTTTATATAAAACAAATGATATAAGTTTTATTCCAAGATTAAGATTTTATATTTTATAATAGCATAAATATATATGTGGAAAATGCACCCACAAAAAAAAAAACTGATTTGCTTTTCAAATGTTCCATTTTTTTAAAAAAATATAAATCAAATAAAAGATTTACTGATAATAAACATAACTTGCAGTTTATATTTTACATAGGAATTGTATAAAACTGTTGTAAAATAAATAAATAAGTAGTAGCTTGTTAAATTAATAATTTAAGTTATAGATGTATTTCTTTAAAGCTGGATCAACATACAAGATGATACAAAAAACAATGTAAAAAGTTCCTTCCCATTATGCTATAAGGGTTTATTTTACTCTACTTATTTTGAACTATGTCTTTTATTATGAACATCAACTACTTGAGCTTCTTATTAATATAAGGCTTATATCCTAGCCTGAAAAGTTCAACATTTACTTCATAACTTTATCAACTCAAGGCTTTATTAAATGCCTAGCACAATATATATATATATATATATATATATATATGAGCCTTTACATATAGGCAAAACATATATATATATATGAGCCTTTACATATAGGCAAAACATATATATATATATATATATAAAACAACTTCTAAATAACAGACATGTAGGGATATTAATCTATAACTCTAATATTCAATACTATGACCTGATCCCTGCCTTTTAAAATACATCAAACAATACACTGAAAAATAATTGAAGAGTTAAGACAATTATTAAATAATGATAGAATTTAGAAATACAATTTTATAATAATTTGTATATTTATAAACAACTCCTGTGCAATTAAGTGTAATTTATTGGTTTTCCAGTTTAAATTTATACATGACATTTTTCATTTAATATATATATGTAAAACATGAATCAAATAAAACCATTTAATTATATATATATATATATTATAATTGTTACCATTTAATTATATATATATATATATTATAATTGTTATTTTAACTTGGCATTTAATAATCTATTTGTGCAATTTAACCAAAAAAAAAATTTCTGACAAAACAAAAAAAAAAAAATGAATAAAAAAAAGACCAAATTTTAGTTACCCCATTTAATTTTCTTTACTGTCTCTCCATTTCACAGTTCACTCATTATTTCAGGTGTTTTTCTTTTGTTTTGTCCACCCCAGGGTAGATGAAAAAACTTTTAAAATATGTATACATATTAACAATGCTTGAATTTATATACTTTTCTTTTATTGAAGTAATCAATTTCAGGCATTCTCTTTATATTCAGCTGTAGAAATAAATCGACTTGACTATTAAGTTTAGGATCATTAAAAGAAACTTAAAAGTTAAAAATATATACACATATAGCTATTTTTCTGATGTTTGTTTATAAACACAGGTTTGGTGTTAAGCTGCATATTTTACTGGACTCCAATAATGAAATAAAATAGGAAAAAAGGGTTCAAAAACCTCTGGATAGTAAAGTTCACTTTCGCCAACCATTTTGATGTTATCTTGGTCCAGGAATTATTATATTGAGACCCAAAAAAATAATTTGGGGAATAGACAAAATAAAGCTGACTTCGTTCTTCTTCTGTTTTATATTGATTATTTTTCTGTGATTCCATAGTAATCTTTGTCCTATTGTTACAACTCACACGCTGACTTAAAAATCTTTAATACTGCTGATTGTTGATTTAAAAAATATTTTTTAAACACCAAAAGAAAAATAATGTCAATAAAAAAAAAAATTACATTGAAAAATTTATTTTTGTAATGTATAAAATAAATAAACAACCAGAATAATAACATTACATCTTATATAATTTTTAAAAATAAAAATACAATCTAATTATAATTAGCAATTTAAATGCTACTGTTGGTAATTATTTATATACATACACAATCGCGAATTTATATATATATCCATTGCTATTAAAATCTCACCATCGCAAAACAAAGCACATATCACAATAAATAAATAAAAATGAACCAAATAACAATAAAAACAATTAACAACAATAACAACCTATATACAAATCCTTATGTAAAAACCGAATCAAAGATATTTTTTTTAAAAATCTAAATGGCACTTCAAAAGAAAGGGTGGATTTTTCCATCCCTTACAATGTATATATATATATAAAATCAAAATTACCCAAAATTCAAAACTTAACTGGACTAACCAAGAAAATAAAATATAAAACACTACCAATAGTTTCACTGCTACAGCAAACTTCTCAATTTGGGGTAACTTTGATTATTTATTGACTAGTTTAGCTTTATGCTTTTAATGTCATACATCACATGATCACTATCTCATACTAGTACATAATTGTTATTAAACAAGGCAAAACTCTCCATACAGTAGTGCCACACTGTGCCAATCAGAGTAATCAATGTATGCCAGAAGGCTTGTGCATAAAATCCCTATCTAATGCCTACTCATCTAATATCCCCAGACTAGTTTCTGGCTTGTGGTTAAGTGGAGATAAAAGGTGGTTGCTGGAGGGTTGCATTAGATCCTAAGATCTAGGTGCAGTGCTCTAAGATCCAAGGCTCCTCTAGGTGCAGTGCTCTCAGATCCAAGGCTCCTCACTGATGATGGCCACCAGCCAGAAACTAGTCTGGGGATATTGGATGAGGAGGCATTAGATAGGGATTTTATGCACAAGCCTTCTGGCATCTATTGATTATTCTGATTGGCACAGGGTGGCACTACTATATGGAGAAAGTTTTGCCTTGTTTAATGTCATACATTTATAAACAGTAATAGATTAAAAATATAAGAATACAAACCTATCAAAGTTCTAACAGTTATTTGTAAAATACTTATAAAGATCAATATAATTATAAATTTCAAACTTAAATAGAATTTTAAAATAATTATAATACTGCTTAGGTATCATCATAATTGCAGATTACAAAATGACATTTGGCTCAGTTAAAATATCTGATGTAATTAAAACTTTGGAATATTATGATGTAAAATTAGAATACTGGTTCAATTAAAAATTAAAATATTTTTTAGAATCCAATCAAACGTAGGATTTTTTAAAAGATAGCTTTAGCCAAATTAGATAAATTATCCCAAATTACTGATAAATGAATATGTAATTATTTTAGATATGGAGAAAATCAATTAAAAAATCTACAAATTTGCAAAGCTTAAAAATGAGCAAGCCTTGTTAGTAAGGACTTCTGCTTCAAATTCTTATATGGTAGTTCAATGAAAACAGGTTTTGCCTGATGTGGGGTATTTAGCCTGTTGATTGGTGAAATTGCCAATTTATATTTTTATGCATTTGTTAAAAATGCAGTTTTCGCAATAGTATGAGATTGCATAATAAATAAAAAATATTAAATCTTCACAAAGCTAACATGCCATACATAACAATAAAGCTAATATATATATATATTAGTTATCATTGAACAAAAAGTAAAAATTTAAACATTTTTAAAATTATTAATTTTAAATTTATTCATAAATTGTAAATTTTGATATATTAGTTTTAAAATAAGACTTTTTAAAATTATTTAAAATTATTCTATATAAAATTTCTAATAAAATGACAATATTATAATAGTTATTTGTCATTATTAATGTTATTTTTTCCCCTGTAAAATAGTCCTAAGCATCATCCATTTAGGAGATTGTTCTTCCCTAATAAATTAAATATTAGATTATATATTATTTTTTCCAAACATGACAAAAATAGAAACAAAATTAAATTCTTAAATGAATTTGGCCACTTTATGTACATGCCCATATGTTTATATATACGTTGCATGTAAAACTATATACATTTTTAATATTATTATATGATCAATCTTTTTTACAAACTAATAATAAAAGTGTAATTAATATTATACAATAAATTTAATTTATTTTTATAAATAAAAGTCATTTTAATCAAAATAATTTATTTCAATTAAATATAAAAATATAATTATTAAAATTGTATATACCTAAATGCATCTAAAAATTTATAAAGTTTTATATACAATCATCATCATCAACCATTATCAATCCACTGCAGGATGAAGGTCTCTCCAAGTTTAATCCATCTTCTCCGATCTTTAGCTTCTCTTCTCCACATCACCCCAGCACACTTTCTTATTTCATCCATCCATCTCACACGTGGTCTCTTTCTGGGTCTTTTACAATCTCTTGAAATCCCATTTAAAATTTCAATTGTCCATCTATTATCATCTCTTCTAGCAATATGTCCAGCCCAACTCCATTTCAATCTTTTAATTTTTTCAATAAGGTCAGTAACACCTGTTTGTTGTCTTACCCATACATTGCGTTTTCGATCTCTTCTTGTTACTCCCAACATACATCCCTCCATACTCCTTTGAGTGGTCTGAAGTCTCTGTATTGCTCTTCTATTAAGTGTCCAAGTCTCAGATCCATAAGTAAAAACTGATAAAACACATTTGTTAAAAAACATCCTTTTCAAACACATAGGCATATTTCCTTTTAGTATCAAGTTATTTCTACCAAAAGCACTCCAACCAAGTTTAATTCTATGATTAATTTCCGCCATTATGTTTCCATCTGTATTAATAATCTGACCAAGGTATTTGTAACTGTTAACTTCTTCTAATTCTTCATAATCAATCTTTATTTTCATATTTTGAGCAAATTTAGTCTTTTTAATGTTTATCTTTAGTCCTACTTTTCTACTTTCATCTGCTAACTCCTGCAACATTTCCTGCAGCTCTGAAGCATTATTTGCAAAAACAAGTACATCATCTGCGAAATCTAAATGACTTAAATACTCTCCATTTACTTTCATTCCTTTTCCCATTTTAATCCACAAAATACTTCTTGCAGCACTGCTGTAAAAAATTTTGGAGATATGGAGTCACCTTGTCTTACGCCTTTGTCAATGCTAATTTTTCCAGTATCATTATGTAATCTAATTGTTGCTGTTGCATTTTTATAAATATTCTTTAAAATATGACAATATCCTGGATCTATACCTTGATGATCCAATGCTTTAATCACTGAAGAAATGTGTATAGAATCGAATGCCTTTTCATAATCTACAAATCCAAAACATAATGACAACTCATATTCGTTTGTCCTTTCTATGACTTCTCTCAATACCTGGATATGATCTATTGTACTAAAACCACTTTTAAATCCAGCTTGTTCTCTTGGTTGGAGGAAATCCAAAGTTCTCTGTAGACGAGTTGTAATTATCTTGGTAAAAATTTTATATAAAACTGATAAAAGGCTGATAGGTCTGTAATTTCTAATATCTTCTTTATCACCTTTTTAAAATATTAATATTATTACTGCATTCTTCCAATCTTCCAGTACATCTTTATCATTTAGACATTTGGTATATAATTTTGCTAAAATTGTTTCTATTTCTTCACCTGCTTCTTTTAATATATCAATTATAATTCCATCATTTCCTGGAGCCTTTCCTTTCTTCATACATTTAATTGCATGTCTCACTTCTTCATTTAATATTCTGGGCAATTCGGAAGATGTAATAGATATAGAAGGTACTTGTTCTTTATTACTATATAATTCTTGATAAAAATCTTCTACCAATTTCATGATGTCATCTCTCTTTTTAGTAATAATTCCATCTTTTTTTCTTATTGCAGATATAAATTTCCTACCAATACCAAAATGTTGTTTAATATTCTTGAGACTTTTATTTTCTTCTACAGCTTTCCTTGCTATTTCACAGTTATACTTTCTTATATCATTTTCAACTCTTTTCCATTCCATTTTACAAAATTCGAGATAATCAATTCTTTTTAATACATCATTTTTGTATATCTTCATATTCCTTCTTTTCTTCATAAATTCTCTAGTCTCAGTAGAAATTTTATTAGTCAAATGCTGCTTTTTTCTACCAGCTATCTTTGTTGCAGTTTTTAAAAGTGTATCAGTTATTTTCATATTAATTTCATTCAAATCTAAATCATGTTCAAAATCTCCTAACATTTGAAACCTATTTGTAAGTTCTAATTTAAATTCATTAGAATGTTTCTGAAGATTAGGAATATCAACTGTAAATATTGTTTTTCTTAATAATTTTTGTCTCTCTAGTTTTACATTAACACGTAACTTACACCTTACTAATCGATGATCACTTCCTGTGTTAAATTTATTAAAAACATTACAATCTTGAAATATGTATTTTCTGTTAGTCAAAATATAATCCAATTCTGCTGTACCTTCATTTGGATGCTTCCATGTCCATTTCTTTTTACCATTTTTCTCAAAAAATGAATTCATAACATAAAGTTTTTCTTTTCTGCAAACTCCACAAGTCTATGTCCTCTCTCATTTCTATTACCATAACCAAAATTACCTACAGCAATTTCATCTTTCATTTGTCTACCAATTCTAGCATTAAAGTCTCCCATAACAATTTTAAAATGTTGTTTACTTTGATCAAAAGCCTTTTGTACATCCATATAAAAATCTTCTACTACTTCATCACTATGAGAACTTGTCGGGGCATAAACCTGAATTATCTGCATTTGGTATCTGCTATTAAGTTGTATAACTAATCTTGCCACTCTGTCCGATACACCATCAATCTCCACAATATTGTTCTTCCACTTTTTATTTATAATGAATCCTACTCCACTTGTATTTCCAATATGTGTGCCTTTATAATAGAGTATATGTCCACTTTTTAAATCAATTGTTTCTTCTCCTTTTCTTCTAACTTTACAAAGTCCAATAATGTCCCATTTAATATAAGACAGTTCTTATATTAAATAATATATTTAAAAATACATATATGCAACAACAAAGATTACAAATTATAAAATTATCATAGAAAAGCCTTTTCCAGCAAATTATGTTTTTTGCCCTTTTCAATATATCTCCAGAATACCACGATTTAAAGTACATACAGCGACATCTATATCAATACATGAGAGGAGACAGATAAACAAATGGATATTCGACACAATCTATTACGTGATTTTTTTTTCAATCCTACTACAAAATTAGCCTGCTATATATATTGAATGGATATATATCCACATATATTAATTAATTAACTATCCATTCTTTATCCATTAACCACTTATTATTCAACTTAATGGATGTTTTGTATATATTCATGCAGTTGTTTTTATTATACATGATATAGTTTGTTTCATATATTTTACATCTATTAACATTTTTAATATAATCTAGAACACTTATTATCAATACAATTTATTTTATGCCTGTACTGCAAATAATGAACATATATTGCAGATCTATCATCTTTCCTAGCAATAGCATCATTGTGTTCTTTAGCTCTTTCTCCCAATTGCTTTGACATCTGGCCATAATAAACCATATTACAAAAATTACATCTAATTTTATAAACCATTCCTCTCTTATATTTTATATTATCTTTTATCCTACAATTAGTTATCAATTTATCTAAATTTTTGCTATTAGCCAATCCCACATTAATGTTTTTATCTATATAATTTTTATCATTTTTATTTAATATATTATATACACTAGGCAAATATGAATTTTTTATCCACTTCTTTTGTTTATTAGTCCTACATCTATTATTATTTGTGCTATTTACCCCATATTGTGAAAATATATTGTCAATACTATGCGTGGTATTCTGGAGATATATTGAAAATGGCAAAAAACATAATTTGTGAAAAAGGCTTTCTATGATAATGTTATAATTTGTAATCCTTGTTGCTTGTATATATGTATTTTTAAACATATTATTGACTATTGTATACTTGAAGTGCAACATAAAAAAAGAATTGGTTTTAATTCTGATTCTTTTTCTGTAAAGTTTTATGTATAAATTTTCTGTGTTTTGCCCCTGTAAAAAAAATTATTTTTTAAAAAAGTTATATTTACTAGTCATTTAATATTGGGAAAAAAAATAAATTACTTACAATGTGACATATCATATGCATACCTAATATATGCTGTTTTCTTTTTAATTTTTAAAAAAATAACATTGAGTTTTAACTTCAAAACATTGATGAATTGCTGCAGAATAATAACGTTAGTGGATGTTTTATGTATTTTTGCACACTGACTTCCTAAATTAACTTTTGAATTTAATTATATATTACACAAAAATCTATTTAAAATAGAATATTTAATGCAATACTTTTCTTGTGGAAGTTTGTCCCATATTATAATAATTATAAAATACTTAAATATTACACAAATTTATTCTATTTTCAGCAATAATTCACAATAGTTATCTTTCAACAAATACTTGAATGATTATTAATTATTTTTATTATGCTAAAACTTATTATTTTATAACTCCTGACATAGACTTTAAACTTCATAAAATATAAATATATCATAAATATTCTAATTTTCACACAAGTGCTAATAAACTCTATCTTTTTAATCTTTCAATTTTGTTTACTTATGTAATGCAATCTTATATTTCTAAAATTTTATATTTAAAGTGCATTATCCCTTAGTTCATATAACTGAAAACAGGAAAAAAATACTATACAAATAACTTAAACATTTCAATCAATCTATTAATCTGTTCCCAAGAAAATATCTAATTATTACATACCTCTGTTTTATAATTATTGAACTTTCTTATTAATTAATATTTTTACACTTATTCATAATTAATCACTTTTAAAATCTTCATAAACATAAATAACGAAAATAATTCTTTTACTCACTTTAAAAATATTTAAATTATTAAGTTTGAAATTTTAATGTGTTTTAAACATTTATAGAATTTATAAATTAACTTTAATTGATTTATAAAAAAAATTATAATGCATTTAACTTATTTTCACTGAAGATTGTATGATATAACATGAAACCAATTAATAAAAACAGGCAAAACTTTCCATATAGTTTGCCAGTCATCATGTGATGTTTATTGGCTTAAAACCAAATAATAGTTACTATTAAAGTTGATATTTCAACTTTATTTAATTATTAGATTAGAAATAAATAAAAAATATATACAATAAAATATTCAGTAATAAACTAAATCTATAATTGGGTTAACTACTATTATTTTGCAACTCAAAACTTTTAATGTTTTGGCAATTTTGAATATTGCATTGGATAAGAATGCTACAAATAAGTAATAAGACCTTTTTATTATATTTATATGTAATATATATCCATCTTAAATAAACAAGTATACAAAATACAAAAACACATTTTTAAAAATCTATAAAATTATGTTGAATGTGGATGATAATATTCAAACAAGATTAATTAATAAAAATTACATTTAAACATAAACTTTGTTTTAATAAATTAAATACAATACATGTATCATATTACAATTTAAGAGATAACTTGTAATACATGAATTACATATTATACTAACCTTTTAGTATCAACATGACCCTCAAATTTTTGAATAGACTTGCAATAAAAAATTTTATTAGGATGTCATGTTTGATTTTACCGAGGGCAATTAAATCATTTTTACATATATTACAAAATTTATTTATAGGCTATATTATAAATATTTAAGCCTTCTAATAATTAAAATTCTAAAACATGAAAAATATTTTAAAATTGTGAATATAAATATCTAACTGAGAGTATTCCCGATAACAAAGGCAAACATTGTTACTGCTTTCACAATATCTATTCAAAAAAGTTAAAAGAACAAAATATTAGACATTAGAATTTTATGTTATTAAAAAATGATATATTAAGAATCAGTTATCATCAGTGAAACAAAAAAAAAATCTAAAAGTTAAAAAATTATTAGTTGTTATTAAAATATTTCATTACAATTTTTATAAAAAATGATTTTCTTTTTAGCCTCTAAAATGACTTTTCTGTGGTAATTTCCAGTTTTGTAATGTAGTTTGTATACTTTCTAAGAGCTGTCTTTTTAAAAATAAAATGTTTTTAAAGACAACACCTCCCTAGTGACATAGTTTTTAGTATAATAATGTCTTTTACAAATATATTCCATCAGAATCATTAACAATTACCGAAAATCACATTTTGTGTGGCATTTAGCTCAAAGCATTAGCCAATCATAAATTGCCACCATCTTCATAGTTTTGTCAAAACAATTGAATGTGCTGTAAATCAAGACACAGTTCTGTAAAGATCTGTATACTGCTGACATCTCTTAGAATTTTCTTAAAATTAATTGAAGCTTCTCAGAAAGAACCATTGCATCCTATCACACACTATAATTTAACATATACAATGCTTTAAAACAACATAGAAAAATAGCAATCACAATGCCATAGTGCCATATAAAATGTCAAGTATGATAGTGCTATAATGGCTTATTTTTGTGAAACAGTTAAACCAGATGAAATATGCAAAGACCATTGTTTTTTTAATCGACTGCTTTAACAATTTTTTTTAAACATTTAATGTAAATTAACAACATGTTTTAATGTTATGTAAATAAATGTAAAAAATTCACAGTTGAAAAAATTGGGAAAAAAATATTTGGAACAATGCAGCTTGTTTGATACACTTTAGAAATGCACACAACAATATATTAATAAACATAAATTAAAATTTTTAAATAAATATGTTATATTTAATATATAAATTTGATAGTGTTATGAATAATTGCTTCGTATAAAAATTATGAATTGTTAATGGCAGAATTACTTCATTCACATAATATACTTTGTAAGAAAAGTTATGGATCATTAAATATAAAGGGCAGAATTACTTCCTTTGTAGAAAATTCTCATAATATAAATTATAGTTTAGTTAAGTATAATTATTTATTTATAAAAACAAATTTAAAGGATTTTTCTTTCAATTTTTTAATTGTGAATTTAACAGTGTTATGGTCAAATGCAATAGTTTGTTTTAGTTGTAAATTTGACACATGACAGCCTTATGGCCAAACATATATACATTCATGTGGATTTTATGTATATTAATACTAGATGATTTACCTTAAACTAGATATCATGTATACCAATAAATATTAAAATGAAACCATATATACATAAATAGATAAAGTAGTTTTTGGAATAAACCATGTATTATTTTTGATTATTTCCTAATGTTTCAATGAAATAGCATTCACCATTGTCAAGATTAACTTTTCAAACAAAACCATTAAATCTCAAATAGTAATGAGATTGAGGGTGGGGTAAAGAATGACCCTAATCCTGAAGTAGTTTAGCCTTCAAAATATGTGGATTAACAAAATGTTTATTTTTTTCAGTTTCACCATTAATTAATTTCAAGTTTATATTAGAAGAAAAATAAAATAAATGGTCTCCATAAGGCTGGAATATGTTGTGCTTCATCAGCTTTATTTAATATTTAGACTGAAAAATATTTTATTGGCTGAGTGAATTAAAGTTTTAAACTTTTGATTGGTCAATTATAGAATCAGCAGTAAAATTATATCCATCTTTTAATATTATATTTGTTTTAGTTTTGTTTATAAAAAGCAAATTAATAATTTGTCAGATTATGAAAGTGAACAAAAGTTTTTTTCAAAAATAAATTTCTATTTATAATTATAAAAATATTCTATAGTGGAAAACCTAAAAAGAATGTTCGTAAGCTATTAGAAAATGCTACTTATATCATTGATTTCTTTTTCAATTTACATTTGTGTAAAAGTAAAGAATTTTACTAAAATCTTAACTATTTTTCTAAAATAATTACATTTTCAGCATATTTTATTAAAAATATTTATAATATGTAAAAAAAAAAAAAATCTAAAATATACACTTTTGTTTTGAAAATGAAAACAAAGAACTTAGACCTGCCAAAATCGTTGACAAGTGCTCCCTTTTGTTCAAAATGAGAAGCAACCAATCAGCACCTTGTAAAATCCACGTTCTCTAATTGTTAAAACTTTAAATTTAAATATTATTAATTTTTTACTTGTAAAATAATTCTAGAGAAAGCAACATCTTACAGTACATTTTAAGCTTTAAAATGATCATAAATTCGCTATGATAATGCAAAAATTGTTGATTTTAGACTGACTTGAAGCCATTAATGAAAATTTTCAGTTGATACATCTGTATGGTTAAACCAGTTGGTCTTTTTAATATTTCAATCAACTCCCTCATAGTTCTCAAATCATACTTTTACAAATTAGCAAGTATTTTAGCATTATCAAAATAATGTTTGTAACCAATTTCTAAAAAATATGAAGTAAAGGCTGATGTATTTAACTTCTCATTAAAGGCATTATGTTTCTTAATCCTGACATTAATCCATCTATTAAATTGACCTACATAGCTTTTCTAGCACTATAAACATAAAATTTCATAAACACCTTGATATTCCAAAAATACTCTGACTTTAGGTTTATGGAAAAAAATCACTTTCTTTGCTAGTGGAAAAAATAGTCTTTATTAACAAAGTTTATAAGATTTTTTCATTAATACTGATCATTATTATGATAATGACAGAAAACTTTTAACTGCTATATATATATATATATAAAAAAATTTATATATATATATATATATATATATATATATATATATATATATATATATATATATATATATATATATATATATATATTACAATGTCAGAATATTCTTATTTACATAAATATTTTATAAAATCATCACTCCATTCAAATATTCATATTACACAAACACACACATACACAAATGCCATATTTGCTGGTATATAGGACACAGAAAAATATAAAATGCACCTTTTTAATACACATTTTTAAGAAAAAAATAATTTTTTTCATGAATTTCTATAATAATTTATTATACTAATTTTATAGTTATTTATATCTACAAAAAACTAGGGAACACTGTAGTTACATAGTTTTAATTTTCATCCTCAAAACCCAGAAATTCATCTAGAAAGCTAAACATTTTGAAGATTGTCTTTTTTCTTAACTGTATATTATTTACCTTGTGAATCAGTTTATATTTTTGAGAGAACATTTTTTATATATTTTGACCATTTAATTTTTAAATATATTTTTAAAACTTATGAAAATATTAAGTTATTTTAAATGTTTTGCTCTGATATTGATATGATTATCAGAGTATATATATATATTAGTATGACTATGCATGCATGCTTATACACATGTGCATTGTAAATATTTTTTGATTTGCAAATGGATGAAATGCAATAGAATATTTATATATGTATCTCAATATAAATCAGAAGTTTTAGACTGATTGAAATTTTAACTCATAATTTTGATTACTGCTGCATAAAATGCACCTCATATTTTAGGTATATTTTGAGGGGGAAAATGCATTCTATACATCAGCAAATATAGTTTTAACTTTAAAAGTAATAAAATATTATGGGATAACATTACTAAAAAACATAAGATTATCCTTACAATTAAATGATAAAAATATATTCCAGTACTTTACATTCTTAATGAATACATCATTTCTTTATCACTTATGTGATTATCATTCAATTTTGAATTTAACATATTTTCCATTCTACTCAACTTCAAAATTTTGTTTAAAATAAGCTATCTTCAAATTTTTATGAATCCATTTTATCAATTAAATAAAATTTCAATTTTTAATCATTTACTAAATGTATATATTATTCATTTAATTAATACTTATTTCTATATTACATGACATTTCTTTCACTTAATAATGTTCACTTTCACCCCTCTTGTTAATTTTTTTCTATTGTCATTGTCTGATTTATTATTATTCAATATCAACTTTAACTCTTTGAGTGTTTTTAATTTTTAAAAATCGCTCCTGGTAGTTGCTTGGATTAGTTTCCAACTTTTTACTTTACTAAACCTATCCTATTCTTATATTTTCTAGAAATTTGAATTATTTGTTAGAAATGTATATTTACAAATAAAAATTATTCTTAAAAATATTATTTCAACTTTGCAAATGTGGAAAAAATTATTTTAAACTGAAATGCATGATAAGAACAATATCTTTTTACTTATTAGACACTTACCACATTGCTATAAAAAGAATAAATTAAAAAAATTCAATTTGTTTTAACTCAGATTAAAAATCTAACCAATTTATGGTTCAGATTTAAAATTTAAAACTCAATTTATAATTATTTAAAAAAATAATAAATAAAATATGTATGGTCAATATGAATATATTCTTTTAAACCAATTATAGCAATACATTATTGATTTTCAAATAATTATTCTTTTAAAAAATATATATCACACAAATATTTTTCAAAAATAATAAATATGTAAAAAAGCTATAGAAAATAAATGTTTTCATTTTTAAAATCTAATAAAAGAATTAATATACTCAAAATCTCTCACAAGTGCTTTTGTGCAGAAAAAAAAAGAAATTGTCAATAAGTATTGCCATGGGCTGTTATTGACTCATTTTTAGTAGATCTTGTGATTTTTTAAAATTAGTAAATCAATATTATTTAGTTCCAGTTTTTGCCATCAAAGAACCATAACACCAGCAAAATAGCATTAAAGAGAGCCAACAAAAGACATATAAAGTTGATGTGACCAGCAATAAAATCAGAAGTGATGCAAACTTATGTTTAGTTTCAAGAAAGTATTGTTATAAACTTTACTAAAACCTATCTGAAGTTTTTAAGATAATGTGACAAAATATGCTTATGGATTTAATAATTAGATTCAAGAATATATTTGATGGTACCTCTATACAATATTTAACTGTATCATGCATTATTCATCATTTCAAACCTGTAGTATTTTAGTTTAAAAAGTTCACTTGAGTGTTCTCATCTTGGCATAAAAACAATTGGGGGGGGGGGGTAATGTTAAAAATACTCATTAATCTTGATGAAATGTACATTACAAGATAACGCTCTAAACTTTATTATTTTCTGAGAAACAAAAATAATAATAGAATTTGAAGAAAGAATGATTTAAATTCAAGTCTGCAAAGCAAATCTTAAGATTAGATATCCAAAATGAATGAATCAATAATTATCATTTAACTTACTTTCTAATAAAAAGTGGTAATAAAAATCATCAAATAGAAAAATATTTAATTTTCTGATGCATAGCTGATTTTTTATTTTATTTAACATTCTCAGTATCTATTAATTCTATTTGCTCTAAGTATGTTCATCCTTTCCCTGAAATATTCTCATTGGATATCTTAGGACAATTTTTAATTGAGTAAAAAACATTAGCAGAAATACTTTTTATTGCCTTGAAATAATCGATTTATTATTATGGAATATATATGTCTCAATTTAGAATTAAAAATTAGATTTTAAAAAAATTTAAGAGACTAAATTTAATATTTTGTAGGATATTTTTTTCATTTAATAATAAATAACATTTCACATGTTTTTGAATTCCTTCAAGTGAATCTTCTTAACAATAAATGTTCCTTTCTTCATGCATTACATATCATTTCAAGCAAATATTTATCCAATAGTTAGCTTTATATTTAGAACAAGATTCAACAACTTTTAATTAGTTAAAAAAATTGAAATTTTTGTGGTTATCAATCAATTAAATTTATCTCAGTGCACAAAATTCTTGGATTCTTTAATAAACAACTCAATATTTAACTTTTTTAAAAATTGGTTATCAAGTTATTGCAGCACAAGAAGGATCATAATGGCAACTATTATTATGAATTAAAAATGCATTAGACTTGACGAAATATTTATCTTAATATTTATTTGATAATTTTGTTGATACATATAATAATCTATATTGATTTTTTAATTTGAATAAAATAGACTTTCAAAAATAAACTGAATTACATAAAGGTAGTTAACACAAGGCAAACCTCATTGTTATAGCTGAAGTGGATATTGTAAAAACGTTTTTCTCACACACGCACACACAAATGATCTTCTATATTGTTAGGTAGCTTATTTCTATATAAAAAAAGTATTGTACAAATACTATTTTTACTATGTGAAACTCAACAAAAAAAAAAAAAGCACTGGCATTTTTCTATGTGAAAGATTAATATGCAATGATTTTCATTATGATATACAATTCAATAAAGTACAATATTGAGCAATATAGAGTTGTAATTAAATTCTCAGATAAAAAAAAATATTCACTTTATCAGATTGTATATTATTTATTGGGAAGTTATATTCAGTGATCTTAGTATTGATATCCCTAACTATTATGAGAGCATTATAACATACATATTTAAAACCAAAGTTATTTATATTATTAAAAATTTACATTTAATAATTATTATGGTAAAATGTAAAACTGTATTTAAAAGTTCATTTGAGGTTCCACCAAATTAATCATAAATTGAGTACCCTGTGTTATTAAGCATAGAGAAGAGAAATAGATTCAAAAATAAAACGTTCTTGGATTGAACTTCAATTTTTACTTCTCTTCCACAAAAAAATAATGATTTGATTATTATAACATTATAATATCAAAGCACCATACATATACAATGTATTTACTTTATCTTCCAAATATTTACAATTTGTTGGTAAAATTAAATAGATATTGTCATTATTAAATTCAAACTAGAGTTTTTTTTTAACAGGCAAAAACTCTGTATGTATTGCCACTCAGTGCAAACCAGAGTAATCAATGGATGTCAGAAGGCTTGTGCATAAAATCCCCACCTAGTGCCTATTCATCCAATATCCCCAGACTAGTTTCTGGCTTGTGGCCTTCGTCAGTGAGGAGCCTTGGATCTGAGAACACTGCACCTAAATCTTAGGATATTTTTAATGTTTTTAAATCTGCCATTCACTTCCAGAATTAATATTATTGATATTAAAAATAATATGATGGAAGCAGAACCCTCAAAATCTGAAAAGACAAAAAGGATATATTTGAAATGACAAGAATCTTGTTTAAAATATACTTTTTTGTTCCTAACTATTAAACTGACATGTCATTTGACATAAAATAAAAGTTAAAATTTAAATAGTTTTAATGGGGGGAAAAAACCTATGTAAATTTTTTTCTACAAAATAAATAGATTTATCCAATTTAATTCAGAGTAGAAAATAATTATTTGATAATGATGTTCAGTAGTGGATATATTTTAGTGAATAGAATTAAACATGGCTGGGTTGTTTTAGTAAAAATAATGTTAAAAGGAACTATGTCTTTGTATTTAAAAAAAAAAAAATTTTAAAAATGGATGTTTTACTAGGTCTTGCCTATAAGACTGAAACTTGGGCACTTAATGTAAGATCAATGTAGAGATTTTAGACTACTCAAAGAAGTATGAACATATATGTGTGGAAGTAATAAGAGATTGGAAACAATACGTGTATAAAAGAACAAGCAGGTATCACTGATATCAAAAAAAAAAATTAGAGAATGAAATAAAGATGAGATGGATATATTAGAAGAGCTGATAATAGATAGACAGTTGAGTTTTAAATTGAATCGTAAGAGAGTGTAAAAGACCTAGAAAACCCCCACATAGGAGATATTAGATAAAAGAAAAAAATTGCTCGTGTGATGTGGAAAAGAAAAGCTATGAATCTAATAAACTGGATTAAACTTGGACAGACCGTCATCCTGTAATGAAATAATAATGACTAAAAATAATCGTGACTATATAGATATATATGTAGAGAGAGGTGTGTATAAATGTCTATTAGTAGGTTTGGATAATGACGATTACTCAATAGGTCAAATTCAAGTACTAATAGTTAAACAATGCACAAAAGATTTTTTTTTTAAAAAAAAATCTCTTAAAAAGAATGTTTTTTTTTTTTTTTGTTCGCTATAATAAAACATTTTAAATATTTTAATTTTCTCAGATTTGATAATAAATTATAGTACAATAATCAATTATTGCAGCTTCTATTAATTAGCCAGTTATTATAATTCTAAACTTATTATTGGAGAAATTTATAATAATACTATTAACTATTAATTTGATAAAAACCTGCAAAGAATATAAAATAATTAATTTGTTTTCCTTCTTGTTCTTAGGTTCCGCATTTTTAAAAGTTAATAGTATATTTATTTATGCCCATTAATTTAATGATTTATCAGTAACAAAAACCAATCCTTTATAATTGTTTCATCTAATCAATTTAGTATGCAAAGCAAGACCTTATAATTTCTCATTAAATTAAAAAAGAAATCTGTAACGATATCTATCAGCAGCAAAAAATTATGGCATTCATTACTGGACTATAATTCCGTTGCTGACAAGGCTATGTGTCAGACATGTGGCCAGACCTCACGCCCTGATAAGTGGACCAAACAAACACAGATAACAGCACTTATAATATACAGCATTACTCAGCTGTCACCTTACAGACACCTGGCATCTTATCTTACCTAGCTTTAGAACTAAGATAGTGGATGGCTGCAGAGGTCAACCAGCCACTACATAGGAGGGACTAAAGCTAATACCCCTTGCAGGGGTGACATTCCTTAAATGAAGTACAGTATCACTTTAAATTTTGAAACAAAGTAAATTTAACGTTAAAAATAGATTTTAAAAAAGGTAATGATAAAAATTAAAAATTTAATTGTGGTTGAGAATGAATTAGATTTTTTTAAAAAATGTGCGCAAGATTTAACTCTAACATCTAAACTATCGTAATTTTATTTCTACAATCAAAAGTAAAAAAAAACTAATTTTAGTTCTAAAACTAGAAGAAAAGATTGTGTGAGAGTGCGTATAATGAATTATGCATAAACCATCAATAACGATTGTGCCCTCAAATTAAGACAATTAATAGACTGACTGCATATAACTACGTAAATCAATTTTGCATATTTATAATATAATATTATTCTTTTATTTAAAAATAATAATAAATCATTCTTTAAAAGTCGTTTTTTTTTAAAGCACAATAATAGCAAAACAAACATTTATAAAAATGACCACAGTAATCAGTCAATAAATGAATAAGATGCAAAATAATAAGAAATCCTGGCTCCCATAACTCATAAGGCTTCCCTACTAGTTGGCACAAAAGATGGACTGCCTGATACTTTCTATTGTCTGTTGAAACTGGACTTTTGCTTAACCAGTATACGCTTAAACGGTTAGACCCCCCCCTCTCGTCATATTTATTATCATTATTAGTATATATTACTATTTTCACATGGATTTTTGAACATTTATAAATATGAGTATTTAAAAATTATAAGTATAGAAAAAAAAAAGGCATTATAAAAGTATATTCTAAAAGAAAATTATTTCCTAATATATAAATCATTACTGATGATAACGCTTAACCAAAGACGTAAAAAAGCTCCTTATTTACAAAGAATGACTCAAAAGTAACAAAACATTTTATGATTATTATAATTGTTAATTTCAGATACTATTCCTTATAATTTTTCTTCAGAAAATTAATTATGAAAAAAAATTATTAATAAAGCAAGTGAAGAAGTTAATGAGGTTTTACACTCTAAATCAAATATCGGCTAATCATAAAAAGTTACTTAATGTTTGAATTCCACGGATTACTTTCAGATTATAATCTAAAATATCTATAGGATTGTATTATCTGTGGGAATATTATAAGAGACCTATGAGTAGATACTGAATAAATTTAATTAATTTTGTACATTTATTCAATATCTATATTGTCATTATTAGTAGCTTCTCCGGAAATCAAAATATAGAATAAAATCATGAACATAAACAAGAAATAAAAATAAAGGTTGGAATCAGAACTTCTGCATGTGGAGTTAAAATATAAAAATATCCATTTCAAAAACCTAATATTATTATCATAATTAATGGTACAAAAGATCATAATGAATAGGTTTTGCAGCTTCACTGAAGACAAAAAGAGAAAGAGAAAAATAAAAAAAGATTTTGAATTAAAAACTACTTAAATCTTTAATCATTTAACATTTTCTTCTACAAAATAAACTTTTTTGATTTTATTTAGATCCTGCTTTCTAGTATACTGTTTTGTAAAAAAAAAAAATTGTCCTCAGATGAATTAATTAATATAAAAGTTAAATTAATATATGAACTTAGTTGATAAAAAAAAAAAAAAAAGATCACTTTTAGATTACTTACCTTTATCAACTATCTGTTTATCAACCTTTCATATTATGATTATTACAAAATTAAGCAAAGTTAGAATAGTAAAGTGAAAGCAAAATATAAGTCAGTAATTTTTTCTTTTTAGTTGGAAATCACTTCATAAGTTTTCTACCTCAACTATTGAACTAAAAGCGTCATACTTTCTTTTTTATTATATATGGAGACAGTTGCTATTGCATATGTATGTGAGCTAAATATTATCTGTAGAAGCAAAAAAGTTTTTAGTAACTAAAAATATTCTTTATTTACCTTTTAAGTCATTGCTACAATGCTGCATGATTTGGTGCAGTTAATAAGTGTCCGATGGAATTGGGAATTCACAGGATTGATTCTGAATTTTAAACTTCTTATGAATTCCTGAGCAAGAAAACCATACAACTTTTAACCTTCATGGTCAATTCCGGTTGTAGTTCTGATGCTCAAACTTCTTTTGAATTCTTGAGCAATAAATCCATTAGAACTTTTTTTATTGCCATGAGAAAATTCTTAATGTATATTATCCAAATTTTTTTACTGTTGCAGCTATTATTATCATATTAGCCTCCATGCTAAGTTTATTTATTTTAATCCTCCAGGTTTAGAATCTGTCATATCTGACCCTGCCTTCAGAAGTGGACTATTCCAGATTTCTTGCCTGATTGGATAGCACCCAGTTGCTATCCAACAGGATTAAAACCTTCACTGGGGTTTGCACACCGAATCCGCATGTTTCCAGTAAGGTAGGGGATCTGCCTTTAAATAGTCAGCCTTTTGAAGGTAAGGCAGAAAGCAATTACTTCTGTTAACCTGAATGACAGAACATGCTCTCCATTAAATCTTCTGCCATAAGCAAAGGTATTTATCTAGTCATTATTGTGATGTCCAAGCAGTGAGGCAAGTCCACCTATGGACTGGAAACTGCTACATCTGAACTAGAGCCGACTTGAGGCAAGCTAACTACATAGCTGGAAGAATCTTACCAAAAGCTCACGAAGCAGGCTAATCATTAGCTGGAAGCAAGTTCCATACTCCACATGACTATTTCAGCAGTGAAGTCTATCAATTGTATTTGTTCATTTGTTAACTAACATGTATATATTTTGTACTAATAAATTGTACATATTAATTGCTGAATAGCTGTTCTTTTTGTATCTGTTGGTTTGGAAATGAACCTGCAAGCCTAACCAAACACAACAGAATCAAAAATATTATATTTTTCCTTATCATATAATTGACAAATATTAATTGAGGCATCACATTTCTTGGAAGCAGGTTGAATGGGTGTGTGTATATATGTGTGTGTGAAAGGTGATAATATTAATAATCTATCAGTTACTGATAACTTTTTATTTAGGCATTATAACTATAAACATCACTTGAAGAATTAAATGTAACATCATCAGATTTAGTGAAACTAGAATTAAAGTGAAAAAGCAATTGGTTTGAAAAGTGAATATATAATTAATTGTAAGAACATAAATATTGGAAACCTTAGAAATAAAAAGTAAAATAACATTGTAGAAATTGAGTTTATCAAATAAAGGAAAAAGATGAATTACTCAATTTAATGTAAAACACTAAATGTAAATAACTGAAATTTATTTTCCACAAAGTTCTTATAATGAAAAAAAAAATAAAAAATTTTATTTAGGGAAGTGATTTTAATATTAGAATTGCAAAATGCTTTAATGATGAAAGTGCTATAGGTAAATTTTGATTATAGAAATATAAGACAGAAAAGACATTTGTGAAACTTGCAAGAAAAAAAAAGTGCAATATTAGATTATTTTTGAGAAAAATCTTAAACAGAAATTGGTGAAATTACAAAAGTAATGATAAAATAGAATTTAAAAACAGCAAATATGTAATAGAATACTGTAATGTTCTTAATAGACTCAATACAAAAAATAAGGATAATTTCAATAATTGGTTTCCCTAATCTTCAAATATATCCCAGTAAATTTAAAGTAGAACTCACAAATTATTTTAAAATATTAATAGGCATTGAAGTTTGGCTTACACTTAAATGAGATTACTAAGAAACAAGAGTCTACTAAAAACTGTTGCACAGACAGCACAAAAAGAAAGCAATTTAACAAAAAAATTGTCAAAACACAAAGTAATGCATAATACATGAAATATGTAAAAATGACTCGTTTAGAAAACTTGAATGTGGAATTAGGTAAATAGTAGTTAAAAAGAGTAATGATAAAGTAAGAAAATATCATTATGGGGTGGCAAGAACAGCTATTAGAAAAATAAATCTCACAAATATAAAAGATGGTATTTAAAGGGTAGATAGTTGCTTCAGAAATAAAAAGATAATATGGCATTATTACAAATAGAAATGACATCTTAAAATGTGTGAAAAAAATATATAATAAAGAATTACATAATAAAAAATAGCCCATGTAGTCAATTAAAACAAGATCTTTTGAAATTCCAAGTATTTTGAATAATTAATTGGGATAAACAATATATCTATAAGAAATGGAAATGGTCCAAGACCTAATAAAAAAAATTTTTTTTAAAAAAAAGTAGGTAAAGAAATAAAGAAAATGTTGGTAAAATTGCATTCCAAATATGTACATTGTAACCAAATACCACATGTTTGGATAAATGTAGTAGTGATTTTGATATTTAAGAAATGAAAAAAAAAAGGCAGGTCATATAAAATCTTTATATGATTGCAAATTATCTACAGCAAAATCTGGACTTAAACCAAAAAAAAAAAAAGAGTTAGGATTAGAAGTTATCATTGTACATTTATCATATCTAAGTATTAAAAAGTTATACAAAGAATTAATAAGTGTGTGTTGTCATTATACATTGGACTCATATATTAAGAGATATTTGACTCTATAAACATTTCTATGGCAATTAAATCACTGGAATATCAAAACATATCAAAATGCTGCTGCAGTAATTAGACTAGATAGTGACAAGAAGAAAATTAACAATCATAAGGATGTGTCATCAAATGCTTCTATTTTTCAAAAAACAGTTATATCAATTTAATTGAAAGAATTTCATGGATTACAATGTCAAATTAATAGAGATATAGATAATAAATAATTTATAATGGCAAGAAATCATAATACCATTTTTCTTGTGTGATTTAGAGCAATGGTAAAATGGCAGATTCAAGAACTTAGATTATCCCTCAGTTTAAAAATAAAATCTAAATTTAATCCACTTATGACATTAGTTTTTAAGTCACATTTTCTTCTTAACTACTCAATATATAAATTATATATTTATAAGTCTCATGTAATACATTCTAGTGCTACTATTTCTACCACAAATGCAGAAGGACTTAGGAAAAGTCAAGCAAAATGGGTCAGCTTTTTAAAAAAAACTGGCTATGTCAAAGCATCTATGGATTGTTGATGAAAATTGTAAAAAATGGTTGTAATATCACCAGTGATAGGCTATCATGTCTTATAAAATGGATTCAAATGTAGGATATATGATTTTAGAGTTATAAAAGACTTAGAAAGTTTTCTTCAAGTAGCTGGCTCATATGTCATTCAGATAATCATCCAATATGGTCAGTAAATAAATAATTATGTATTTTTTAAAACTAGAATGCAAAATGAGAATGAAAAATTATATAGATCCTTTATCAGGCAATTGGAAAGTCCGTTCCTTTATGAAGGATTGTTGGAGAGATATTTTCTCTTCAAATGGCTACTTAAATGCTATTTTATTTACTAATCTTATATATTGACAAACAAACAAAATATATATGTAAGAAATCATTTTTATAATATATTATTAATTTTTTTATTAGTATGATTAGTAATATATAAAAAATATTAACTCTATAAACTATTTTTCTCATAATAATTAAATGGAAAAAAAAGAAGAATTCTGACCTCTTCTATTTATGAAGCTGTAAGTTGCATTATTTTATCTAAGAACAAATAAATTAAGAGAAGTATAATCAATTAAAAATAAATTACATTGGATTTCAACTATGAAAACATATTACTCAATCGGTCAAAAATGATCATTATTCAGTAGATGATTTTAAATAATAATAAAAAATAAATTTAATGATGCATTGTAAATCAAAATAAAATAAAATCACGAAAAAAAATCACAGAAAACTGTGCATGATCACAATATAAAATTATTAATACTTCAAATACAAATAAAAATTTAATTTATGACACAGTTTATAATCACAATGTATGCATATTCAATTATTCTGATTAAAAATGCACTAAGTAATTTGAATATTAATAAAAGTATTGTAAACAAGCAATAACATTTAATCATTGTAGTTAGGAATTACCCATTGCTTGATATCTTCTTAACATAATTTATTACAAAATTAGAATCATATCATAAATTTTAAAATATTCTCATCATTATAATCTTAAATCTATTTAATATTGATAGAAAAAGCCAAAATTTCTTTTATGTCAAATGAAAGAATTTATATAATTATACTAATTTAAAATTTAAACAAATTCTGTTGATAAAGATTTTTCTATCATCAAATTAAGACAGAAAATCCAAAAGTAATCTGATATATGACTAAGAATTATCCAGTCATTAATATGAAAAGAATAATTTAAATTCACTTTAATAGCATAATTAAATTATTAAATATTATAATAAATGTGAGTAAACACATTAGACTTCATATTAAAAATTATCCCTGTAAACTATTAAAATAAGTTCTCAGCATAAATATCATAAAATCTTATTCATCATAATAATACTCATTTACAAAAGATATGACAATATATATATCCAAAAATTGGTTCAATAGTGAAAATGTTAATAAACATAAATATGACTAACAATGTTATTATTTCTAAATTATGGTTCTGGATAATGCAGAGGAAGTACATAATGAAGTAAATGTATGTTATAATATTATTAAAAAAGGAAATGGTAAGGCCTTGAGGATAAATAATAAATTGTTGATATCAGTAATTAATAATTGTTTTTGTTTATGTACATTTTATTTACAAAAAAAATTAAAGTAATAATTTCAGAAGTGCAGTATAGCTGGCTTGTTATTTTATTATTAACAATTTATCACAGTTCAAATGATAAAAAAGCCTAAATTAATTAAATACATGACATCAATATAATAAAGATATTCTTCATTTCAATTTCATAATCGCCATGTACAAGATCCTGAAAAATTACTAACGGCAATACAATTACAATGTGTGTTTTCAATGACCAGAATTTATTTAGATTATTTCATTTTAAATCTTTCAATTAAAATGTAAACTTTTAGTGATTTTCAAGATTGAAAGTCATTTAAGAGATTAATATTTTAGTTGTAATTATTGTGTCTAGAAATCAATAGCAATCATTAATTAACCAAACAGCATTTTATTGTGAATTATTTAGTTTCTTCACCAATTTGCCCCTAGTGAAAATTTCCATAAGCATTATACTGTAATATGTGTATTTTCCTATACACGTTTTAATATAAAATTTTAGTTCAAAAAAATTCAATAGATGACAAGAAAATCAAAAAATTCTTCAAAATAATAGAATTTAGCTCATCCCTGACAAGAATTCCTATTGTATTATGACAAGTATTTGATGTCATAATTTTTACAATATTGTTTTAAAAAAATAGTTCAAATAACCAAAATTGTGTTTATCTGTGAATTTATTACAATCCTAGATATTTTTATACAATAATTTACACAATATTTATTGAAAATCAAAAATATAAATTTTCACCAACTTATTTTGAATGGAAATAGTTTATTTTTGAAAATAGAACATTATATTAGTGAACAATGTAAATATGCCGTAAAGCTATTTAGAAGCTTAGCTTTCTATATAAGAAATCTAATTATAATAATGGCTATGAAAATATCATAATTTTGCAATAAATATTGAAAAAAAAACTTTTAAAGCATATTTCATTAGATACAAGAGAAATAGATAAATATCCATATATATATATATTTAAAATCACAAATAATGAAGATTTTGTCAATTTTGTAAAATGAAAATAATCTTTCTAGAAATGATGTATAATCTTTTTGTTTTGATTATCTCATTTTTTTAAATATTTGTAGAAAAAAATGTGAACATTTAAAATTTATTTCAGTAATAAACAAAAATATCTATCAAATAAAGTCAAATTTATTTTTTCTGATAAGTAATAATGGATTAATCTTAAATTTTATGGTGAACATGAGGATAAAGAAAAACAAAATGCAAAAGAAACATCAGAGGGTTAAGTAAATGAAGATAAAATTATCTACTCAGAAAAAAATGCACTTCTGTATTTGTACAACATAAGCCTTGTTAGTAGGAAAATAAATAATTTTTTTATTTGTTTGTATTCTTTTTTAAAATAAAATTATTAAATATTTCTTAATAAATTTGTGAAGTTTAAATATACCTTTATTAAAATATATTTGATTTTTAGAAAAAAAAAATAGTTTGCCAAAAAATTGTATGATGTCAGACAGGAAATATTTTTTATCAATAATTTTACTCTTTCTTTCTTTTTTTTTTAGTTTTTTTTATTGGAAAGTTGATTTTTAATATTTTTAAGATTAATTTTTATTATAAAGACATATGAGTTTAATAAAATTTGCATGAATCATAATGATTTGATAAAGAATAAGTTTTCATTAAATACATTTTTAGATTAAAATTTAAAAAATGATTATCTTGACAATATTATTGCTATTTTTTATTTGCAAAGTTAATTTTTATTTGTATTATTATTTTCATTATTTAAACATATTTTTAATAAAATTTATTTAAGACATAAAGAATATTTATTATCATTAAATCATACAATGGAATAAAAAACCACAAGAAAAGGCTTTTAAAGCATTCCAAAACAAAGGCCTCAAAAGATTAAAACATTTTTTATTCCATTTTCTCATCCCATGACAACAATTTTAAATAAATTTTCTATTCGTAGTTTCTGCATTTGCTGCTTTAGTTTTAAAATATATTTCACTTTGTCTTCTGTTGTCATAACAATTATTATTATTATTTCTTATATATATAAATCATGTTACTGAATAAAAATAGTTAGATATTTAAAAATATGCCTAACTAAAAAAAAAGCAAACAATGGAAATTCTTATATAAGCAATGACATAAAAATGACACAAACAAGACATCAAAACATATATGAAAAAATGTGCAGAATATATATTTAAATGCAAGGAAAGTAACATTTTAATGAATTTTATTAAACATATAAAAAGCAAAATAATATCAATAATTTAGATTTTTTTCACTTTTTTGTCACATGAGCCACTTTAAAGTACTTAAAATAAATAATTTTAAATATTTCACACACATATAAATAATAAATACATTGACATTTTAAAAAGTTTTAATGAAGTAATAATTATATGGAGAGCATGTGAGATAAAACACTTGTAAAATATTGATTTATTGGTACATTTCTTTTCCTTTTAAAAAAAAAGATTAGAAAGAAATTGCACAGCTGTAATTCATCTCCATTTCCGAGGAAATTAAGACTTGGCTTGTCTAACAGGGCACTAAAGATCACTTTAATTATAACTATTATCTGAATAAGTCTGCTAAATTATAAATATTACCGTATTATTTTGTGTAATAAGATACATCAAATTGTTTATATGAAGGAAATAGAATCAAATATGATATAAAAAAAGCAAAAGAAATTTATTTCCTTTAAAAATTATTTATCTTTAATGCCCTCTTTTTCAGGAAAAAAAAGCAACTAACTTTCTGAAATTAGTACTTTTTAAAAAATGTATTTCAAAATCCTTTTACTAATAAAATATAATTCTATGAGCAATTAATAAACAGTGCAAAATGCGTGCAAATTTTAAGATAATTTAAAATATTTCTATTTATCAAATTTCAAAAAAAACTTCTAGCAACTGATAAAATACTGTAACCAATAAAAAACACTTATCAGGAGTTAAACATTAAGTTTCACTAAACTCTCAAGCTTCTTATGAAAAATATTAAGTGTGAAATAATAAAAAAGTATTAGTGTCAGTAAACTGTCTTTCTAACAACATTTCCTGTTTAAATAATACTATTATTTTAAACCTTTTTATTATACTGTTCTATTATTTTTATTTCATCATTCTTTATAGTAATATATAAAAATTAATATTTATTTTAAAAGTACAGGGACAAAGAATTTGCTTTCATTACTGACGTGTATGCGTCAAATAAATGAGACTTTAGACAGATTTGAGTAAGTTAAATTATTAGTTTAATTTTCAGCAAATTACAATATATACATTACTGTCACATACGTCGGCAGAAGCACTCCTTTAAAGTTGGGTATCATAGGTCTGCCCGTTAGGGCCACTGTAGTCTAACTTTTCTACTAATGCTCCCCGATTCTCCCTATACATCCCACTTATATACCCGACTTCTGGAGTCCTAACAACATTCCATAAATACCTCTCCTTATATGGTCTGATAGCTGAACCCTTCGCTAGTCCTTATGGGTTTTGATTTATTCCCATTTTTACCTTATAAGGCGAGGCATTTTTATAAGTACATTTTACTTAACTTTAAACCCATATATGGTTATTTTTACATGACAATTTACATTAATATTTCCAATACTTTTTTATACACATATTATTTATGAAGCTTTAATTTTACACTTATTATTTACATAAAGAATAATTCCAATACTTTTAATATACATATTATTTATGAATCTTTAATTCAACTTGTCCAGGACACTACAATTACTGACTTTGATCACATGGTCTGGCATCTAGAAATTTTTAAAACCAATAAAACTTCTTCCTGCAAAACGACTTGGCAGATTTAAGATTCCCATTATTTTTTAACACTTACTATTATTTTGATATTACCAACTGGAAGATGAACAGTAGATAAAAAAAATTAGTTCAGTAGCAAGCAATAACTTCCCAAGCCAATACCCAATTTAAAAAAAATTATCTTTAGTGCATATTAAAATGAAACCCATAGACTATGACTAAGTATAATTTTTTTTTGTTAAAACTAGTTCATCCTACAGATTCATATGAGCTTCAAAGAAAAAACAACTCTTAAAAAGAATAGCAGTCTATCAAATCTACTGCAATCGAATAGATGAAATATGAAGTGATAATAATAATATCATTATATTTTAATTAGACTGCCATAAAAATAACACAAAGCAAAGATGTGATAAACAACGAACAAAGAATCAAATAATTGATTCAAGTTACATTCAGCATCTGCCTAAGAATAGTAATTTCAGGGATGGCCAACTTTTGTGTTCATAAGATCTACTTTTTATTTTAAAAAATGTGTTGCGATCGACTTGTTGTCATAGGCGATCGACTTTATTTCATAGGTGTAGTCTAAGTGGAGGGAAATGTGAAATACATACTATTTTTATATATCTACCTCGTAAAAAATAACAATTATTTAACGGTCCCAAAAACTCAATTCCAGGGAAATTAAAGCAACATGAGTAATATTAACAATATTTAATTCAAATTAGCTACATTAAATCAAGATTAAAAATATTATTTTCAATAATGATATGGCTTAGTGGACTTGACCTATCTAGAATTGGAAAAAAAATAGAACAAAAACAAAAATAATTAAAAAACTTGAAAATCTTGACTTATTTGTTTCTTTCATTACCTGACAGCTCTTCCCAGATTGGCCTCTCGATCGACCAAAAATGGCTTTGCGATCGACCGGTGGATCACGATCGACTTGTTGGACACCCCTGCACTAGATGACTGAAAGTGACAGATCTGGAGTTGGTTATCTACAAACTTTGGGTTTCAAATCAACCCATTCACACAATTTATTTCACATCAGACATAATCTATTGTAACCATGAATAATGGACACTATGTTACAGTATTAAATTCACATGACTTCAAAACTTTAAAATATTCATATTTCAAGACAATAACTTGAATAATACAAAAATATTAAATTGTTACATTTTTATTTACAACTGTCAAACTCACCCCACTCACAACTTTGACCACATCCACCTCAGATAAGTACAATAATGATTATTACTAATAATTTACTAAACTACAGATTATTTCTAGCACAGATATAAACTTCAAACCTCGGTTAAAGATTAATACATCTGATTTTTAAAGTGGTTTAATATATCTACAAAGATATACACATGGGAAAGAGAAAAGTGAATAACTCCATGTGTGTGTATGCTTAAAATTAAAAAATTAGATATATTAATCTTTAACTGAGGTTTAAAGTTTATATCTGTGCTAAAGATAATCTCTAGTTTAATAAATGATTAGTAATAATCATTATTGAATTTATTTGAGGTGGATGGTGTCAAAGTTGTGAGTGGAGTGTTTGACAGTTGTAAATAAAAAAAATTATCATAAAAAATAACAACTTATTATGGATAAATACTCTTCATATAATAGAGATATATATGGGAGAGGATGACCGGGATCAGCTGATGGGTGCTGGTTCAGCACACAATGCATCTTGGGGGTCATTTGTCTTTTACTGTATCTTTATTTATATGAATTTTTTAAAAAATGGGAAAGTATGAAGATTGTTTAATATATCCATAAAGATATTACACATGGGAAAGAGAAAGATAAATAACTCCATGTGTGTGTGTATGTTTAAAATTAAAAAAAATCAGGTATATTAATCTTTAACTGAGGTTTAAAGTTTATATCTGTGCTAAAGATAATCTTTAGTTTAGCAAATGATTAGTAATAATTATTACTGAATTTACCTGAGGTGGATGATGTCAAAGTTGTGAGTGGAGTGTTTGACAGTTGTAAATAAAAAAAATTATCATAGGCAAAAAATAAAAATGTAACAATTTTTTTATAAATAAATACTCTTCTTATAATAGAGATATAGATGGAAGATGATGACCGGGACCAGCTGATGAATGTTGGTTCAGCACGAAATACATCTTGGGGGTCATTTGTCTCTTATTGTGTCTTTATTTATATGAATTTAAAAAGAATGGAGAAGTATGAAGGTTGTTTAATATATCTACAAAAATATTAAAGATAAATCATCTAACCAAAAGATTTGCTGGCAATAGATGGTCTTGAAATAATGTGAATTATTAATTCTAAGGCAAAGACTAATTGAAAGCACATAAACATCAACCTATTCATTAGTATGCAAATAACTTTAGTATCATTTATAACAATTATATTTATTGCTACTTTAAGATTTAAAATGAAATTTTTCATATACTGTACATTTAAAAAGATTTGATTTCATATACATGTAGTGAATTGTTACATTTTTATTTACCATTGTCAAACTCACTCCACTCACAACTTTGACACCATCCACCTCAGATAAATACAATAATGATTATTACTAATCATTTTCTAAACTAGAGATTATCTCTAGCACAGATATAAACTTTAAACCTCAATTAAAGATGAATATATCTGATTTTTTTAAATTTTAAACATACACACACAAGGAATTATTCATCTTTCTCTTTCCAATGTGTATGAAGTATGGATATTGTTTAATATATCTATAAATATAGTGTTGTATAGTTAGAGTTAAAATTAGAAATATATGAATTAATTTCATTATTAATATTATGAATGTGAAACATCTATTTGTATTTTTTTTCTAAGCATTTCATGACTTTCTCATATAATTATTAAACAAATAACATCACCTACCTTTAATTCATAAAAGTATTATGAAATATTATAATTATCACTTAATTCTAAACAGCAGCAGCAAAAATTATGTATTATAGAAAGAGCAATTAAGTTATTTTTTTAATATTAGTATTATAAAATTTTATATACAAATTTAAACATTGCAATATGAATCTAAGGATCCAGGTTCGAATCCCATGATAGTACTGACACTGGTCAAGCCAGAAACACCTGAAAAAGAGGGGAGAATAATACCTCTTGAAACATTGTGCATATTCTAACCTGTTCGATGTGCTATTACTAACAGTTGAATGTATTTGGAATATTTAAATAAAGTTAAATTTTTCTAAAGACATTCAATATGCATATTAGATTATGGAAATAGTCCAATATAAAAATACAGCTAGAACACCATCATCACAACCCTTCAGGAAAATATGTGACACTTCTTACCTGAGATAATCCATAGCTTCAGAATCTCCAAAACTAGTCACATAAGAATTTTTCATTTTTATCTTCTACCCCGAAAGTTAACAAATCTCAAAAGCTTCTATAAGAAAAAGATTCATTCTAATAAAAGATACAAAACAAATCATTCCCAGAAGATAGCTTAACATTTGTCATCATAGTAATTGGTTTCTTGTCTATCTAAAACTAGAAATTGTAGGCTACTGTCTGTATCAATTGATAAAATGGCTTTCATCTCTTCATTTCATATTTTTTGTATATATCACTGATATTATATTTTTTATGTATACCAGTGATGCTATTTTGTTATATTTGTTGTCCCACAAAAATATAATTTATTTGCATATAGCTCATTTGTTAGCTATAGACTTGAAAATGATGTGATGCAAGATGTGGCAAAACTACTGACTCCATAGCATGAGTATCAAGGCATAGGCAGGAATCAGAATTTGATTCTTTGCCTGCATACAATTCCATGTGGCACATACATAACCATTGTGGCTAACACCACACACACACCATTTAAAATCTCTCTTTATTGGTTTTCAGTGTTTATATTTTCACATGGTACTATGCCCAGTAAATTTTATGATTGCTTTATCAACTGCAACCTTTCTGTACATCTGATAATTAGTCTTAAGATTTACATTGCACTGCTCTATATATGCAAATCATTATTTGTTATACAAACATAAACATGCCAGAGAAACAACAAATACACTAATACTAAACACATTAATAAATTATTAAACCTTTTGAGAATCATTATGTCTATAAAATAAGGTTGCCTCAAACTTGGATCAGAGACCTAAAATACATAAACCACTTTTGTTATATTTGAATACAAATTTATATACTATATAATAAACAGCATAAATGATTTAATATTATGTAATTTAAATAATACACAGATACACCAATACAAATGCAAACACATTAATAAATTATACCATTTATCAAATAATTAAAAAGAAATTTAAAATACTATTCAAATAATTAAAAAATTAAAATTGAATACTTATGACCGATATCCCATGATAATGTTTTTTATCACATTGAAGGCCTTGAAATGTGAATTATCAGCTTATTTTTAATCCATTTTAGTAATGGTGTCTGGCCGATAAAGCAATTCTGCCTTTGTCGCTTTTGTGTAATCTAGTACATTGACCAGAAAAGAAAATAATTAAATGTACCTATTAATAAAAATATTAATAAAAAATTCAAATTTAACCAATTTCAACTTGTGATATTAACCATGGATTTAAGCAGCAATGAATACTGCAATTTCTGTTGATATCATGCTTATAGTTTTCACACAATTTAAAAAAGATACTAAAATTTCAATGAATCAGCTTCCGCAAGCTTCTGACATGTTACAACTGCTCAACCCATTAAACAATAATTTGGATGCATAAACTTAAGTGCTAATCCATAAGAATATAACAATTAAAAAAATATAATGCTAAGAGACTAAAACATGCTCTTCATCATTAATGCTGTGGCCACATAGTACCATTAATGTACCAGCCAACTATAAACTTAATTTCTAAATAAATAACTAAAAATGAAATGTAATGCATGGGCTATAAAAGATATCCCCTTTTGTGCCAAGCAGGATCAATATAATCTAGATGTCCATAACAATAAACATAAACCACTTTTATGTAATAGATCATTATGTGCAAATCCAGATCAATGAGCAAAAGATCTATAATTGCTACTGTGAGCAAGAGATATAATATACACATAATATTCTAAAACAATTTTATAAATTCACTGGAATAACTTTAACAATGAAATATCAATTTATTAATAACAAGTAAAATGATATTAAGGTCTGCTGGATATGCTATACATATAAACATGACATTCTGATTTTGATTAATACAAAAATAAATAAGTTAACACATTGTGATTTACCAATATATCAATAGGTTTACCTAAGACATGTATATGTCAGCACACAGATGTGCCTGCATAAAAAATTACATATCAGAATTGTGATAAACTAATAATAAAATTCAATTCATTTTTAGTACATAAATGCATATGTATGTGTATATACAAAATATAGATATAATCTGAATTAAAGTTATTAATTAGCCTTATTTCTTAAATGTTAGATAAAAGTTTTTTTAAAAAAACAATCCATTATCATTTGAAAAGCTTCATTTAAAATTCAAGTCCTTGTGACATCATTTTCAATATTTAAAAAAAAATCCTCAAAGTTTTCATCTCTCTGTTTTTTTATGAACAATATCAGGAACAAATAATATTCTTGACACAAATGTTATTTACTATTTTTCTTTCCTTGTTTTATTTTTAATTGACAAAAGTTATTTATTTTAAAATTTGTTAATTGAAAATTTTAACTGTCATTTTCAAGAATGTTTTTAAAATAATATCATTTTCAATATATATAATGCATTCTATTCACCAGGTGTACTTTGTATATATAACACACTAATCTTATCTGTGCTTTTCTGCACAGATAAAACAGTATATGTTAAAACTACTTCAGCAACAGATAAAACAGTGTATGTTAAAACTACTTCAGCAAACTGATGAAATCTAAGGATAAGTTGGTCCCTTCTAAAACAGTAGACTGGCTTATTGTCATCTTTAGAAAAAATATAAGCCAACAACTGTTGGCATACATACAGTCAGCTCCATTTAATCTAGAACTTAATAGCTTCAGGTATACCAGCTAATATTTAATATATACAGGCTAATGAATGGCTCTGATCTCCATGTGAATCAAAACTCTATCATATGACTAGCAGCAGTAACTGGATACCTCTGTCTCTTGTTTTCAGTTATAACTTCATAGTCATTATACTGTCATAATCTGTAAAAGCTCTCCTAATATTTTTTCCAACCTTTTTATAGTCAGGGTAGAATTTAAAAAAACATAGTAATTAAAATTAAGTTTTCATTATCTTGATTAAAAAAAGTTAATATATTTTTAAATTCATCTTAGTCCTTTCAAAAGTAACTTTGTAGGGTTTTTATCAAAATGTTATACAAGCTTTAATTAAAAAAACTTAATTTCATCAAAATAGATAGTGGAATTTTATAATTACCAGTGTATCTATCATAACATAAAAATACTTGTTTTAATTTCAAAATCAGGATTAATAAAAAATTATACATTTTTAAATGTTTGATTTAAAACTACAGTTTATAATAATTTTACATTCAAAAATTATTATTTAATCCTTAACTGTTATTCCTGTGTAATAGTGAAAATATGTACTAAAATTTTTGTTTATTTATTTCTACTTTTCCTTTCAACTTTATATATATGCACATATATACACCCTACTATGTTGTTGTATACTGTGAGACATATAACCATTTGAATATATAAATTCATCATTATCAGAAAGAATAGTTTTAGCATCCAATGATGTATTTTTTTAATATAAATTCACTTATGTTTTATCTATCTCTTGAAAAAAGGCTGAGCAATTGCAAATTAATTCCAAACCACTCTTTAATGCCATATATTTATATTTTATATAGTCTTCATATTTTGTTTTCAGATTACTTCATCTATATATTTATTCATAATAATCATCTTTCAAACTGATATAATTTTGTTTTTCTATTATTATTATTATTATTATTATTATTATTATTATTATTATTATTATTATTATTATTATTATTATTATTATTATTATTATTATTATTATTGTGTTTTTCAAACTGTTTCAGTTTGCTGCTGAACTGTCTTTTCTGTTATGTTTATTGATATTTCATTTCATTTTTTCCATGTATTCTGGTATTATAAACAAATTTTAAACATAATTGTTATTTTATTAACTCTACTATTTATTTTATCATGATTAATTTAATTTTTATTATATTGTAACTCAAACTGTTTCATTGTTTTGCTTAATTCTTTGATTTCTATATTGGATGTCTTTATTCTATATCTCCATTTTTTTCTGTAAATCTCACCTCTCCTGCCTTTTAAATTGTCAGCAGATTCCACTGCCTTTTATAAGTTTCTGAATTCTTTTCCATAAATTTGAGGTTAAAGTAAGTTCCTACATAAAGTATGAATATCTTTAATATAATATTATCCATTATTTCATTAGTTTTTATTGTACCCACCTTGCATTCTTGTTTATTTTTATAATAAAATGATAGCTTTGTAATTAATGCAATTTTTTTAAGAATTTGAATCAAAACACTGGAAATTTTTCTCTTTAATTTTAAAAAGACTATTGGTAATTTGATATCTTCTTTTTATCCTTATTTTTCAGACTGATAATCTAACATTTCCTATCATTATGTAAAATATATGCTTATATCTATAGATGTAATAAAGCAGATTAGTCAAATAGCATATAAATATATATCAAAAAATAAATAATAATCACTTATATCAATGCAAAAAAAATGACAACTATTTCAATCCTATACTATATACAACTATATATACAAATCCATTTACTTCAGTTTAAAACCCTCTAATCATCACTCCATCCTTTTTTTTCTTTTCAAAATATACATTACATATAACCATATAATTCTATAATTAAAACACTTCAAACAATTAAAAGTCTCATTTTCCTCATAAAAACTTTATTATAGAATTATAATATATATATCTTATTCTGATTGGGAATTCTTTCAGGTATTCCCTGAAAATATATGATCAGCTCCATTCAATATATAGATATGATTATGTATGTTTTATTTAGAAATGTCTGATACAAGTAAAAAATAAAAAAATCTTAAAATATGAACACAACATTTATATATTATCAAGACACAATTAGTTCTCACACTATGATGATAGAAATAATGCAACATATAAGAACTATGTTATCTGATAAATATAATCATAAATTTTATTTTTATTTAAATCTTATATATTTTTATATCTTTGATTCAATTAAAAAATAACAGGTTAATATTATATAATTATATGTTTAAAAAATGTTAATTAGTTTTGTCTTTTTTTAATTTAATTATATTTGTTTTAAAGAAAAACATGTTTATTTTTTTGTGTATATATGTGAAGCAGGATTCAGATTAATTATTTCTGAGATGAAATAGACTAATTATAACTTTGTTATTTTAACATCTACTGTAAAATTAAAAACAGTTCAAAAATTAAAAAATAATATGCTGCTTATTTAAAACTTTTTGAAATTTCTTATTAAAAAAAATGAAAAGGTTACAGACTAAATAGAAACAAAATAAAGAGAAGAAAACAACAACAGTGATAATAAGCTACAATATGAGAGCAGAATACAGCAAAAAATTCATCAGATAATATTGGAAAATTAAAATCTATCTGCAGAACAGAATGTCTTTCTTTGCATAAATCTTAACTTTTCTTGACAAACTATATTAAAGAGCCAAAAGATATATTGAGATTTTTTGAAAGTTAAAAAACTTAAATAATACTTATATAAATAATCTTCAAACAATTACTTCTATCAACAAAATCAGTTTAAAAATGGGGACAAATTTGTTAGTATATTCATAACAGTTTTCAAAAAATATGTTTACCAAATAATACATTTATTGACTGATTTAGTAGTTATTTTATACCTACCCATCTTAATAATATTATATCCATGCAGAATAAAAAAAACATAGAACATATAATGACTTATCGAATTGTATTTGGATTCTAAAGTTACAAAAGTCTCTAAAAATATTGTTAATTTCTATGTATAGTATTTATTATATTTAAATATCTTTATAAAAATCTCTGTTAGAAATGAAAGGAGATAAAAATAGAGCTGTTATAACTAAATTAGGCAGCTTGTAGGTGTGAGACATTTTACAAATTTTAAATATATTTAAACCAAAACATTCATAATTAATAATTTATATTTGTAATTTATGATAATACTAACTATGTTTCTTTATAAATAATATTTTTGCAAGTGTATAAGAAATTAGCTATACATGTGAGTTAGAGCATCATTGGAATTACTACCATGATATTTAAATATTAAAATATTTTGAGTTTTAAATCTTTTAGCTTAATTTTTTTTGTAAACATACTCCTATACCTTAATTTATTTATTTATTTGAGATTTTTCTTACAGTTGTAGTTTTTCATAATAATAATAATAATAATAATAATAATAATAATAATAATAATAATAATAATAATAATAATAATAATAATAATAATAATAATAATAATAATAAACTTATTCTCTATTTTATCTCTAAATTTTTTGCATATTTTATTAAAAGCAAGAATTCAAAAAAACCAAAGTAACCTGAAAAATAAAACATCAACTTTGCAAATTGAAAGGGATTATAAATGGAACTAAATAATCAAAACAAAAGATTTTCATTTCAGCTTTCAAACTAAAAACATTATTTAATGAAAAAAATTATTATTCCCCAAACAGATATAATTAAAACTGAAATAACACAATTGTTGCAAGGATTTTCTGTTTGACATTAATAAATTTTCAGCTAGTTTTCTATTATTAAGCAAAGGTATTCAAATAAAAGTAATGTAAACATTACATATTTACTAAGAAATAAATATTTAATAATTTTATAGAACAATAATAAATAAATAAACAAATTGTGTGTAAATTTACTTTCCTATTATTATGATATCACCAAAAACATCACATGGCACTACTATATGAAGAGTTTGTTGCTGTTATTATAATATCAATAAATTCTTATATTGTGCAAGTACAGAATGTAATTTCTCCTTATCAGACATGCATACATCTAAATTTTATTCTCTTGAAGCACTAATAGTTTATGACATTTAGGTACTTTATTTAGAATTATAATCTTAATATATTAAATAGTTTGTGAAGTGCTAAAATTACTCAAAGCTGATTTTAATTAAAGTTTTATTATCAAATGATCATAATGAATTACTGTTGTTAAAGTCAATTGAGTTCAACTATGACATCACTTGGATGTTTATGTGAAATTCTGTGGAGATATTAAATGTTCAAATTAATTCTTCTGAAGTATTTTTTGAACATTGACATAAGTCTGTAAAAAAAGTCAATAATAAAAGCTATTAATTTTCTTATTTCTTTTATTACATTTATCACACTTTTATATTTCTAGTTATGTAAATCAACTGAGGTGTTAATTAAATTGTAATGTTTTATTATTTATTGATAGTCATAATTCACAGCTCCATATTCAAATTTTTTTATTGTATGATTGTCACTTCATACTTCTGACATGAATATAAGAAAAAGATGTATACTAATGAATAAACTAAGATCCTCAACTAGTATTTTGCTGTAATTCCTTATATAAATTAAGATGGTGTGTATATATATATATATATATATATATATATATATATATATATATACTATGAAATTATATATATATATATATATATATATATATATAATTTCATAGTATTAATTCCAAGAGCTTTTGTGTAGTAAAAATATAATACCTAAATAGCTGACATTTCAGTGCAATAACAAGTACTTTCCTCAGAGTTTCTTCTTTCTCAAATTATAAAAATGTGTGTAGTGAGATTTTAAATCATTATTTTTTCCTTTATTTTCTACTTATTCTCAAATTTTATGGGTTGACAAGTTTTAAAAATATTTTATCCTCCAATAGCTTTTTCCAAATATTGTTAATTTTCTTCAATTCACACTTTCCATTTATGCTCTTAGACCTCTTAAAATTCTCTATAGCTTCTTTTAGAAGTCTTGGGTCATATTGTTCATTTTTTGTCAGAATATATGTTCTATTAAAATTGATGTCATGGTTAGTTAATTTAATGTGTGAATAAATGAATGATGAATTAAATGTTTCTTTGCCAAAATGTGTTCTATCTTCCTTATGTTTATTCTACAATTGGTTTGAACAAGGTATGAATGTAAACAAACTCCACATAGAATTTGATATGAATCGTAACACTGCAAAATAATTTTATTTCTATGGCATGAAAATACTTTGTTAATTATTATAAATGTAGTATAAATTGCTGTTTTTCTTTAAAACATTACCATTTTTATCAGTTTCTCCTTTTATATATGGCAGAACAGTCTTAATTTTTGATGTATCATTTTTTTTTCTTATTATATAAAAAAAGCCCTATTAATAATCCTGTGATCAAAATCATTATGAAGCATTCTTTTAGTACCATAGATATCTTGGTGCAAATTGCTATCACCATGGAAGTCTCTTAATTCTATCTAGCAATGCCTTTGCCACTGAAAATAAATTGTGCTAGATGGTGATGAGAAGCAAAATGTAGATATCTTCCAGTGTGCATTTGCTTTCTATATATACCATGGAATAAAGAACCATCCTTCTTTCTTTCAATTAAAGCATCTAAGAATGGAAGTTTGTTATGATTTTCTACTTCCATGATAAATTTGATATTTTGAAAAGAATTTACGAAAATTAAAAATTCATCAAGAGCATGCTTACGGTGAGGCCAAATAACAAAGTTATTATCAATATATCTCAGTCATACAGTAGGTTTTTTTAAACTGCTGATATCTGTATGGCTGAGATATGTTGATTAAATATTTGTATTTGGTCTCATGGTAAATATGCTCTTGATGAATTTTTAATTTTTGTAAACTCTTTTCACAAAAAACATCAAATTTACCATGGAAGTAGAAAATAATAAACTTCCATTCTTAGAGGATTTAATTGAAAGAAAGAAGGATGGTTCTTTATCCCATGATATATATAGAACGAAAACACACAATGGGAGATATCTACATTTTTCTTCTCATCACAATCTAGCACAATTTATTTTCAGTGGCAAAGACATTATTAGATAGAAGTAAGAGACTTTCTGATGACAGCCATTTTCATCAAGATATCTATGCTACTAAAAAATGCTTCTTCATAATGATTTTGATTACAGGATTATTAATAGGGCTTTTTTATATAATAAGAAAAAAAATCTGATACTTCAAAAATTAAGATTGTTCTCCATATATTGGTAATGTTTTAAAGAAAAATAATACTCACACAGTTTATTCTACATTTAAAAAATGAAAGAAGTATTTCCATACCCTAGAAATAAAATTCCTTTGTAATCTTATGATGTATATCAAATTCTATGTGGAGTTTGTTTACATTCATACATTGGACAAACCAGACATAGAATAAACATAAGAAAGGAAGAATACATTTTGGCAGTTAGAGAAAAATCCAATTCATCAGCCATTTATCCACACATTAAATTAACTAACCATGACATCAATTTTAGTAAAACATATTTTGGTAAAAATGGAACCTTATGATCAGACTGCTAAGGGAAGCTATAGATATTTTAAAAATGTGTGTATATTAACTAAGTCAAAATTAAATAAAAATGATATTTTCATGTGTAATTTTAAATTATGTTAAAATAGTAAACTTTATTCATCATAAAATTTGATGGGCCCTTCATAATTTTTCCTCAATTGTAAAATGTTACAGAACAATTGCTTTCTATTGCAAATGTTCAACTTATATTTCTCATTCTTTTATTAAATAGCACCTATATGTTAAAATGTACAACTATTCCTATCTAAAAATAACAATATTTATAAAATCATAGCAGTTTTAATGAAGACATTATTTTAAAAATATATCTAAAATTATGATTAATTTTTTTAATATAAAAAGACCGTTTTTTTAAAAAAAAATCAAAATAATAATGTTTTTTATCTCGTCATCCATTTCCACCCCCCTTAAAAATGTTTACTTTTTCTTATTTAAAGTCATTTTCTTTCTATTAAATTCTAATTCACAAGAATTTTATAGCTACAGGCTTATTCAAATATATATTTTTTTATTTTATAATTGGAACTTTATAATAATACATACTGGGAAAATTTTAATATCCTGCTGAGTAAGTCCTTCCTTTTGATAGTATAAAATTAGGTAGACAAAAATAAGCAGATGTGTTATGTATTTACCCTGTAATAAATGACAACTGAAATAACCTTTATAACAAACATTATTCTCATAAATGTCAAAAACAATGACCACTTGAAATATTATGGAAATAGCTAATACCAAAGGCTAATTAAACAGCCTTTGGTGTTAGTTTCTTATTAAGTCCCACATAAATCTTTATGTTGTGAAAAGAAAGAATATATAAAGTAATTTATTGAAGTTTTAAAATATTTCATGCATAATGCATATGTACATAGGAGATACACATATAGCTATAGATATATGTTTAGATTCTTTGGAAGTGTTTAAAAATACTTTGAATACATGGTAAAACTTTTGTTGGTTTAGTTTGTCAATGGCTGAGAAATAGTCTCATTCTTTATAAACATTATATGAAAAAAGTTTAATTTTGCATTAATTACAAATCCATTTCTGTGCTTTTCAACTAACAGAACATGCACAAGCACACAAAAACAATTATAAAAGATTTAAACATAGAACTCTTCTTGTTGGAAACATTAATTTAAATAGTGCAAAAATATAAAAACTAATATTCAAAATATACTATATAAATATTCCTAAAAATTACAACACAAATTTTAAAAAAATATCATTAATTATCTTGTAGACTTCAAATTATAAACATTTCAAAATTTATAGTTTAAAATTATATTTAAAGTTTACACTTTTTAATAAATTCAGTAGTAGTAGAAAATGTATAATCTAACTTTAAATTATATTATAAGTCACTGAACATATTAACAAAATATAAGTATTGTAAATACTTTACAGTTTTTTTTTTAATTTTTGTGCACAATCTATATAAATTTTATATACATCATACAACAGTATATGTTACAATAAAAGCATAAACAACAATCATATAATTTATTTACATAATTATATTTATATATTTCATCTATTAATAATGATTATTGTTTGTTGTTGTAATAAATATGCTATTATTTTAAATACAACTATTACACCAATAACTATAAAAAATTCCTCCTAAATATATGAGTTAAAAAAATAAAATTATTCAATCCATATTTTTCTCTGTTTGAATAATGATAAATATCCATGTCCATATAAAATTTATCCTAAAGAAATAGAGTTAATTTCTGATTAAATATAGTAGTATCTCTGTTTAAAGACAATTTACTATAACAATGATACATTTAAACACCAGCTTCTTTTTGAAGCCTTGTTTTGTTTATAGCTATTATAATTTATAAATATCTCTAGTGGTTTCCCAACATGTATAATGAATAGTGCTCCATATAAAATTGTTGTTTGCGATAGTGGTTTCCCAACATGTATAATGAATAGTGCTCCATATAAAATTGTTGTTTGCGACCATTAAAATAAAATTGTATATTTAAATAATGAAAAGATTTTAAAATTAAAAAAAATCTCATTTGAAAAAAGAAGAACTCTATAAAGTTTAAAGAGTTTTATTATTAGTTTAAAACAGTTTACTAAAAGTCAGTAGTAAAGTTTACAAATTAATTAATAGAGGGGGGAGAAAATTTAACTTAGAAAAGTTAAAACTATAAAAGTTTAATAATAAATCTTTTTCATGAAATGAAATAAATCTCTTTTCATTTATTTAGTTAAAATAAAATATATATGTGCATAAATAATGAGTGGATTATAAACATAAAGAAAAATGTGTGAGTGTTAAAAAAAATAAAAATAAAATGTGCAAGTTAAATATTAAAAATAAATGAAAGCTTATAAGTAAAAAAATTTCCCTCAAAGATTGCAAATACTCATAAGCTATGTAAAAACAGGTATAGCAATAGCTACTAATTGAAATCCAACAACAGGATTAATGAAAAGGCATCTTAAGAATTTAATCAAAGCAGTGGATGAATTTAAAAACTAATTAAAAGGATAACAACAAGGTCACCATATAAGTTGAAAATTTCATCAGAATCAGTCACATAGCAGTTATTCACATATCTAGTCTTTCACATACTGAGATCCAGTCATCTGTTAAACATAATTTTTAAATGCAGTGTTAAGCCGAATGTCAGAGCATATGGCCAGATTCTAGCCCCAGTCTGAAAGAACATCAGCAGTCTGCCTATCTGATAATTTGAAGCCACCAGGAATGTCTAACTGCCTGAAATAGAAGTAGCACAGAATAGCGATCATCAGAACCTCAACAGAAGTGTAAAATCCAAGTGGTTGGAAAAACACATATGCAGCAGTATATAATTTGAAGCCTCCATGTTCAAAAATCCTATAGGTAATAACATTCTCTTATTCCAATTCTTGATATTAAGTAAGGTAGCCATTGCAGTCTTTAAAGCCTCCCAGAGTCAATCTAATAAATGAATTCTATAGCTTGCATAAAAATGAACTATTTATGTGAATGTTTGAATACTTGTACTTATCTTTAATGCTTTATGTTTATATTACATTATTTTTGTATATTTTATAATATGTGTGTGCCTGAGATATTAGAAATCATTATTTATAGTTAATTAAAAAGATTTATAAAATTATTTTACAAGTTATATGAAAGATTTTATTTAAAATAAATTATTCTACAAATTAGTATTTGTTGATTAATTTCTTAATTATACTACTAAAAAAAACAATTTAGCAGAGAAGTTATAGAGCAACAATTTATTATATTATTCTTTTGATTGAGCTAGTTGGGATTTCTTAGGTGCTGAATTAGTTTATTGTTATTGAGAGCATGCTAGCTACTTGTAGTTAACTGGAGCCTGAAGTTATACTTTGAAACAAAAAAGTGCTTTGAATAATAGGTGTTAAATTTAGCAGTCAAAAAGATCTATGGCCTTGAAATGTAGTCATAGTTATGTATCTTATATAGCTTCAGCTTGGTCATAGGTACCCTCTGGGTATTATGCTTCTCTGCCTAAGAGACTGCCTAAGAGACCCGTGTGGTGCAAGATTTAAATTGCAATCGGAGTAGGTCGAATTTATAATAAATAATTTTATAATATCATATTTTTATATATAAAAGTAAGACTTACAATTTGTTTTTCACAATTTCTATTATATTAAAGAGTTAAAATTTCATGCTAGATTTTGTTTCCTATTCAATCGACTACCCTACCCGGTCAATATATATATATTATTGACTAATAAGTAACTATTTATTGTAAAGGTTAGAAAGACATATCCTTTCCATCAAAATGTCATTGTTGTCATTAAAAAAAAATCTTTTGTTTGACTTTGATATGGTAGTTTATTTATATATGTTTTTTTTGTTATTGTTATTTATTTCAATTTTTTTTTGGTATATGCATTTGTTTATGATTTTGGATTTTAAAATGGCAGTGATGATAATATATATATATATTTACAAAGATCTTAGTTTGTATTTAAAATATTTACATATAGTGATATCAATGATTAAAATATTGGCATATGAATTATTAAATGAGTTTACATTTAACCTTTGTTTTTGAAATTATTTGTGATATAATTTAATAATTTGTTTATTTATTTATTTTTAAAAAAACAAACTGTAAAACATATTTTTGTATGTAATTTTTTTTAATAACTTGAATATTTTAAAGATTGACAATTGTTATAATAATAGGATTGATGTCAGTAGAGCATGAAGGAGTAAACTGGATACTATAGTAACCAGGATTTTATGATTATTGACCATCACCATTAGGAAAAAGAAACAAAACTTTGCTGCTGTTTAATATCTTTTTTGGCACAATCACAATATTCTATTTGGTTTGATGCCATTGAAAATGGCACAGTAAACAAAAAGCTGTGATCTAGAGATTTAGTTCCCTCTGTCTTATCCTAACCAATAATTACCATCCATTAGAAGAGAGTCAAATTATTAATAAGCATGTATTTGAATGGAAATCAACCTGAAAAATGAATAGCTATTCTTATACAGCAAGTCGATATAAGTATTAACTAAGCATTCAAAGTCAATATGTCATCTTCAATTGATCCACTACAGACTAACTAGGATAATAGAACACTTTGAGAAAGTCATCTACAAATGGCTTATGAATTCACACATTCATCATTTAAAATTATCACACATATTAATTCAGAATACACTAGAATGAATAAAGATGTGTCAAATAATTGTCGATTTTCAAAACAAAACAAAAAGAAGATATTAAATGGTAATTAATTTGACCATTTTTTTTTTTTTTGGTATACAATTGTTTTTAAATTTTAGCCATTTATAAATGTAAATTAACATTGAATGTTGATCAATCAATATAAATAACAACATGCTAGATATCATTTAGTATTAAAATTTTCTGTTTTATTTTAATTCATATGCAATATATACATATGATATATAAGTAAACTGATTTCAAATTTTAACTCATCAATATGAATAGTAATGTGCTAAATATCATTTATTATTAAAAAATTTCTCTTGTTCATTAATTCATATGCATTATCTTCCTAAGTTATATAAGTAAATTTTGATGCACCAACATAAATAATAATATGCTAGATATAATTTGTCATTAAAACTCTCTTTTGTTGTTTTAATTTATATGCATTGTACATACATGCTATATATGTAGTACACAATGAATGCTTGAAATTAAATTTGTCATTTGTTCTCATAAAAACCATTTATAAATCTACACATAATAGATTGTATTAGTGCTTAATATTTAATATTAGTATTTAATATTCTCCTTCAAAAAATAATTCATAACTTCATCATATGATACCTTAAAAAAGAAGATCAGTATGTAGACATTTTATATTTGTATTATATGTGTATATTTCTTCATATGTGAGATTAAGAGTTGTTTTTATATTTTTATTCACAGAAATTTAGTATAGTAAGAGTTGTGCAATCCAGTGATAAACACTTATTAAATCCTCAGAATTAGTGATGACATAATAGAAAATACTAAATCTTTTGGGCTATAATAGAAGCCCTATTGTAGATAATAAATCTAAGGAGGTAGCATTTGCAGTTTAAAAAGAGAAATATAGTTTTAATAAAAAAATGGGAGATATAGATATTCAGCACAGTATTAAGAGAATACTGATAATTTTGTGTAAAGTCATGTGATGTGACTTTAAAGAATGTATCTATGATTCTGAACTGCTATTTTAAAAAACTATTATGATCTTCATTAGTTTTCTATTATTGCATCTTTCTTTATGTTAAATAGTAAATGGTTCTTATTCATATACAAACGTCAATCCTGGCCTATTGTTAGCAAACAATGTGAATGATATTGAAGTAAAAAGAAAAAAAAAACTTAAAAAAGAAACAAACATTGTACGTTGCTTGAATATAACTATTGCCATCTGAAAAGAAAATTAAACCATAATTAAAATAAAGGATATGCCATTTGTTTTATATAAAATGACTTTGTGATTTATTTGAAATTTATTTATTTATTTTTCTCTTTTCAGTACAAAAGTCATTATGCAATGCTAGGGAATGAGAATTATTTATATGATAACTTTTGTCTTTTGTAAATATCCAATTTTATAATTACTTGCATAAACCATAACTAATTAATATATTATTTTGCATATAATCCTCCATCTGAAAATATAGATTGGATTCAATAAAATTCCCTTTGGACTTCCAATTTATATTTTGATGAGTTATCAAGTCTGATTAGCTATTTTAAACCTTGAGAGTAAGTCAATTAAGGTCTCCTGTCATTGCTCTGTGGTATCTATGCATACTTTGTATACAGCTAGTCGGATAGATAATATTACAATTGTCAATCAATTGGACCATATTTTATTTATGCTTAAAAATGATCTCCTCATGCATAGATGCAGTCCATTACAATTGCTGCCTAAATCTATGGGGTTGTTAAATAAGAGTTTAATATCATAATCCAATCCACCACAATTGACATCTAGTGATTGGGCTATTTTATTTCCCATTGCACAATTGCAATCCATTAATATATATATATATAAGACATATTTTGCGGGCTCATCCGTGTTAAATTTTTTTTTTAATTATTGATATTCCGATGTTTCTACTGGTCACATTGACCAAGTCGAAACATCGGAATATCAATAATTAAAAAATTTTTTAACACGGATGAACCCGCAAAATATGTCTTTTATATATGCAACCCGTGAAAATCTTCGTTTCAGCATATATATAAAGAATGATAATAATCACAAACATTCCAAAACTATAACTAAAATATCAAGAATATAATATTTATAGTCACAATGCTTCTTTAATATGAAATGATCTCTAAATCATCAAGATATAATGACTGAAATAAATAAACAATATCTAGGGGCTAAGCTCAGAAGGGTTTTACCAAACTGTATGTACTACAATATGAAGAGTCATATGAGTATGAATAGAAATAAATAAAGATTATCAGTATATGTAACATTTAATAAATTTTAAGAGGAGAACTCTCATACTCACTCTTACAAATTACAGAGATGTTCTTAATACTGAAAGCATACACCATAGAGTGGTTAGGTTACATTAAATTCTCTTCCATAACCCCTCTCCCATCCCATTACAACACATCTAATAAACATCATCAGCATCCCATTGCTATGACCAGATCCATATTTCAAATCTTTTGATAAAGACTAATAGGTTTCTTACATTTTGGGTCACATTGTTTATTAAAATGGTTTCTTTTGCAAAACAATTTCTTTAGTATTCATTTATGTAATATTAAAATCTCAGGATTCCTTAATTAAATATTTATAATATTAAAAAATTTACTCTTTTCTTTCATTTAAGAATTATTAGGCAATGAATGAAATCCTAGTAGAAATAAGAGGAGACATACTCTTAACCATAGGATAACGTCTACCTAACTGACAATAATGATAATAAATTTAAAAGAAAATATTTTAATTAAAATTAAATACATGAACAACTCTTAATTTGGAATAAAAGAAAAATTCCAGGATTTCATTCAGATATAATGAGTGGATAAGGCATTTTATGCCACTTAGGATATCCTACTGATAACTCCTAAATCTTTCTTTATGAATTTAAGATAAATAATCTAAGAATTTAATAAATTATAATCTTCTGATTAAAACAAATAATAATTTTATCACAAAAGCAGTCTTCTTCTTATACATACGATTGACAAATGTGATTATTTAAAATTAAGAAAATGAATTGATAACTTGTTTCTTAGATGCTTTCCTAACATCTGCAGATCATTTGAACCAAGTGATTATAATATTCAATTTTATGTTCATGTACTCTTAATGACCAACATATAACATTACTGTATAATAGATTATATAATGTTAAGATTTCTGAATAGTATGTGTTAATAATGATATAAATACTATAAGTCTTATTTAACAATAAAAGCAACATTTATTTTAACAATAAAAACAATTAAATAAATAGTAATTTTGGAAATCTATAATATTTCAAAGTAAACTATTCAGATACTATGCTATACAATTCATTGCATAGGAAAAATACTTTTACCGTTTACAGATAATAATAAAAATAACTTACAGATGAAATGACGATTATTATTAACTTTGTCTAACTAATGAAAAACATTTATTAATATTAGCATTAACACAAGAAGTTCTACACCTTCCACAACAGTTATACTATTATATTATCCTAACAATGAACATATTTAAACATTAAAGCATTTCTTACCAATCCAGTAATAATTACTTGTTGAGGCCCAAAAATACAACTTTAATTTATAAATAAATATTTGAAAGTTTTACTCTCTGCAATACTGGCAAAGCACAGCAGAAGACATATACACATCAAAATCAAACATAACCTACACTCAGAGTATTCAAGAGTGCAACAGAAAAAAAGGCGATGCTCCGGAGAACAAACAACAATATCAATTGCCAAAAATAAAGTCATGGGGTACCCACACATAACATGATGAAAAATATATATGATATAACACATTTGAGAAAGAAAGATAAGAAATACAATAAACCTAAATGATGGCATGAACTCAAAGAGAGCATGTACATTTTGAAGGCAAAAATTATGCTAGGACTTTGTCTCTGAACATAAAGAAAATTAGAATGAACCATCAAAATATAGTAGGTTCAATAATAGCTGCCTTAAATAAAGCACTTATCCTTAAATTGGAGACATGAAATGTATAAATCATGGGATATATTATAATAAAAGAAAGACACACCTCCAATCTCTTTATAAAATATATGCTAGTAAAACAAACATGCATAAGAGAAAGATACAGCTATGATATAAACAATGAGCAATGCCAATTGCTCAACAAGGTTTGTGATAAATGCTTAGCTAGAGAAGCATTTAAAAATGTTTTCTCTACCTAAGCATTTATCATAAAGCTTGTTGAGTAATTGGCAATGCCCATTGTTTATATCTTACAATATTAAGAGATGGGATCATGTGGTCTATGACTCTATTTTTTATACAGCCATGATCTCTTGAAAAAATATAATAATAAAATAAATATTTACAAGAGAGAGATACAGCTAGGATTTGTTGTATAAAATAATGGCAAGATAAGCATATATAATAAAAAAAGACAGAGGTTAATCTCCTGACTAAATATAATAATTAATAAATATGTAAAACTGACAATAATTATTTCCCAAATCTGGCTTAATAAAACATCGCCTGAAACAAGCAATAAAAATATATAATATCTTTACTGGTTCTGCACAGACTCATACATTCAAATAAATAAATGAATTACTTATGACAAAAGACAAATAGCACTTTAAAATTATATTATTATAAAATAGTAAATATTCTCTAAAGTTTTGGATAAGACAGTTTACAAACAATGCATAAAAATATATCAGACAATAATGCATAATATAAAAAATAAAATACATGGTAAATTACAATGGCAAAATTAACTTTAAAATAGTACTCAGTTTACCAAAATACATAATTAAAACCATCTCTGCAATTACAATTCTGCAAACTTAAAATTTCTCTATTTGTTGAAAAACAGAGCAAATTTAAAATTATATGTGCAGTGTTCAAAATATTTCCTATAAGCAACAGATTTCCTAATGAACATGAGCACACAATACAATTAATGGCATTCAGTTTTTGCAAAGAATATGTAAATAGAGCAATATGTAAATAGAGCATCAGTCATCATTTGTCAATATCATATTCTTTTATTCATTCTTTGGAAACTATAATTAACAATGAATATACAGGAGGATAAATATTATTTGGATATAGCACAGGTTTCATTATAGAGCAGATTTTTTTATTAATATTATTAATTATATTAATGATAAAAATAACAATGAGATAGATGGAACAGACTTGTAGTAAATTTAATTGCATAATAAACTTAAATAATAATTTACTCAAGACCATTTTATATTACTTTTATAAAGTATACAATTGTTCCAGTTATTTAATACAGACTATAATTAAATGAAAATACTAAAAATGAATTTTAAATAAATCGTCCATTACTATCATAGAATATTAATTTTAAAGTAAATAGTCAGATAGTAATTTTCAGATGAAAAAATAAATCAATAATTTTAATTTCACAGATTTAGGAAACATTTTCCTATGTCTAGTCTGGAATAAATATAAGACAAAAATTTTCACAAACGAATGTTTTCATTCCATTGCTAAAATAATAATAAGTAATTAAAATGTCATTTCAAAATTCAAATAAATAATTTATAACATTTTATTTATCAATAAATAAGTTCTGCTATCTGGAATTCAAATAGTCTATTCATAGAAAGATGAATCATTCTGAAGAAAACCATTATTTAAAGATATGACAATATTAAAATAAATATATTTTAAATATATAGTTGAAAATAAACATTTTAAAGTCTTAACAAATTTCTTATTATTACCATCATCTTCTAATATTTAAGTTAATACATTTTAAAATGATTAAGAACTGTTAGGAAATACCAATAGAGCATATAGTCTTCAACAGTCTTAATAATATTACATAAAAATGTTGAACTGATATTACAGTCAATTATAAACAAAGAAATAACAATCAATATTAAGTTCTTACATAAGCATGATGAGCCATAGAAAATTCCCTCAATGTACCAATTTTGCATAAAAATAATTTAGCAATTATTGAAAAATAATTATTTCAACTTCCCATCATGTTTAGATGTGATGTAGATTACAGATTTCATAGCAAACTTTAGCTTAGAACTTTAGTACCTGGAGAAAATTAGTTAACAGTGCATGTTTAACTTTAAGCAAAAATAAAATTTTATTACAAACAATTAAACTAAATAAAATTAATTATTAATGAAGTAAATTTACCCAGTAAAATTTATTAAAGTAAGAAGTAACAAGTAAGTAAGTAGAAAAAAGTAAGTATGTGCAGGTCTTTATCTTTTATCATAACACTGATTTTGATGATTAAAAATGACATTTAAATCACTTTCAACTTAACACAATTCATTACACTTCAAAAATAAATTATTCTATTGACTAAAAAAAGCTAAAAATAAACTCATTTATATAACTGTCTAGACAGTTTAATTAAAATATTACATTTTAAGATAATTATTTATAAAATTAAAGCTATTACAATGGAAATAAAAAATATATAATAAATTACATTATTTTTAAAAAACATTAATTTACATTATTCTTTCTAACAATATTATACTCTATCTAATAGATGTAAGTTCCAAGAACATTTAAAGACTTTTAAATAAGAAATTTAAGAATATTTTTTATATTGCAAACAAGAAAGAAAGATAAAATTTATACTTAAGCATACTCACACATATTTCCTCATGCATTCTTTATTTACAATTAATAGCTTTTGATAACAATAAATTATCCCTATCCTCTTTAACTATCTTAAAACTTATTTCACTGAATTAATATTTATTATAATTAACATTAATAAAGTACATTATTCTATTTAGTAAATGATTAAGTAAAAATATATTTTAATAAATAAGAAATTTAAATATTAATACTCAGCATTAAAGATTTAAACTTAGTTATTAAAGTTTAATTTTAACATTGACTTTTAACATACTGGGGTCTCTATTAAAATAGTTTTAGCTCTTAATAGCTTTTAGCATTAATCCATTATTATAAAGGATATAATATCTCTAACTTAAGCAATTTGCAATCATTTACTATTACAAATAGCTTTAACATGTTACAGTAAAGATATAAAAATAATTTTTAATAGAACTGAGACTTATAAAAGTTCTTTAAAATGACTTAACAGATAAATTAACACTGAAATAACAAACTCTAATAAATTGGCTTGCAGTATAAATTAACTTATTAATTTTTTTTATATATACTTAAACAATTAGGTGATTGAAAATTTAGTTTTAGTGACAAAGATAAAGGTTATAATATATATATATATATATATTGTACCCTTCCTTAAAGAAAAACTACTGAACTAAGAATTTCAATAATTAAATTTAAGAAAATTTATTGAATTAAAATATCATAACACTTAGGTCCATAATAAATAATTAGGGTTCCAAATAGAATACTCAACTCATTCATTTTATTAATAAATTTAGTTTAAGACTAGCTCATTATTATAAATAAAATAAGGTTCTATCAAAAATAACAAATACAACTATAAAAACTCTTAGCATGAAATGGTCAGTAAGGTATACTGGCTTAAACATTGAGATACATCCCAAAAATACATTCCCAATGGGATAAGAATATTATTTCACCAAATTTACATGACAAAATTACTATGTAATACTCTGTCTTAAGAACATGCATCTAATAATCATAAAATATGATTTATAAATTGATTACAGAAATAACAATAAATTAGGTAATATTCCCTTAATAAAAATACTAATTATGCATTTAACATTAACTAATAATTTATTATTTATCATCTTTTAATAAAAAAAATTTCAATTCTCCATAATAATAATAATAATCTCAGGTTCATTTCTAACAAACTAATAAAAAAATTAATTAATTAATTAACATCCTGTATTTAAATATGAGGAAGGATTTTACATGATATCTAACTATTTTTACAAAATAATAACAACAATAAGCAAATAAAATAACTTAAAGACTCTCAACATTACATCTATTTGAGGATAAAAGTTTAGCAATAAAAACATAAATCATATAATAAAATTTTAAGTAAACATTGTACAATCTCTCTGTTTAATGTGACATTCTGAAAATATGTAATGTATTTGAATATTGTGGCAATATCAAGTATACGTCTCATTGATGTTGTATCAGTTTAAAAATAATGACCAGTAATCATATATTCTATGATAATAATAATATACTTTCTTACTCAATAAAATATAATAGAAATATCTAAGTAATCTTTAGGGATCATGTGCTAAATATGTAATATTTCAAATTATTAATTTCTGTGGATTATGCATGTAAAATGAAAATTCAAATAAACAACACACAGATAAATCACAACTCGACTAAAATAAGTTTCAAAAACAACAGTTAACAAATTTCTTTATAAATTAAACAATATTATATTATTACAATAAGGTTATAGCATAATAAATAAAAATATTTACAAAAAATTTAAGAATTGATATTACTTAACATTAAAAAAAATATTTACAGTAAATCTTACCAATAAATGACAAGAAATAAATAAAATAGACTTCACTCCAGCCATTTCAAATAAAATGAAACTTACAATAGTAATGACAATATGTAATCCTCATTCAGTAAAATAATATTCTATTACTTGTGTTGGGACCAGTTACAATAAATTTCCCAATTTTTAAAAAAAACTTAATATTATATTTATACTGTTATAAAATATATTTCTTTTGATATAATGCATCAATATAAGTTTATATTTAAAATATATTTCTTAAAATTCAATAAATAAAATATTTCCAAAAAAAATTATTAAAGACTTTCTTTGCAGTTTAGCAAAGTATCATCCTAATATTTGAATATCAGAACATTTTAAATAAAAATATGAATACTTGCTTCTATAAAAAATTAACTATTATGCAAAAATATTTAAAAGATAATTTCATAAATTTTGTAACTTAAGTAGGTTTGAATTATTTATAATAAAATTTAAAGAACTATCAATAAATTATATTGCTTGATGTTTGTATTTCTTTTGTCATTTACTCTTACATCCATCATATCATCCAAAATCATTTTCACTGTTCTCACTCTCATTCCAATTTTAATATGCATCTGTTTGAACTAAGTGATTTCTAATACTTATATGAGTATCAATTATCCATCTCTTGTGTTATATACTATGACAATCATCAAACATCTCAACATCATTTGCAAAAGAAATTTCCATATACTTCATCTTGCCCTCTCACAAAATTATCAAATTCAAATGGTTTAGTCATTATTTTACCAACTTATAAAACTATTCTCTATGATGATTCTTGTGGTGATAGATAGTGATTATAGTGCAGGGTATGTAATAATAACAAGAATGACTCAAAACAGTAAGATATTATCATCCTGGATATAGTGCAAATCATAATAATACATCCATAATCATCAGGCACCTAAGATTCAAGTCATAGCTCTATTATAGCACTTATTGATGATGAAGAAATGCAATTGTTCATGGAGAATAATATACAGCCCTATGTTATCTGTATTTGTAATAACTTTAAAGTATGCAAATGTAATTTACATACAACAGTTTTCCACATATTCCCAACACCTAGAATTTCATATGAATATTATTCTCCTGATCCCCATCTATATCTTCCACACTGAATAACTCACTTAACATCGTAAAATATACAAACTACATTCTAAAATAAGTTCCAAAACACAATATTAAAAAACCCACAAAGATCTAAATTCATTTCAAGATGGTTTTTTAAACTTTTCAAGCACAAATAATCTTGATTAAAAAACATACATTTGTACTATACATTTATTTATTTGTTATTATATAATTAATAGACCATTATTATATCATTCTTTGTATTTCAACAGATAACATTCATAAAATAAAACATGAATAAATAAAAAATGTTATCTAATGCATGCATGTTCAAGCATTCACATTAGATACATATTTAAAATATCTTTGGATGTTCCAAGACATTCATATGTATTCATCAATTCTTTTATAAAAATACACATGATGATAATTATATCAACAGTTCATTCCAATGTTTAATATTAAATTCAAGCAATATTAGAAACAATAATATAAAATACTGGTTAAAATATATTATTTTTAAAAACAAAATTATCAAAAAAAAATATAATGTAAATAATAAAACAAAATTACCAATGATCTCAATTAATATTGAAATCATTTATGGTAATCCGCTTCTTGAACTATACATTTAAAAAAACAATTATTGTTGTAATTTACTTTGTTCAAAAAATTACTTTCTGAATACCCATTTTTCTTTTTATTTAACATAATAATAAAGTTAATCTATTTTAAGAGTAAATTTTAAATATAATAACAAAAGGTTAGTTTTAAAAAATAGAAAAAAATGTAGTATTCTAAATATTAATGTTAGACTTAATTTAAAAAAAATGGTAAAGTTTTAAAGGTTTCAAAAATATTTTTTCTCTCCTCCTGATTGTAAGATGAATGCTTGACAGGAATCGTTCCATTGCCTAGTTACAGGGAAAGCTTTGTCCACAATCATACTCCTGTCTTGCCACCATTAAAAAAATGAAATAATAATATAAAATCCACTAAAATCCAAGAAGAATATTAATGATCCCAAAAGATAAAATGTTTATTTCACTCCTTTTAGAAAATTTTATCCAGGCATTTATTATCTTTATAAAATAATAATTCAAAATCCATTTTATATGAAAATATTTTCTTACGTACATATTTCTTGGTTTTGGCCATTGTGTATAGCAGATATATTGCAATAAATATGATGTAAGTAATATTTACATTTTCAATCGATCAAAAAAACATTAGTACAAATATTGTATAATATACTGATATTTTTTTAATATGTTTAGCAGCAGACATGTAGTGTATAAATTAAGATAAATATTTCTTTAAAAAATTGATGATTTTTATCCTTTTAAATGTATATCTTTTCACTAAATATTTTTCTTTTCCAGGTATAAAAACAGCTATACTATTCAAAGCATTTATTATCTGATATAATTTCAATCTTTTAAAATCCATGTATCAGAACTCACTTATTACAAATAAAATTATTTTTAAAGTATATAATTTATTTGTTGATTTGACCAATAGCAAATCCTTTTAAAAGCATAAAAAACATTCAAATGTTATCTTCTTCAATGTGTCTTTAAATACATCACTCTTAAACATAAGTCCATTTTGATTACTTTAAAGACAAATTAAGTGTGAATTATTACTATCAATTATATAATAAACAGACATTCATCATACAATTAGACATTTTAAATTCAGTTTTTAAGCTTAGATGCAGAGTCTTAATTTCCTTTTCTTTCTTTCAAACTTAACACTAGGGTAAAGATTTTTAATAAATATCCGATTCCTATTAATTGACTTTAATAAAGTAGTTTAATTGTAATATAAATTTATAGCAAAAAATGTTCACTCACTTCAGACATACTATTTATAAAAATTTCAAAGTTCTTATATAAATCTTCTCTGTTCTTGTTGCAGTATATTCATTGTCATTTAGTGTTCATTATCCCAACATTTAAGTAGCTACTATCACATTCCATAGAATTATTAAGGTCCTAAGCTAAGTTCAAGTGAGAATAGACTGACAGACAAATTTGGTGATTTAGTGAACCATTATTTAAATAGTTATTACAATTATTTTTCAAAACACTTTTAAGTAAAATAATAATAATTAAAAAAAAATATTACTGTCACAACATAAAAAATATACACCTGGGTCTCATTTTACACGATAGATAGGTTCCTCAGAAAACCCGCGCAAACGAAATTGCACAAAAATAGACGTAACTTGCATTGAAAAATGGGGGATGCGGTCTGTGATTTTTCAAAATTCACATAAAAGCAAAGCACCAATGTAAAATTACTTTAAAATTCGTGCAAAAAAAAAAAAAATAAGGAAATAAAATATGACTAATAAAAAATTTCAAATTTGAAAAAAATTGATACAAGACAAACTTTTTTTAACTATAATATTTAATTTTATTCAAAATAATATATTTTTATGCATAATTTACAGTACAGTAATTTACATTTTTATACATGTTTTAATTATTATCACTATTTGCCGAAAAACACATTTGTTTGCAAACTGGTAAAAAATCAGACTTTTCACAAGCGGAAATACAACTAGCGCCAACTTCACACTCATGTTGTGTCAATGGTTTTCTAGTGACAACGTAATTAGAAATTAATCTTTCAGATGATGATTTTATTAATTGTTTATGAAACTAACAACTAAAAATTAAATTCTTATTTTTGTGTTTAATTTTTTAATTTTCAATTCCATTTAAAAATCAAATTTCACATCACATTAATTTCAAGTCACCGTAAGTAATTTTTAAATTGTTAATTACAATTAAAAATCAGATTTTAATTTTTAATTGTCAAATTTAATTGTGCCCACTGCTATTACTCACCTTTTAAAAATAAACTTGTGGACATAAATGATTAATAATTGATTACATTCTTTTTTAAAAAGCAAAAACAGAATGTGATTTAAAATGCAAAATTAACACGCACAATGTTTGAACAAATTTACATTATAATCTTGTAAAATTTAATGTGTGTATACATAAAATGTGGAAATCATGATTTTAATTTCATTATTGCATAAAATCTTACTATTATAAAGCACTGAAAATATTGAAATTACTAAGATGAAAGTCAAATTCCAATAATGTGCTATTACTTTCAATATAATGTAAGTGCATGAAATTTATTATTTAAAGTAATAGCGCATTATCGGAGTTCGACTTCTGGTGAAACATGAATTGCGTAACTTCAAAATTGTGTTAAATAAGTCCGCATAAAAAGAGACCTAGGTGTAGTTATAAATTTCAAACTAAATCTGCCTTAATCCAAATCTGTAAATCACTGTATCACTAAAATCAATAAGAATCTGTGAAAATCTATAAAAATCTGTCTAGAGTGGCCTCAACCTTTGTTTTTATACTGTTCTTAATCCAATGATTTCATTGTTCAATACTGTTTGTAAAAACTTTCTCATTTACATAACTACATCAATATCATTTTTAAATATAACTTTTAAAACTATGAGACATCACATATTAAATATTATCAAATTATTTAATACTTAAAATAATAAATATTTTATCTAAAAAATTAAATATCCCTGTTAAAACCATTTTTAATATTTTAATGACCTAAAATTAATTTGATAATAAAATATTATACTTAAATAAAATATTAATTTTCATCATTACTTTTTTAATATTATCTCTAGACTTTATATTTGCTACACTTTATTATGTATCAAATTTTTGTTAACAAGTTATAATTAAAGTTTTCTTTTCCTAACTTTGAAAACCCACATATTCATACAATCACCTCTAATCATGTGATATTTTCAGCACATTCTAAACTAATATCAAATTAACTACCATTCAAATAATATTTTTAACAAAATAATTACCTTAAACATATAATATAAAATATTTACTACTATAATTAAGCTATTCTATCTCTGTAGTATTTTTTAAATATAATAAATAAAAATTAATACCATCTTTTAAACAATTTATTGTATCATTTTATATTTAATTCACCTTACTATAAGTTCAAACTATCTAATATATCTTTATAAACTACTATCTACTGAGTTTTAACCCCTACTACCTATAACATCAAAAGTATATGTTAAAAAATAACTTAAATTTAATATTTTTTAATATAACTACTTTTCCAATCCTATCTAACTGTCAGTACCAATTGTAAAGGGTACTATATATATTGTAGCCTTTGTTTTTGACAAAAGCTCCATTAGTTTTAAGCAGGTTTTATTTCAAACAGTATATATTAAAATTTTCCTCACAAAATGCATTGTTTTAAAAGTTATTTAGAGAGTACTAAGTCCAAGTTAAAATAAAAGTTTGAATAGATTTTCAAAACTTACTTAGTACATAAGCAAAATTCATTCATCAATGCTTAAAAATAAGAATTGTTTTATTTATAGTGTCAATTTAATAAAATTTTAAAGATTCAGAAATGGTTAAGTTTGAAAGTTTCTTTAATAAAAGTATTTTACAGATTGTATTAATAGCGCAGATAAATCAGAAAGGGGGTAGAGTTTATAAAGTAAATAACCTGTTTATTAAATAAAGAAAGTGTCTAATGAAAAATTGTCAATGCAAAAAAAATTCAGTTTTACTGGTTAGTTATTACAAAAGTAAAAAAAAATATAATAGAATATAAAATTCACAAAAAATAAATTTTAAAATATTTATTGTGATTAGCTTTTTTTCTCCTTGCTTTATTTTAATTTAATAATTCATGATTCAAAAAATATTTTCAGACTCTGTAAGAAGCAAAATGTCAAACAGTCTATTAAAAATTATATATATATTTAAACTATAGCTATTGAAATGTTTTATACAGTGTATTTATCCTCAGATTATTATTTCTTAAAATATATATAAACTTAGTAAAATGTTTATTCATTAATTGATACTTTTTTCAATTTAAATACATTGTAATTGCTTTTTTATGTAACACTTTGGGTTACAAGGCAACTTTGAGATCAAATTGAGCTCAATGACTACAGTTAGTGTAAAAATAAAATACAATAAAGTAACGAAATGGGTGCACTAGTTAAAATATGATTTACTTATCTAATTATTATTTAATATTCTTACCGTAATAAAATGATTAAATCATTCAAATGTTTTTCAAAATAAACATAAATAATTTTATGTAAAAAAAATTTTTTAATTACACAATTAAAAAAACTTTGATCATAAACAATAATAAAGTACACTAAAAATAAATTGAGCATATGTAATGTGCAATACATTTATTAATTTAATTTTCATTAAAGGGCATTGAATTTTTATATTAAACAAAAAGAATAGCCATATGGGCAAAGGATACAATTATAACATCAAATGATTAATATTTTCTTTGTTTATTATTTATTCAAATAAAAACCAAAATTATGCATTTTCATTTTATTTTGTACTGTATTAAATATATGTAAAAAAAGATGTCCTTCCCTTTTTTAACAATATTATAAATATATACATCCCAAAGAAATGTGTTTATAGTTGTTTCTTTTTTTAAATGTGTCTATTTGTAAGAAGGACCAAGTATTTCCAAAATCAACTTTACAAAAATTATTTATTTATTTATTATTTATTAAAATGTGTTATTATAAATACAATATAAATAAAATATTTTGAATCATATATATATATATATATTTTGTAAAATATTATATAAAAATTATAACAAGTACAAGAATACAACATTTGAATTCAAATATTTTCTGATAAATTAAATACTATATGTCTTAAAAATCTACAATAAAACCATTTTTTTCAACATCCATAATACAAAAAAGCTTATTTCTTGAGATATATTTTTTAAAAAAATTTAAATAACTATTACATAATTTACTTATCATGATGAATAAAACAAATGCTGATAAAAATGTTTGCAAGTATGCTCTTCCAATGTATAAAAGTAAAGCCAGAGAAGATCCAGGGAAAATTGGGGTGATGTGATGCACTGTGACTTCTCCTTATATGGAGTCAGGAATTTCTCAGCCACTATGCCAAGAGAAACCTGTTAGCCACTTTACCTTCCCTTTCCATTCCCTGCCCTAAGTTTACCCATGTTCTTCTCTATCCTGCTCCATCTCATTTCCACCACAAAATCTTTGTCAACTTCATAGCCTTTATATCTAAACTCCACTTATCTTTTCCCAAACTTAGCATAAAAACCAATAACCCACTTTCTGTATAATCACTTTGTTTATATTTATTCTTACACAACTTCATTATTTATACCCTTTTTCTTTTAGGCATTTACATTCAATTAACAGATACCTAATATTTTCTATGCCTTCCTTACACAACTTGCAGACCACATTTTTCCATTTATATGTATATTCCTTTGTTGCTAAAAAATCCTGTTTGAGCCTTAAGCAGTAAACTACTTTCCTTGTTATTATCATAAATTAGCTCACACCCTTTATTCCAATTACTTCTATATATATTTAAACTCTTTTTATTCTCCATACTAGTTCTTCATCTCTCCAATTCCCTATTCTTTATTAATGTATTCTTCTATCCCATTCCTTATCACTATAACATTCAACTATTCTCCTAACACAATCACCCCAAATTTTGTATAGGTATACTGACATAAACTCTTTATCCAAATCTGTATATCACATTACCTTCCTCACACATCTTGTTACCTTCCCTTTATTTCTAACCCAATTAAATATAATTTTGGCTATTCTTTTATTATTCATAAACTGCAATCTACTGAACATTTTCATTTTGCTTTTTGCATCCCTCATATAAAAACTTGACCATTCCATTTCTCCGTGAATTGCCTTCTTCACTGTTCACACATCTGCAACTAATTCATGTCTTCTGACTTCTATTTACATTTTTCCCAAGTAATTTAATACTCCTTTACTAACACATAATGCAACATTACCATAGGTCCCTGCTACTGCCACTCCCTTTCATACAATTGTAACTGCATCATATTTATTATAAGAAAACATTGTTAATTTCTTTATCAATCCCATTCTTTTCTTTGCTTCATTTATCATTTTTTTCTCCCATTTATCCAAACAATTTCTCTGATTATTTAAGACAATTCCCAAATAATTATGTCTACTCACCACATGTCCTCAGCATAACTTCCATATCTTCCCTTCTTTCTGGGCACAAGAAGACATCATCCACAAATAAAAGGCCTGATAATGTATATACTCCCTTGCCACCTATTAATGGTATCTCATCCTCTTTCTAATCTTTCTATTCCTCTCTCCATTTCTCTCAAATGCAACAAAAACAAAATAGGTGACATAGGGCATCATTGCCTTAGTTCCACCCCATTTTTAACTTCAGCTGATTCTATATTCCCTAATTAATACATTAGTAATTATTTTCATATAATATCTTAATAATATCCACTAAAGCTGGAATACATCCCTTCCCAAATTGACTAAACTTACCCATAATCTATTTTTTATTTACTCTATCATATCCCTTCTCTATATTTATAAAAACCATATATAACTGTCTACCTGTATTTCTACTCATATCTATAAGCTGGGTAACTACAAATAAACTATTTTCTACATGCCTATCCAATCTCTAACCTCCTTGCATTTCACCAACTTCTTGGAAAATCTTTTCTGTGCCATCATATTAAAGCATAATAGTTTTAATTTTTCCCTATACCCTAAATTCATTACCATGTCTTCTGCCCATCTATCCAAACTTCTTGCCTTTCCACTTTTCAATTTCTTTTCTGCCTCATTTAGTTCATTTTCTGTAAACCTAATATTTCCATCACTATATGCTTTTATGTTTGATATTCTGTCCTTCACATCTAAAATCTTTTTTATAACCATTACATACTTATTTATGATTGTCTCTATTTCTTTTCTAGAGCTGCACTCTATTCCCTCATCATCTAGTAATACTATTTCTCTGTCCCCTACATTCCTTCTTTTAATATTTCCAAAATTTTCTACTCCCATCTCTTCCACTTTTATTAATATCCTCCAACAATTTACTATTCAATTTCATTAGCAAATTTCTTTTTTTAAAATACTTTTCCAATTTAACATTAACATCTTTTTCATTTTCTTTGTTCTTAATAGCACACTTATATTCTCTGCATGCTTTTTTCCTCTCGTTTACACTTTTACTGACTTTCACTTCAACCCTTTTTTTCTTCCGAATAGTCTCACCTAAAACCCTATTTGCCATTTTTTATAGTTCACATCAATCCTTATATTGATCTCCAATCAACTCTTCCATGGTTTCTTCAACTTTTATTTTATATTCTTCTAACTTATTCTTGTCATTCATTCTCCATCCACATCCTTCACTATACTTTCTACTTTTATTATTATTTTCCATCACATTACTAACCATTTATATTATGAAAAATTTATGATCACTATTACATACTCTCTCTTCATTATCAAACTTTAATTGTCCTACTTTATTCATTCCCTCTTTCTTTACTAATACATAATCTATTGTGTGAAATATATTATTTCTAGACCATGAGTATTCTCCCTCATAAATATTTCACAAATTTCCAATTCTTAAATTCACTCTCTGACAAACATTTTTCAAAAGCTGTTCATTCTTGTTATCTACATCATCACTTTCTTCAATATGCTCATTCATATCCTCTATAACCATTATTCTCTTCCCCTTTTCTTTAAAACTCTGTATAAACTAAACTAGACATTCATATATGTTACTGTTCCACTCCATTATAGTATATCTCCAGTATATAAAATTTTGCAAACTAATATCTGAATATGATGTGTATATGTTGAAATAAAAAAGTACAATTTTATATTGAATACTGCTAAATAATGTCAATGAAAACATCAAAATATAATGTGTTACAAACAAAATGAGCTAGGTGGTACAAATGATGCAAAATACATTAAAAACTCTGAAATGATTAATCTTTAATTTGTTTTGCATGTGCTTGCTTATATATGTTTCTGTGAATATATTTTAGTGGATATGTTTATTTGGATAATTTATATAAAAAATGTATAAAAAATGACTATATTTTGCATCCACTAATAAACCTGTTAACACAATGTATGTAGTAAGCATGTTATTAAATGAAGAATATACTTACTTCATTTTTCAGAGATGAGTTATGATCTTCAACAAACCCTGGACACCACCTGATGAATACCATCAGGAAATATTTCAGGGATATATCCTATTTCAGTATTAACATTATTTAAAAAAATTTCTTCATAACATTTAATAGTTAAAGCAATGAATATATCACTCTCATCTATAATACCAAATCAAGAAATGCATGAGTTACTCCTGGATGGAATGGGTCATATATTTGATATTCATATCTGATAATTTTCATATAAATAAGTGAAACCACACATTATTTATATAAACATCAATTTTTTTTTTTACAAATTTGTAATAAATCTAGTTTTTAGTACAAATACTTTAGTTCTATAATCAAGAAAATAAGCATTTTTCATTGGGAAATATTTACAAACTATATATCCAATGAAACTATTATTATTTCTTTAAATTATACTTTTCTAATTTAAATAAAACTCTTTTTCACATTAACTATATAATACCCAGCAATGTTGTTTATTTGATAGTTTCATCTCCAAATTTCATTTAGTTGATGTTTCACAGGCACATGTGGACAGATAAATGTTAATGAGTTACTAATATTCAAACATCACTGAAAATGTCTGCAGTTTATTCCTGATCAACTTTAAAATGTTAACTTTATAATCACAGCATATAATATGAAATATAATTATATGATTAAGCACAGCTTATCAATAATAAATATTCTACATATTGTTGAAACCTTATAAACATAACTCATTTATTCAACTATCTTTAGATAACATTAGTCTACTAAGTATTCAGTATAAATCTTGGAAGACATATACATAAGATACTCCAATCTATTTTAAACTGATAATAATTCAAAGAGGAGATCGTCATTGAGTTGTATTATCTGATAAAACTGATAAAACAAGAGCCATAAATATATTTCAATAAGTTGGTCCACTATCAGATCCTAGCTCATATCAATAATATTCTTAATATAAAATCCTTCATAGAGACAGTCAGCTTTGAATCCAACATCTGATAAACAAAATCACTACTTCTTAAATACTTATCTTTATAATATCATAAATATAATGTATACTTCACTATATAAACCACAGATTTAAATAATTGTATTAGTTAAAATATATTTCAAAGTTTATTAATACAAGGATCAAATCTACATAAAAGACAATACTGATGATATTTAAAACAAAAATCAATTTATGTGTATAAGTTACTACATTACATTGATTATAACTGTTTTTTTTCTTTTAGCAGTCATTTATTCTAATTCTTAAACATTTTACATTTCTCAGAATATATTTCACATACATGCACACACAGTCTATCTATTGCTATGGCAACTATGCTCTTTGAATAATATACCTAAATTATAATATTACCTGTGATATAACATTATTGTGAATCCTTTTATTTCATACTCATTTTAATTTTTTTCTTCTTATTATTTGTATATATTTAAAAGGATATCCCTCTAAATATATATATAAACCTGGGTCTCGTTTTACGCGATAGATAGGTTCCTCAGAAAACATGCGCAAATGAAATCGTGCAAAAATAGATGTAACTTACATTGAAAAAGGAGGGATGCGGTCTGTGATTTTTCAAAATTTGCGTAAAAGCAAAGCACCAACGTAAAATTACTTTAAAATTCGCGCAAAAAAAAATAAGGAAATAAAATATGACTAATAAAAAATTTCAAATTTGAAAAAAATTGATACAAGACAAACTTTTTTTAACTATAATATTTAATTTTATTCAAAATAATATATTTTTATGCATAATTTACAGTACAATAATTTACATTTTTTTATACATGTTTTAATTATTATGATTTTCTGGTGACAACGTAATTAGTAATTAATCTTTGAGATGATGATTTTATTAATTGTTTACGAAGCTCGCGATATCCAGACATACAACCATTTAGCTCTCGTTGGAATTTAAGAGCACGTTAATGATTAGTGTCATTAATAAGAAAATAATAATTGATTACATTTTTTTTAAAAAAGCAAAAACAGAATGTGATTTAAAATGCAAAATTAACACGCACAATGTTTGAACAAATTTACATTATAATCTTGTAAAATTTAATATGTATATACATAAAATGTGGAAATCATGATTTTAATTTCATTATTGCATAAAATCTTACTATTATAAAGCACTGAAAATATTGAAATTACTAAGATAAAAGTTGAATTCCAATAATGTACTATTACTTTCAATATAACGTAAGTGCACAAAATTTATTATTTAAAGTAATAGCGCATTATCGGAAATTGACTTCCGGTGAAACACGATACGCGTAACTTCAAAATCGTGTTAAATAAGTCCGCGTAAAAAGAGACTCAGGTGTATTTTAATCAATACTAATTTTAAAACTAATTCTAAAACAAACAAATATTTTTTTTATTTTTTATATTCTCTTAAGGTAAAAATTAAAATAAATTAATTACAATTGAAGTTATTTCTTCTAAATCAGTTAAAAGAAAACAAAAACATATTTCATTTTCCTATGTATTTTAATTATAAATTTACAATAATTTGAATTATATACATATATAATTAATTACTAATCTTAACTATGCATATACATATATGGTATTTTTTTAGGCCAAAGCAAAATAAGGATCTTAATGAAAGTCTAAATTATTACTTTTTTAAAAAAAAATAATTAAGTATCACTTAGATATACATATAAAACTATTATCAAATATTTCTTTTCAGAAATTTGTTGTGCAGCTTATTATGATGTTTCGTAACTCATGCTGGGGTTTCCCTTGAAGACATGTATATGTATTTATTTTTATTCATTTTTTATCTTTCAAGACAAAACAAAAATATTACATGTAAACTTTCTTGACAGAATGGAGTTTTTCTTCCTCTGGCTTACAGTTTTATTTAATGAAAGTTGCTACATAAATACTTGCTGGCTCACCATTATACTTTTCCAATTGCATTGTGAGTTGGAACTTCTTTAGAATAGCACAGTCAAGTTAACAAATATTAGATCCATGAAAAACTTCAGATATCTGGCGACTTTTTACTAATTGTTAACCACTAAATGTAATATTCAGCTTTAAGAAGCAGTAATAAAAAGAGCTAAAGAGCTAAGTGAGAATTTCCAGTGAGAGTTTCAAAGAAGCTCATATTTATATATTCTCTGTGACTTCCTTTGTTTTTCATAATATTAGATATCTTATATACATTTAATTTAAAAAATATTTTATATAATTATGTATTTAATTAAATTCTTGTCTTGGAGTAAAAATTATATTATATCTATCTAATTAAGACTTATTTTCTTACATTATTGTCTCCAAGAAAAAAACATAAAAATGCAAATTTAAAATTAAAATAAAATATCATTTTTTAAAACAAATTGGGCATGTTTTAATTAAACCATATCTTTTTTATTCCCAAATCTACTTTATTTTTATTAATCTAATTTAATTATACTGTATTGTGTTGCACTTGACATAATATTATATTCCAGACATACCAACATAAATTCATTCAATTATAATTGTAAATACTTTCCTAATTCTAAATCTTAGTTTCTAATAAAAAAAATAGCTACATTATTTTATTCTGTATTATAAAATATTATCTTAAAATTTAATTTCCCATATTATAAAAATAATTAACTTATTACTTTAGTATTTTTTAAAATATTTACTCTAAAATATTACTTTTTTGTTTTATACTCTAAAAGAATTTCCAGCTATCTTTTGTTATTCATTCTTACAATTATGTATAGGACTATCTGGATGACTATAAAATAGATATGACAGGTATCTATTTTAATATATATATATATATATATATATATATATATATATATATATATATATATATATATATATATATATATAATTCAACATGATTTAATGACATTCTCCCAATTTATGTTATAAACGTTTCTTACTTAAAATTAAATTGTGTCCATAGAATTCTTTATTTTAGATTAGGTACTTTGTCTCATACTATACTATGCATTTATTATATATGTGTGAATGAATAGTTAGTTGATCATCAGAATTTGTGACCTCAAGCTCTTATGTAGATTATGATAACAGTGCAGTAAGAAATGCGAAAGAAAATATATCAACCTCTTCAAAAAAATTGAAAGATGGTACACTGTTGTTTAATCTCAAAAACAAATATAAGCTGATTTTTATGATGCAAATCTTTTATGGCCAGTAAAAGAAAGTAAAGAGTTATTACATAAGAATTGTGACTAGAAACATATAGACATTATTTCAGTATTACAGTTTGTGGCATACATTGAATATTCAAAACTATAATTTGATAGAGTGAAACTTTGGTTGTGGTTTACTGATTGATCTTTTTGTGTTAGAAACCAATAGTGTAAACCTGTAAGATTTCTCAAGGAAATTTATTGTATTCTGTTTCAAAACTGCCACACCTATTCTATTACAATATATTGAGGTAATTTGGTTAATGTGTGGTATAACTAAAAATAAAATTCCAAAGATAATATTTGGGTTAATTTTAAGTATATATTATTATGATATGGATTAATTAATTTTTCAGATTATTCAGTAAATGTTAACTTAAAAAAATATATGTAATTTTATGAATGATCATGTTATATCCATTCTGAATAGTAAAATATATATGAAAATTTGAAATTGAGACTAAATTTTGAAATGACAATTTATATATAAATGGTTATATAAAAGTTAATACATATTTCATATATATATTTAATTCTTTCAATTGTTAGATCAGAAGTCAAACTCCGAATAATGCGCTATTACATTAAATATTATAAATTTCCATGCACTCACACGTCAGTAAGAGTTTAAAAAACTTAAGTGAATCACTTAAGTTTAGAGTGCATTTCTATAAATACACCAACTTTCACTGACCATACTAAATCAGAGCTTGAATCTATTGTGTGCCTGATGTTATAATCAAATTTTGAATTGTACAAATCTATTTAATCTATCACAGGAGGAAGACAGTGTCTAATTATTAATGACCCACGATCAGACAAATACGACTTATAAATGTAAATCTATTATTATAAAGTGCTGAAAATCTTGAAATTGTTAAATTGGAAGTCATACACCAATAATGCACTATTACTTTAAATATTATAAATCTCCATGCACTCACATATCAGTAAAAGTTTAAAAAACTTAAGCATTTTATAATAATAGATTTACCTTTATAAGTCATACTTGTCTGATTGTGGGTGGTTCAAAATGAGACACTGTCCTTCTCCTGTGATAGGTTAAATAGATTTGTACAATTTAAAATTTGATTATAACATCAGGCACACAATAGACTCAAGCCTTGATTTAGCATGGTCAGTGAAAGTTGGTGTATTTATAGAAATGCATGCTAAACTTAAAATGATTCACTTAAGTTTTTAAAACTCTTACTGACATGTGAGGGTGCAGAGATTTATAATATTTAAAATAATAGTGCATTATCAGAATTCGACCTTCCAATGTAACAATTTCAAGATTTTCACACTTTATAAGACACTGACTTTCTCCAGTGGTAGGTTAAATAGATTTGTACAATTCAAAATTTGATTATAACATAAGGCACACAATAGACTCAAGCCCTGATTTAGCATGGTCAGTGAAAGTTCATTCATTTATAGAAATGCATTCTAAACATAAGTGATTCACTTAAATTTTTAAAACTCTTACTGACGTGTAGTGCACGGAGATTTATAATATTTAAAATAATAGTGCAATATTGGAGTTAGACTTCTGATTTAACAATTTCAAGATTTTCAGTGCTTTATAATAATAGATTTACATTTAATTATTTCATATATATATTATATTTATATATTAAACAATACCAATATTGATAAAAATCAACTATATCAATCTTGTGTTAAGGCAATTTTCTTTTTTTTGAAATAAAGGTAGATATCACCTTTATCTATTGTCCAATAGATTTATATACATCCTAAACATTGCATTTTGATGACTAATTATATATATTAATACTATATTAATACTTCAACATTGATAAGAATTAATGTTATTTCACTGAAATGTCAGAAATTAATATCTATATATAATGCACACACATTTTACTGATTTGATTGCAGTTTGAACTAGTTTTATTACAAAGCTGAATGATCAAGAAAATACTTAAGAAAGCTTAATAAATTACCCTAATAAATTGATTAGTAAATTTATAAATTGTTATGTGTATGTATGCATATTACATAAAATACCCTACACAATTGGATATAGTTGATAAAATATCTGACTTGGGATCAGAGGTCACAGGATCAATTCTGACACTTGCAGGTCACTTGAATTTCTAATGAACTCCTGAGTAATAAAGCCATATACCTTTTTACCCTGTGCAGTTTGGAATAGTTGGCAGAGCATCCAAATTAAAACTGGGAGATCTCAGGATAGATTCTGGCATCGCAAATCTGGTGCTAAAATGTCTTACAAACTCTCAAGCAAAGAATCCATATGCTTTTTTGTCCTGTGCAGTTTGGTGTAATTGGTACAGCATCCAAATTTCAGGAATGATTTTGGCACTCAAATTTCTTATGAACTCCTGATCAATAAAGCCATTAAACTTTTTATTTAGATATATGCATTACTAAATTATATCACTGTAAATTTTTTTTAAATATAAATCAATAGAGTTAATCAGACTATTAAATATTTGGTGAAAAGATATACAATGTAAGTGTTGAGTGGTTTCTAATAACGTAAAATTTGTATAATAAAATGTTAACTTATATATTAAAAGCAGGAAGGATAAATTAATTAGATTACCATTGCATGAAAATGAATTTGAATTGTGTCCTTTCAGATTTGCCTTCTGGAAGAGGCTTAAAGGAATAATTTACCTTATTCTTGTGATTAATATAAATGAAGTCCAAATATTTTATTAAAATTTATAGTTCTTTCCCAAACCAACTTCAAAAATTTGTCAAAATTAAAAAATATGTAAAAACTTCAGGGTTCTCACATATATGATATCTTGTACAAAAAATAGAAATTGTTGATGCTATTTCAAATATTGTGGAATTCAGAATATTCAAAGATTATCTAATTCAATTATGCATCTAATCAGAAGCTATGTAGACAAATTTTAAGTTATTCAATTATAAAATTGTAAACAGACTTTTATTAAAACTTTAGGGGGGGAAAGAAAAAAAATCACTCATTTAAAGATTTAGTGAAATATTATAAATATATAAAAAGTCAAAATAAGAGTCATAGATCAATTCATAGATCACATGACCCTATCTCTTAAGCTTGTAAGTTATAAACAGTGAGGATTGCCAATTCCTTTACAAGCTTTATGATAAATGCTTAGCCAGAGCCAGCACTTAAAATATCTCTGTCAGGAACCCCTCCCCCAACCCCTGACAATGGTTTCGTGCTTTGGCACTCCTCGGAGAGGTGTCAGGGTAGGTTCAGACCCAAGATCTAAAAATACCAACCCAAAGCTAAGCACTTAGCTAAAAGTTATCTATTGAATGGGAAATCTGAAATTTTCAAACGTCTACATGTCTTCAAACCCAGCTATCCAACTCAAATAGCTATATGGGGCTGATAGATCTTCAGCCATGCATAAGACTTTTGGAAGAGACTATAAAAAGTCAAAATAAGAGTCATAGATCAATTCATAGATCACATGACTCTATCTCTTAAGCTTGTAAGTTATAAACAGTCTAAACCTACCCTGACACCTCTCTGAGGAGTGCCAAAGCACGAAACCATGGTCAGGGGTTTGGGGAGGGGTTCCTGGCAGAGATATTTTAAGTGCTGGATTTGGCTAAGCATTTATCATAAAGCTTGTAGAGGAATTGGCAATCCTCACTGTTTATAACTTACAAGCTTAAGAGATAGGGTCATGTGATCTATGAATTGATCTATGACTCTTATTTTGACTTTTTATAGTCTCTGCCAAAAATCTTATGCAATTTTATATTGCTATGACTACTAATATATGGTATGGCTGAAGATCTATCAGCCCCATATAGCTATTTGAGTTGGATAGCTGGGTTTGAAGACATGTAGATGTCTGAAAATTTCAGATTTTCCACTCAATAGATAACTTTTAGCTAAGTGCTTAGCTTTGGGTTGGTATTTTTAGATCTTGTGTCTGAACCTACCCTGACACCTCTTTGAGGAGTGCCAAAGCACGAAACCATGGTCAGGGGTTTGGGGAGGGGTTCCTGACAGAAATATTTTAAGTGCTGGCTCTGGCTAAGCATTTATCATAAAGCTTGTAGAGGAATTGGCAATCCTCACTGTTTATTATAAATATATGTTTTTATTTTTTTCTCTCACTCTCATTTTAAATTTTATTAAAAAGAAAGGAAAAATATAATTTATGATAACATTATTACATTTATTTGTACTTTACAATAATCTTTATATATATAAATATTTTTTTTGATATGTCCAAAATATCTTTCAAAATACTAAAGAAAAAATACTAAGCAAAAAGGAAAGAAAGTAATTGTGCAGTTTAGTGTATTACATAATAAATTAATCATGATTGGAAAAAAATATGTTGTTATGAATTATATTAGTTTTGAAACAATGCTTTATTTGTTCAATGTTACCATAGTTTTAAATATAATATAGCATTATTATATGAATTATTTTAAAGAAGGACAAAGAGCCTAATGAATAGCAAGTAATGCAATAAACAACAAATATTTAGTATTTTAAATATTCACTGTTAAAATAAAAGTTAAATTAAATAGATTTTTTAATTACTATAATTTAGTTAACATTAGTGTGTGAAGAAGATTTATAATGTATAATTTGATTCATTCTTTTGAAAATGAATTAATTATATTAGTTTGATATAAACTAAAGTAAATAATATATTAATTTTTAAAAGTTATTTCTGAAACTTCTTCTATTCCATTTCACTTAAATACAATGGAGCTAAAGAGAAAGTGTTGAATAATAAAAATTTATTTTAATAATATGTTATACTTTATTGCAAGTATTATGTGCAATTCAAATTAATCAAAGTTGAATATTAGAAGAGTACTTTAAAGAAATAAATACAGAGTTTTACATATGCTAATATTATGAATAATATTCATTATAATATAATTACACATTATTTGTTGTGGGTTCGCCTCCCGGCCAATGCTATGACATATGAAAAAAAAAAAACTTATTGTTGACCATGTCCATTCATATAAGCTAATAGACAAGTTTATCACTAATTTATTTCTGTGTGCTTTTTGTGGACAGTAAATGTAGCCCTGTATTATAAGCCTTATTTAGATGTTTGAATTAATAAAGTTATAAATGCTGTATTGATGATGAAATAATTAATATATTTTGCCATACACAGATAATGTAGCCTTGCTATGCATATCCATAAATACGTTTGAATTATTTTAAATGTCTTGCGTTTTTGATTAAGAATATAGAATTTTCTAATTTATATATGGGTATGATGAATGTTGTTTGATGACATGACCATATATACTTCTTAGTGATTTTCTTAATCAAGTCTATCTGTAAGATATTTCATTTTCAATATTTTTAATTGTATTATGCAGTATTGGCAATATTGTCAAGATGGTGATATATCATGGTTAATATGAAAATTAAAAAAATGTTTTGATCAGAAAATTATGCTGGTAATCTAAGCATTTGTAAAACCTCAGGAAGAAAATTCATTTACAAAATAGAGAAAATCATGAGCATACACACATAAATTAAATTTACAATAGTATATATAATATTTCTCACAACATGGTTAGAATTGTACTAGATTTAATCATATAATTAGTGTTATAGTAAATTAACTTAGTATTTAAATCTGAAAGTAAATTATTTTTTTTAAATAATTCATTTAGAGATTGAAAAATAAAAGTTAATAGTGCTTTTGTAAAACTGATAAAAGGAAAAGTAATCCCTGCTGAAAGTTAATACATTGTTGCATTTAAGTTGGAGTGCAAAATATTGAATCATTAATCAATGGTATCACTGTATATACTTTTGTATATAAATAAATTTATTGTTACTAGTCTCTCATGTGTATTCTCTCTAGCAGTGGTTTTATTCAATACATAGATCAGAGGGAATCATAATTAACTGACTTATGCCAGAAATAAAAATGTTATGTGATGGTTGTAGGATAAAATGTACAAAAGATCAGAAAAAGCCTTTAAAGGTAAATAGTTCATGTTTCCTTTTATGGTAAATTTATTTTATAGTATTGAAGTAGTATACATTGGCTACTGTTATTTAGTCACAGACACCTTAAACTTAAAAACATTCTTAAAAAAAGATTACAGTTTAAACCCAATATAAATTATCTTCCATGTTGTAGAAGAATCTGGCAGTATCCAAGCTGAATTATGAAAATCTACCAAAGCATTAAGCAAACACTGATCCTGTAATATCTTTTTTCTCAGCATTTCTTACATCTATTGACCAACCATTATAATGTATATAAAATATGTACATGTGCATATTTGTTTCTCTGATAAAAGCAAGTTTGGAAATCAAGAAATAAATTTATTTTAACAGATAGATTCGTTTTTTCTAATGTAAAAAAAAAACAATTGTATACAGGGGGATCCAAAAATAATCAGAATTTTGTAATAAAAAAATGTATATTTATTTTTAGATGTTGTAAATTGAATTGTTTTAAAAAATATAGTCTGTTTAGTGCAATGCACTGACCTAAATCAGTTTGTCACTTTTCAAAATAGTGTGAAAACATTTGCAAAGTGATGTGTTTTAATGCCTCTGTCATTTCCCCTTCAGTTTTAAGTCTGCAAAAAAAAAAAAAGAGAGAGACATTCAAGAGTGAAAAAAAAATGCACAAAACAAGATAGAGTGAATATGGCTGATAAATAATCTGGGTCATACAGAATTTAATTAAAAACTGTTTCACACTGAAGGCCTTGAGAGATGACATTTTGTGGAGGTGGAACTTGCACTGTTTTCTTTGCCACAAAATAGGATGCTTACATTTTACCACATCATGTAAATGTTTCAGAACTTGTAGATAAAATGCCCAACCATTATGGACTAAATTTGAAAGAAAAATATCATTTGCATAAAAAAATCAGCATTGTTTTGACTTTGGACTTCCCTTGTGATGCTTTTTGGAGATGTGGTAAATTTAACATTGCAATTAAACCATTTATAAACTTGTGTTTTAATGAGATCAGCTTACTTATAATCTTTTTCAAACATTACAACTTTTTTCCTTGTCATTTTCTGTAAATGAAAACAGAATTTCACATTGTCAAACTTTTCAGCTATTACAAAATATTTACAAATATGCAAAATGCATTTTACAAAAAATTGTTATGTGTCTCCATGAATTCACATGATGATGTCATTTTGCAGATTGATGCACAAAGATCCCTGAAAGAAGTATGTAATGGCAGAGGTACAGGCATGCAAACCAGAGAACGATTCCAGTTATTTTGCCCCCCCCCCTCATGAGCTGATTTAATTTTTCTAATTTTAATTTAGAATTATAAAACAAATTACAAAATTAAAAAAAAAACACATATTATAGATATATCTTTAGGAATAAAAGGTATAAATTTTTTTGCCTTACTTTTGAAAGCAAAATTAGTGTCAAAAGTACGAAAGAAAATTATGGATTGATGGCATAAAAAAATTTGTAACAAAAAAGAGAATAACTAGCATAAGTAGAAAATCTAGTTCAAGTAATTATACTGGATTAATTGAACACATGTTAAGTATTCAACAATACATCTCTTTTCTGTTTAATATAAAATTCTTGTGATTTTAAATCATTTATATTATGCTGAACATTCAAATAAACATCAATTTTAATATCTAAAGTTCCATATATATATATAATTTCAGTTTATTATATATTTTTAATTTAAAATATATATTGATTTTCATATCAGTAATAAAGCAATAAATATTTACTGATTATTTTTCTCCCTTCACTTTCTTATTTTAAAAACAAGTCATCATATTCAGAGATTAATTTTTGGTTTTCCTTTTCTTAACAATTAGATTTTTTTAAAAGATCAACTACAGCAAGTCTTTTCATAAAAAGTCAATATTACTTCTACAATGCTTGTCATTTATTTGATGATTTGTGGGTTTTTTTCCTTTGTCACAACTATGAGATTTAATATTTTATTAAAGACTAATCACTATAAGTTTTGAATAATTATTCACATTTGTTTTAAAAAATTACAAATTAAAAACAGTAGTTAGGACAAACACAAATAAATAAAATATGGTGCTTATGGTAGTAGGCTTACAGACTTTGCTTATCAATATTTTTTTTCAAATTCTGAGTTAAAATCTCTTCTAATTATATTAAGTTCAGTATAGATAATATACTTGTATTTAAATAAACACATTATACTAAATGAGTTACTATGTTTATTATTTTTTAAGATCTACATGAATTCAATATTAAATTAAAAAATAGTACTTACATAAACTGTAATTCATGCTAACATTAAAAGTTTAGCAGTTATAAAACATTTATCCAATAGATAAAACTTTTGAATTATAAAATAAACTGTAACTACATACTTTTTGTTTATCTGTTACTTTTTCTGCTATTTTTATACCTTATCTTAATAATGATGATGATGATGATAATAATGATTATTACTATTTAGTAATTCATAATCAAAAGACCAACAATATTGATATTGGCTGACTACCAAATTTCCTATTAGTAGAAGAATGCACCTAAAATGAAAAACAAATTTTCTCCTTACATTTTCATATGTATGTGCGTATTAGAAAATATATATTTCCTTATATACATGCTTAACCTAATATACTGCACAAGAAAAGCATAAAATAACATAAAAAATTAACAATTAAACAAAATATATAATCACTTTTTATTTTATGCTCTCTTTTTATTAATCAATTTAATTAATAAATAACATTTTTTTTTTGCTAAGTTATAAATTCATTCATTTTACAACATATGAAATGTAATATTTTAATTCTAATATATATACAAAATTTGAAGATAAATATCTATCCTGAATAAAATAAAGAACTTTCAGTAATGAGGATGAGAAATCAACAGATGGCATTATCAATTGTATATAAGTCAAGTAAAATGTTTAAATAGAAATAAATTATTTTATAAGTTAACTAGCAAACTACTTTTCTTTTTCTTTTTAATCACTATTGGTTAATACATGTAAAATGATAAAACATCAAAATAATTATGCAAATTTCTGAAAAGATATTGAAAATTAATAAATGTTAAATTAACAATATAAAAGTAGAAAAAAATAAAAGTAAAAAAATAATACAAAAGATTATCTAAATGTTCATTTAGCAAACAGTAACACATATACAAAAAAAGCTCTTATCATATAATTAGAATAATTAATTCATTTGAAAAGGAAAAAAAAAATGACCTTAAATTTTATTTGGAGATAACAACGAGAACATCTGCTCATTCTAATTTAAATAAATAAAATAAAAATTATAAACTCACATAATACCTTAACCAAATTATATTAGATGGTGCACTTTTTTCTTTTTAAAAAATAAAAGATTTAAAAATTTCAAGTATGTATGTAAATATCGTTTCTGCTAATCGTGTGGGAAGAACATTAGAGAGCTTTTTATTAATAAAGAAACCGTAAATGTACTTTCTGATTAATGAAAATTAATTGCATTAACAGTTTGTTCGCCACAATGGAACTTTATATATTTAATTGAGTAAAAGATTATATGTTTCTGCATAATAACTTTTACTGCTTCCCTTTTATACAAAATAAAGAGGCATAATAAAATAAATTATTTCTACCACGTTTATTATATTCATAAGTCGATAGTACAAAAATAAATACCATAAAATACTAATTCTAGCAGCACTTACTGTCAACTAGTTCAGTAATAATATTTTTTATTGTTGTACTATAAAAATGTAACTTTAAATGCAATTTATCAATAAAAATGTACTTTACCAAATTTAAATTAATATTATATATTGGTCATATATTTTCTATCTATTACAGTGATCAATGCACAGATCATGATCACTGTCAATAGTTTGTTCATCTCTTCTCCAAAGAATATAAAATGTATAAAAGATACGAACAGATATTTGTGTATAATAGATGAGCTTACATACCTTGTCTGTTATACACATATGTCTCTCTCTATAAATCTTCATGTGACACAATATGGGAAAGTATAAATAAAATTGTTTTATTGAGTAAAGACAAAAAGTCATGAATATAGATTAGAATAATAAGACAGAAGAGTATTTCCATATTAGGAAAATAAATATTTTATTGATAGTCATATGTATGAATCACAAATTAAATTATATAGCAGAGTATTGGATCCCACTGATTAATAAATTATTGCCTCATGCAGTTTTAACACAAAAGATGAAACAAAAAGAGTGACAAAGATGAAAGGTAAAGCTTCCTATATCAATTTTTAAATCTGTAAAGGAAATTTAACACATCTCAATTTGATCAAATGAATGCAATGTTCACTGTGTCACTTGGGCTGTGAGTGTGATGTGACCTGAAAAAGTAACCATATGATTATTATGTAAATTATTCAGTGCTACCTCATAAATTAAAATTTAAAGAGATAAAATATATATTCATAATGATATATATATATTAGGGAGTACAGTTTCCCATCATCTTTAGCATCCAAACCCTCAGATTTTGCTTAACTTATCCATAATCCTTTGCAGAACTTATGAAAAAAATATTTATTCCTAACACTTTTTACCATACAATATATGTAGTGCATTTTTGAAATTCCAACAGTATTACATTAAAGTTGAATAAAATTAGGAAAAATGACCTAACACATTACATAATATTTATATATATTTTATATAATATTGTCATTATTTTTTGCAAAACTTGTTAGAATAGACATGTATTTCCAAGTTCTATTTCTGAAAGCAGATTATTTACAGCCAAAAAAAAAAAACAACGATTGAAAGAATGCATTAACAAAGATTCTGCTTTCAAAGAAAAACAACTCTGAAATATTAAAATATTTTAACCTTATCCCAACTTTCAATCACAATCTAACCAAGTTACATAAAATCATCACTTCTATTACTATATAAAGATTCTAGAAGAACATTTAATTTCAATTTAAAAAAAAAAAAAAAACTCTACAAGTTACATTAGTATAAAATTACTTATAAAATTAAGTTCTACTTTTCCCAGTATTAAATAAGTCACATTAACTACTTAATAAAATGCAGCTATATTATTTTTCGTTAATATATAATCAATTGGACCTGAGCAAATTTATTGTTAAATATAAATAATTATTAATACTTTTTCAGAAGAATATATTTTTATTGTTCTATAGTTTGTTCTTTTTTCTAATGGTGGTCATATAAAAAAAATTACATCTTGGATTTTTAGCAAAGTGCACCATTTAATTCTATTTCTGTTTCACTTATTTTACATTTAAAGTAGACACAAGGCATAATAATTTTCCCTATTATTTTGACTTTTAAGTTTATCATACCTTTTATTACTAATATAGTATTATTAAAAGTTATGTTTTTTTCAGTGGAGACTTGTGAAAACATTTTAATTCTGTTCTTTTGCTTACCTATATATATATATATATATATATATATATATATATATATATAATATATATATATATATATATATATATATATATATATATATGTTGTAACTGTATGAAGCCAGAATGGATGAGATGCTTTATTATGCCCTATGAATTGAGGTACCAAATTATAACAGTACAGAATGTAGGAATGAGAGAGAGAGAGAGTGGTTCTAGTTTGTTAATGCCCCATAAATTGTGGCATCCAAATTGTAACAGTATAAATGATGATGATGATGGAACAGACTTTGTTATGCTCCACAAATTTGGGTATGTTGGATTGTAACTGATAGAAGGTATAAAAAAATTATCTTATTCAAATGCCCTATAGGTTCTCTACACCAAATTATAGTTGTACAAGAAGTGGCTTTTAAATTAAATAATAAATAAATACAAACAAAAGACACTCCATCATTTATATGTCAAACTCTAATGATAATTAATATGGAAATATGTTAGCTTTTGAAATAAAATCTCACAACTAAATAAGTCAATTTCCTAATAATAATGAAAAGAATATGACCAACTTTTATTATCTCTCTATACTGTAATTATTTAGTTTCAGGGTTTAACAATAAAATCCACTGGTGAGATCTGATCACTTGCTAAATATAAAGTAGAAAGAAAGGGAATATTTATTGAATCTAAACTATATTTACAAACCAACTAAATATAAATAATTTATTTATTACTCTAATTCACTAAGGTTAAATAATATAAATATTTATTAAAGTTTGTACTAGTAATCAGTAGCATTTCAACATTCTCAGAGTAAAATAATTATATTCTCAAAATTAAGTATTTCACTATGCCCCACATGTACAGATAAATGATGTGATTCCAAAATAAAAAATACACAAAGTCAAACTTTAAATAAAACAATAGGTTACTCTTTTATTTGATATGTATTTTTCTTTTTTAGAGTGGCAGTAATAACATAAAATAATAAAGCAAGAATATTCCATTTCATAAGTTTCTCAATTCATAAAATTCATGTTGAGTACATTTGATACTGATACATTTGTTTAAATTGCATTTATATCCAAATGAAGATTACTTATGTCATATTATCAAATAAGGCATAATAATAATATCTGATAACATATAAATAGTTTGAGATAAGGGATTTATATTTTGGTTAGAATTATACTAACTGTTCAAGTTTAAAAAATTATCTTCAGACTATACTAGATACATATATGTTCTGCAAAACTATACTTTCCTTTTCTGAGATACTCAAGTATGAATAATCTCTTAAACTAATCCCTTTTATTTAACAAAAAAACTTTAAATATGGCAAAATCACTATTACATTTATCATTATCATGCTTAACTTCATAAAGTCTAGTAGGGATTTTATTATCACATTTTAGTGCTCTGATAGGTACTTCTTCATAATAAGCATTTAAAAACACTATATGGATTTCTAGGATTACACATGCACATATATATAATATATTGTAATTGTAAATCTACACCTCAAATATATCTCATAATTACCGAATGATCCTAAGTTATATGCAAGTAAAATATTTACTTCAATAATAATAATCATATCAAATTTTTAACAGTTAAAGTAATCTTCATATTAAAACAAATGCCGATAAAAAGTTCACCTAATGCATTTATATTATACATATATGCTACATATTAATTATATCTGTGTGCATTATAATACATAAAAAGAATAATAATAATGATAATAATACCTGTTAATGAGTTTCAATCTTTTTACAAGGTACTAAAGAATAAAAAATAAAATATGACAAAAAAATAACAAATGTGTATACATGTCAATTTTAAACATTAATTATACTTAATTGACCTGCTCTTATTTTTTTATTTTATTAATAAGATAAACAGTTATTTAAAGAGTCTCTTCTTTGGCCTTACCTTGACTCTGATAATATAGCTGATGAAGTCTTCTACTGATAAATGTATCTATTTTTGAAGAGTTTGAGTTGATTTTGAAATATTTCTGCAATTCATGTTGATATAGACTAATGAGAATAATCAGAATTATTGAAATGTTTCTCCCATTGTTGTGTTGTTTCCTTTCTCCAGGCAAGGATAGTTAGTTGCTTAATGCAATTTTTCTTTACAGATGCATGCATATTAGTGGTCTTTCGTTTGGTAAAAAGTAGTAGATATCAGCATAAAGGGATCAACACCTCAGGTAGCTGCCTTACCTACTCATGCATTTTTCTATCCATATTACATTCAAATAGAAATTTTTATTTTTAGATAAATAAGGCAAAATTGGTAAAAGTAAAGCTTTACTAGTTTTCTATATGCTGAAAAAATAGTAATAGTAAAAAATGATCTTCACATGTTCTTTCCTTTTATTATGTAATTGATCACCATAGTATTTTAGATTTACAGCCTCTTGAGGAATGTTCAATTCAACTCTTATTGTTAATCATTAAATTCATGTGTGTGTTGATAATAACCATTTTAATTTTCTTTTCGAATGTTCCACATTGCATTGGTTGACATTAAAAAATTAATGATAATACAAATAAAAAATGAAATCAGTTTTAAAAAAAATACATATATGTAAATTGCAAATCTGTTTTTTTTTAAAAAAAATAAAATAAATTAACACCTATAATTTTAATTTTTCATGTTAGTAACACTATTCCTAATATAATTTTAATATTATTTTCCTTTATCTGCTTGTATTTATTATTACCATTGGCCTATTAACAACCATAAATGAATATTAAACTTGGAAGTGTAAAAGAAACAAACAACCAAAAAAAAAAAAAGCAATAAAAATAAAGGGATGGCTGAAAATGAAAAAAAAATGAAATGTTTTCTATAGTTATATATTAAAAGATATTGCAAGGTACATTAAGTATGGGACTAGATAAATGAATATATATGCATCCAACAGATTAAAGATGTTTATTATCTTTTAATAATAAATAATTCATAACCTTATGAATATTAAAAAAATATGCTTTCTTTCATCCTATCCCCCATCTTTTTATAGATATCATAATCAATTGAGAGGATTGAGTCATCCGATCTTTACAATATTTATATTATAAGAGACTTGAACTTTCAAGCTTCCTACATCTATCTATTCAATCTATCTTATACAACTATACACATGACCACATACATGTAAAAAAATAAATGATCTCCAGTAGGTCCAGATCCCCATTTTCCACACATACATACAATCAGTGCTCAGTTTATATCAAGATAGCAAATCTTTAGCATAAACAATATATATATATATCTTTAAATATTATATATGTTACTATTCTAACTAATCAAAATCTATGAATTTAGTTTTCAAATACAACTACTAAAATTTAATAATATTATTATGTACAATTTTATAATAATAGAACCAGAATTAGTAAAAAAAACTTTTACTGCATCATATTCTTAGCCAAACATATTCTTCTAATATTTATAAAAGTGCAATAATTGTTAAGATTGTAGTAGCATCATTTACTTTTCATCATTTTAATAGTGGTAATAATTATTACCAGATAATTCAAATTGTAAACATTCTATTGAGCAAGCATTTAGTGACATAGGAAATAACAAACTGGCAAACTATCTATCATTACAAAAAACTTTGGTGAACAATTTGAGGTTTTCAAAATAAACTTAAGTCTGATTATGATGCCATTTAGAAAAACGGGTGTCACTTTCTAAACTTTTCTAAAATTCTTAAATGCATTCAAATCACTAATTTAAAAAATGATTATCATAGTTAACATTACTGAAATCTCAACAGATTCAATTTTTGACTATTGCACTTATCTATTTAAGAAATTGAACTTAACATCCTCTAATGTATATAATTATGACCCAAAAAAAATACATAAATAGCATAATTAATGACTGTCAAGTCTAAATATTAAGTGGCAGAACTGAAAATCTTAATCGCTATTATCTCTTTGTATAAATATTTTACAGATTTTTTAAATATTATTTTCCAGTAACCAACAGTCTAAAAAATTCAATTACTAAATATATTTTTCAACAATGAAATATTTTGGATGTATTTTTAATTCTAGATATTTGTACTACTAAGTTTCATTCCAAGCAGAATTTAAAAATTCTAACTGATTTCAGATAATGAAAAAAATGTTGTTTTTTTTTTTTTAAATACTGCCTTAAGAATACCGGTATCTAAAATACGTCTTATTAATCAGATTATTTGTATTTTATTTTAAATTTTTATTTCTGTATCAAAGCTTAAAAGTTTAAAATATAGATATGGATTTGTGAAGTTTTATTTGTCATATGTTTTAAACACTAAAAATTATAAATAAATGATGGAACATTAAACTATTTTTGGTTTTTCAGTTACCGTTTTCAAATTTCCCAAAGATGCATTTCCAAATAGTGAGTTGAACCACCATTATTCTATAAGTAAAATAAAGTTTTAATTAAATATCATCCATTCCTTTCAGAATTTTAAATAATAAACGTGTTGGTATTTTAGACATAGCCAATTAAAAAAATTATATAATATTAATGAGGTTAACAATATTTTTCACTAATTATTGATGACATGTGTGAAACTCATCTGTCATGGCTCGTACTTTTTAATAATCTTTTATTCGCTATGATAACATCATACTTCAATGGTAGATTTAAAAAAAATGTTTTAATTTTTATGATGTGTCAATAATTCATAAAATATAATTGATAAACTAATTTTTGAGTACTGAAGTAGATTTACAATAAAACATTTGAGTTAAGTGTTTTAATTCCTTTTTATATTATTAAAATTTTGTTGTAATATTATTTTCATTTTCTAAACCCTACTCTTTACAAGCCCATGTAAAATCAAACTTTCACTTTTATTTCTCTGACAATAAGTTAAATTATATTATTACTACAGTAAGTTTCCATTCAATATACAGTTTGTGCAATGTTGGAATTATACAGTGTATGCTTTTCTCACTAAATTGAGATTTGGGCAATAAACTCAAGTATTTGCAGTGAAGTATTGGCCGACATGGCACATATATAGACAAAGTGTTTCTATGCTTTGTTGACTTTTATGTGTTAGATTTATTTGTTACAATTTTTAAGGTTTAATTACCAATATAATTTAATTAATTCAAATCACGAACTCATATTACAACATTGGCTTCATTTCTCAGAGCCCTCTGATCTCTAAATATCAATGTTATTATTTTATGAAACATGAGACAATTATTTATTACATTTAATGTATTGATATGTATTACATTTATTTTCTTAATAATATACTGTAATCTAATATCATTGATAAATTATTAGAATACTAATCTTAGTGTCCTTAAACAAACAAATGTATTTTAAATTAATGTTATTACACATTAACTGTTTATTTCAAAAGATATTGAATAAATGCAAATTGTTGATCAATTTATTTGTTGTGTACTGATAAAAATATTGCTTTTTTTTAATCATTTTGTTGCATATATATATAATAAGCCAAAAAACATTTAATAAACTATGTGGATATCAAGAAATAAAATAAAAATTCAAAAGAATACAAAACTGTTACACAAAAGTTTAATATGGAATGTTAAATCAATTACTACAAATGCTACAATGAACATTATTAGCCAACATAAACCAGATGTTTGAAAAATATTACAAAGCTTTCCAAACATCTGACATTTTTGTCACATTGCAATTTACTATAATGAAGTTTAGTTGTATGTTTATTTGTCATATTGAGCAGGTAACCAATAGTTTTACAAAAGTTCCTAAACAATAATTAGTATTAAATTTTACCTTTTTTTATGATTCAATTTTTATTACAGACAAACTTTCAAATTTACATACATATTTGCACATATATTTTATAATTTTATATTATATTTTTCAATCTGAATATTTGTATTGAATGGCAATTTTGTTCTAGGCTTGGGTCAGATATGAATTAGCCTAAACATATACATTTTAATGTATCACCAAATAACATTGAACATTCGGTAAATAGGCTTCTGGAACAAATTACCTTCATTGCATAAGATTCCACTACATTATTATTACTGATATTCTACCATTATTATTATTATTCTTAAGTATGTGTAGATAGACATGCAGAAGACAGATAGACCAATTAATGGATAGGCTAATTAATAGTCAGATAGAAATAAAGACAAATAGCCAGATTGACTGATATATAAATATGTAGAAAAAATGCTATGTGAAACAGTCATAATCATCTTTAATACCAATAAAAATAATTTTCTTTAAATATATTATCATGACTTAGTATTTTTTGATTTATCAAATGATACATTTATAATTAATATGAACTGACAAAAGTTACATAGCATATATTGGATAAATAAAATAGCAGCTAATGAACATTATATATACCAGTCATTTACACAATTTATTTACAAAAAAATAAAAATATATTAAGTCATCACATGTAATAATGTAAAAGCCAATGTTTGCTTTTATTTTTAAAAGCCAAATCTTTTTAAACCTTACATGAAAATGCAGATTATTATAAAGTTTAATGTATTTTTTTAGTGTTTTTATAAAAAAAAATTTTTTTTAATTAAAGGAAACTTTATCTATACTAAGATTGAATATTACATATGGTGATATTCTATATATTTATTCTAAAAAAATCTAACACATGCAAATTTTATTTTGCATGAATATTATGATTGTGAAAATGTTTTCATTCTAAACAGAGCAAAACTCTCCATACAGTATTGTGATCATGTGATGCTTAATGTTTTCGTTCTCTTAATTTGTGGCTGAGATATGTTGTAATTTTCCTTTTACAAATTTTACTTACTGTACAAACAACACAATTGTAATTTATGCATCATATCCAAATAGTGCTGTTTAGACAATGTCAAAATATTGAATACATGAGCAAATTTATGTAAATATTAATAAAATTTCAAACATATATTCCGAACTTCTAAATAACAAAACTTTCAGAAATGCTTAAGTAAAGACCATAGACATAATTATAGTAATTGAATATATAAAATTTATGAATGCTAGTTAATAGAAGTTTAATATGCATAGAGAAGAATTTATATATATATAATTCAATAGTATTTGTGGGGAAAAAATTCTGAATATGCATGTCATTGTAATAATTCTTACGCCATTTTAATAAACTTAAACAGAATGCTCTCTCTTGAACCAATATTAATTTAGTTATTATTTATTTAAAAATTATTAAAATTATTATTCTAGCTAATGTAATTTAGCATAAACTAATTGAATCAATTTACTATAAGTATTCTTTAAAAGTTAATGGAAAATATATAAATAGACCACATCATTTATATAAACAGATAATTTATCATTTTTAAGCTCAGTATTTTAAACCATATGAATTATCCTATCAAAAAATCATATAACATATACAGTGATTTTTTTTTTATAGATATGGCTAATTATAGCTGTCAAACTAGGTTAAACAAAGTTCAATTCTTCTGTTCAATCACATTCAGAAAAGGGCAAATAAAGCTGAGCATTATAAGTACACCAAAGAGAATTACTTTTACACTGAAAATAAATTATATATACAAAAAACAAAAAGGACACAATATGAGAATACTTAAGAATTTCCTGAAATAATCAAAAGAGTATCACACATACCACATTCTGTTCCCAATCCATAAAACAATTATTTACAAATTTCAAAATATTCCTACTCAAGCCAAAATATTTTAGTTTCTAGAAACTCTCTAGAAAACATATCAAAAACTTTAGGATAGTCTATTCAGACAAGAACTATAAAATATCAATTATCAATATCTTGTCTAATACCATCAGCATAGTATCCTTTTCTGACTACTATGATGGCTCTACATATCTATGTTTATATAAATTAATTAATTTGAGTGTAAATATTTTAATAGACATGGGATCTTTAAGAACTGGAAGGCAATCTATTTCAAAAAGAAAAGTTATAAACATCTGATTCCCACGTAATAGAAAATAAGTAAAAAGAAAGACATAAGTTAAAAATATTTACAATAAGATCCAAATAAAATATTGAGCATCAATATGCTCACAGTAGTAAAAAAAAAAAAACTACCAACCCAGATACAATAGATTTAACAGATTTTAGGGCATAAAAATATCACTATTCATTAGAGTAAATTCTAAATAATATAATTCATTCTTATGGCATATTATTATCATAAATATCAAAAATATTTGTACCAAGAAAATATTTACCTTCCTCTTAATGAAATTAAATAACACTATTATAATTATCATAGGGGGAAAAAATCATGTTTTAAAAAAAATAAAGCATCTTTAGATTAAAAAATAAATGATTAATAAGCACACTTTTCATTTATCTTTACTATAATAGTTACTGCCTAAGTAATCATGTAAAATCTATGCATCAAAATAACCTTGTGGGCATTCTATAAAAAAATATTCAATTCTCAATTCAAACATGCTATTAACAACTGAAACTCTTTTCTCAACCTAATAGTTATTATAGTCAAATTTTATTTACTGAGTTTTTTCTAGATCTCCTATTTCTTCTCCTTTTTTATTATTTCTACATTTAAATGTCATCCTAAAACAAATTCTGTGGCCATTTTAAATCATTCTTTCTAGATCCTTCAACATTTGTGGAGAAGAGAGATGCCTGAATATGCGATCAATCCATTTCTAAATAAAACTTATCCCAAATCTAACTTCAAATAGACTTATTATAGATTATACTGCTTTTTGAAAGAGACAAGTAAGAAGTCTCATCAGCTGCTAATTTTATCCCCAATAATTGTTCATTGTATAAAAATCAGAAGTCAAATAAAAATTGTTTTCTAAAAGATAGAAGTATAATTACCAAAAACAATAATTCTTTAATTATAGTCATTAATACAGAGAAAGGTCAATGGTATGAATAACTTATGATAACTGGACCCTATGTCAACTTAAATAACTAAAGCCAATAACATACAAAAAAATAACACAAAAAATACATAGAGAACTGTGATAAGATTGTTTGTAGAAGAAATACTACTTAAACCTTATTATGTCAATGTTTATTCTATAAGATATCAGAATGTATTCTTGATTGGCTATAACTTAAGAATAACTTAATCTGCCACACCTTATTGATAGTCTGAATTTAGTATGAAAACATTTGAATATTATAATATGTGTAAGAGATGTATTTGATGAACATAAAATTAAAAATATGTTTTATCAATAGGTTAAAAAATAAAATTAGTTAATAGAATTATTTTTAGGGACATCTGGTGTTCAATATTAGTTTATGTTTACCCAATTGCTTCAAAAACAGAAAGAATGAAAGCAATGCTAACAAAAACAAAATCTTGTTTTAAAAAATGCAGTTAATATTGAATGTAAATCAATGAAAGTTGCCCAGTGAGATTTAGTGCGCCTGGTACATTTCCAGTTCTGTCATTTCTCAAAAAAATAAAACCAGTCAATTACTTGATGTAAAGCTTATTTATGCAAAGACAAAAAAATAAATTATTGTAAGAAGTTTCCTTGACTTTAAATACATTGTGATAACGGTATTGTCTTGTACTATTTAACACAGTGACAGATCTACAAACTAAAACGTTCTTTGAATTGAAGCTCAATCTAAAACTTTTAATTCTCAGACATCACCTGACTTCTTGAGCATCTTCATTCATTTTTGAAAGCTAAAGTCTGTACTTTTGATTCATAAGCATCACATGACCTCTTAAGCAACTATATTCGTTTTGGGAAGCCTAAGTCTGTATTTTTGTGTGTGCAAATGTATAAAATTATTTTTATATATTTAAAAGATTGAACGCATATATACAATTACACTATTCAAAGTAATTAAACATTAACGTAATTATTAAATGTTAACATTTGAAAGAAATATTTCATTTTTAATCAAAGCAAAGCTTTCATGAAGTGCCATTAAATGACCTTAATCTTTATGGGGTTAGTTAACTGACTTGTCAATGCAATCAAAGGGATGTCTTGTAAGAATTATGATATATCACTTAATGCAGACACAATCTTCTGATAAGGTGAAGAGACAAATACAATCTACTGTTACAAGAATTGAATCAAAATTGAATCCAGATGTGGACAAATTGGACTTTATTAAAGCTGACTAAATTGTTAATTAGAATAAATTACTCTTTAAAAAATAAGTAAAGGTGGACTTTTTTTTTTTCCGTTAAAAAAACCATACATATGTAAATTCATTTTTTTTCGATGATATAATAAATAAAAGCTGACAGTTAAATGTTAAGTGAAAAGATAAGAAAATTGATATGTTAAAAAATAATGAAGATTCATCTTTAAAGCTTAAAACTGATTGCATTTCCTATTATATTTTTGTCATTAATTAAAAGCTGCCTTATAATAAAACATTACAAACACTTTCATTCTAACAACAAAAAAATCTGGAAATAATTAACATAAAAATTAAGACAATGTAATAATATGTTGTTCTAGTTTATTAAAATTTATTCAAAAAATATTTAGAAAGATCAGTGATGACAGAAGAGGGCAACCAGTAATGAGGTGGATGGACTTTATCATCTGTATCATTTAAAAGTTTAAAAAAAATCAAAGACATTATAATCTATTATAGTAAAAGGCCATTTATGTGATTGCAATATTCGGCATGAAATAACGAATATATACAGAAAACCAAACATATCCCTACAAGATATTTTCAGTGCATTCCGCAGAACATCCACCCCAACAATCCGAGCAGCAACCTTCGTGCTTTATGCATTTTGGTGCACGCGATGCACATTCGCTTTTGGCAACAATATAAGGCGCCATCCATCAACTTTTCACAACAAATTAGCACAATTAAAAACAGAGACAATAAAATAGCACACCCAGACATTTTCGCGGCTACTTGGTCATTCGTAAAACAACGCTCAATAATAGACTCAAAAAGAGGGCAAGAAAATGGACAGCAAAAAATCCATGAATCAATAAATGATAACTTAGAATAAACAATCCATCGCTCACCCTGTATATATCTGTATAGACTTGGAAAGAACTTAAGCACAATATACATAATCCTCAGAAATATCAATGTAAACGCATGTATATGAAAAATTATTGATGTAACCTGCTTTTCTAGATTTAATAAAGTTCCCCCCTTTTTGAAACATCATCATTATCATAATAATAATATGAAATATTGTGGAAATCATTACTCTTTACACATGCACTAAAAATTGACCCATATTTTCCTATCAATAAATGATTTGAAAGCAGATAGTCTATCTATGTTAGAAATTATTTTTTAAATAAACCAACATTTATTGATTGTACTTGAATTGAAAGCTTGATATTTTTGCTACAGTGACTTTTAAATTGGCATATTATTTGCAAAATTTCAGATTATATATCACAGGGAAGAGAAAGTTTGTCAATTTTAATTACCTATAGAACTGGATTTTATTAGTTGGTAAATATATAATAATTGATAATGTAGTGATTTATACACTTTTAAAATATGGAAGTCAACTATTCTTCACACATATACTATAAAAATTGAAATGCACTCCCCTGTCATTAAATGATTTAAAAGCATAGATGGGCTACATAGGCTGACAGCTTACTTTTTAAATAAGCCAACACATAATGACTATGATTGAATTGAGAGCTTGACATTATTGGTATATGATTGTTAAATTGGCATATTTGTAGAAGTATAGATTAGATATCATAAGTGTATAAATTGTAATATTATCAATTATTACATATAGATAAACTAATAAGATTCAGAATCATGGCTAATAAAAAATTAAAAACTTTCTCTTCATTGTAATATATAATATGAACATCTGTAAGTAATATGCCAATTTAAAACCATACTAGCAATAATGTCAATCTCTCAATTAAAGTATGGTCCAGCAAGTGTCAGTTTATTAAAAAAAATAAGCTCTAAGCTTTAGGTGAACCATTTATGATTTTAAAATATGTATTGATGGAAGAGTGTATCTCAATTTTTATAGAGCATGTGTAAAGAGTAGCTGATTTTCACAATATTTCATAAGTGTATATATTGGTATGTTATCAATTATTGCATCAATAAAAAAAAAACAAAAAAGCTATTATAGATTAATGGAGAAACTTGTTTAACCTCAGGGAGATTGTCAGTTAGTAGCAATTGATAGTTTACTGGCAACATCAAAAAGGCAAGGAGTTATCTTTGTTTATATGGATATAATCTTGTTATTTCTATATTATATATATACATGTCTATACTGCAACTAATATATATAATAAATAAATCATAATAACTTTTGATTTTTAAAATATTAAATAATAGATAAATTGCGGAAGTGGTTTCAATTATTGCCACATAATCTAAGTAATATTTTTAGTATTCAAAAATATACCATGATTTATTTCTTACTTACATATATCTTAAAAGAAATAAATTAGGAATTTTTAAATGTTCATAAAGCTACATTCTAAACATTTGAACAATGAAAATTTGATATTTAAGAAAAGTGAAAAATGTATTAGAAATTATACAGTTTTACACAAGACCTTTATTAATAACATTACAAATTGTCTACAGAAAATTCTGTACTTAAATCAACCAAATAAAAAATCACAAGTGGGTGCCCTTTTGTTTTATATCTGTAAATTATGAAAAGATATTTGATTCTATAAACATTCTCATAGTGCTAAAATATTTAGTATATCATGATATAATCTCAAAATATTGCCAAATTTTAAAAACCATTTCTCAAAATAGAAGTTATTTGATTATATGATGATACTGACAGATTAACATTGTTAAGAATATGCAACTGTGTAATTCCCTATGTCCAAAATCATTATAGCCATTTTAGAAAACATCTTTTGTGGATTAAAAAGAAGTTAAAATATAAAAAAAATAATTAAAACTTCTAGATTTTTCAAATTATGGGACTTTTGCAAATAATTCTTCAAAGTTTAAAAAACGTTACAAGAGTTATTAGATGAAATAAAAATATTGTATTAAAGATGAATAGTTAAAATGAGTATTAATAATGTTCAATAACATTTTAACATAAGAATAAAAATATTTATAATAATGAATAAGAAGAGATTAACAACTGCAAATGTCTTGTTATCTTATTAATATGTATACCACCACAGGTGGAATTAACCATAGAATTAATGGATTTAGTACTTTTTGTAGAATAACTTAATATTAAAAGAAAAATATGCTTTTGAAAAGGACTTTTTAATAGATGCATTCAACTAGTTCTCATATTTGAATCTGAGACTGGAATGCTTAACATATAATTGATACAGAGATTTCATATTATACAATAAAATATGGAGAAATATGTAGGAGGAAAAAATAAGATAGGATTGGAAGGGAAATATACAAAAGAAAAAACCTATAGGGATCATAACGTCCCTGAAATAATTCAAAGAATGAAATGAAGTGGACAAGTTATTAAAAAGGGGATAGTAGATGTAATGGTGACAATTTAAACTAGATAAAAAAACTGTAAGATATTTTTTAAAAACCACATACAAAATGGATGGATAAGGAAGTTTTCTGGAATGATATATAAAAGAAGATACAAAACAGATAAACTAGATTAAATTTGGGAAAACCTTCATACTGTCATAGATTAAAGATGATTCAGAATGATAATCATGATAATACATATCTATGGGTGTACAAATTGCAAAGTCCTCTGTAAAAAACTTTGATGGTAATGTTTTTAAGAATAATTTGAATCCATTTTTAAAATATTTAGAAGTGCTATTTTTTAAAAAAATTTAATATATACTTTTAAAAAATTAAGACACATTATAAGATTTATCTTAATACTAAAAATGTCTAATGCTCTATTACCATTTTGTACATGAAAAAATATTTTATAAAAACTTTTTCCCAAAAATCATTTTTTTTTTTTTTTATATTTAAACCATATTTTCATTTGGATTTTAAGGAAACATTTTGAAACTTCACTTGTGGCACAACTAAAGCAATTTTCTTAAGTTTTATAAGCAATAAAAATTATATCTAGTTTTTAATTACTTGAAATTTTAATAATAATAATAATAATAATAATAATAATAATAATAATAATAATAATAATAATAATAATAATAATAATAATAATAATAATAATAATAATAATAATAATAATAATAATAATAATAATAATAATAATAATAATACCGCAGAAAATCCTGATAGTGCCGGTAAGTAATATTAAAGTAGTTGGGTTTCAAACCCCAAAAAATCTAATAATAACGCCACAATTTAAAATCAAACCAATATAGATAATTTCACAAAATAAAAATAAATCTTTTTGAAACTATAATTATTGAAAATCATAAACTAGTTCAAGAATATCATAAAAAAAACCCTTACGTTACCAAAAATTTCTTTGTTTTAAAAAAAAAAAAAAATGGAGACCACAGCTATGCATGATCGAGCATTTGGCGTCAATATGGCCGCTGAAGTGCGTAAAAATTTAGACACCGTCAAATCGTACGCCACGGTCGCAAAAACTAACATGCAAGCAACAAGTTCAAAGAATTTCGCGACTACAATAAATAATAAAATAGTTCCGAGATTTAGAAAAACAAATCCGAACGATATAAAACAGTTAGATTTAAAGATACAGGTAAACCAAGACCCTCCCCTTGCACACTGGACCGATAATATGCTAGAAAGAATTAATGAACACTTTAACAACATGATTCCACGGGGACTCTATACATCGTTCAAAAGATTTTTTTCACCAAACTCAATAGTAATATCTGCCACAGACGTAAACATATCGCTGTATCGGTTTCCACGCACGTTATTATATCAAGCAATAACTGAAAACGAACTGTGGGAAACGATCGTAAGAATCGCAGATCATCCAAATCCCAGATACCTCGCAATCGAATTTCTTGACAGTAGTCAAAAGAACCGATTTCTAAACCAAATTAAAACATTAGACAATTACGCGATTGTTATAGTCGATCAAGATCGACAGAATCAAATTACAGGAATAATAAAAAATACATATTTTGGATACACGAAACAAGACTTTCAAAAAATGATGGATCCATTTGGCAAAGTTATAGCATTTCAACCAATATACCTCAAAGACACACCAATACCAATATACAGCAATAGCTATGATTTTAAGTTAAAATTACACAAAGACATTGACCCAGAATCTCTATACCAACACAAATTGCAGACCAGGAAGCTATGCTGAGCCTATATATAAGAGGTTTAAAACCACAATGCTATGCCTGTGGCAAGCGTGGTCACCTAGCCACACAGTGCATGGATAGCCAACTCATACAGGGCCAGACACCAAATAATCAGCACATCCAATCCCAACATGAAGAGAGCAACAGTACACAAGATAACACCAGTAACTCAAACAGTCAATATGAAAACAATTACAGTACAAATGAAGCTACTAAAAACAAACATGCAGAAGAAAACACAAATATACTTGAAACTACAACAGATAGCTCGAATAAATTAAATGAAAGCACTGATCAAATGGAACACAATCAAGCACAAAACATACCTGAAGTATCACAAACACCAGGCATATCAATCAGTAACACGGCAGACTCAAATCCAGACATATCAAATGATACATACAACTCCCCAAAAACAAGCATGCCGCATATAATTATAAACAAAACATCTACAGATATTCTAGACTCACTAACCCCATGCCTCCCTCCCATAGAAACAACACCAACAGAAGTCCAAAAATCTGGTCGGCCAAGGAGAAAAAAATCAAAAAGAGCCAAAACAGATGAAAACAATACTCTAACAGAAATGATTGAACACTTGACAGAAAACTTAATACCTATGGAGCTGGATGGTAATCAAAACACTAATAACTGCTCACAAAACACTAGAGAATATGCAAAAGCTTCACGCAAACTTCAACACACTGTGAAACCAACTCGCAGCCAATCACGATAATGAAGCTAAAAATAACAGCATTTAATATCAGAGGGCTCAACTCAGTCTACAAAATACATCAGCTACAACAATGGATAAAGATTACACAACCTCATATACTAGGACTTCTAGAAACTAAAATATATAGTGGCTCACAAATTGACCCCACAGTACATCTAAGCAGAGAAGGCTACTATGCATGCTCTAGAGACACATCATCTCCCTCAGGGGGTACTGGACTGCTCATAACACAAAGTTGTCCATTTGACTCATTCAAAATCATATATATAGATGCAAATTTACTAATAGTAACTTTTAGTCATCAAATCATCACACTAAACATTATATTTGTGTATATTCCACCGAGCCCTACAATTGTCTCAAATATTATATTAAACATAAACTCCTTACTTGGCTCTAATTCATATCCAACCATACTTATTGGGGATTTCAACATGAAATATCAAGAGTTCATTTTCAAGTGGCTGCATCAAATATCAATTCCACTTATGAGTGCAGAAGGTTTTCTGTCAAATGAAGCAGTTACCTTTCACAATGGACGTCATACATCAAGAATTGATCTGTGCTTTTATTCACCTATGTTACACCATCAAATCAGCCTAAACATCAACCCATCTCCCTTCTCTGATCACTCTGCACAAACCATACTAATTAATCTGACAGGAATTCAAACAACTGCACTTACACATGGTAAAACAATCAGAATTCTACTTCCAACTTCTACCCCAGAATTTATTTTTTCAGAAACATATATAATGCTTCACAAGATAAAAAATATGCAACTTGACCCCATTCAAAGATACTTAGCATTCATAAACATTTTATCATTTAATATAGATCACATTACACGCAAATCCCCCCCACCCTCAAGACTGCTAGCACTGGCTGATGAAATACATAAACGGATTACAATGATAAACCCAACACACACCAGTCAACAACATATACGCAGACTTACACAAACATATAATAGCATCTGTAACCACCTGAAAAACTACCTAGCAATAAAAAAGAGTAAAGTCTGCCTCGGCCAACAACACACATGGACAAGAAAATACATTCGCTGGGCCTTGGGCTACCCATCCACTGTCAGAGTGCCAATGGCACTCACAGAGCAGGGGCACACATATGCAGGAAATAATATGTTAAAACCGATATATCAGCATTTCAAACAAAAGCTGCAAGCATACCACCCAGTCAAATATAATCCTAATGTCTTTGGAAAACCAGAAACAAATACCCCACATAACATCACAGAATTTGCTACTAAACTGGCAACAGTACCTAATGCATGTCACCCAGGAGCACATGGAATCCCCAAATTTGTCCTTGCACATCTCAGTCAGTTCACTAGCCAATATTTATGTGACCTTGCAAATCATCTATCACAGAAGTTGCATGACATTCAAGGCTTATATCCAATAGCAATAGTCCCCTTCAACAAGAAAAAAGTCCATGTATCAACACTATCTAACCTAAGACCAATCTCAATGGGGCCACTTACAATTAAAATAATTGAAAAAGTACTCAAAGACAGCCTAGAGCCACATATTCTACCACTAATTTCACACAGCCAGTTTGCAAGGAAGCAATCATCAACTGCACAGGCTGCAATGATATTCAAAACCATTATAAACTCAGTACAGGACAGGAAGAAGTATGCACCAATTGCAGTTCAACTTGATATAGAAGCGGCTTTTGATTCGGTTGACATCAATACATTAATCAATATGCTAGCTGACACCACAATTCCACAAACTCATCTCTACCTGCTCACAAACCTACTACTTAGCAGAGAAATTCATATCACACTCAATGGCAAAAATTCCCCATCATTCATTCCCACACAATCCATATCCCAAGGCTCACCACTAAGCTCACTGCTATTTACTTTTTACATCAACCCACTTATACTCAAAATTCAACAGAGTATCAAAGGCATACAGATACCAGGCACATCACAACATATAGCCTGCATTGCATATATGGATGACATCACAGTCTTCCTACCATCAAGAAAACAGATACCAATACTACAGAAAATACTGCAAGACTTTCAAGCAACACACCATCTAAAATTTAATCAAAACAAGACTGCTGCTTGGTCTCTATACACCAGTAAGCCATGCACGCAAATTTTCCAAGGCAAACCGTCTCCTTTCCTCGGCTTTCCTTTCTACATGGGAACAAACACAATGAGGCAAAAAATCCAGAACAAGTTAAAAGATGAAGCAGAACAGATCACTGCCTCACTATCAAAAGCATACCTCGCAAGATATGCAAAAGTACAATTGTTCAATCAGTTGGTAATCACCAAGATTATCTATTATTCTCCCATAATTCAATTCTCAAAAGCCTTTACATCAAAAATCTCTTCATATTGCAATAAACTTCTATGGAATAGAAAGACAGTGTCAATATCTGCAAAACAGCTTAGTCGACCAGCAATACACAATGGTTTGGGGCTACATAACATAGATATTTTTCGAATACAAAAGACTGCAAACCTGATAATAGCCAGCCTCAGACATTTCCCAGAACTCCAGTATCTAATACAAATAATACCCACAGACAAACCTCCACCTTCACATTGCTATCTATCATCAGTTATAAATCAATTCAGAATCACACATACTCAAATATCACTGCAAACAACTACAAAATATTCATATTGGCAGATATATGCAATGATCTACCCGGGATATACATCAGATATTTCAACACAGATGCTCGGAATAAACAACCGGCAGCTGCTTAAAAAATTTAAAAAATGGTCCATGGAGCCCAAATTCTTTGATTTCCTCCTGAAACTAAATCTATATGCTTTGCCAACATCATATTTCTTAAGATACAGACGATTATATACAAAAATAGACCCCTTCTGCACGCTATGCCACCAAGCAGAAGAAACTCAACAACATCTGTTTTACATCTGCCTAGCATTAAACAACATTCGGCATGAAATAACAAATATATACAGAAAACCAAACATCTCCCTGCAAGATATTATCAGTCCATTCAGCAGAACATCCACCCCAACAATCCGAGCAGCAACCTTCGTATTTTATGCATTTTGGTGCACGCGATGCACATTTGCTTTTGGCAACAATACAAGGCGGCATCCATCAACTTTTCACAACAAGTTAGCACAATTAAAAACCAGAGACAATAAAATAGCACACCCAGACATTTTCGCGGCTACTTGGTCACTTGTAAAACAACGGTCAAATCTCTAATAGTTCTGCCTTTCCTCAATAATAGACTTAAAAAGAAAACAAGAAAATGGACAGCAAAAATCCATGAATCAATAAAGATAACTTAGGCTAAACAATCCATCGCTCACCCGGTATATATATGTAAGAACTTGGAAAGAACAATATATATAATCCTCAGAAATATCAGTGTAAATGCATGTATATAAAAATTATTAATGTAACCTGTTTTCTAGATTGAATAAAGTTCCCCTTTTTGAAACATAATAATAATAATAATAATAATAATAATAATAATAATAATAATAATAATAATCATTATCATCTTCATCACCAACACCATCACCACCATTATTCTTGTTGTTGTTATTATTATTATGTTTCAATGATAAGTTTTATTTATTTTAGAAAGTTACAAAGATTTTACATAGCTTGGATTGCTGTGTTTACAAGGGCAATCCGCAATTGTAGGCTTACATATATAAAAGTTGCTTTCTCCATGTTGTGGATTAGTTACAAGGGTTTTACATAGCTTGGGTTGCTGTGGTATACACGGTCAATCTGTAGTTATAGGTGCACATATGTAAAAATTGATTTACACAAGATTACAGAAATTTTTACATGCTGTGGGTTAGTAACAAGGATTTTACATAGCTTGGATTGCTGTGGTTACATAGGTAATCCATAGATGTAGATTTATGTAAAAGTTGATTTATTGATTTACACAAGATTACAAAAGTTTTTATATGTTGTGGATTAGTTACAAGGGTTTTACGTAGCTTGGATTGCTTTGGTTACATGAGCAATCTGTAGTTGTAGATTTACATATGTAAAAGTTAATTTATCAATTTATCCAGGACTGGAGCAATTTTTACAAGCAGTGGATTAGTTACAAAAGATTTACATAGTTATGATTGCTGTGGTTACATTGACAATCTGTAGTTGTAGATTTATATATGTAAAAGTTGATTTATTTGATTTACACAAGATTACATGAATTTTACATGCTCTGGATTGCTGTATTCACATATGCAAAACAGATTTAGTTTTATATGTGGTTGGGTTGCCTTGGTAACATATGCGAGAAACTAGTGATTTTTAGGGAGTGTGGGAATTATTTCTGAGGTCTGCAGACACTGATATTAAATCAATGTGTTATTTTTGACTCTTTAGAGTGCAGATTTTCTTTGGGTGATCAGGTTTTCTCTTTGTTTCATTGGGAATGAGTTGGTATGGGTAGGAGGCATGGTGAGATTTGTTTTGATAATTGGTGAAGAGGTTTTGTTGCATTTGAATTGATGAGTATTTCAGAGGAGGTGGAAATACAGCTATGTTAGAATTGGTTGCAATTGTTGTTTTGGATAGGTTGGTCAGACTCGGAATCTAGTTGTGTTAGAGATAAAGATTGGATAAGGCTTTTGATGAGATTTAAGTGTGAGATCCATTGGTAGAGGATCCAGATTTCCAGAGGAGAGTGGTGGTACAACTGTATTAGAATTGTTTGCAATTGATGAGTTGGAGTTTGTGGTAAGATGATCAGATTCTGGATCAGGGGCTGGCTTGTTAGAGGTGAGGCTGATGTAGTATAAGTATGAGATGCATAGATAGAAGGTTCAGACTTAGGAAGACATGGTAAAAGCTGGGTAGATGGTTAGGCTTGGTAATGGAAATCTCATATTTTTTGAAATTATCATTAGTAACTTGATTTAAATTGAAAATATAAATTAATAATATAACACAAAATAGGAAATAAATTATCAGTTGATTGGAAATTGAATAAAATATATAACATTAGTTTTTTTTTAAAACTTATCTTAAGGTTTTGAGTACTTTATAAGCATCAAAAACCAGATCTTGTTAACTTTGTAGTGAACAAGAATTGGTGGGGAACTTGAGATCAAATTTTTATTACTAAACAAATATCAAAGTTTACTAAAAACTAACACCAAAAATAAGAACCAAGTCAAGCGTTGGTAGCCTAGTGGTTAGCATAGCTGCCTTTCAAGCAGCTGGCCCGGGTTCGGTTCCCGGTTAACGCATTTGACATATGAGGAAACAAAATAAGAACCATATGCTTGACTAACCTTTGGACTTTGAAACATTGCGCTAATATTACAGTCGACAGACACTGGTCATATGATGGCTTTTTTTAAAATTATGGTTAAGTAACTAGATTTTAATTGAAATTTGAATAAAAAATGTAACACAAAATTATAACTTATCAACTGATTGGAAATTGAAAAAGATATATGAAGGTAGTTTTTTTTTCTTCTGTTAGCCTAAGATTTTGAATACGTTTTAAGTATTAACAAACACAGCTTGTTAACTTATTTATGAGCAAGTGAACTGCTTCCTGGAAACTTGAAATTGATTTTTTTTTTTCTAAACAAAAATCGGAAATTACTACAACAAAATCAAAAATAAGATTATGTTTGACTGAACTTTGGGCTTTGAAATTTTGAACTGGCAATATTGACGGCAGGTTTTTCTGATCATGTGATGACTTTATCACCGTATTGATTTCTAAATTATCGTTAGTTAACTTAATTATAATTGAAATTTTGAATGAAAAATGTAACACAAAATTATTAATTAGTTGTCAACTCATTGGAAATTGAAAATATATATATCAGGACCAGGTTATTACCTTGCTAGGCCTAGGTTTAAAGTACTTTTGGAGCATGAAAAACAAGAGCTTGTTAACATGGTTGTAGACAAATGGACTGCATTCTCTTTAATCGCAATATATTGTTCATGTACGAATCCTATTATATCTTTAATTAGAATACTTGATACATAATTTACAAATTTTCATTCATCCTCTATGATTTCAATTGGAAAAATAAATATTGATTTATTAATTGAAAAATATAAATCTATTTGTAGATACTTGGATTCATTCAAAGCTATGATTTTAGTCATGCAAATTTCTTATTTATGCATATAATGCAGTGTTGTAAATCTCTGCTTGGTCATATATTTGTTAGACTTGATCAGCATTTTAATTATGAATCTGGCTAATCTGAATTAGCCATTATGGATTATTTTGCAATTATTTTGGAAATTGTCTATATCTTAATTTATTATCCAATCACAGTTGGGATTGTATTTTTGATTTGAATGATGTAGGCATGGCCTCTTTAATTATTTTTTTTATTAGTCATTCGTTAGACTAGAGATTATCCAATAATGAATAATATTTCTGTAGTGTAACTTACACTATAGAAATATTACATTTTTACTATTTCAGAATAATTGTATTTTCTTAATTGATGAAGTGATTGATTATATTAAATTAAATAATAAAAAGAGAACGCATTCTCCATGGATGATTGATTAGTGAATTGACAAAATTAATTTGAAAAAGCATTTAAAATGTTCTAAGGAATTTGACTACTTTGAAGTGGTTTAACAAAAAAACTGAATATAATATAAAGATAGTTAAATCATGTTATTATACAGAACTTCTTTGTAATAAAAGAAGTTCTTGGAATTAATTCTTTGATTAAAAAAATCATCTACTAAAATTAATTTAATTAAAAAATAATGATATTATATTATAAGTATATGGCAAAGAAAAATATGTTGCTGGTCTTTTTAATAATTTTTTAACATATATGCCATAGATGGAGGCTGCTGAGATGTTTCTGATATTCAGTTATTATACTTAATTAATTGTTTAAAAAATGATCATTCTTCTGGCTTAGTTAAATTAACTTCAAAAATGTTTAAGATAGTGCTTCACTAATTTAATCTTTCTTTGTCTGATGATGTATTTCCTGAGAATTTAAAAGTTGGTGTTATTATGTTCATTTTTTTAAAAAAATGAATCCATTAATTATTAATAATTATAGGCTAATTAGAATCATTTCTGTTTTTGCTAAGTTATAAAATATCATTCTTGAATATTCATAAAGTGATTTCTGCACATCAGTTTGAGTTTGTTGCTGAAAAGAGTACTTTGGATACTTTTTATAGTCAGGTATACAATTTAGTATCTTCACCAGATAATCATTTTAAGATTGTGACTATTTGGATTTATCTAAAGCATTGGACTATGTTCATGATACAATTCTTCTACAATGATTAATTTCATATGGACTTTTTGTGGTTATTTTGCTTCATTATTAACGATATTGAAAATATTTTAAAAGGGCTACTAAAATACATGGTTTTATTAGTGATTTTAAATTGGTTAAATGTAAAATTTTACAGGGACATGTACTTTGTCCTATATTATTTTTAATATATATAAATGATATTTCTGTTTAACTCTGGATTCAATGATTTATGATTTTTCTGACAATATGATTCTGTCTTGTAAAGCTGTTTCATATAATATTTTTGAAGGGGTGATTTGATTAATAAGGATATGGAATACCAGTAATTGGCTTATGCTAGACTGTTTAACAGTCAGTCATAATAAAACAAAAAGTATTTTCTTTTATTCTTCATATTCACTTAATATTACTATTTATAGTCAATATAAAGTTCATTCTAATAATATTTGTAGTTGTGGTAATATCATTTTTTTGTTAATAACTATTGTTGTTTGTATGTTTTTTATTAAGTGTAGATAATCTTGTTCACTATTCTCATTATGCACTTTGCAAAATTATACTATGTGCATTATTTCTGGTACACTTAAATTGACTTCTGTCAATGATATTTATAATTCTTGTGTAATATCTGTTGTTAAACGTTATTATAAGCCTAGAGTGAATGTTAAAATATATTATCCTCACACTTTTTATATCACGAAGTGTTCATTGTAAATATTTGATTTGTAAATATTTGATTAACTAAAAACATTCAGCTAATATTGACCGATTTTAACTTGGAAAATAGCTATGGACAATTTCATTATAATAATGACAAACTACTTAATTATTTTGTTGATGACTATTCAATTGATGTTGCCCACATATCAATCATTTGAAACTTTGCTTATTGTATTATATGTAACAATATTTTTCATTCATTGTTGTATTAACATTGGATGTAATGCATAGAGTTTCTATTTGGAAAATTAATTTGAATAACGATTTCTTAAGATTTATAATTTATTGCTTGCATAATCACTGTAAAGTTATTCACTAAATGTTATATTCATGATTAATGTATATATGTTCTTATCTTGTATTTTGTAAATATTTTAAAATTTAATGACTCTTATGAATAACTCCTTGCAAATTCCTTCATGCATGGATGAATTTTATTTAATTTTGCTTTATATTTATAAATATCGTTTTATTAATAAATAAATCAATATTATTTTTATTACTATTATTAGTATTTTTTAAAATTATTATAACAAAAAAAAAAAGATCAAGAAATAAAGCCAAATTTCACTTTTAAACTAAAATTAAAAAACATATCATAAAAACTAAAAAAAGTATATTGTGTATATGTAAATTTCTAGAATAACTTTTTGATTTAAAATTGATTTCTACTGTTTCTATATATATGACATGTAAATATTATTTTAGGCCAATTATTTTTAATACCTCCTGCACTATGGCAGATATATTGTTTTTGCTAGTGGCACTTAGCACTTATTTTTAGCATTAAACCATTATTATATCTATCAGAATTAAAAAAATTGAACTTGATTTGATAGAAATATACATTTACAAATGAAAAAATTCTATAAATCATATTTGAACCTTGCAAATATTGAATGAGTTCATAGTGAAAAAAAAGGATTCTTTCATTATTGAATGGTTGGCAGAAGCAAAGTAACTTTTGAAAACAAACAAAAAGTTTTTGATTGAAATTTGCTCTTTAAAGTGCTGAATGAATAAATATTAATTTCTGATAACTCTATCAAATTCTGCTATAAAATATTAAAATTGCTTTATAATTTTTTTGAATATTTGAAAAGATCTTAACATAGTATTGAAAATGATGTATTAACCACTGGTTTCATAGGAAAAAATGATCAGAATGCTATTGCTTTCTGTGTTAATGCTACATTATAAGTTATTGCCTACTATTTTTAAAAATAAAACATATACATATAAAATAGAAGTTTAATATATTTTTGATTTTTTAATAATTATTACACATTTCTTGTATAAAAATAATTATGAATCTTAATAAACTTTGCAAAAAAGCAAGTTTTTAATTATTCCAAAAACTTTCTTGAAGTAATCTTGCAAATAGTCTCAAAATAGATTATTAAGGATGAAATGCCATCAAAGACATGAAAGCACAACTAAAATACGTCCATTTTGCCATTATTCAATTATATTAATCTCTTCAAATTTTTTTTATTAAAAAATTACTATTTGAAAATATATAAAATTGCTATTTAAAATAAAATTAGTAAAATTTTTCAATACTTGACTGTACACATGTAATTTAAAGGTGCACTATTGTAGTGATTTCTCTGAATTTCTCTGAGAGGCCATTATGCTACTTTAATGAAGGGTTAATCAGGATTTTTAAAAATACTTGAGTTCAGTGAACTTATTATAAATACTTCACAAAATTATAAAAGATTATCACATTGATCATTATCAACATAACCCTGTCACATTTTTTTTCATATTGTTAGATTTTTAAAAAAACTTGAAATAGTGTATAATATTCTTTGCTATCCACCATTTCTCTGGACTAAAATGAAAATGATAACATTGTTATAAGTGTTAATTTAAAAAGTTTAATTAAATGCAAATATTCTTGTGCACAATCATTTGTATTAAAGAGTCATCTTTTATCTTAATTAATCATATTTTATCCCCAATATTTTTACAAGGCACTATTTTTTTTTATTGAATAAAATTAGGCAAAAAAATGGCAAGCTTAAAATTATACCAAACTTTACTAAGACACCCAAAGCATTTATCAAATTAAAGGCTTTCAAAGAAGATCAACATTAGATCAGAACTTTTATGTACACAGAATAATGACAGTGATTGTGCAAGTATTTTAGTCTTGAAAAAATATATTTTGAATTGAAGCATAAATTTTCATAAAACAAATATCACTCAAAGATTTTTTCAGTAGATGGCATTTTCAAATTTTAAAATATGTAAAATCTTGAACTAGGATTTTAAAAATATTTAAGATTTTGTTATTTATAAAATTAAAATTGGCATTGATAATAACATAAAGATAAAAACTTTGCAATCTTCAAATATCTAATGACTATAATTAATATCAGCTTCATTTTAAATATATGTAATTATTAAGATATTCAAATTATACATATATATATATATATATCCATATGTTGAAAGAGAAGGTGTGAAATATTTTAAATTATAAAATATGAGTTACAATTTAAATTAACAGATAAATTGTGCATTACATATTATACCGGTTCATCCCTACCTTGAGCATGTGCACATATCGAACATGAAACAAATATGGTGGCATGCCAGGATAGGAAATAATTTCAAATCTTTTTTATAATTGGTTTTATATAGTCACCGGTACGTTTATAAAGTATTGACTCTTACATACCTTTGAATGATTTCTTTAATTTCAATCCTTCATGCCACTCCCAGAAAGAAAAAGATTAATTCCCCCTCCTGCAAGGATATGTAAGGCCAATAATAATATGAAATAAAATGAATCAAATAAAATGTAATAGAAATAAACACCCTATGACCAAAGATTTAAACCCCGATAAGGGAATATCCCATATTCCAGCTCATCATTCTCTTTATCTCAGGTAAAGAAATGGGAAACTAAAACTCACGCAATTATCTAAGTGTCATTATTTTAGAGAAAGAAATACGAATAAATTCTCAAAGCAGTAAGGTAGTTTTATAAATATTAAATAAATGTTTATTGAATCCCTTCACCAATTCCCAAGATAAATATAATAATAACAAATCCCAATGCATAATAAATAATATAAATATATATATATGAGAGTATTATAGATGTATTAACAAAGAAAGAGAATGTAAAATTATAAAAAATCAACTAGTGAGAAAGTGGTCTGAGGTTCATAAACTCGCACACGAATACGTTTTACAAATACTAATTATTACATTAAATAAGTGCGATATTTTACGCACACAGATATAAATGAAAGATATGTAACAGACAATAATATATATGTAATTAATAAAATAGAGTGTACCATGTAAAGTCTTTTTTTGTACATGTCTGGGCTCTGAGTAGGCCATTAATCTGTTCATCCAGGACGGTGAGGACTTCTCTTAAACATGGCATAACATAGCAGCTTTCAGCTTCATTGGATGGCTGGATTCAGGAGACATTTCTGATATGGCTCAACAGCTTTCACAATCGTTTGATGGTGGATTCAGGAGACATTTCTGATATGGCTCAACAGCTTTCACGATCATTTGATGACTGGATTCAGGAGACCTTTCTGGCATTGTTCCACGACTCTCACGATCATTTGATGGCTGGATTCAGGAGACCTTGCTGATGGCAGGAGTGGAGTTGGGTGGGCATGGAGACTGGGGTTCTTACACCATGATTATTTCACTGACGTGAGTACATTTGTGCTTGAGGTTTAATTATAAATTTCTTCTTTGGTTAGCGATTATCAACTATCAGTAGGGCTTTCTTTTTGTTTTCTACAGCACTGGTAACGATTCCTTTACTTTTGGTTTTCAAATACCAACACCTTCCTGCAAACACAGTTCTCTGCTGCACTAATACAAATTGTCTAGTTGGAAACCATCTTGAAGTTTACATCAGCATGATTTAAGAAAAATAATTAGAACTAGGAATTCTCTAAGTTCAAACAAGCAAGTTCAGATAAATCCAAAAAACATTAGCATGGGTGAGTCAGTGATTGAGTTAGTGACTGATTGTGTCTGATTGAATGCCTGTGCCCAATTGAAATCCACTAAGCTGTTGAACAGCATATAGCCCTCCTCATGAGCATCCCAATCTAGGTACCCCTCTGAAACACATTTAGTTAATTAATTTTGACCTTTGTTAGTGGATTCATACAATGCACAAAGCATTCCTATGAAATCCACTAATTAATCTCAAGAATTAATTTATTTTTAATTCAATTGATTATCTACTCTGATTCAACATACACACACAAAAAAAAAGAAAAGGTTTGATTATATAAGTTATTTTCCGATAATCAGATTCCATTTAAAATATTTTTTAAATTAAATTAGATATTTTTCCCCACCTGCATTAACATAAATTTTAACAAACTCTTTTGTTGAGTTGAAACATTTGATAATAATAATAATAATAAAAAGAAACAAAATTACTTATCTATTAAAATGTACTTGCCTTTATGCTTATCTTAAATTTGGAACAATGGGTTTGTAGAGAAAAATATCTAGTACAACTTTTGATTTAAAATTACCTATATGCTGGATTTTTAAATATTACCATTTCCCTTTTTTTTACAAGCATTTAGCAAAAAATTATAAATACAAATTACGCATAAACATCTTTGCGTTTATAAAAAAAAGAACATAAAATAATAATAATAAAAAATTATAAACATATAGCTAATATGCTAATACTTCAAGTTATAAGCCTTAACTATTGGTTTTTCTTGTGTGTGCGAGTATATGACATATCCAGACATCTCTCACTTATTTTATAATTTGATTTGATTAAAATTTATATAGACGGCATACACACATTTAATGGCTTTATTACATATTTTAGGCCATTTTATTATGCAATACCATCTTATGCTTGGCCATACGAAGTGTGCCTGTCATAATATATATATATTTCATTGAATAATAATTGCTAAATTGTTCTTATCCACAATTTTAATGTTTCCCTGATACCATGTTTTTTCTGTATATATTGGGTTTGTTCTCTATCTTCATAAAACTTTATGCATTGGCATTTTATTCCAATTCTAACATTTTAAATTTAAATCATTTATATCCTAAGTAAGGTAATATGTTAATTAATAATGTATGCATGCATGTTTTGGTGTAGTTGGTAGAACACCTGATATGGAATCAGGAGATTCCAGAATTGATTCTGGCACTCACAGGTTTGGGCTTGAACTTCTTATGAACTCCCAGTAGTAATGCCATATGCCTTATTTAAACTAATGTAATATGATTTTGCCATAAAGGCAGGTTGAGTTAACTAAACAAGAGAATAATATGGTTAAGTGATAATACTATTGTTTATGTTAATTATTATTTTCAGATTTTATTAGTTGATTTGATGACCAATTAAAATTTATTGTATTAGAAATATTTATTTGAGCATAAATTTAATTTACAATTTTAAATATAATTTTTTTTAATAAACATTATTAATGTATTTATTATTAGTATGTATATTTATGTTAATGATTTTAAAGTTCCACAAATAGATTTAATAATCAAAACTGTTCAACAATTGCAAAAAGTTTAAGAAGCAACACTATAAACATATAAGAATTGGAAGAGAAGATAAATTATTACTTTTATTTGTTGAAGTTTGACGCAAAATCTAATTTATGTATTCTTGATAAGTTTATAATACAAAGTTTAATCTCATATTAAAAAGTTAAACTTTCAGCCAACTTCTTGGCTATTTAGAAAAGAAAATCTCAATCGCATAGACTTGAATATCAGGATTAAGAACATATCAGATGAATGCTCTAACTTTTACAGTGCACAGCTTGCTATATGAAATTATAACAATGCTTTTTGCATAGAGAAAATTATAAGAGCATTAAGTACAACTTCGAGTATTTTTAGTGCCAAGCACTTTTTTCAAAAGTAAACGTTATAATCGAAACAAAAAAAAAAATACAAACGTACACATTTAACTGTGCAATGAATTTCCTTATTTTGTTATGAATATATTTGCATTTAAAAAATGTTCAGCACTGAAAATGCAATAGTATTGTATTAAATGTTTTTATTATTCTCTCCAAAAAAAAGAGTGCTGCCTACAATTTATTACATTTCAGCAGTGAAGTTTTCATAGTTTATTGCAGCTTATTATTAAAACAAATCATGTTAAACAAACACTTCTTACATTTAATATTACTAATAATGAAAACATCACAAATAAAAAACTGATAGCAGAACGTTTAAAATCCAATAAATATTATCAAAATAAATATCAATAAATTATAATAATATTATGATCAAAGAAAATATAATTTTATAAATATTTATATAAAAATTAATTATATATGTGTGTGAAAAAGCAAATGAATATATAAAATGTGAAATAACGAAAGTATTTGAATACATGAATAAATATGCTAAAAGTTGATAATAATTGGCAATCTATCCAAAAAAGGGAGCTAGTTTTTGCTAGATCGTACAATTTTTTTTTTAACCACTATTCACATTTGAACTTTTAGAGATGTGTATATAAATAATTCAAATTAGATATTTTGAGTTTCATATTAAGATTAAAAAAATATAAAAAATAAAATTCATTAAAGTATTAGATTTCTTTTGCATTAAAAATAAGGTCAATTACACTTTATTAATAATTAACCCTCTTATCACAGCACTTAAATTCTTATCAGGCAAGTATTTTTTTTTGTTAAACGATACATTTTAAACAAATATTAAAGCAGTTAATATATATTATGATGTTATTAATATGACAAGCTAGATTAATAAATATTATTTAATAGTTATTATGATAATTTTATAATAAAAACTGTCACTTAATAAGATAACCACAATTAATAGCTGATCCCTTCCTAAAGTTTAAATTAAATTTCAAAACTTATAAATCCTTATTTTAAATTATCAACTTTGAGATAGATTTTATTCTTTAAAAGCAAATTCCTATTCATCTTTATTTCTAACTTTCTGATTTAAAAAATACTATAATTAAAAAAAAAATTTTAATTAAACATTTACTTTCACTTGTGCCTAATTATTTCTTTTCTATTGGAAGTTCTTGAAACTATATCCATTTGTAAAATAAAATTAATTTTATTTTCTGTTTAAGTTTTAATATTCTCAACAATGATATTTTTATATATATCTTTCTTAAAATTCAAACTTTTTAATTTTAGCTACTGAGACTAAGATTACTTTTCTCTATTTATAAGAATATAACTATGAAAGCTTAATTTGAATCTAGAAGTGGATTATCTAAAAAGAATATTGCTAATATTTTAGTTATATAATTTTTATAAGTAAGACTAATTAAATCTTTCTTTGAATATATATATATATATATATCACATACTCTATTAGCAAAACACAGATGAATTAATTTATTCAATTAAAATTAAATTTCTTGAAAACATATATTGAGTTTATATAAAATATATGTATAAAATATAAAATTATTCTAGAAAATGATTTTTAACATTTTGAATTACTATTAGCAAGAAAAAAATATAATTTTATAACTAAAAAAATCTTTTCATTATTATTTATTTTGTCTTATATTATTTCAATAATAATAGTAATAAATAAAAAATTATAAAAACAAATTTATGGAAAGCATTTTCAATATAAAAAAAATTATCACCAAACAGATCTTGTGAGATTTTTGTCGTATGGAAATTTTCATTTTAATATTTAAATTATTATATCATACTTTTTCAATTTTTTGTTGAAATTTGAACTTATTATCTAAATTAATACATATTATAAAAATAACCCAAAATTTAGACTATTTATTTATAGTCTAAATCAAGATAATACTAACTATATACATAACTATCATATAGTAAACATACATAAAATATATAAATCAATTAATACATATATGTGCGTTTATTTGCATTAAAAATATCTAATAATATTTTCTATATAACCAAAGAATATAAAAAATTAAAGTGAAATATTTTATATATATTAACTAATAGAATCTAATCCATTTCTACACAAAATTTGGTCTTATAGAATATAATTTTCAGTTGCTTTCCTTATATTTTATTTATTTTATTTATTATTAATTTAATCAAAAATCATATGTATCATTATAAGTCAAATTGCAAATATTTTGCAACAAATTTATCTATTTTTATTATATAAGATTTATTAAGATTACAATCTTGTCAAAACATAAATTAATAACAAAGTAGAAGTATAAAAATATTTTACAAACAGTACTTATTAAATGTAATTAAAAAATTAGAAAAATATTTAAATAAACAATTAATTTTTTACCAGTAATTTTATTTAATGTAATATCTACTTTTTCAGTATATAAATTCTCCTTTATAATTCTTTTTTTTTACTTATTCTTATTGAAATTAACACGGTTTTTTTGGTGTATATATATATGGGTATAGTTTATAAGTATTAGGTAATGAATAAAATATTACTTATCACATAAAACTGGTAAAAAATATATAAAAAATTATTTAAAAAAAATTTTTTTAATGGAGTTTATATATTTAATGAGCAAAAGTTGCATTAATTAAAGTTAGTAAAAATAATTAATTTTTGACCTTCTGTTTAAAGATTTAAAAAAAATTTTAAATCACATTCAATGAATACTATTTTTTAATATTTTTAATTTTCCAATTCTTTATCTATAATGTTCTGAAAAGATTGCAATTTTAATTAATATTGTTTAGTAAAAAGAGTATTTATGTTACAGAATATTTATAATGTTTCTGAATCCTAACTAGAATCTAAGCATCTTCACATGAGATATATATAATAACAAATATTTTCACAGACTTAAAATATAAATATTGATATGGGGAATTTATATATATTAACAGCTTCAATGGTCGTAGCATGATAGCCACTAGTAGCAGCTGATTTGTTGAACTTATGGTTTCTTTTTAAAATTGCGGGAAAACTATAAGCATGATGTTTACAAAAATTCCAGAATTCTTTACTATTTGAGTTCCTTTTTTAAATGGCATATTGCGTGTTATAATCAGACAAAATTAGGATTTGAATAAATTGGATTTATATAGAATATATGGTTGTTAGTTTAAATGTAATCAAATTAGAGAGGAGATAGTTTTAAAATAGCTAAATGATTCCTAGATCTTGAAAAAAATAATAAAATAATATTAAATAAAAATTCAAATAAGATTAAATAATATTTGTGTGGCAATTTTGAAAAAATAATATAAATATATTAAATTTAAATATAAATTATTAACTTGAACTAATTTAAAATTAATAAGTGAAGGTATATGTCAAGAATGCAATATTATAGACAAATTTTATGAAGTAAAAATTAAATCATAAAATAAATGTGTTTGATATTTGGAAAATGTAAATTTTTACTATAAAAATTAAAAAGAAATTAATTCATTGTAACTGTTTAAATATGGTGTGGGGTCTTTAATGTTTTTGCCAAAAAGAATAATTGTTTTATCAATCACAAATTTATTTCTAAATATTTTTAAGCCTGATTAACTCACACACACACACACATATATATATATTGTTAAAAGGTTGCCTTGACAAGAGTTTGAAATTGTTGACTGTTATTGATATTGGGATTGCTAACTGTTGACTGGTTTTGATATATACATATATATCAGGCAAGCATGAAATTTCTTTCATTGTTAATCTTACCAATGATGATTTAAATAGTAATATATAATAAATAAGAATTTACAGTCCTAAATATTTTATATAATGTTTTGAGATTAAATCATTGCAAATGTTATATTCTTGAGTTTCAACGCATAACACATTTGTCTTCTTCCTCCTTCATATATCTGGAGGACTGTCAAATCATTACATAAAACATTTAGCACTATAAAAATTTCTTATTTACTACATAATATTATTGTTTAAATGTGAATCAAGTTTAAAAATATTTAGAAATAAATTTGTGATAACAATAATAGTATATATATATATACAAATAAAATATCCATGAATTAAAAACTATTGTCATAACAATTTATTATTTTTATTGTTATATATATATATAATTTTGAACTTTTGTTATTATTATAAATAATTTACAAACCAATGAAAAATTGGTAACAAAATAAAAAATCTCTAAAAATAAAAAGTAAAAACATTGAACAATTAGAAAATTAAAATCGAATATCTATCCATAAAAAAGCAGAGTATTTTAGGGATTAAGTTTGCAATAAAATTTTACATTCTCAATTTAAGATTAAGATAGATGATGTATTTAATATCTTTAAAAACCAATGAAAATCTAATATACATGGGTCTCATTTTATGTGGTAGATAGGTTCCTCAGAAAATGCATACAAAAAAAATTGCACAAAAATAGACTTAACTTACCTTGAAAAATGGGGGATACATACTGTAATTTTCCAAAAATCGCATAAAAGCAAAGCAACAATGTAAAATCACTTTAAAATTCACATAAAAATAATAAGAAAATAAAATATGACTAATAAAAAATTTCAAATTTGAAAAAAATTGATAAAAGACAAACTTTTTTTACTTTTTTTATTAACTACAGTAATTAATTTTATTCAAAAAAAAAATTTTTATGCATAATTTACATTTTTTTCATACATGTACTGTATTATACTTAGTATTGCTATTTGAGACATCAGATTCATCATGATGTGATATGAGGTACTGTAGCTTCTCCTTAAACTAAGTCAAGAGGAAATACAACTAAAATGTTTTCCAATCGCTACTGATGTTTCCCATTTCACTAAGCGATCTAAAATTGAAATTTTTGTTTCCAAATAAATTCATTTTCTTGGGTGTTTTTTTTTTCTCCCCGTTAGAGTAAACTAAAAATTTTAAATAAAAATAAGAACTTAGACTTACGATAATAAAAAGACACCGACTCACCATTGTTGGGCAAAATTTAATTAAAACTAACAATTAAAATTAAATTTTTATTTTTGTCTTTAATTTTTTCATTTTCAATTCCATTTAAAAATCAAATTTCATCGTTTCATATCATCTCATTACGTAATTTTTAAATTTTTAATTACAATTAAAAACCAGATTTTAATTGTCAAATTTAATTGTGCCCTCCACTGTTACTCACCTTTTAAAAATAATCTTGTGGACACTAAATGATTAATTGATTATATACTTGTTTTATAAAAAGCAAAAATTGAACGTGATTTAAAATGCAAAAACAACAACATACATCGTATAGGCATCTATAACGTTTGAACAGATTTACATTATAATCTTGTAAAATTTATTACTTGCAGACACTAAATGATTAATTAATTACGTACTCTTTTTATAAAAAGCAAAAATAGAATGTGATTTAAAATGCAAAAACAACAAACATAGTATTTTTCATCTATAACGTTTGAACAGATTTACATTATAGTCTTGTAAAATTTAATGTGTGTATATAAAATAGGGAAAATTCTGTTTTAAGTGAATTATGAACTTCTTTATTACATAAAATCTATTACAGTATTATTATATAGCGTTGAAAATATTGAAATTATTAGATGGAAGTCGAACTCCGATAATGCACTATTGCTTTAAATATGACGTGAGCGCGCGAAATATATAATATTTAAAGTAATAGCGCATTATCGGACCTCGACTTCTGATCTAATAATTTTTATGACATAAAAGAAAACCGCATACAAAGATATTAAGAAGAATCATGAATCACATTAAATAAATCTGCATAAAATGAGACCCGGGTGTAGTATTATAAGACATGTAACAGGTCACAACTCTCCAACCACTTTATATATCTTAGAAAGTATCTTATGAAAATTAACATTTTTAAAATTATCAAAAAAAAAATTGAACTTGTAATTTAATAATAAAAAAAAGTATACATTTGTTTGGAATTCAAATATAGAACATTTTCATGAGCTGTGAACAAAAACACTATAAAGATTTTCTATATCATAAACTTGAATCTGTCTCCCATTATCATTAAATTTGCATTCATCATTAAAGACAGTTCACTAAAGAATATTTTATCTTCACAAAAATCTTTCTCCTAGGTTAACTGATTATTGAAAATTACATATATCAAATTACATTTGCAAATATTTTTTACCATTCCTCACATATTTCATTGTAAAACATCAAGTTCATTAACAATATGGCACTACTGATTCTCTGACAATGCCATAAAAAGAATTATCTCACAATCTTTATCGTTTTATTATTTTAGTTTTACTATTATTACCAGAGTAGGTGAAACATCTGAACATTTCGTTTTGGGAAGGTAATTCAATAAGAAGTTGAAAATATTATTAGTATCTGTCTCTTTATTTGATTGCCTCAAACTAAATACAACATGTTTTTCTCTGCTTGAATAAAGTACAATGTGCAATGGTATAAATTGACAACAAAATAAAAAATGTAATAATCTTTAAAGTTCTATTAAAGGTTGCATTAGAGCTAATTTGTCAAAATAAATGTTTACAGATAAAACAGAAGATGACTGCAGATACCACAAGCATAAAAATTATACTCAAAATCAACTGATTTAAAATTTTAATAATTATCAAATATCAGATACAAAGCAAAAAGTTTATGTTGATAGAAGTGAAGAAATAAAAGAAAAATTAGATAAATCATTTAGGAAAGCAAACCATTCTATATACTAGAGAAAAACTGTTAGCACAATATGAAAAAATCTCTAAAAATAAAACAACAATAAATACATCAAACAGTTAAAAAATTAAAATATACTACGAAAAAATAACATCTAGTTAATTATATTTAAATCTTACATAGTTGTGAATTTAAAATCATGACTATTTCCATATACTGTTGTTTGTTCTGTCCAGTTTAATTAAATATTATTAAATCCATGAGTACCATTTGGTAGATTAGACAAAAATATAAAGTAAATGTTACTTCTGAAAAAGTAAATCCTATACCTTTATCTAATATATCATAAAATTATAAGCATAATTCAATATCAATACAGTTACTGAAATCAACAAACCATTCATTTTTTTACAAAATTTGCGCTAAGAAATTCTGACCTTATTCAAATTAATATTATCATGAAGATGTGATTGATGTGCTATAATATATTAAAGAAATTGACATAAATAAAATCCCAATGATAACAGTTGCAGTTTTGCTGCAAAAGCATAAAGGATCCGATTTGTATACATTTGAACATATAAAAACACAATTATCAAATTACTCATATTCAAAAGCAGAGAATTATTTTCACAATGCGTTAATTAGGTATACCCCGAAAACATTATAAAAAAATTCTTCAAAACCAGCATTGATAATTTTTAGCATAAAAATTAAGTGAAGTTTATTATTATTTAAAAAAACAATTTTTAACAGAAACTAATTAATATACATAGGATATAAAATAAACTATTTTCTCTTTCAAACACTTTTTATAAATTTTTAACTGCAATATAATATTAATGAAATTTTTAAAAAAATCATATAATTTTCATATCTGAAAACTAATCTTACTTTCATATTTATTTGAAAATATTTTATAATCTTAGAAGTTCCATATGGTTGTTTTTTGTTTTTTTAAAAAAAAAAACACATTTATTTCCTTTTATCAAATGATGATTTAATAATATAAGTATTACTACAAAAAGATAAAAATATTTTTATTTTTTACAAATTATATAATATATTAATTTTATCAAATATGAGTTGGAAAAATACTATAATAAATATAAGTATTAATACATCTATACTAATATTAAATATATATCATAGATCATATTGTAGTGAAACACCTCCATTAGTTTTCAGGAGATTGGAAGGAAAAACATATACATGGAAAAATGTTAATAGTCAAAAATCAATAAATATGCTAGGAACAATTTAATGATTATTATTCAATGAAATATATGCATGTACAACTTAATCGATAGCTTTAACTACAACACAAATATTATAATTCAAGAATTCCACATCTACTATTTCAATATATATATATATTTGACGAGTCAAATAATTCAAGAATTCCACATCTACTATTTCAATATATATATATATTTGACGAGTCAAAGAAACATTGGATATAGTTTCTAAACATAATTTACAAAATCATATCACATTAGCCAAACATTGTCCCAATAATACTTATTTTACTTGCAATAATCAATTCTACAAACAAATAATTGAAACCCCAGAGAAACCCCAATGGGATCTCCCATCTCCAATGTTTTGCCAATTTATTCATATAAGAATTTGAAATACAAGCTTTAACTTCAGCATTATACAAAAACATCTAACTGGCTCAGATATATTGATGACACATTTGTAATTTGGTCATTTGGAGATGAAAAACTAAATGACTTCTTTACTCATATTAACAACATATCTTCCACAAATCAAATTCACTTTAAGAAATGGAAAAAGATGGAAAACTCCAGTTTTTTGATATTCTGTTTCTAAAGCAAACAACACCTTATCCTTTATATAAAGAAAATCTACACATACTTATAGATAACTAAAGCATTATCACATCATCATCCAACTCAAATCTTCTCTGTAGCCAAATCACTTTTTATAAGAGCATTTTTACTTCCAAATACATTTGAATTAAGAAAAGAAATCAATCATATATGTGAAGTCTTTTTAATGAATGGGTACAATACCACTACTATAAACAAAGCCCCACAAAAATAAAAACAAATAAATAAATAATCCTAATAGAATATGACTTCCTTAGATAAAATTGGAAAGATATTGAAATGCTGTGACATAAAAACAATGTTCTCTGCTGAACAAAAAATAAATAATATTCTAATTAAACCTAAGATATAATTCCTCTAGAAATCCAAGGAGTCTATGAAATCCTATGTATCAGGTGCCCAACTATATACAGAAAGAAAAGAATTGACATATAAATGCTAGAAGAGATGAACACATTAATGCTGTAAAAATTTTCTCAACATCTTCAGCATTTGCTCTCCATGTTTTAGATACTGGCCACTGCATAGACATTCCAAATACCAAAATCATATCTACATGCAATAACTATGATCAAAGAGAATTTAGAAAAGCTATGAAAAATTTTAAAAACAAAAACTGCATTAATAAATGTAATGAAACAATAAAATTTACCAACTATTTGGAAAAGTTTCTTCTCACAAATAAATATAAAAATTACTGCTAAATGTAAATCAGACTATTCACCATCCATGTGATATAACAACCACATGAACCAATTCTATATACTATGTCCATGTAATTATTACTTTATATATTTTTCACACAATTGAGGATAAATACCTTATCAAAATATTCCGTAAGAAATTTATTTTATTCCAATAAACATGGTTAGTTCCAAAAACTTGCTACATAAATCAACTTTCACCAGTGAACATATTCATTTCAATATATATATATATATATATGTGTGTGTGGGTGGGTGTGCGTGTCATTTAATATCAAAGTAAATTGCATGTAATGTTTTAAAACTTAATATTACTATTGATTATAGTGGCTAGACATTTGTGGGAAGATTGCATGGCTTTTGTATTTATGGTTATAACAATTTTGATTTAAACTTTACAAATAAAAAAATATAAATGAAAATTTATTTAAAGTCATGGTTGGTGGCCTAGTGGTTAGCATAGCTGCTTTCAAAGCAGTGGGCCCGGGTTCACTTTCCGGTCAACGCATTTGACATACGATAATATATATATATATTTGAAAAAAATTAAAATATTAATTAATTTTGAAAAAAAAACTTTACACTTTAATTCAAAGCATAATCTTTCACAATCTAGAATATTTTATGGTCATTATTATTATGCTGCACATATCTAATGTGCATTAAAAATACAATGTAATGTAATGTAGTGATCTATGCTTCATGCAACTTGACAAAGTTTTGAAAAACTTCATGTTCAGCATCTTCTATATTTTCTTTCTTTCAATTAATAAAATAAAAATAATTATGTAATAAGAACAAGATAATAATGCAAATATAATATAATAAAATAGGGTAACAGATGAAACTATGATATACATCAGTATGCCAAGAGATATTGGCAATAAATTCAAAAGTGCACACTTACAAACACGACTGTTGACAGCAAAATTGCAAGACTTTACTTAGTTAAAAAAAAAAAAGAGAGAGAGAGAGAGCAAAGAATGATATATTTGATTCAAAATTCAAATTAAATCTATCCAGATGGACAAATGTGCCAGGATTGTGACTTATCAATTAACAATCTTATCAAATTGTAGTCTAACAAAAGATTAACATTATTTATATTAGACAAGCCCTGAGCCAAAACCAGGAAACAAAGTATGTAAAAAATGAAGGTAATGAGAATGATGCAATGACATTTTTCTCTGTGTGTGTGTGCATGTGTGTGTAAAAATACAAAGTACCTCGTGTAGTCAAATTACCAGTATGATTCACATTTTACATTTTTGTTTTATTATTTAACAATTAATTATTTGATGAATAGTCAAGCATTGGTGGTCGAGAGGTCAGCGACAGCTGCTTTACAATCAGTTGTCCCGGGTTAGCGGGTTCGCTTCCTGTCTGATGGTATGACACATGAGAAAAAAATTATTGACGAATAAACTTGAAACAATCAATTACAAAAAAAAAAATACTATTGTTATTTTAAAATAGCTTATAACTATTATATAATTACAAGTTCTTTGTCTTTAATAGTAAATAATGGTTTATTATAAAAGAATTATATAACATTTGATTTTATTTCCAAGCGCATAAATAGTATGTAATTAAACAGTATGGATTTTTCATCCTAACACATGCGCTGTACTGTTTTTTTTTTTTAAAAAATCTCAATGAGATCTTGTTGAGTATTGAGTAAATATTGTGTCTTAGTTCGAGAGTTTCCTCAATACTCCACAAAATATTATTGAGATATTATTTATATATAAAAAAAAAACAATACAGTGCATGAGGTAGGATGAAAAATTCCTACTGTTTGATTGTAAAAGAATTATTGTTTAAGAAATCAAAATGTTTGATTTTTTTTTTATATAAAAGAAACTTTATTAATAACAAATTATATACAAGTATTAAAATATATGAAGGAGAAAAAAGAAATTGCATGACATATGGTACATAGTTTATAAAAAATATAATTATTACGATTATTACAATTTTATTTACCATTGTCAAACTCACACTATTCACAACTTTGACATTATCCACCTCAGATAAAACAATAATGATTATTACTAATCATTTTCTAAACTAGAGATTATCTCTAGCACAGATATAAACTTTAAACTTCAGTTAAAGATTAATATATCTGATTAATATTTGAGGGAAGATGAAAATGATTATATTTTTATGCAGATGAATGTATAATTTATATGTTTTATATTAATTTAAAGTAATATACAACTAATAAAAATATTATTCTGCCAAATTTTGCTCATAGTACTTGCATATAAATGTGTATTATACTATTTTTTAAGAACATTGTATTTTTGTGTTCAAAAATTACAGAGCAGCGAGCAAGCCACATGGTTTTAAGAGTATGAATAAATTATGGCACTAAAAGGATAAAAAAATCCTATTTTTCTCAAGCAATTTCTTAAGATTAATTATTTGCTTGTGAAAAACAAGGTGCTGCAAGGATGAGAAATATGGATAGCTTTAAAAAATGAGTATCATATCTTGAAGATGATTATTACACAAGATACATGAAGAATCCATATTTAATTTAAAATGGTTAATGAGAAAATTTTTGATATGAATTGGGCCAAGTAATAAGTCAGATAACATTTCAACTATGACTAAGGAAAACACATTTTGGAATCAGATTAATGCTTTGGAAATTGAAAGTTTTGACCATAGATGACTTTTAGAACATATACTTTTTTTCAAATTTTTAAAAGATACACCAAACAAAGACTTGATAGCATGATCAGTAAAAATTGAATAATGGTAGTGGAATAAGCAATGGTATAAGTAGAGCAGCAGCTTTCAGAATTGGGCTAACTAAGGTTGTGATGTATATTTTAGCTCTGTTTACATAAGACAAATTAATAAGGACAAATTAGTTTAAGACCACCTTTATAAATAGAAGCACAAGCACTTGTATTTGCTAGAAGATGTGATGATGATCTCCTGATGTATGATTTTATTGTGGACAGGATATTTTTAATAGTCCTGAGAGAAGTATCCATGGACTATAGTAAGTATATTAATCAGAACAGCTTTAATTATATGGACATTTACTAGAAGATGAAGCAAGTTTGGGCTAAAAGTATTTATTTTTATAGTGAACTTGCTGATGATAAGATAATTTAGATGATAACTTAATTGTATTTTAGATATGATTTATTGGAATTCCAAGAAAAGATGAGTATGTATCTGTGAAGAATGAAGGAAGATGGTTACTTGTACCTATCTGCCATATAGATGACTTACAAGCTTAAAAATTTTAAATGACTGTAAACCATGAAAAGTATAAGATGTGTATTGATTTATTTTTTAAAAATTTAATATTTTCCATCTCTTATTGTATCAAAAAAATTGATTCTGCAGTGTAAAATAAAGTTTTCAATTAATATTTAATAAGAAAAATGAATGCTCAGAAATAATTTACTGAATATCATATGATCACCATTTCTTATGCTTGCACAAGCTATTAAAACAGGCAAAACATCCCATACAATAGTGCCACTCAGTGGAAGCCTGGATTGAAAATATTATTGTGTTTTCAATTTCAGATTCATAGTTTTGTAGATAAGTAGAGATAAAAAGGTGGCAGCTGAAGGGTTGCATAAGATCCTAAGATCTACATGCAGTGCTCTCAGATCCAAGGCTCCTCACTGATGAATGCCACAAGCTAGAAACTAGTTAGGGGATATTGGATGAGTGGGCACTAGATAAGGATTTTATGCACAAACCTTTTTGCATCCATTGTTTACTCTGGCTTGCACTGAGTGGCACTACTGTATGGAGAGTTTTGCCTGTTTTAATTTACTGAATCCTGATAGTTTATTTATTTTGAGATTAAACTTAAAAGTAGATAATAGAAAAAAAAATTTAATGAACAAACAATACTCTCATTAAAATTAAAAACATTTGTACTGATACCTCTCAACACCAATAAATTATTCCATATAATCATTTACTAAGTAAAGATAATAATGATAAAAAAATTCTTATGTCATTTGTGAAAAAAAGTCTTAAAAATGAAAAGAGGGAAAATGTGCTTTAATTTCTATATAAAGTCAATTTAGTTATATAAATTACTAATACAGAATTTTTTTTAAAAAAATTAAAGCAAATTATAGATAAAAATGATATGAATTAATTTTAATAAAAGAAATCCTGCTGTTTTGTTCAGCTTCTCTTCTGTATGAAGTTCATTTATCAAAACAATTAGCTGACAGATATGCTGAAGTTTTAAATTACCAACTTTCTAATTGGCGTATGGGTCTTGAATATTGATAACACTGAGAAGATTATTAACAAACTTGTCAACTAAATTAATAATCACTTTGCTGCAATTATATATGCTAACAGATAAGTAATAATATTAAACTACAAATAATACATTTAATAAAGTTGGTGTTAAATATAATGAGTTTCAACTAAACTGCTGTTCTTCAAATGTACTTCACCAAGATCAAATATCAGTTAAAAGTTTTATTAATGAAAGTCTTTATTACAAAATGAAAACAAGGCTGTTAGCAGAAACATATTTTACATAAAAATTTCAAAATATGTATTCATAAATAAAAGTAGTTTAAGCAGTTTGTTTTATGTAATTATTTCACATAATATTTATTAATTTTCTAGGCACATTATAAATTTACATGTGTTATATACTAAAAATGCATTTCAATTATTTGACAAAGGCGACAAATAATGAAAAATATTTTTTTTATTATTGGTGGTCATTTGCTAATATTTTCCAACATAATCCTTTAGAAAATATTGGTATATCATTTTAAGCTCCTTTATTCCTTAATTCTTTCTTGATTTCTTCTCTGCATTTTTGAAATATCCTTTGTATATATGTAGAGATCTTTTCTTCTTCTTCTAGTTATACTTTTTTACTCTTTCCTCAATTTCTTAAAAATCTCTTTTATCTTCAAAATGTCTTCATGACTTTTCTGAAGTTTACTAATAATCTCTTTAAATGCTTTTTTTTTAGTTCCTAGACTTATTACATCTTCTTATTTTGCTCCTCTTTACCAAATTTCATCTTCTTCATTCATTCTATGATTTCTGTTTTTTGATATCATTTACATTATAATATATCTTGTTATTTATACCTTGTATATATTTATTCATTTTTGAGTATTTTTTTCAAGTTTATTCTTTATATTTTGCTACACTCTCATCATTATTATTCTGTGTTCATTGCTATTCATAATTTTTATTTATCAGTGTTTCAAATATTTTTATTCTTCTACCTCTTTTATTATTTGTCATCCTTAAGTATTGATCTTTTCTATGATTTATGTTTCTTAGGTTACCATCTATTCTGGCTTTTGTATTTCTAATTTCTTGGTTATAGCTCTAAAGAATCATTTATTATTATTCAAAACAGGATTATTTCTCTCTACATTATCTTTTATTTGAATTTTTTACTACAACTTTAAGTTTGAATTGGACTTTTCTTTTTTCATTCAATTCTTTACTTTACTATAGTTTTACTTTGCCCGTTTAATTTAATTTAGGTTGCTCCATCCTGATTACATTGATTCACCCTTTTTAAATATACCCAATTGCTTATTTCATTCTGAGGGTAAAATATATATTTTTGTAATTGATCCAATCTGTGATAATCAACATTGTAAGAATTTGTCAGACACTTGTTCTAATTAGGCCACACAGTGAAAAATTAATAAATACATACCTTAACATGAATCCCAAGTAAATTATTCTAATGTTAATAGCCACCACATTGAAATGCCAAAAATATGTTTAAGATTATTTAGTGAATTAATATAATATGTAAATGAGAAAAAAATTATGCAGTCCTAAAACTAAGTGTGGAAACCATTTTGTCATGTTATTTTATTAAACTAATTGAGAATAAGATCATATTAGTCTTAATAATCATTACAGCATCAATATGCCTGAAATAATATCAAGTCAATATAAAAGGAAGATTATTCTATAGAGTCAACTTTGATTTTTAGGATGAGTGAAGGTATGAATCAATGGATGCTACTTTCTAAAAAAAATAACTATCTCTACAATTTCCCATCTTGGTTCATCATTAATATCCAGATTAACTAACTAGATGTTAAGCATTAGGACTAAATTAATGATCACACATGCACTGTGTAATTTCTACATCAAAAATAATGTATATACACTAGAGATAGAATACTTTATTAAAAATAAATATTAGACTTTTAGTCCCATAATTCATTAATATAAACCTATCATTGATGTTATAAATAATTATAACTTTTCTCTCTGATAATCTCTTTCAATCAGTTGACTGTAGAAATATTAATTTAAAAAAGGCTTCACACCTTTTTAATTATTAATAATGATAAAATTTTAATTCTATCTAAAATACTGAGATGTCATGAGCTATTAGTGTCAGTGATCTAAAAACAGTCCAAAATATACTCATTCTATGCAGAGATGAAAGGACATTTGGTTTCTGCTTATAAAGTAAAACCAGAAAAATAAGTTTATACTTAATTTCTTTATATGCTTCTTTATTTTTTGAGACATTATTAGATATTTATTTCTTAATAAGTACATGATGATGTCAAATATAAAATAGCACCCATAACAATTCTTTGTTATTTTTATTACCTTTTTAAACAATATTAAACATTGAATTTTAATATTTCAAAGCATGTTCTTGTTATTTGAACATATGCTGTAACAAAATTGGCTAACTATTTACTTTTATGACCATATTTCAGGCATTACTAAAATTAATTTGAGAGTATTGTAAATATATTAAAGAGAATGTATGCAATAAATGGCTCACACTATATATGATTGTATGAATTATGACATATTTGAGATAATTTGGTCTAATTTTAAAATGTACATTCAAAATGATGATATGAATTACAAGGGTTTTTAACAATAATTTTTCATGAATGTATATTAAAAAAAATTATAAAACAAAGATGTAGAGAATTAAAATATATTTATTAAATAATGTTTACTTTTTTTGAAAAACAAAAAAAACAAAGAACTTTATTAAGGCTTGTGGTTCCAACAGTGAAACATGATAGTGATTAATATAAAGTTTGATCATATGTGCAAGATGTAGCAACAGTCTGAAGAGCATTCTCTATCCAAGATTAGCAGCCAGTGGGTAATATGAAAAGATACCATGTTTCCATGTGAATGTCAGGAGGAGCCAGTGGCCTTGTATCTCTGTTTGAGTCTTCTGATAATATTTAAAAGTAAATTAGTAGGATTTTCTATTGATTGATCAAATGTCAGTTTACATCTCATCAACCAAATACTATACAAAAGGAATTGATGGAAAGAAGCATCTCCCTATATTTTCTGCATAGGTATACATTCAGTGACCATTGGCTTTAGAAATGTATGTGATAAAGTTTCTGAGAATTTGCAGTCTTTCATATTGAAATAAGACATGAATTGTGGTCTATTCACATTTAAGGCAAAGGAGTCTATGTTAGAGTATATTCTTCTATAAGTAAGAAAGTGATTAGTAGGGAGGGCATCTATGTTTAATTTGATAATAAAATCAAGAAACTTGGATTCAAGGTTCAGTGTCAGAATTTGATAATGATTTTTTTATTTGTGATTTGTAGAATACTGGGTGAGGCTGCTATGTTTTGATTTATTTGTTTGTAGGCCTCCCAATAAGAGATCTTTTGCATAAAAATGTGATTTGAAATTTGAATGTGGTAGCTGATTTGTGATATTAATAATTGAATCCATGATCATTTAATAGGTGGAGAGTGGTCAGTGGAAAAAATGGGGATGATGCTTTCTAAACTAGTGTAGCATATGATAAGTCTGTATGTGTTGAAGGCTTTTTAGTATGAAAATGTGGCAATGGAGTGTAAGGACATCCCATTATGGGTAGTTGGTTTTGCATGTTTTTCATACTGATAGTGACCGTATTTCTCCCACAAAGTAGTGAGAACATAAGGTGCTAATTTTCCTTTGAAATCTTTTGGTAAATTGAATTCCAGGAAGAAAGTAATTGATCCTGGGATATATTAACATGTTCAGCAATGCAGCTTTAGCATGGATAGATAAATACACTCTGGAAAGTGAACTGGTTATTTTTTGGGTGGTAGATAAGATTGAATCTTGTATTTTTTCCTCTCATTGCAGAAGCAGATTCCGAGATTAGAAATCCCAGGAATTTTGGGGGATAAGCCATGAAACACAATATTATCTTGTGACCTGTCAGAAGTTTCCAGGTAGATGATTTATTCAGGTTAATTTCAAGTCCATAATACTCTGTATATTTTTTATTTTAATTATTATATTTTTATAATATATCAAAATGCATTAATTCAATGCACTATTTTTAATATTAATTTGTAAAAATAAATTGAAGAAATAATGTATACAATATAGATGTTTCTTCATGCAACATATATACATATCTATGTGAAAGTGTGTTTAAATTGACCCATTTCAATTAAATATTATATTTTCTTTTTCCATCTTTATAAATGTCATTATTATAAATAAATACCTGCAAACAAATTATTAATATTTATTTTTTGTTAGAAAAAAAAAGACTCTTGGGTAATTGAAATGACCTAGGTCTGAGATTCAGTGGGATGATTAGAGAATAAAGTTTCAAAAAAACAACTTGTTAATAATGATCAATAAATATATTTATATCTCATTTTATTTACGTAGGTATTTTTGGAATATTAAAAATGTTTTAATTTTAAAATTAACAAACCAAAATGCACAATTTATGAAGAAATTTAAAATAAATTTTAACAAGTTTAAATTCTTTATTTATTTATTTTTTTAAAAGTTAATTACTAAATTTTCATAGTACTATTGTTTTTGTTATATATTAGCTGGATGGAGCAATTAATATTTTATGATACATTACACCTGGGACTCGTTTTACGCAATAGATAGGTTCCTCAGAAAACATGTGCAAATGAAATCGCGCAAAAATAGATGTAACTTACCTTGAAAAAGGGGGATACGGACTGTGATTTTTCAAAAATTGCATAATAGCAAAGCACCAACATAAAATTACTTTAAAATTGGTGAAAAAAAAAATAAGGAAATAAAATATGACTAATAAAAATTTTCAAATTTGAAAAAAATTGATACAAGACAAACCTTTTTTAACTATAATATTTAATTTTATTCAAAACAATATATTTTTATGCATAATTTACAGTAATTTACATTTTTATACACATTTTAATTATTATCGCTATTTGCGTTTGCAAACTGGTAAAAAATCAGATTCTTCACAAGAGGAAATACAACTAGCACCAATGTCACTCTCATGTTGTGTTAATGGTTTTCTGGTGACAAGGTAATTAGTAATTAATCTAACAACTAAAAATTAAATTCTTATTTTTGTCTTTAATTTTTTAATTTTCAATTTTAATTGTGCCCACTGCTATTACTCACCTTTTAAAAATAAACTTGCAGACACTAAATGATTAATAATTGATTACGTTCTTTTTTAAAAAGCAAAAACAGAATGTGATTTAAAATGCAAAATTAACATGCACAATGTTTGAACAAATTTACATTATAATCTTGTAAAATTTAATGTGTGTATACATAAAATGTGGAAATCATGATTTTAATTTCATTATTGCATAAAATCTTACTATTATAAAGCACTGAAAATATAGAAATTACTAAGAAGAAAGTTGAATTCCAATAATGTACTATTACTTTCAATATGATGTAAGTGCATGAAATTTATTATTTAAAGTAATAGCGCATTATCGGAGTTTGACTTCCAGAGAAACATGAATTGCGTAACTTCAAAATCGCGTTAAATAAATCCGCATAAAAAGAGACCCAGGTGTATTATATTATTTGAAAATTGCACCTTCAACATATGCATAAAAAATCAATATAGTATTTTCCGTAACCAACTAAATAATTATTAAATATGAAGAATATCAGACAATACTTTTTCCCATTATTTTTTAACCTAAAGACTCAAATGAAGTTTTTTTTCATTATTATTTATTTATGTTTAATACTTTCTTTTTTTAGAAAATTTAACTTTTTTACACCAATTTCATTTTTTGACTGTAAAAACAAAATAATTTTATTTTTTAATTTAAAAATGTAATTAAAGAAAAAAACATTAAAAAAGATTACTAATGTTGATGTGCATGAAACTAAAAAAGAACATTAATACTTTAAATAATAATATAAAATGCATTATAACATAAAATATTAATACCATGACATTTCATCATAATCATTTTCAACCAATATTAGACCACAATAGAATAAAATTCCTTCCAAATTTAATCCAGTTATTCTGATTGCTAGTTTCTCTTTTCCACAACATAACAACAAATTTCCTTATTTCAAGCATCCATCTCACATAATCTTGATCTAGATCTTTTGCAATCTCTTTGGAGTGAACAAAACTTAAATATCCATTTATTATATTTTCTAGCAATATATCCTGTCCAGTTTCATTAGTCACTTTATTCTTTCAATGACATCAGTAATACCTGTTTATTCTCATCAATATATTTTATTTTTGATTTATTGTTTATCATAACACATATCTCTCTGTACTTTCTTCAATAGTCTAAAATATCTGTATTGATATTCTGTTAAGCTTCTAAGTATAACCCATAATTAAGAATTAATAAAACTTTTTAAAAAACACTTTCTTATTTCCTTTAAATTAAGTTATTTCTACCAAAAACACCCCATCAAAGTTTAATTCTAAAACCAATTTCATTCATTATATTTCTGTGTTAGTAATCTGACCAAGGTAATTGTACTTCTTATTGTCTTCTAATTCATGATTTTTACTCTTCATTTTCTCATGAGAAATCCTACTTTCTTACTTTCATCTGAACAGTGCAAGTCAGAGTAATCAATGGGTGCCAGAAGGTTTATTCATAAAATCCCTATCTAGTGCCTACTCATCCAATATCCCCAGACTAGTTTCTAGCTTATGGATTTCATCAGTGAGGAGCCTTGGATCTGAGATCACTGCACCTAGATCTTAGTATGGTGATCATGTGATGTTTAGTGGTTTTTCATCTGATAATTCTTGCAACATTTGCAAAAACAACCACATCATCTGCAAACTCTAGATGACTTAAATATTCTCTATTTACTTTTATTCCTTTAACTTACCATTTTAATCCACAATTTTTTTTTGCAAAATTGCTGTAAAAATTTTTGGAAATATAGAATCTCCCTCTCATACACCTTTCTCGATGTTAATCTTCTTACTATCACCATGTAATCCTAATCATTACTGTTGCATTTTGATAAATATTCTTTAAAGTATGACAATATCCTGGGTCTACACGCTGATGAAACAATGCTATGATCACCATAAAAATGCTTATAGAATCAAATACCTTTTTATAGTCAACAAATTTAAAGCATAAGGGCAACTCATATTTATGGATATTTTATACTTTCTCTCAATACTTGTGTATGATCTATGATGTTAAAATCACTTTTAACCAGCACAAGATACAACTAGAATGTGATACTGCTATCAATTTTCAAATGGCCTAAAGTAATATTATTTTTCAAATTGAACATGTGTCTGTCTCAGTACCTTCCTAATTGTGTCTATATTTTCTAAAAATCAAATTAGTTTGAATTTATCTTGCTTAATTTAAATTTTATATCCCTATCCCCTTTGTTTTAGTGATATCTCACAGCAGTTGCTATCTAGACAGTTGCAAATTTACCATGTTTTTCATTAAATGCAAAGTCATTTATTTTGACAAATGGTCATAATGATGGTGCTATGGTCACTATATCTTTTCTTCATTATTTTGAGTCTATTTATCACCATGCACAATTTTATTTTATTGTGAAAATATTTTTAAAGTTATTAGTAACAAAAGTCTGAACATGTCAGCATTAGACAAATCTTTATAGGAAGTTACAATTTTAATTTGCATAACAAAGAAGTTAGTCCAAACCCATTTTGATCTCAATAAAAATGACAATTTCTGATTGTAAATTATTTACTCCATAAGCAAAAATAGCCTCAAATTTCACATAAAAAATTGCAATTTTCAGTAATTTGTTTACATATTAAATTTTATTTGTGCAATATTTTTGTAAAATACTTATTTTAAAACAAAAACCTATGTGACTACAATGAGATTTTATTTGAAAACATTTATTTTTAAAAAGACCAGTCATAAAAAGTTTGCTAAAGGAAAGCAGCAATTTTCACTGGGTAACAATAGCTTTTTGTCAATACCACTAAAGATTTTTTTTTACATTTTAATAACAATAAATTTAATGTTTAATTTTAACATATATTTTCTTTTTAAATAATGTTCCAATAAAATTCAAATATCAAATATTTCATCTACTAACTTTTTGAATAGATAAAATTACATCAAATTTTTCTATTTTAAAAAGGTCAAAATTAACTTTTGGAATGTCTATCATTTAAAAGCTTATGTTTGTAATAAATAATATAAAGATTATCAATATATAATATAGACAAAAAATTTAATTATAAAAATAAAATGTTCAAATATAAGGAAGAAGGAATTAAATCCTGAAATTTTTTTCTATTTTTTAAGCCAAATATAATATAAATCATTGTATTTAATGGCAGCAATAATAAAAAGCAAATTTATAACTCTCATTATAACCCCCCCATTCTTCTGCTTGTAGACTAAACAGCTATAACTTTTTTCACTTGTTTTCAAAAGATCAATATTTTTTCCTAATTTTTAAAACAAATGCTATAAAACTTATTTGAACTAATAGTAAAAATAATAAAAAGCAAATTTATAACTCATTATAAGAAAAACAATCAACTGATTATTAAAAAGCTATCAAATGAATCCAATTAAAAAAAAATAATTTCTTTATTTTGGAAATTTTATGGCTATATTTTTTTTCTATAAATAATTTAATATTTCTTATAACTAATGCTTCTAAAAATATATATTTTCCAATAATATATAAAACAAATACATATCTTAGGAGCAGTATGGTCTCAACATTATAAAACTTGCAGCCAAAGTAGGTTAAATCCAGTTTGTTTGTTTTGGTTTTTTTTGATTATTTAAAATTCATATTTATTATAAATAAGTTATGTCCATCTTAAGAGATAAAGGAGTATTTTGGAAAGAAGACGATTGTTTTGGACTATGTATAATGAATGGTCAAAGGATAAGAATTAGATTTGGGAGTAATGTGACTGATGAAGTGAATATAGAAAGTGGAGTTAGGCAAGGATGTAGTATGTCGCCTGTTCTGTTTAATATTTATTTAGAAGACATGCAGTAATAGTGTATAAAATTTGCAGATGATATGGCTCTTATCACTGAGGAGGAAAAGGGTCTTCAGAATATGTTGAATGTATTGGAAGAAAGATGTATGGCATATGGACTGAAGATTAATATTGAAAAGACTAAGTGTTTATGGATAGGGAGAGAAGCAAAAAGATGGCAAATTGAAATCCATGATGACACGGTTTAACAGGTGAAGATATTTAGATATTTGAGTAGTTGGTTGAGTGAGGATGAAAAAAGTGAAGATGAAGTTAAAAGAAGAATAGCATTGGCAAAAGAGTCATTTGCAAAGAGAAAGAAAATATTTTGTGGACCTTTGGAAAGAGAATTAAGGAAGAGATTAATTAAATGTTATGTGTGGAGTGTATTAATGTATGGCTGTCAGACATGGACATTGAATAATAGAATTAAAAAATAATTGGAACCTTTGAAATGTGGACATCAAGAAGAATGAAAAAATCAGTTGGATGAGTAAAATAACAAATGAAGAAATTTTGAAAAGAGTAAATGAGGAAAGAAGACTGATTGAGAATATCAGAGACAGAAACTGGATTGGACATATATTAAGAAGAGATTATAGTTTAATGAAAGATGTTTTGAAGGAAATGGTGAGTGAAAATAAAAAGAAAGGACAGAAGAGATTGACATTATTGGATGATATAAGAGATAGGAAGACTTATGTGGAGTTGAAGAAATGGGAAAGGAAGAGAATGAAATGGAAGAATGGATAAATTTATGTTGTGACTACTCTCTGGACCAGTCTATTGGACAGAATACTATTGATTGATTAAAGTTATAATTATTTTGCTAAAAATTTTGTGGAAAATTGATAATAAAAAAAAAGATGGGCCTGTAATTTCTAATATCTTCTTTATCATCTTTCTTATATATAAACATTTATATTACATTCTTTGAATCATTTAGAACATCTGTATCACTTGGATATTCGTTTATAGATTTGTCAACATTCTTTTTCTGCTTTGGTTGCTTCTTTTAAGACATAATTAATAATTTCATCATTGATTGGTGCTTTTTCCTTCTTTGAAGACTTCTTTTCAAGTCTCAGTTCTTCATTTAACTATTTAATGGTTGTGTTAATCTCCAACCCATCAGCATAAATTTACCATAAATATGGAGTTTGCGCAGTATCAATTAATCTCAAACCCAGGAGCATTACTTCTTTCTGTCCGCCATTTTGCAAGAAAAGCAAAAGTGTACATATTTTTTTTCTACAATAAAATTTCATTTTTTAATGATTTTTTTTTTTGAAAAATGCAATTTTTAATTATTATTTTTTCTCATTTTCTTAGATTTAGTTAGAGAACAAGTTGGCTTCGGAAGAAATGAACTGATTCACCACTTATTTCAGATCAAAAGTTATGGTACATTTTCGTATCAACTGTGAGTATTGTTTTTTTTTTTTTAGTTTTTTTTTTTTTATAATAAATTTTAATTTTATAAAATACATTTTTAGGTACTGATAGATGTTATAAAGTCAGGCTAATTAGAGATAAATATAATATAGGATAAGTTCAAGTTCTTTCAATCCATCCATTCTATCTCATATAACTGATGCAAATATACACACACACATGTAAAAAGAAGAAATGATCCCAAATATACATATTTTATGCTAAACCAGCACTTATCATTTTGTCGAGATCATTATCTCCCATACATATACTTATTGCTCATATAAATTTATTTTTATGTTTATTGATTTGATTTGTTTTTATTTATTTCATTCTCATGCACCGTTCTTGCTGTAATTTTTCTTTTACTTTTCACTAAAACCAAATGCACTAAAAACAAATGTAGGGTCTGAAATGAGAAAAGCTACACATGAATTCTTCCAGTTTCAATATTTCTGCTATGAAAAATTATCTCAAGTAAGTGATGTTATATATCTCTTTTTTTCAGAATTTAATGACAGATGTGATAAAGCTGTTTATGAAAATGTCATTTTAATATTTAACTTTCAAAATTTAGAATTTGTGAACCAATGTAAAAATAAACATTTTTCAAAAGTATTAAAAGTCTTTTTTTTCTTAATTTTATTTTTAAGTCATGACTATTTTATCAGCTTTATTACATTCTTTCATATTTGCTCTTTCTAACAATATATATCTTGTTATACTAATTGCATGCAAACATAATACACACTAACAATTATAAAATTTATAAATTTTTTTAAAATACAAGATGTAATAACTATAGACAATATTTTATTTTCTTATTCTTTATTATTATACAATTCTTTATAGAACTTTCCCACACATTTCATAATATCAGCTCTTCTTTTCACAATAGTTCAATCTTTTTTCTTATTGCAAAATAACTTTTCTTTTGATACTAAGATATTGTTTTATAATTTTGAGAGTTTTATTTTCTTCTATAACTTTTCTTGTCAATTATATTTTCTTATATCATTATAAATTACTTTTCATACCATTTTATTAAACTCTAGACATTCAATTCTCCTTCATAGATCATTTTTTATATATTTTTATATTCCTTATTGTCTTCATACATCATCTTGCATCAATGGATAATTTACTGGTAAATTGTTGTTGTTTTTTTGTATCAGCTACATACTAATGAGTTTATAAAATTGGATTCAACGATTTTCTGAAATTTCAATAATATTGTTTCAAAAAAGCATTAATTCTTAGCTTAGATGTTTGTGATTAGTATAGGCAATAGGTGCTCATTCAGGTTTCTCATAATGATCATTTGGCATAATATTTACTCCCATCCCAAAGATGCCAAACACGTTAAGCCAATAAAAGTCCAAATCCAGGTTTGTACTAAGTGATCAACATTAAACACATTAAATATGATAATGATTAATTTTGTAGCAATGTATGATGAAAATTAATTAATTCTCTGCAATCTTGATAGTCTTGGATTTTGATTACTTGTGTGTTGTTTTTCAGTATGTTGATCTGGCATTTAATATTAAAATATACTTATGATAAAATTTTTGTTTAAGTAGATACACTAGCTAGCATCATCTGACTGTTTCAAAGTTAGATGTTTGGAATGAAATTAATGTAGATTAATTTTCCTCTAAGTTCAATTACTATTTGTAGAATTATAACTGAAAAGTAAAACAAATCTATCTGAAAACACATTTTTGTCCAGGTGTTTATTCTGACACTCATAGGCTAGCTTGATCTGTTTTTCAATTTGAGTCTTGTCCCTATTTTTTAGATTTCAGTCTTATTTTTCCAATAACAAATTAAATGTATTTTATTTAATCAAACTTCTTACAGAAAGAAAGAAAAATAACTATATGAATTTTATAAGTTATATATATTGTACCCTCACTTCTTGATGTATAATATAATTTGTAATACAACTAGCTCAGTTACATTATTATGCTTAATAATGATTTGCATATCTATCTTTAATATACTTTTATATTATCATATCTTAATTAAATTTATTATCAATCATCAAAATCAATATAGTTCTAGATTATATTAATTAAATAATTATATATTAAAATTATGAGACTGCGGAGTAAAGTTACAAAGTAATAAGCAGATTTACACTAAGTCAATATCTCCCAAGATACTGTCTCAATGGCATAAGAATACTACCACTACCTTATTATCTTACCATTACATCTATAGCATTCTTATGACTTTTAAATGAAATAAATTATCTTTAATAATACTAAAATAATTCCTAACTTTTAACTTAAAACATAATTAAATAATCTCAGGTTCTTCTAAGCTGTTTTAAAATAATAATAACTCATGTAAATAAGTATGATGTGGGATTTTATATCAAACTTAAATACACCTAACTTATTTTAATAATAATAAATAATACTAATCTTAGAGTGTAATTTAATCTCATCTATTTTTCTTATATAATTGATCACTAAATAAATAAATAATTATATGTATATCTTTATTTCATATGGTATATTCATTTTTAAATAGATCAACATTTTATACTTAATCATCTGTGGCATTAAACAATACTGTATTCTTATAATGTGTATTATAATCATCTTATGACCATTATAATATTTATGTTCATGTCAATCAATTCTTATAAATTGATAGTAAGCAAATATTGTATTCATTTTTTAAATAACAATAACAAATTCATTTTGTGCAAATATTATGTTTATTTCAAATCATCTGATGTCAAAATGCTGTGGTAAAAATAATGAAACTCGACACACTTTTAAAACAAATTAACAAATTTATTTACAAAAAACTTCAAATAAAATTTATTTACACTATTTACAGTTTTAGAATTTAAGAAAATAAATCAAAATAAAATAAGAAATTACAAATACAAGAAGTTTATACTGTTACTAATTCATGTGCTTAACAAGCAATTATACATTCTTCAAATACTATACTAATAATATTATAATATGTTTTCAAAAACTTAGATTTTTTAAAATAAATAGTAGTGTACTTTAATTACTACAAATAATAATATATGTCAAGACTATTTATGTAGCATGTGTAAACAATGAAACTTCACTAATTAAATAGCTACATTAATTAAGTATTACCATTTATAATGTATTATCATGTATTCACTTTATTATTAGCATTGCTTAATAGCTTTATAAAATTAATGTATCTTTGTAATGTAAAACAAATAATTAACTGTAATTATACTTTACTTAATGTAATTCCTGTTATATGTTTTATCAAATATGCATTACATATCTGTACTGTTCAAATACTATTATTTAAATCATTTATCAATTTCAAATTCATAAAGCATTACCTTAGATAAATTCTATGATTCTTTTCTGTGTAAAATCATTACTTTACTTAATATGTTATTTTAATCCTTTCTTATAATTTTATTTATAAACATCCTCTAAATTTATCTAAAACTTCCGATAAAACAAATATCAACTTTAAACAAAGTATTCATCATCCAAATTACCTATACTACATCGTTTATATTTAGTAAACTTTCAATCCAAATATAAGCTTCTATCTAAACGTAACTTAATTTATCTAATAAATAAAATAAAATAGACTTCTTTCTAAAAAAATCCCTTTCTGACTTGCAAAATAAAAATAACTACTTAGATAAATAATAAATATAACTTTAATACTGTAACATAATAAAATATCAAAATTTATTTACGAAAGAATCATATAATTATTTCTAAGCTTCTTACGTAATATTGTATCATGTTGACACTATAAATTAAAACTTATGCATATTTTAATAAAGTTCGTGGCCAATATAATGTATGTGTTTTCTTAAAATATCTATACATTCATTCCACAAAACATAATATTTGGTTGATCTAAAAAAAAAATATTAAATTCATTAAAATCATTATACAATGTTTTTACCATAATAATAATAATGTCCAATCTGCTATCCAGCATTCTTCGGAATTTGCAGCTTCATAAAATAAAAATCATTCACATTTACACTCATAAACATTCATTAGAATATTCCGTATTATATTAATTATAAAATGAATTTATGTAATTAATTATTATATTATTTTAAAGTTATTATTTAACAAATGTACCTAACCTACTTTTAATAGTTTAACAATATTTTAAATTTTATGTTAAATAAATAAAATAAAAGTTCATATTACGTATTTCCAGCGACGACTTTTGTTCTACCATAAAAGTTCTAACAAATATCCTACGTATAAAGTCAATAGAACACTATTCCTTGTTCCGTTGTATCACGTGTTTCTTGAAAGTTTATAAAAAATGATAACGTTTTTTTTTAAAAATAAAATAAGTTCCCACAAGAAAACAAAATAAAAATTAAAAATAGTTTATAAGTTCTGGATCCAGTTCTTCATAGATTATTATTTAAAATTATTATTTCTAAATTAATTTATAATTGTTGAATTATTCTCATTTACTTATTTCCATTAACTTAGCTTGGCCTGATTTGGTTTGGCCTAGACGTCCACGTATTACTTGCGCATTTTTCAAAACAATATATCTAGGTAAGAATCTATTTTTCCATCTATAACGTCCAGCGTTTTAGATTACTTCAATATAATAATTTTATTATATTACGATTTTAAATAATCATATTTATAATCTATTTGCCTTTTCAAATCGTCAATATTTAGTTTTTTAAGCACAAAGACTTAACAAGGCAGGTATTTATTAAAATTACTACTTCTTATATCTTTACCTAAGATATACATTTTATTTTTTTAAAATCTGCAAAAATACTTTCTTTCTATAGAAGTATTCATATTTCTTTTAAATATCTATTTATAATAGACAATAGTAATTTAAGCTTTTTAACACTATTTATAGTCCAAAATATTACTTTTCTCCATCTCATGGTTTTATGTACTAATCCAGCGTCTGTTATTTCTCTAGCATAAAGTTTTTGATATATTTCTCCGATACGTGATGTTTCCATGATTATTCATACGTAAATTGAGTTTCGATATTGAGAAGACCAATAGGGAATTATTAAGTTTCTACTGCATACTTATCATTTAAAAATTATAAAATTATATACAATAACACTCTTATGATTTTAACACTGATTTTAAGAGCGTTTTTTAAATTTACTTAGCTATTTTCTCAATAGCACAATCGACTTTTAAAATTTATTGTAGAGAGCCCCCCTCAACAATTGAATCCAGCTTTTATACTGCCAGAAACTCCTTATCTGATTGGTACATTTAAACAATCAAACTTTCTAGCTTATTTACATATTTACTAATACACTATTAAAATAAAATAATAACTTATTTAATATTTAACCCTTAAACCGCTAATTTTATCATTGGTTGTATCAGATAAAAATCAAATCTTTTAATTGGCCAACTCACAAACTGAAGACAAAGCCTATTGTTAAAACATATTCGCCTATAATATTAAATTCAACTCAGATACGTTTATAAAAAGTATATAATTAATTTTTAAGGTTGTGAAGACAACGAAAGTTCTTTCAAAAATAAATTGCTATTTATTTATTCTAAGATATTGAATATCGGCAACATAAAAGTTATAATGTAAACAAAAAGATCGACTTTTACGTTATAGAAAAGTAAATATTTCTTTTTATTACAACTTCAATATTTGTACTAAAATCTTCAATATTTTTCGAAAATAATTTTGTTTTTTTTATTATTCTCTCTGAAAATTATGTTTAATTTCCATAAATATTATTTAATAATAATTTAAATCGTATTCGAAATGAAAATCTCAGCGTTTTTCTTTATTTTCTTTGATCAGGCAGTTTCTTTGTTCTTTCCAGCCAATCAGAATGTCTTTTTCGGCTGAGAGCATGCTAAGAACCAATCACAAATAATGTTCCTTCTTTGTTTAGGTTTAAATGCGTTTTTTTCTATTTTTTACTTCTAAAATAAATCGGAAGATGTCACCATCGTACAGAACTTTTAAAAACGAATTCAATACGTATTTAACGAATTTTTTCGTATGAAAACGAACTGAGTTAGAGTGATTTCAGATGTCGACGAGGAGCCTCGTCGAGCGCGGGAAAAGGGTTAATATTATCACATTTTAAAAATAATTTTATCGTTTATTCAAATCTATCAAATATTCTTTCTCACTTGATTTAAATCTTAACTTTTATAAGATCATTTAAAATAAATTAAATCTTTTTAAATACGTTATATTTTTAAGACAATATTTTTAAAAATCAAATTTAATATTTTACATTAATATCTTTATTTTTTATCTCGTGATAATTCACGTATTATTTATAAATTTCACAACATAATTTTAAAATAGTTTTTTGCAACTTTATGAGAAAGCTTCCAAGCATGTGTGTGTGTATCTTTAATCAACATCTGTTTTTACAATACAAGAAACGCTTCCCATAATCTAAAAATAACTTAACAATTGCTTTTTTTAAAATAAATATTTATTTTTAAAAATAAATAAAATATTACATCAGCTTTTAAAATAATTATTTGATATGATTAAAATCAAATATTAATCTCAATTTAAGTATTTATAATTTAAAATATTTCTATTCACTTTTAACATATATTTTAAATTAAATAAATATCTTTGTCTAATTTTAACTTGTCTTTTAAATACTTTAGCTTTAAACATTTGTCATTAAATTTATTAATGCAGTATTACATCATAATCATCATCTTTTTTAAATATCTTCTCAATATCAACACAATTCACATATCAAATACCCATAGATTGCTCTAATTAAACTTATGGTAACATTACCACAAGCAAAGTCAACATCACACTTTTAAAATACTTCTTAAATTTAAAATTTTCTACTAGATTATCACAAAACTTAAATGGTGACCCATACAAAAGGGCACAATATATATAATATATGTGTTTAATTTAAACCTTACATTTATAATCATATTATCATTAGAATTTTTACATTGTCTATTAGTGAAATTTATCATGATAATTTTTGATAACTATTGGGGTTTTACTGAGATGTTTACTATATTACAAGAATATTAATATCATTTGCGTTCTTTATTACTTTTTACAATGCTTTTATAACCCTTAAGTTAAGATTTGAAAATATAAGAAGTATTGAAGAAGATTGCTGTGGCAATCGAAACTGTCAATGGTGGGTTATAAAAAGCATTGTAAAAAGTAATACAGAACATAAATGATATTAATATTATATGGATTTGGCAATGCAATAAGAAAGATAAAATGATATTACAAGAATAACTTAATTTCATAATTATAAAATACATTTTTATTTATTTCAGCTTGTACTATACAATGAGGCAATATCATCTCTGGATATCTTCCTATACATGCCCCAATATGATATTTATAAAAACAATTTAGATGTTCGCCAATCTAAAAATATCTTCAACGAGTTAACATATGTGTAGAAATAGATATATTTAAATATTTTATTGCTATTTCATATCTTTCTTATAGCCTACACAAATATCAACCAGAATAATGATTACAAGTTTTAACACCAAAATATCATCCCTACCCTTTTAAATTAAAAAATATTTTAAATTCAAATATGACTATTAAAATAAATAATACGGCTTTCTAACATCATACATCTGGAATACACTCACATAGTACTATTTATTTAATATTTTATCTTTATAATATTATTTCCTCCATCTAAATTTTGTCAATGTTTTTGCGGGAACTATATTTTAGGACTTTTTTTATATTATTTTGCTTATTGAATAAGCAATAAAGCTGAATCAATTTGTTTGATCGTATATATATACGTTTGAGTTGCTCTACTTGATTAATTCTGTATATTACACACTTATTATATACCCATCAATATGAGTATCTTTGTAGTCAAAGTAAAAAAAAAAAAAACCCGCCCTTACTTTCTCACCTAATTTTCTATAAGTTGAAGCAATTAAAGTTTATCATCTTTTTTTTTCCCATTCAAATTAAATTTAGAAGTTTCTTTTAAAAACAAAAAAACAGATTAGAGACTAAAACTTTCAGTTGCTAAGTTCTAAAAACAAATGAATTATGTTGAGTTGTTGAGGACTCTAGAACTATCGCAAATTCAATTTTAAATTTGGTGCATGTTAATTTACTTACTCCATCACCTTAACATTTTAAAATATGACTATAATTAAACTTAATTAAATAGTGTTACATAAGTAAAATGTAACTTATGCTAAAATAATACACTCTATTGGTTTTGAAAAATTGAAAAGGCCCTTCATGAATTTTTTAATAACAGTTATAAATTTAATAGTATTACATATATGTGTGTGTGTATCTTTAAACTGTAAATAATGTATAAAATTTATTATGTATAAGATTGCTTATTATTATAATAGTAATGTTTTGACTAGATGTGATCAGCCATCATCTAGTAATATAGATAACTCAATAGCAGATGGTTATGATATATATTAATAATATAGTATCCGGGTGCATCAGTGTATGATTTATTGTACTTATATATCGGATGTTGATATATTGGTACAATAACTCATATACGGATGAATTCGGATAATATATCATTTATGTCTGTAGCCCGTGAAAAATCTTGTTATATATATATAAAGTCCAAATTCTACTAAAGACAGTTGAAAATAAGCAAAAACAGAAATTATATAAATAATCCATTAAAACATTTTAAAAATAACATTTAATTTTAATCATCATCAAATTCTGGTGTAAATGATCCATTATAACTTTAGTTGAAGTATTAATAAGAGAAAGTTACTGCTTATATAATTAAAATACGTTTTTGTTTTTAGTTTAATTTTGAAGAGAGAGTATTTTATTAGACAAAAACTTTAATTTTTCTTGTAACTCGAATTTACAGTCATCGTTTTCTTAATTTCAATAAAAACTTAATTGCAATTTAAAACAAAACAAAACAAATAGTAAAACACAAAACAATAAAAGAAATTATGTTTTTGTTTTACTCATCTCTTTAAAAAAATTTAAAATGTATTATATAAAATAAATTATAATAATAATGTTTTTGCTATAATTTAAAATATATATACATTTTTAAAATAAAAGTTACAAAGATAAAATTTCTACATTATCTTTTTTATATTTGTCCTCAAAACAATAATTATACTTATATATATTAAACAATATTTCTTTTTGAGATTTATAGTATATAATAAATTGTTTCAGTTATATGTATTTAAAAACTAAAACTAATTTTGATTCATACTCTAAAAGAAGTTTTACATAAATATTGACTCTGATTTGAAATAATAAAAAAAACAATTTAGCAACTGTTCTGTATAACAATAAATTTTAAAATATCTTGGTTTTTAGGAAATATTTCTCTAGCGATTGAGAACATTGATTTGCTATTAACCCACACATAGTAACTTCATGTTTTATAATGTTCTCAATGAGTCTGAAGAGACCACAATTTTTTTACAACTATCTAGCAATATAGAAACTTAAATTAACTTAATCCCAGGATGATAATTTCCAAACAAATAATTCTTATAACATTATTTAAAAAAAAAAAAGAACTAAAAAAAAATATAGATGTTAACCTTTAAAGAAAACATTCTCATTGTGATTACTTTAAGATGCTCTAAAAATGTTTATCAGAGAGTCAATCGTCATTTGATGTAAGAGATCAGTTTCAAATAAATCTCTGGGTAAATCTCAGGTAATCAAAACTGATTAGAGAATTAAATTTAATCCTTCGGGAAAACATTCAATTAACTTTTCAAATCATAAAAATATCAATTCGGAAAGAATTTAGAATAATGTTTTCATTAAAAAATAAGTCCTAATTAGTTTAATGAGACATCTTATTTTTAAATTGCATCATTCACAAAAGTAACAAGATAATTTAATAAAAATATTACAGGAGTAATAAAAAAAAAGTAAAAACGAAATTTATATGTTTATTTTTATTATTATAAAATAAAACTTATTATCTTAACGGTTTAATTCAATTTCCCCTGGTATTTTAAGATTTTTCAGAAGTATAAATGTTCCAGAATTTATATAAATGTGTGTGCATGCATGAGCACATGGTTTCATTATTAGACATCTCCGTTAGTTCAATGCAGGCCAAAAATTTCCTGCAATAATTCCCACAAATGTCTACTGTAAGCATTAATTTTTTTGCTCAAAATGATCGTCCAGTTTTGACTTTATTATCTCATCTCAAAATACATCTTTTTCAGAAAAATTGTCATCATCAAACACGAATTGACAATTTTAGGTCTAACCTATATATTTATTTCCCTATGCCTCTTTGTTATTTTCAGTTCTTTTTTAATTTTTTTTCAAATTCAATGAAAAATTTAAAACATTCAAATTGCTAGGATAAAAAAGTTTCTTTGGAAATATAACATTAATTCCTTATAAAGGTTATTTTGCATTATTTTGAATTCATAATTATATAAAAGTAACTGAAAAATTCTAAGTTTCTCTAGCATTATTATTCTATGGTTGAATCATTCACATCTGATGATAGTATTGAATATCTTTTATTGTTGGTGTGTGTTATTTTAATTTTCTAAATGTGATCATAATTAAAGTTTTTAATTGAAATTATTTTTTTACTCTCAAACAAAAATTTTAAAAATAAATTAGCATAGTTTGCAATTCTTCACGGTATAAATGTTATATTGTTACAATCACTTTAAAGTAAATATTTAATCACTATAGATAGCAGTTTGACATAACGAGCATACACAATTCTACCACTCATAGAAGCCTTTTTGCAAGGTATTGATTCTAAAAAGAAAATCTTTATTTCAAATAAATATAATTAAATCCCATTGAGGCCACGTTTAGAAAGGATTCGGAGACTATGTTAATAATAAAACATCAAACATAGAAAACAAAAACACACAATCAATTATAAAAAGAAAGACTAAATCAACATATACAGTGTGACAGCATATTCATTATTCCAAGTATAAAGGCAAATAATACAGATTTTAGGGAATTAAAAAAAAATCAAGCTAATTGTTTCCCAGTATAGCTATCAAATGACATAGTTGATTCAGCAGATACTGAAAAAGAATGAAATGCAAAAGTTAAATAGAATCAAACCATAAATGAGTTGGCAATTGTTAAACAAAACAATTGAATAACAGCTAACTTTCAATCTTTATACAGTAAAATATTATCATTTAAAGTTGTTGCCCCCCCCCCCCAAATGGATTATATCATTAAGACATTAATTGAAAGTGTTTTTAATTTATCCTTTCCAGTTGCTAAACTGAGTCAAAGATTGTATTATATCTAAAACTCTTTTTATAATAAATATTCATCACTTGGTTGCTGAAAGCTTATTTTTTAATAAAAAAAAAATAATAGTAATGTATCCCCATCATTTGGTGTTGGAATAGAAAAATTCTTAGGCATTCCTTCATGAGATATTTTGCTATCCTGAGTGTAAGTCAAAATAATGTCCCAATCTTTATCTAATTTGAATATATTAAAAAATAAAAAAAATTCCGTAATAAAATCCAACAATGTAAAGACTGAAAATGGATGTTTCCATTCAGAATTTATATCCCAATTCTGATTAAAAAAAGAATGTTTGTCTAATGTCAATGCACAAAAATATAAAGACATCAACAAAGTATTCTATTATTATGCAAAGTAGAAAGTTACATAAGCTGATTGCATTATGACATATTTCAAAATTTATTTTCAGTAATAAGAAATATGTGGCATATTTATTATATCTTGCCAGATGTATAAAACTGGTGTTCAAATTGAAGCTGGATACAAGTTTTTTTTTTTTTTTTAGTTTCCAAACATGCTTAAAAAATTTCTCAACCAGATCAAAGCTATTCTAGTATTCATTCATTTGCTATTTGATTAATGGGATAACTAGCTACTTTTATCCAAAAAATAAAACAAAAATTGAAACTATTAAACATTCTTTATTAATTATCTTCAAACCAACCTTAATTTTTGCTCCCAAAAAATTCAATTGTTTAACAAAAACATTACTATATGATACTAGATGTAATAATATGATGAAAATAGTCCAACATATTATCACATCTAATATCATATAGTAAATATACCATCATCACAAATCTTCAGGCAAATACTATATAATACTCCCTTACTTCTTTTAAAATAATATTTGTATTAATAGTTTTAAAAAAATATTTCTAAAAAAAAAAAAACAAGGTTTATTCCAAAGAAATCATTTTTTAAAAATGTAAATAAAGTTTCTCATAATTCAACCAGTAAAAAATCTTTGATATTACTGGAAACCAGATAGTAAAATTGTGATAATATTTCAAACAATTTTCAGTCAACTAAAGCAAGTTCAACATTTAAAGTAATTCAAGCACTGCAATAAGATTATTTAAGTTAAATATTTTTTTTAAAACAAAGAATACGCTGTTTCATTTATCTTAAAAGTGCTTAGTCATTCTGATATAAAATCATGGTCTATTCTCATAATGATCATATTCACAACCAAATAGCACATATTTAATGAAGCTAAATAAACTCTACTGAGCATCTTAAAATGTTCATTTATTACTATGATCTATTATTAATCTTTAAATGCATGAAGGTTGTAATCAATTGCAACTTTATTCATGCATATTTTATGACAACTAAAAATAATCAATTTAAAACAAAATTGAAATAGACAATTCTGTATAAAGTCCGATTGATGTATTAAATAATATTTTTATTTATAGAGAGTTGTCTATTTCAATTTTGTTTTAAATTGATTATTTTTAATTTATATATATATATTATTTTTAATTTATATATATATATATATATACAGACATCGATTTGTAATATTATTTATATATATATATAGAGAGAGGGCAACATTATGGATAAATTTTAACATTAAAATTTGGTCATTTAAATTATTTATGACAACTATGCCTACATATTTCTGAAAATAGTAGTAAATAATAATGACCATCATATTGTTTATTAAATAAATTATTTATTTCATTAAAATGACTAGTTTTATGAATTTGAGAAACTTTACTGTTGTTGGTGTACAATCATAATAAAAGATATTGATCTGAAAAATGTAATAATATTGTTCTAAAAATATTATGGCAAGAAAAAAATTTGAAATTAGAACTGATCCATTTCTGAGTGGAAGACAAATGTATATATTCTGACAGATATAAAATAGATATTTATATAACACTACAATATTAGCATGTTTAGTTGAATTTTACTTGAGAAGGTCTATTTGTTGGTTGTACAAGAAATTTAGTAAAATGTTATTGTTTTGGTTAATATTGTAGTGTTACTTGAATTTCTATTTTAATTTTAATTATTAGTATAGCATTAGGCAGTATTTAATTTGGCCTGACAGATATGTAAATCTTTAAAATTTTTCAAAACATCTTAATATAATGAAAGATATTCCATGAATATAAATTTAATAGGTTTTAAGACTATGATTTAGATGAAAATTCTAACCATAATATTTATCAATCACAATTTATAACCAATATCATCTAGTATAAAAAGTGAATAGTGCAAACATTGCACTATTTATAATGACTGCTATATATATATATATATACACACACGTATATTTAAAACAAATCAATATTTAAACAATCCCAATATCAATAACAATAAACAATCTCAAACTGTTGTCAAGTCAACCTTTTTTTTAACAGTAAAGGTAGAATTCCACCTTTATTTATGGCTCAATATATAGACACTAATGACTGCAACTTGACCACAGAGAAATTGAAATTATTGACACAAAGAAATTTAAATAAAACTACTTAAACAGGTAAATATAACCTGTTCTGAATGCAGACTAATAACTATAACATTACAAATTTGCAATTATAATTTTCAAACTGCACCCAATGTATTATTTAAATAATAAGTGTAATAATGCTCAAGGCTAAATAAGTTTATAAGAAATCATTAAAACCAGTCAGCACTTAGACAATCCTAATATCAATAACAATCAACAATCTCAAACTGTTGTCAAGACAACTTTTAACAATAAAGATGGAATCCAATCTTTATTTATGGCCCAATATATTTAAATAGACACTAAGTTTGTAACTTGATCATATATTGTAATTAACGATACAAAGAAATGTAAACAAACCTCCTTCAACAAGTATAAAAAAAATTGCTTGAAAACAAATTCTGAGATACAATTGTTTAATATTTTCTATCTTATTTAGGGGGAGGGGGTGAATTCTTATTTTTTTTTATTTCACTATTATAAATTCCTCATCAGACATCTACTATCTCTTAGTTTCTCCAGATTACTTTCTACAAGCCTTGTTTTACATTAAGTACCCTTTTTTTTATTTTTACAATTTCTTTTATTATTTATTATATTTCTATCATGTCTAAGAATCTATTATTTCAATGCAATATTTGGCTGAAGCATCTCTTTCTAATTAAGTGCTGATTATTAAAGTTATTTTAGTAAACTTTTTCCTTTTTTATATATAACTAATTCATCACCCTAATGTATAATGAAATTTTATTTAAATAATAATAGCATTGTATGCGTTATTTCTTAATTGTTTTTTTTGGGGGGAAATCCCATATACTTTAAATATATAATGATTCAGGCTGTTATGTATGATATATCCCAAAAAAATAGTTGAACTAGTAATAATTTCAAATTATCACTTTTATAATCTATTAACATCTTAGGCGTTTTCTTTAAACATAATTATTTTTAAAAAAAACATGGCTAAGAAAGAAAATTGATTAAAAATTAGGCCAAAAATAATGCTAAAAAATGTTATTTCATACTTGCCATCCTCTACAAATTCATATCATAAGACTTGATATCCTTTGTTTTTATGCATCTACTCTATCACAGTTTTAACATTTAATGACTGTGAGTACAGTGTATCTAGAATTAATTTTAGTTTCATTTATATGTATCACTGCTCTGTTACATACTCTTGATATACCATCTGTATAGTGAATGTAACCCCTTTTGTGATAAGTATGCTGCTAACACATTGGCCAACATTTTATGCACCGAATTGGATGTTCAGGCAACATTTTTGTTTTTAACAGAATACTGAAAGAGATTTGGGATTAATGATGATGTTTCAATAAACAATAATACAAATATTGATGATACTGTTTTATTTCAAACATAATTTCCAATGCTTCTTTACAAAGAAAGTTGTATTTTTTTTTCCAGTTTTAGACATTGAATGAATTGCAAAAGCAATGGGTCTTTAATCTTCATTTATTTGATGGCTGATCACTGTGTCTGTGTCATATATTCAGAGCTATTTAAGGATATTAATAATTTATCAGAAATTAGTAGGATTTGAGTCTTCTAAAAATGTATCCTCCGATTCTTACAAAGAATATTCAGTGGTTATTATATGTAAAATTCTCATATTTCTAAGAAAGATTAATAGTTGCTTACTATTAATAGAAATAAAAACTTCTTTATTCATCTTTTCAGGAATACGATATTTCCCCCAATTGATATATTACACCCTAAAAATGCACTTTGCAGCATTCAAATTTATCCCAAAATTACTTAAATGACTACGTATGCTCACTATTCCCCTTTTCACTGCTGACTTTGCATTCACAATATTTTTATCATAAGCTTCCTAATGCACTTTTCAGGATTCAACATTTATCTCAAATTTGTCTAAATGGTAACATATATTAAATATTTTATTTTTTAGTGTTGATTTTCAATTCATAATAATTATTATCATTATAATATGCTATTACTCTCTCTATTCCTGAATTGCATTCAATTCAGTCTGAAACACATTCAGGACTGTAGCAATATTGAATGATAAATGATTACATTTGAAAAGGTCCATGAATGTTGTATTAAATCTTTTGCTGATTCTTTGGCTAATGGAATAATGCCTTCATGTCCAGTATTGCAAAATAAAGTGTTTTAGCATTGACACTATTATTTCCCTGATTTTCACCACAGAAGATCCCTTTTTGACACAAACTTTTATTCATGGTAATGCAGCAGTCTCCACAAATGCATATTGTACCATCAGATTTGGTAATGATGACAATAGAAGTAGCCCATTTAGATATTTTTATCAGTGTTTTGAACCATGTGTTGAATTTTTTTCCTATACTCCTGCTGTTTGGGTTTAAGATCTATTTCAAAATTTATATTTTACAGACTTAGTATTTTATTTAATTAATATTTTAACTTATATAAAAAATTAAGATATCATTTTCATATTTTACCATGACCAGCTTAATTTCTAAATGTCTAAACAATCCCCACTCTAACTAATATTAATTATATTTTTCATATATAATATTTAAATTTAAATACGATTCGTTAGCATATAATCTTACTATAATTTTTATCACTACGTATATTAAAATAAATGCATCATATCAATTTCATGGTCATCCATATAATCTCATGCATGAGAGTATTAACTATAAGTTGTTGTGAGGCAGAATAAAAAAAAAGTATTTTTGAAATACTTTAAATGTAAAAAAAGAATAATAATGTTATATATTTAAAAAAAATATTATAATAAATTAGTTAGTTAATTATTACTATTATTATTATTATCATCATCAATATCTGAAGGATTTAATATAAAACTTAAAAATAATCTATAACATAGAAAAAAAAAAAAAAGTAATATATTGACTTTATTAGTAGTAGCTGAGAGATTTAGACTAAAAGTTTTTAAAAAAAGTTCTTAAATATATAATTGCAAAAATGTATGTTGGAATGAATGATTAAATGTTACATTACTTCAAAAACAATGTAAAGAGATTAGGCAGATTATTTATATATATAAACAAAATAATTAAATTAGATAGACTAATTAGAAAACATATCTTTAAAAAAAATAATGTAATTAAAGTATATACATTTTGGTCTAAAAAGGGTTTAAAAAAAGACTAAAGTTTGTACGTATTTTAAATATTTTTTTTTATATAAGGATGCATCCACGTGTTACTTTGTGGTAGACATAAAAGTAATAATTGGGTAAAACTAATCTCTAATTTATACTCCAAAAAAAAAGAATTAGTTAAGATGATAATTATATGTTAAAATTTTTTTTTTTTCCAAAAAGAAATTTATTTAACAAATTTTATGATTTACAAGTTACAATCAAGTGTAATAGTTTGTATTGGAACTAAAGTTTATATTGGAACTTTGATCTGTGAGACGTTTAGGTTGTTCATGTGCCACAGTTGGGACCATCTCAATGTTTATAAAGTTCTCTTTTTGTGGGTGATGTTTGCCTAATATAGCACAGGTTGTGCATATGCTATGATTTATATCTTGTAGTCATTTAGGGCTATTGTGTTGTTACATGTGGTTGAGTTATCACTTATACTATTGCTGCAGTATTGGAATCTCAAAGAGTTTCCAAGTGTCATCAAAGGTGCTGTTGGAGGCAAGCATTTGATCTCTTTTCTTTATTTTGGTAATGGTGTCAATGAAGGTGAGAGCTGGATTTCGACTTGAATCCTCAATGGCTAGTTGACAGCGTACCAGCCATAATGAGAATGTGAGGAAAATGGCCAGTCGGATCCAAGCATATGTTTTTGTGCCTAGGCATCTTTGAATAGAGGTGATCATGTTGTAGTTTATTTTAGAGTTAGAGTGAATTAACTGTCTGATGCAGTTGTACTTAGGGCATATGTTAATGATATGGTCAATTGTTTCCTCCTCTCACTGACAGAGCTGACATTGGGGATCCAGGTTGCCATGGCTTCTTCTGTATACTAGAAACGATCTAGTGGGAAGTGCGTTAAGATTTAACTTTATCACAAAGTCAAGATATTTGGCTTCCAGGCTCCAGAGCCTAAATTGGGAGATAATTTTTTTATTTGTTATTTTAAGCCTGCAATCCTGTACTTGGCGGTGTGGGTGTTGTAGGCTATAGGCTTCCCAATAAGTTATTTTTGAATTGTATGAGGGTGGATTTCTTTTAGTTAGGTTGGAGTAGTAAGCTGAGAGGGATAGGATCCAGTCCTGTTTATGTGGTGGCGGTCAATCTGTGGGGGAGATTGTAGGAGCAAATTCTAGATTGTCGAAAGTTAATGAGAGTTTGTGGATGAGATTATGAATTTTTTGCAGGGTGAAAGTTGAGATTGCATGGAGGGACAATCCGTTGAGCCTAGATGGATGGCGCATCCCTCTAATGCTAATGGCGACTGTCTTGCCACCCCAAAAAATTTTAGAGCACATTGAGTTAAGTTTGTTTTCAAATTTTTTTATTAATTTAACAATTGGTAAGTAATAGTTGATTTTAGAAAAAAGGACTTTGTTTAATATGGTTACCTTTCCATGCAGTGAAAGGTATATTTTGGAGAGAGATGTTGTTATTTTATTAGCTGAATTTAATATGTCATTTTGAATTAGTGAGGTGATGGTGGCTGGGGGTTTATAAAATGGTATTCCAAGGAAGTTTTGCAGCTCACCCAGAAAGGTGCTGTTGATTCTTTTTCCAGTTGCAATTTTCCATGTTGCCGATTTTTGGAGGTTAAAGGTAAGTTTATATTGAGAAGTGTATTTGGTTAGTATTTTGTAGAGGAGAGGAAGGTATTTGTGTGAAGGTAATGTTATGAGTATATCATCCATGTATGCCAGTACTCCTACTTCTTCCTTTAGACAGGGCACATAGATGCCAGGCAGTTGCCTTTGGATGTCAACAAGGAGAGGGTTAATGTATGCTGCAAATAGGAGAGCACTGAGGGGAGAGCCCTGTGGGATGGAGAGTGTAGGTTTGAAGCAACTGGAAGTGTTCCCATTTAGAGATATCATTATTTGGCGGTTACTGAGCAGGTTGTCAATGATTTGTAGGAAGGGATTAGGTATGGAGTATTCTGCTAGTGTTTTGAGAAGAATATTGGTCCTGACAGAATCAAACGCTGCAGCTATATCAAGTTGTATGGCAATTGGTTTTGTCTTTTTGTGAGTCCTAAGGTAGTTTACAAGGGTTTTAACTTGGGCCATGGCTAGGAGGGTGGATGAACCTTTTTTTGCATATTGTGCATTGGAAAGGTGTTTTAGTATGCATTCTTGGATTGAGTCTTTTATAATGGACTCTATGATTTTTATCATGAGGGGGGGTCATTAAAATTGGTCGAAAACTTGAAAGTTCTGTTGGAGGTTTGTTCTTTTTGAGGAAGGGAACCATTGCTATAGGGTAGAGGTTTGGAATGCTTTTCCTACCCTCGGCCAGATAGTCAATCATTTGTGCTATTATTGGAATAGAGAACTGGCTAAGATGAGAGATGAGAAAACGAGGAATGCCATGAATGCCTGGATGTATTCTGTCTGGAAGTGATGCTAATTTGTTGTGTATTATTTTGTGTGTGATATTGTGAGGGTCTGCAGTTTCAGGTTCATTCCAGGTGGTTGTTGGTGGTTCTGGCTCAGCTTGTAAAGAGTCTTGGAAGTGTTGTTTGATTCCCTCTATCATTTGCAGTCCAATCCAGGATTGACCTTTGTGAGTGATCATGTTTGGTACATTTTTATTTTTTGTAGTTCCAAGAGCCCAGCGAATGTATCCTCGAGTCCAACAGTGCTGAGACTCCAGGTATAGCTTAGCTCTTTTGATGGAGAGGTATTCGGCAAGTTTTATTTGTTTACTTTTGTATTGTAGTTTGAGTGCTATTATATTTTTGATGTTTGATGTATTACTTGGGATTTCACTGAGTTTGGTGTTTATTTCCATTAAATCATTCAGCAATCTTACTGGACCTTTGAGTTTTCGAGTGTAATTGCTAATTAGAGATTGCAGGATCTCAATGAATGAAAACCAAGCAACCTCTGTGGGAGTTATTAAGATATTTATTTTGTGGAAGTAAATGTAGGCTTCAGAGATGATAGCTTCTGTTGTTGTTGTGCGTGTGATCATACGTATTGTTTGTGGGCTGGATTCTCCAGTATATAAGTCTTATCTGGTGTGATATCGATGAGTTGTGCAAGGTGATCTGAGAAGGATGTCATTTGTAGCTTTGCTTCAATTTGAAAATGTAGCTCGGGAGATTAGTAGAACAGATCTATCAGAGTTCTGGTATTCTGAGTATAGAAGGAGAAAGATCCTGGAGGTAGAAATCCCTCCCCGCACATGAGTGTTTTGTTAATTAGGTGTAGGTATTTGTTGTTGAAGTTGGTGTAACTGATATTAAAGTCACTGAGCAGCAGAATAGGGGCTGGGTTAGAGTGTAGGACCATGTTGATTGTCTGTACTATGTAGTGGTAGTTGGTGGTTGAGTTTTGGGTATAAATGAATACAATGTTTAAAATAAAATTGTTATAGTTAACTTTGATTATCATTATGTTATTATCAAGATACAGGATATTAAAGTCATTTGGTGGTGATTTTCTATTTATAATAATACCTATCCCTCCGGAGGCTGTGAGAGCTGTGGAGAATTTTAGAAAGCCATAGTTTTCAAGCCCTTCAGTAATTGTGTAGCTTGAGTTTACATAGTATTTTGTTTCTGCCATCAGGAATATGTGAGGAGAGTTGGAGTTTATCCATTGCCTGATGGCATGTATGTGTTGGGGAGAGTTAAGGCCTCTCACATTGACATAATTGTTGTATTATCTTTGGAGCATTGTACGAGTGTACTGTGCATTACTTATTTTGTTTGTGGATGTTATTGTTCTCGGAGTGGTGAGGACCAATCCACTATAAAATCATTTGATTTGTTTGTGTATTCAAGAAGTGTGACTTTTTCTTGGCTACTAGGTAAGTTGATGTGGGATTTTCCATCTTTTGTGGAGTATGTGTCATTTTCTATGAGCTCTGATTCATGTATAGACTGTCCTTTCTTTTCAGGTGATGATACACTTTCTTTCCTTCTCTTATTATTGTTATCTTTGGATGGAGAAGGGTCAATCGGTAGGATAGGTTTTGTATTTTTTGGGTTGATGTATGTGTCCTCATCTGAGCTTGGACTGCTGCAGAGGTTGTGTTTTTTCTTATTACGTTTTCTCTTTTGGCTTTTATCCTGGATTGGATGTTGCAGAACATTGTTTGAGTTTGTGCAAGATGTGTTTTGTTGATAGATTATTGTGTCATCAAAATCTGTGGCACTTTCTTCATTGGAATCATTATTGTTGTTTGTTAGAGTTGTGATATTTCCATCATTATTAGTTTGCCCTTGCTGATTTGGAGTGTTTAGTATATCAAGGTTGTAAGTGTTTGATTTTATTAGGGTTGAGGGGTTGGGTATGAGAGGGTCACTGGTGAGATTGAGTGGTGTGGTCTTTGTCTTGGTGACTGGTAGTATTATATCCATTGACTTGTGTTGTTGTGGAGAATGCATGATAGTTGGACTTAAGGTGTTGTTATAGATTGCACTTGTTTGAGTTCTATTTATGTCTAATGATTGAGTTGTTTCTGGATTTTGTTCAGATCTGTTTGGTTCTGTGTTTTCTGTCTGCATGGGTTCAAGTTTGATTAGGTTTTCAGTGATCACCTTTGTTGTTGTTGTGTTTGATTCTGTGGATTTCTTGAAACATTTGTGAATCTTGTTTTTCTTGGATCCGCAGTTATTGCAGATCCTTCCCAGACAGTCCTTGATTAGGTGAGAGCGTTCAAGGCAGTGAAAGCACTGTGGTGGAATGCCACGGAGTGATATTACCATCGGGGATCCACGTGCATGAACCTCAGTAGGAATGTCTGTGGAGCTGACTCCATTCTTCAGGGTGGTGAATACGGCTGTGTTAGTTGGAATGAGATTATTTAAGTATTCAAATTTCCCGATTTTGCCATATTTCTCAAGTATGGACTGTAGTTCAATGTGATTGAAATTCATAATACAGTTCTTTATGATGCCGTGTAATGTGGTAGGTCTGTTGTTATCAATTGTTATTAAATATTTGTCATTAAGAACTCTGATGTTATTTTTGAAAGAGTTTTTTCCTCCCCATGTTTTGAATTCCGTTATTATGTATCTGTCATTGGGTTGAGTGAAAATTCTGTTAATGCTTGTTGCTATGTTTTTTTCCGTTACCATATTTATAAAATTCTCAAGTGGGAATTTGAAGAGATTGCCATTTGTGTCTGTTGTTGTTAGGATGAGTGTTTTATCATTAGTGTAGTTTATAAAAGATTTCATTAATTTATCTGGAACAGAATTGTTAAATTTAGTTTGTATGTCTTGGTAGGTTTGTTCTTTATCCTGTATTGGGTTTGTGTTTCTAAAATTAGGTATAGTTTGGATGTCTTCTTCTGCATCTAGATTAATAATGCTTAGTAATGGGCTGGATTTTGGTTTAGTTCGTTTTGGGAAGAGGAAAATGATGTATGATAAAGTGTTTCAGCATAAGATTTATTTGGTTTTGGTAAGTTTTTTATTTCCGTTTTATTTTCATTCTGAAATTGTTCTGTATGATCCATTTTTGTTTGTTTGGGATCTGTAGTTTTCCAATTTTTATTATTTAATGGATCGCTACAATGTGACTGCTTTGTAGCGGTTTTGTTTAATGTTTGATTTGTAGCAGAATCGGTGTTAAAATTGCTGGTGGAATTTGTTTTAGCCTTTGAACTTATTGGTTTAATTGGGTTTTTGTCTAAGAGGAGTGGATCTGTTGTTATATGTTGATATTTGTTTTTAATTTTGTTTGGGGAATGTCCGTGGTTAACGTGTATATAGTTATCGTTATTTTCTTGGTTTGTGCCCTCTTGCGATTTTGTGAAATAATTATTGGTTAAACTTTGAGAATTAATATCTCTGCTATCTAACGCATCTAGGACAAACTTTTTCCGTTGATAATTAAGTTTTTTTGTTTCTGAATCTAATTCTTTTGGTTCCAAAGCTCTAGAACTAATATTAGATTTTTTATGAATGAATTTGTGATCTGCGTGGCATTGTTTGTCGCCCTCTTGCGGATTTTCAAAATCGTTTTTGCTATTTACGATACTTTCAAAGTTGAAATTTGCTAACTCTGTTTTCATTGCTATTTGACCAGAGTTATTTTTAAAGGTATTGCTAAGGTTAAAATTTGGTGTATTATGTGTAATTTGATCATTATTTGGGGTTTTAAAATCATCTGTGCTTGCATTGAAATTTGTGTCATTGTGTCTTTTTTCATCATAATCGGTTTTAATAGGACTATTTACGGTTTTAGAATTATGCTTGCCAATGGCAGATTCAGGGCTTTTTTGCCCCTCCATGTTTATTAAGTAATTATAAACTCACTTACCTGCTGCCTTGAGTTGTTTTAACAACTCCAATTTCCAGAAATCTAATTATTATTTGGTTTATTTTCTCACTCGATTTACAGTGTTGCTGAAGAATATACGCCATCTATATATGGTAAAAATTTTAATTTAGTGTAACTATGAGTTTTCTAAGGTGATTGAAAAAACAAATAAGATACCATAGCACAAATAAAGGTGTGTGATACTTTAGAAATTATTTTAAAGCTAGATACTATAGAAGGGTAATATGATTTTCCTGCCTAAACATTTGGAGATCGAACCAACTGCTTGAATTTATCTTAGAGTTCATATTTGCAATATAAATGTTATTCTAAAGAAATTTTTTAATTTCCCAAGCAATCAGAAATCCAACAATGAACAACAAATGCTAATCCAGTAAAAAATTAATAAGCAAAATTGTAAGCTGAAAAGAGGAAGAAAAGTTAAACTCTGTCCAGAAAATTTACAAATAGGTATCCTAGTTTGTCTCCATCATGTACATGTACAAGCCGATGAAGGTAACCCTAAGACATTAATTATTTAAACATCATAAAAGCTATTTGTCCAAACAAAACTGCTTCTCTACTGTTACAAAACAAATTATTTGAATCCAAATATTCCTTTTATAAAAAAGAATCTTTCATAATTTTTTAGCATTGCTTTGATAAAGATAAAAAAAAAAAAGGCACATTATTTTTAAGAGCCTTTTAAAACATTTGCTTTGACCTCACAAATGTATATGTTTTTGTAGTTAATCTTATAATTTTATTCTTTATGTATTATAAATAAATAAAAAAAATTCTAAATTAATGATTGGAATATATGAAGGGGGGAAATGCTTAGTTTTTTTTAACTGATTTAAAAGAAGTGAATTATATTGCATCATCGATCTAATCTTTATCATAGATTTAATTTTTATAAGAGAGTTTACATATTAAGTACAATGTGTGTGTATAAAAAATGTATGTGAATATACAAGAAAGGCTCTAGAAGTAGAATAAGACAGTGCTATAATCATTTTAATTTCAAAATTAAGTACTGTATATAAATTGTTTTCTTACCAGGCATAATCTAGAATTGCACAAAGATTTAGACTTTTGCATTAATGAGCATTGATGATATATGCTTTTATGTTTCAAACTTTTTTATATAAAAGCCATTATTTTATGAGATTTTGTTTATAGTTAAGTACATTTTCACTACTTAAAGAATTTTGTATTATTTAGGAATAGAAGTGATGAAGGAATAAGAATGTTTTATAAGGAGTAAGATCCAAAAGCTGACTATCTCTATGAATTGTTATTAGTTTTAGAGATACTGTTCTGTAAAGACATCAGATCCAAGACGACTTCCTCTATTGATTATTAGTTTTTTGAAAATATAAATGGAAATTACAGATATTTATATACTTACCAAGAATTACACAGGAGGTGTGCTGATAGACTACATTCTATTTTGAATAAATATGTGGTGATTGAAAATCTAAATGTAATTAAATAAAAATGCTATCATTCTAAGGACTGGTGTTATGTGAAATTATATCCTATATGCATTAAAGATATTGGGTATTTATTTATGGTAATCAATGCTTGATCATATTAAATTAAACACTGAAATTAATGTAAGTAACAGTTGTAGATTTTGATCATCTTTAAAACAAACATCTTTCGAAATGTTATAATTTGTTGAATACTATTTCTCTATACATGCTTGTAAAACATAAATGAAAATATGATATACATTAAAATCACTCAAAAATATATTGGTTTTTGGTTCATTTGACAAATATATTTCAATCTGAATTACTAATGCTAACAAAAAAAATTATATTAGAAGCCTATAAGGTGAACTAATAATCATTTTGATTAAATATATCTCATGTTTATGCAAATATCAACTAAAGAATGTATAATGCTTTTTTGAGAAAGAAAATAAGGATTTATATACAATAAAAATTATTTAAATCTTAATCTGCAAATAAATTAATGTTTATTATTATTCTTTAAATTTTTTGAGATCTCAATGGTTTTCTTTTTTAATTATATGAAAGATTGTCAGATTGGAATATCAACTCCATAGTCTGTTTCATCCAGAAATAATTCTTGCGATCCTTGGTTTTGCAAAGTATAATAAATTGAAGGTGATGTATTGGTTGGGTTAATCATTGAATTTTACAAAGGATTCGAATAAAGTTTAAAAATATTATAAAGAAAATCAGAAAACACTTTTAGTAATAGATGCAGAGTATATCCCAGCATCCATGGTGATAATCATCATTATTAATTCAACTCTGAAGTTTAGAGTATTTTTATTTATTTAATGTTATTATGCATACCTTTCACTATTAACATAAATACTAATACATTTATAGAAAAAGTGGTATCTCCATTGATCATTATAGTATTTTTTTCCATTCACAATATTTGTGCAGGATTTGATTTTCAGTCTGATGTGGATTTCTATTTAGTTGACATACATAATACTTTCAATCTGCTATCAATTTCAGTAAAAATATCAACTTTATATACATTCACAGCTAAGCATATATTGATCTGAGTGACTTTAATGAAGATTTTTCAGCTGCATTTGTTTTAACAACTGCCTTATTTTGCCTAAATTTCATAGCTGTTTTTTTGTCCTAAACTGCTTTTTGGCAATCTTTTGCAGGATATTCTTTTTTTTTCTTTCTGATTTTTCATACCCTTTTCCATTTACATCTGTTAGCTAAATATTGTCCTCCTCTTCACAGAAACACTTGAACTTATAGAAATCATATCCACTTTACCTTTTTCCCTTTGCAGCTCTTTTCTAAATACCCACCTCTTTCCACAGCAGAAACACTTGTACTTATGGAAATCATACATTCTTTTTATTTTTTAATATGAGCCTGCTGCTTTGCAATTACAGATTTTGAAATTCTCTGCATTGGTTTACATTAATTTGTGAGCTAATCATTTTCTTATTGTATCTGAATGCATTCCTCGAATTTTCATCTATCATTTTCCATAAAAAATATTCAAAAAACACCTCCTCCATAAATTTTTTTTATCACTTTTGTAATGAGATCCCTGAGAGAAATACCTTCTCTTACAGTCACATCTTTGAATTGCTTCATATTTTGGAAATACATTCTAGCCATATACTTAAATAGTGCTAAGCTAAAAAAAATTGATCTCTGATATTATTTTGTGAAGAAAGTGAATTAAATGGTGATGTGCACCTCATGTATTCTATTAATGATTTCAATCATCCTTTCCTCGCAAAACATAACAATGTTGCTATCTTTAATTTATTATCAACAATCTTATTTAGTAGAAATTTTTTTCTATCATCACTTTATACAGAAACCATTCTCAGGGTGTTATTTATATCAAAATTGCTAATAAAAATTTGTCATGTTGTCAAGCATTGGTGGCCTAGTGGTTAACATAGCTGCCTTTCAAGCAGTTGGCCTGGGTTCACTTCCCCATCAACGCATTTGACATATGAAAAAAAATTTGTCATGTGCATAAGTATGTGGATTCAGTTTTATTGAAAGTTGTACAATCAACAAATTCTCAACAGTGACAAATTTCTCTCATCTCACTTGAGTTAAAAAAACAAAGAAGTTACTTGCACATTAGTTATATTTTTTACTGTTTAAGCAAAAGAATGTCGATTATGCTAGTGTGCTAAGCACGTGGGTTAAGCTTAAGTTATCAAACATATACACAAATTTAAAATATTAAAAAATCAATACCCAAAAGATGGCTTGACAAATTATAAAGTAAATATTTTTTATATCAATATTATTAACAATATCCCAGCATCATTACAATACAGTTACATATAACCATATTCTTAGACATAAAAAAATTATTTCTATCATATTAATAATCTGGAGACTTAACCAATAATATTAAAAATCTATGTAATCTATAGTGTTTTCCCCTCCAACCATTTATTTAAATACAGGGGTGAATATACTGGGACATGAGCTGCGTCTTCAAAATCCTTTAGTTCTTTCCCTTCATAAAATTTGCTTTAGATTTATTTATATCTTTTAAATATTTGGGAAATACTAATTAACAAACATTACTTTTGGAAAACAATCTTTGACTTAACTTTTAATTACTTATTTTCCTGAATATCTATGTACACATAGATAAACTTAATTCTTTATAAAGCATTTTCATAAGCATTTCTATTTTTTTTAATAATTAATATATTTGTGAACGAATTAATTTTGTACTCTATATTTATACACATAATATTTTAACAAAATTGAAAATGCATAGATTGCATTTAATACTAATCGAATGTATTGCTTGAAAGTTTATAAAATCTCTGAACAGCAGAAATAACATAGCTAAACCATAATCCAAGGACTTTAAATGCCAGTCTATTATTCTATCACCGCACTAAACTATGACTATGCTAGTCTTTAAACTTCAATAATTTCTGCTAATAAAATTTATTTTAATATATTATCAATATTTTTAAAGATAATCTATACATTTGCGATATATAAATTGTATTTTCAATTTTCATATATGGCTAATAATTTTTAACATTTACAATATACAAACACATAAAGAATTGATTAACCTGAGATCTAAAATGTTTAGGAAACATTAATTAACTAATTATTTTTACATATAGATGGCAGCACAATTTAATAATTATTCTTCCATATGTAAATCTGTGTCATTAATTTCTCTCACAATTTTTTCTTCGGTATTTTAATTACTAACTTATATAATATTAATGTAAAATTAAATCATAGACTTTTTCGTTAAGAAAACTATTACTGATCTAAACACTATCACTTTTCATTATTAATATAACAAATTACACACTTCAGGTATTTTTTTTTACTTATATTAACCCTTAATATACTCAATAAAGTAAGTGTACATTTCAAGAATCATACTTATAAAAATCTTATCTAAAAACAAATCTATTCCATTAAATTCATCAGATCTGTTGCCATATAATAACTTCGTGCCCTTACAATTTTATAGGAAGATGTGATAATATTCCCTTGCTACCATCATAGATAGTTGATTACAAGAAAAGACATAAACAAAAGATTAGTGAGAATTTTTTTAGAAACATGTCCTGTGGGATATCCAAGTGGAGATAAGAGTTAAAAGGAATATGATAGCAAACATTTCATGTTTGACCTAAAATTCAGACGCTATCAGAAACGGTTCACATTCTCTCCTCTCTTTTTACAGATGGATGATTTATTTAAGTTATTTTGAAATAATACTTAAAAAATTTTGTATAAAAATTAAAATCAGGAAAAAGTTTATATATACGTATGTGTGTTTATATATAAGAGTCCACCTTAAATAATTGAAAGTTAGTCTACAGTTTTGCAAGTACATTTGTGACAGTTTTCAAAAGCGCATTAAAACTTTACTTTTTAAGTAGAGAGATTTGAACTCAGGATTTTTCAGTCTATAAGCAACCGATATACATGACCACATACATGCTAAGATTTAAATACCCCCCCCCCCAATTTGTTTTTCCAAGTTATGAACTACAATATTTTGTACCAATATTGAAAAAAAAAAAAAGTAAATTGTTTTTAAATAAATTGATTTTTTTTGTTTCAAAGACTTTGTGAAATCTAAACAAAAATAAATGTGCTTACTGTTTTCTATTTTTGATCACTATGAAAATTTCATTGTTGCTGCAAATTTAAAGTAAAAGTATATGGAGATCAGATAACATCTCATGTTTTTCTATAGCAACAAATTACCATCAAATGTAGTTCAAATTTTAATTTGCATTACTATGTTCACTTTACATATATATATATATTGAAACAGAACTATATATGTCTGTGGTACACCATTAGCTAGCTTATACCTCAAGATGTGACTCAATCACGTAATAAAAATATCTGTGTTGGTCTAAGTATACCACATTGAAAAATTAATTATGCAAAAGAATATTATATATATTTAATACATGTCGATTATGATAAAATTAATTACAAACACGATGTTATTTATTTATATATGTACATTTCATCACTTATATTTGTAGAGAGAGCTACAACAAAATAACACTATTTTCATGAGCCCAGTAACCATCTGCTCACACATGTCAATGTTACCAAGTCCAATTCTAATATCAGTGGAGAAGTATGAGACACTTTGGAGCAATTATCAAAAAAATTCCAAAATTTAAATAATTTAAAAGTAATTTGGCATTACTACACAACAGAAATTTAATGTTATAATAAAAATTGTACCATATGTGTATATTGTTTCCTAAATTGTGGGCTATATGAAAATGACTGATAATAAAAAGAAAGACTTAAAATCTATTCATATATTTATTGTTGTAAAAGATTTTTTATACTTATGTCAATTTTGGAATAATTCCATATTGTTACTGTGATTAAGAATTCTATGATCTGTAATTATAACATTATTAGTTTTCTGAACTCTCCATAAATATTACTTTATATGATTAAATTTTACTAATAATGAGTCTATCATTTAGGTTTCACTTTTGTACATGGACAAAAGATATAATTGGGAGATAAGAACAGCTCTCTAAAGTGTAACTGCTCTTTGCACAATTTTTTGGAATTTTTATATTATGCTCATAAAAACGAAATATATTGTTTTAATGATATTTTTAATAGTAAATATATTTTACTATTACTAATGTTTATGGAGTATTAAAAATACACATAATGAGAAAATAGAAAATTTACTTATTATGATGCCAGTAAAGACAAAGAAGTCTCTTTTTATTTTATTTCTCAGTAAAAAAATTTAAATTATTTAAAATACTTTTATTATATTTATTTTTAAAAATGTTACAGATAATAATTATATCAAAAATAATTTAATTCTGTAGAAAATTTTAATCAAACTGAAGTGTATATGTATAAAAAAATAATAATTATATTTTTTAAACCTGTTTGTGCATAAATTTAACAATATTAATTGAATAATGCTAAATTTAATATACTAGTGTAATTTATTAATGAATATTGCTCTAAAAAAAGTTAAGAAATTTGATTATGAAAAAATATTTGTTTTGTTTAAATGGTAGAAAATTTACAATAAAAGTTCCACCATCTTTGCATGCTACAGCAACCCAGCATAAATCTGATCAGATATTAAATGATTCACTAATATTGTTGTTCTATTGTCATTCTAAAAATAAACACTTAACACAGAATTGCAAACTTTTTGTTTTATATTGCTTACACCACTCCCAGATACAAAAGCTCCTCACTGATGAAAGTCATAAACTAGAAATCACTATGGAGGTATTAGAAAAGACATTAATGGATATGGATTTAATAAGAGTTACCATATGATCATTGATTACTAAAGCTTACACTAGATTGCAAAAATAAGGTGAGAAAAATGAGTTTATAATTTTATGATCTATTATAGTAAAGGAAATATGCAGTATCTTAAAATTTCACTAAAGATATGTATTCAGTAAAAAAGGTAAATAAAAACTGAACTAATCAAGAAACAGATGAGAATTCTAGAGATGTGATGAATAATATATTGAAGAAAATTAGAAAGTTAAGAATATGAAAAAAAAAATGAACAGAAGAAATCTTAGGCAAGATAGAAACTTAAAGTGTTACTCAGAAGAGCAAACAAGAAGATATAATTTGTGGCATGAATATACATACATAGATATGTGCGCCCATACAAATTGTATAAAAATAAATACACTTAATTTATTATTTAATATATATATGACATTAAAGTCTGAATTATATATATATTTAATAAATATAAAATTAAATCATCTATGCACTTTATTAAATATACATATTAAATATATTTATTATATATATATATGGTATTTGTTAACTAGCCACTGTACATCGTGTGGTGGCACAATCGAAGTCATGGCATATAGAACAGTTGTGTTCATATTAACCATTAGCAGGCCTAGATGGCGTTAGCACACAAATATTATGGCCTGCTGATATGCTTCATGATACTATGTAAATAGTGCGCACTTCACATATTGCTACCATATGATGTGAGGGTGTATGTAATTCAACTGGCCGTAACTGCTTTAATGTTCATTCGAAGTAATGATGTTACACCCTATCTGACGTACTATTACATAGTAATAATTGTAAAACCAGCCCTGTGCTTCCCTACACATTTTGGAAGGTGAAAATAATTTCAAAAGGGTTGGGCAAAACACCATTTCCCAAAACTCATGCGAATAGACACGTTTTCATGAGAACAGCTACAAGACAAATCATAATCTTTATTGAATAATATATATTTGTAAATAAAAAGAAAAGTGTTTTGTTTTGTTTTTGATGTTTAATGTAGAATACTAAGAATAATGTACACTTGTTGGAGGTTGGACATTATTTTGGACATCATAAACTTGGTTTGATCAGAGTAATGCATCTTTTGTATGATCCTTCGGATCTGCAAACCAGCCGCCCCCTCTACCCATTCCAGCACTATGCACTGAAATTTAATTGAATGCAATTTCATTTTATTCAAGCTGATTAGTTTGTTAATCAAGTGTTTTTTTTTTGTTTAAACGTTTCATTTACTATTAGAAAAGTAACTAAATAACAGTTTTTTTTTTGTTTTGTCCTGAACATTTTTTTTTTAAATAAAAAGAAAAGTGTTTTGTTTTGTCCTGGCCAGAAAACATTATATTAAAATGTTTTTGCACAGAAAGAGCACCACCACATGATGTGCAGTGGCTAATTTACAATTACCATGTATATATATATATATATATATAGAGAGAGAGAGAGAGCATCGAAAGTATACTCAGTATAATAATATTATTAAAAATTTTACATTTTGTCCTGGCCAGAAAACATTATATTAAAATGTTTTTGCACAGAAAGAGCACCACCACATGATGTGCAGTGGCTAATTTACAATTACCATGTATATATATATATATAGAGAGAGAGAGAGCATCGAAAGTATACTCAGTATAATAATATTATTAAAAATTTTACATTAAAACTCTGTATGAGTAATTAAGTAAAAAAAAAAGATTTGATGAAAAGTATTAAAAAATTTAATTTAAAATATTTAAATTATTGACTCTAAAACTAATGAATTAAAAATACATTAATCTAGTTTGTTAGATTAGAAATGAAGCCAAGTAATAACAAGATAATTTAGTAATATAATGGAAAAACAATTTGCAAGCAGACAAAAGAGAATAAAATAAAAACCAGCGTATAAAAAATTCTCTCTAATTAGCCTGACTGGCATTGATCGATAGCTGAACCATGGAAGTGCAAAGAAAAATGTGACCAAAACCCATCAGCAGAAGAAGACTAGATCCTAGAGAACTACTACTTCTGTATAACAAAATGGACCTATGGTTTTTAAAAACATCTACATGGTCTTATTATTTTTATTGAGGACTAACTTGGTTAGCTATGTCTCATTACTGTATATCTGTTTATGTTTATCATTACTGTAGTGTTTGTAAAAATGGCAGACATTTTTGTGCACTCCAGAAAAACTAGAATTTATTCGTAAGGCTGTTTTTAGATCGCGCTCTGATAGCTGAGGAATTTAATTAGTGCATTGGTGTAATGGCGATCGACAATTCCTAGAAGTATTTGCTAATTACAAATGCTTCTAGATAAGAGACGTTACCTTATTGGTCAGTGCATTGATTGAGATCGTTGCAGTTGTCAGATGGCGAATAGAAGACGGTGTAACATCTAGCAGGAATTAGAGGACAACTCCAGTAGAGAGCAGTCAAGCAGTAGTGAGTAGCGAGCAGTATTGAGAGACGTCTGTTTAACATCAGCAAAGATATCTCGTGTCAGTACTGGCAGTAAATGACTAGCACACCCAGTGAAAATGTAGTTCATGGGTGTAGCTGAAAGACACCGCAGCAGAGAAGAGCATTAGTTGCAAGAAGAGCATTAGTTGCAAGAAGAGCATTAGTTGCAAGAAGAGCATTAGTTGCAAGAAGAGCATTAGTTGCAAAAAGAGCATTAGTTGCAAGAAGAGCATTAGTTGCAGAGAAGGGCATTAGTTGCAGAGAAGGGCATTCGTTGCAGAGCAAGGCATTCGTTGGAGAGCTTTGCTAAGAAAGAACAGCGTGGGAATTGTATAACATTATTTGCTGACCGCACAGTATGACTTGCAGTTATAACCTTGGCACAGTCATAAGTGCGGATATTACAATGGCACAGTCGCATAAGTTGAGCCGTAGACGGAGAAACCGGGCGAAAATGACAATCCCAATTAGTAACGTTAACATCGGTGAAAGTTTGGAAATAAAATGTTTGTGCAATTAACATCGGAAGCTAATGTAATTGGAAAAAAAAAAAGTTTCAGCAGCTGTTAAATCGCATATTTCTGAGTGAAATAACAGGAAAGTAGCGAGAGAAAAACAATACCAAGGAATAGCAACAAGGGTTTTTCTGGAGTGGAGGGAGGTGTGTAGTGTTTGTAAAAATGGCAGACATTTTTGTGCACTCCAGAAAAACTAGAATTTATTTGTAAGGCTGTTTTTAGATCGCGCTCTGATAGCTGAGGAATTTAATTAGTGCATTGACGTAATGGTGATCAACAATTCCTAGAAGTATTTGCTAATTACAAATGCTTCTAGATAAGAGACGTTACCTTATTGGTCAGTGCATTGATTGAGATCGTTGCAGTTGTCAGAGAGCGAATAGAAGATGGTGTAACATCTAGCAGGAATTAGAGGACAACTCCAGTAGAGAGCAGTCAAGCAGTAGTGAGTAGCGAGCAGTATTGGAGAGACATCTGTTTAACATCAGCAAAGATATCCCATGTCAGTGCTGGCAGTAAATGACTAGCACACCCAGTGAAAATGTAGTTCACGGGTGTAGCTGAAAGACACCGCAGCAGAGAAGAGCATTAGTTGTAAGTAGAGCATTAGTTGCAAGAAGAGCATTAGTTGCAAGAAGAGCATTAGTTGCAGAGAAGGGCATTAGTTGCAGAGAAGGGCATTCGTTGCAGAGCAAGGCATTCGTTGGAGAGCTTCGTTAAGAAAGAACAGCGTGGGAATTGTATAACGTTATTTGCTGACCGCACAGTATGACTTGCAGTTATAACCTTGGCACAGTCATAAGTGCGGATATTATAATTACTTATTGTATTGAAACTCACTCCTTAATTATAATACACTTGTGTAATAACAATATGCTTATACTATAATTTATTGTTTGCTAATAAATAGTTTTAGTCACTAAATTTGAATATCAGCTGCTTAAAATTATTTATATGTTCAATCTACACTGCTTATAAGCTCATTCAAGTTATAAACTAAACAAAGTATGACATTTGTAGAAATTGGACTTGTAAAAAAAAAAATTACATAATTCAATGTATTATTGATATTGGTAACATTTAAGTGCAACAATAGGACAATTTGGAAATGATTCAAATCGAAGTGCCACAAGTGATAATAGACTTTGATGCAAATGAAATCAGAATGGCAATTATATACTAATTGTAAGAAGTACTGAATATTTAAAAAATTATGTTAAGCCACAAATTTTATAATAAATTAAGTTTATATTACTCAAAAATGACATAATATATATTTTTTGAAATATAAAACATCAAAGAATGTAATTAAGTTGAAACAAATATAGTTATTGATATTCAAAGTAATAAAAAATAGAATAAAAATTAATATTTCTATAATTATTTTCATATTATTTTATAAATTCAAAATTTTCATGCACACAACGTAAAATTCTTGTTTTGTTAGTTGGATTCATCATAAAAATTTTAAAAAATTGGTATATAATAACACTTATCTAAGATAATCCATCACTTGAAAACTTCATAGAATAAAGACATTAGTACCTTTCATTTTTCTCAATAGTCCTTCAAAATGCATTTCCATGCAGGGGTTTGCAATGTATAAGGCATCCCTAATAACATCCCTTATAACAAGTAGTTAATATTGATCAATAATTAGTATAATTTGAATATTATAATAAAGAACTTCAATACAGTTTGTAATTCATTCAAAAATACTATTAAAATAGTCACTATATACAAAATAAAATAATAAAATAAAATGAAATATATAATATGTGTGTACATGGATTCTGAGGAATGTTCCCATATATATATATATATTTATTAAAAAAAATAGTGCTAGACAATGTTTTATTGGTTTTGATATAATTGCCACTATCATATGAGTTTACTAGTTTGAACTTAGTCATAAAATAGTTCAGATTAAAGTTATTTTAATCTTTACTGTGTTTAAATATTATTAATAAAGGTATTATGAGTTGTTACCTGACAAAAGAATTTATTCCTGGGATTGTATTGCTTAACTTATAGTTGAAGCTATTTTTTAAGGCTTATTAAAGGAATAATTTAGTTAGAACAGATTGAAAATAAATTAGCTAAATGTTTAAACAATTTACCTTAACTGAATATATTCTTAATAACTTATCCAAATTTTAAAAAAACTATATCAGATAGTTTGTTATTGTTAGGCGAATGTATATTATCTGCTTATGGCATCCTACTAAAAAAAAAAAAATTAACAGTGCCTATATTTTGCAAATAACTTTATGTAAATAAATTTCATTTGTATCTAGAATGTTCATAAATGTATTTGTTATTATTTAAATTTAGTTTTTTTGTTTTTCTATATATGATTTCTTGGGTGCAGAATTCTTAATTATAACAGAAATCTTAGTAAATCAGATGATCAATTCTTATGCAGATACAAAATCTCAATGTTTAAAAATGAAAAAATTCCAAAAATGTTTGAATTCCAAAGCTGGGATTGTAAATAAAAGAAATGAATATTTATTTAATCTTGATTAAGATTACTTAATCCATTTTTCAGACTGCATATTATTTTATTAAGAAAAGTACAATAACTAAACTTAATTATTTTAATTGTGTTCTTGATGGGTAATGGAAAGATATAAAAGGTACCCTTTCTTTTTATTATTTTAAGTGATATCCTGGGTAAAAGACTATGATTTTTCTAAATTGTATATATTTTGTTTTATATAATTGTTGAGCAGATTAAACACTTCTTTATGTAATTATTATTATTATTATATTAGAATACATTAGCTTATAAGAGAAGTGTATGTTTCCTATAGTCAGCTAGAATGCCAGTCATTTATTTAGCATGATATAACAGTGTACTTTCCAAAGTTAACAAGAACTCTGAGATCATTATTTATTATTTCATTAATTATTAATCCATTTGTCTGTATTATAATTATGGTGGTGGCATCAGAAATTCATTATTGTTTATTGTACCATTAGAAAGGTACCTTCCATTTCACTCTACAAGTGTAGAGTAGATCAGATCATGCCAATAAATAATTATTTGGTGATAAATATTTGTTATATAAGATATTAAAGAAAAGACATAAAGACTCTATTAGATGTTACTATAAGTGTAAAATATTCATTGCTCAAAGGATGTATTTTTATAGAGGGAAATGTACATTTTAAAAGTGTTGCATAGGAATGAGTGAAGTTTTTCCTCTTCCTAGTTTATTTATTTACTTTATAGTTATGCATTTTATTATTGTCTTATTCTTCTCCTTCACTTTCTTTGCATATCTTCATATAATCATATATATTGCTTATAATGCTCTATTCATATACACGTTAATGCAACATATTTTCTTAAAAACTTCTTTATTTTCTTACAGTTTCGACTGTCCAGCAGTCTTCATCAGAGCTCTATCTTATTCACTGCCTTAATTAAACTGCTAATCTATATTTATCATACTTATTAACTTTTTATTTTCTTTAATTTCCTTAATTAACTACTTATTGTTTTTTATAAAAGTACTGCTTTTCTTATCAATGTATTTTTTAAAAATATTAAGAAAATTTGTTGCATTAATGTGTATATGAATAGAGTGTTATACGCATTTTATTATTGCTTTGAAATTGCCTTTTATTTTAATGCATGTACTTAGCCAATGTATTATTAGTTTTCATGATATTAGGAGACTCTCATACATTCATAACCATATATATTGTTAGCTTCATATTAATATAAGTATTCTATTTCCTTTTTATTTTGGTTACATTATGCTGCCCAACTTTAGGTGCTGGTATTAATAAATGTTTTAGTTTCTCCTTTCACTTTCTTTGGGTTAGAATATATATATATTATACATGCTTGATACTTTACATATATAGGGTTATAATTGTATATCTGTATAAATATATATTATAACCCTCACATCTGAGTTTACAGGCATTGCTTTAATGTGAATATTTTTCATTGTTATGTATAACAAAATACTAAAGATAACATATGTAGAATAAATTTTATATGTGATTTTAAAATGTTATTATTTTCTTCTTTTAAAATAAAGAATATTTTTTAAACAAAAACATTATTATGGAACCAACAGAATCTTTTAAAACTGTCCGCATTCCAGGAAACAGTGGGAAGAATTGTAACTCACTTTGTCATCAAGTCTTTTACTGTATAAAAGTAAAAAAAAAAATTATAAGAATTTTTAAGTTAATATCATGCATTTTATGGAGTAGAGAATCCTTCAGATTGTTCCTAACTGATCTTTCCAGTATAGTAGTGAATATAGAGCTGTGGTCAAAGAAATGCCTTAAAAATTAACCTTGATTCTACTGATATAGTCATTACTATTCAATGCTGATGAAATATTTGACATTTACTTATTACAAAAGAAAAACTAGTCATCCAAAGTGATTATCCCATGGAAATGTACTTCTATAAATTAATCTGTAAAACTTCCTATTTTAATTAAATGCTCAGAAAAAAATTGCAGTCGAAACTCTCATAAGAAAACTGCCTTGCAATGAACCAAAAGAAGCTAAAATATTATATTGCCAACAGACATTAGAATTTAATGATTAATTGCCATGTTCCCACAGTTATAAATACAAAATATATATGTGAGCTCACAAAGATGTTAAAATAAATTAACTGAACTTTCTATAGCTATCCTCAAAGACATTGTAAGTTACAAAGATTTTTTCCCTCTCATGCGTGATGACCATATAATTTTTTTAATCGTAAATAAGTAAATATATTTTTTAATTATTATCATATAATTCTATTCTTTAATTAAAGTTATTCTTGTTGTTGATAATTTTTCTATTTATAATTTCTCATCAAACCAAGCTGATTATTTATTTTGTTAATGTAATATATTATTAAATGGAGGGGGATAATGATTAGAAAATATAATTGATTGTACATGGAAACTTGTTTTTATCTGGGCTCAATTTGATCATTACTTGTGACTAGTACCGACTTCTCAATTAAAAATAATTTGGATGTAGTAACTCTACCATATGCACAGTTGCCATTTAGTTATCTAAAATTCCCCTAGACAAAAATTAATTTGCAAATATTGTGGTTTGGTTTTTCATTTTACTGTCAACTGGATTATTATCAATTGTTAAAAGGGCGGGTACCATTATAATATATATATAGAAAGATAAATTAATATTTTTGGAAATAAACTGTGTATTATTTTGCATTACAATCCGATATTTCAATGGACTAGCAACCACCATTATCAAGGTTAACTTTTGAAAGAAAAATTGTTAGATCTCAAACAATAATATGACTCAGTGTGAGATGAGAAATGAGAATCAACTTGAAGTAGTTCAGAATTCACAATATGAGGCTTATCAAAATGTTTATTTCCCCTCAGTTTTTTCACCTATTATATGATTTAATAACCATGAGAAAGTCAATTGAAATATTAAAGAGACCTACAGGTTTAAATACGGCTGACAAAGCACAACATATTCCAGCTATGTGGAAACCTCTCATTTTATTTAATATTAACTTAAAATTAATAGGTGAAAAAACTGAGGGAAATAAACATTTTGATAAGCCTCATATTGTGAATGCTGAACTACTTCAAGTTGAATCTCATTTCTCATCTTGCACTGAGTCACGTTATTGTTTGAGATCTAACAATTTTTCCTTCAAAAGTTAACCTTGATAACGGCAGTTGCTAGCCCATCGAAATATCGGATTGTAATGCAAAATAATACACGGTTTATTTCCAAACATATTAATTTATCTACATTATACAACTGTGAAAACATTAAATATAATATATATATATATATATTGTACATGTTTGATATTTTACATGTAAATGGTTATAATTGAACTGTTTAAATATATATATATCCATATTTAAGTGATTAAGTTAAAAAAAAAGCTTTGTAAAAAATATTAAATATAATGTAAATATTTAAACTATTAATTCTAAAACTAATAAATTAAAAAAGATGTTCATCCAATTACCTAGATTAAAACCCTAATAAATTAATAATAATATATTACCAATGGTGAATTTTTACAGAGCAACCTTAAATGAAATTTTTTTAATGCTTTTATATTACTCTGATAGGGTATCCAAGTCTCAATTCCATTCAATAAATTAGATAAAATATCAGCTCTAATATATAGTTAATTTAATTGCAATAATTATTTTCCTATACTCTATCAAAATTAACTTGTTAAAAGTATTACAGCACTCTGGAATCTACATTGTGATTTCAATGTGCTACTACTACTTTTAACAAGTGCAATTTCATCACAGAAAAATAACTATTGCTATTAAATTAGTTATATATTAGAGATGATATTTTATCTAATTTATTAAATGGTATTAAGACTTAAATATATTATGAGTGTAATGTAAAAGTATTAGAAAAAATTCATTCAAAGATGCTCTGAAAAATGTAAAAAAGAATACAATGACAAGATCATAAACTAATCATTATGTCCTTTAATTTTCTGGATATGTTACTATATGGTCCACTTTTGTAAAATCATATTTGTGTTGGATATATCATTTAAACAATTAAACTATGCAATAAAAGGTTGTTTTGATAGTTTTCATTAAAAAAGTAGACCGATTCTACACAATAAGAATTATCTCAAGTATCTTTTAAAGAAATGCATTGTCAATTTCCATTTGGAAGAAATAGCAGAGAATGGAATACACTGATGAGCTACTCTTAGACATGGTGTTCAAATAATTCATAAATAAAACTTCTCTGCTGAAGAAATTAAAAGACAACACAAAACATCAAGCAAACAGAAGAATGGATCAACATGTTTTATATCGGATATAGTAGTTGCATAGTTATCACAAAATTCATTTCTAGAGTAGTTTTTCTCTTTCCTTTTTTTTTTTTGGAGTTAGATTGGTCATACTTGTTTATAAGCAGCTTCTTAATATTTGTTTTTTTTTATATATATTTCTTTTTAAATTAATTCTCTTCTCATCCAGGTTACCACCACTATGTTTACTTATGTTAGCAAAAATAATCACATGACATTTGTTGAATTACAATTTAAATCTAACATTTGTGATAATACTTACCTTTTGACTGACTTATTTTCTTATTTGGCAGATAGAGTAAAAATTTGAGTAATTTTATTCATCAATTACAGTTCTACTATATCTCTATTCATAAAAATATTAATGTGTAATAATCAGAAATATAATTTAGCTTCTAAAAATTGAATTGTTTTACATTCAAATTGTTTAAATATAAGGAAAAATTTTAAATAACATTAATAACTGGAAAAAAATATAAAAAAAACATAGTGTGGAAAATAATCATAAATATATAAATATTCATGAAAAATCATTGTGTTTTGCTAGTTGTCACCAAATGTCACTGCTATTGTGAATAGCAATTACGTGTTATTCATTTAACATGATTATTTTTCTTCTAAAATTTAAAAATTTTCAAATCAAGGTTTATATTTAGGTACAATATTGTAAAAAATTATGCAAAATATATTTATTTATACTTAATTACAAAAACATAAAACATTGTGTCAGTGATTTCTGACTTTGACAGTTAGAAATGCTTGGTCAACAATAGTCAAAATTGGCAGTCAGGACTTTGAAGGACCATATAAGGTAAAAGAGGATGGACAATTAATTCTTTATATGACCATATATGGCAAGCAAAATTTTTTGCAAAATAACTGCCGAATGTGGATTTTTTTAGAATTAAAATTTTAAATATAGATTAATCTACAAATTTACTATAAACAAGCATTAAATGATGAATATGTGGCCATTTAAAATGGCTTAGAGAGAGCACAAAATGTAAAAGTAACATTTCCTTTTTGTAATAATCAGGCAATTGTTGGAAATCCCAACATCTGAATACAAACCTCAACTCATGGAACCAATCTCATACCATATAATTAAGCAATTCTTTTTATAAGTTTGATCCTATAAGTATATTGATCAAATGAGAGTAATAGCAGTACAAATATATAAATAAATACTTTGGTACTGTTCTATTAGATCATGTCAGCCACTTGATGACATTATTTATTACATGGCCACCACTGGCCTTATTTCTATGTAAAAGCACAGAAAGAGACAGGGTTGTTTATACATGCCATTTTTGGCAGCCGACCTGCTGCTTCATGTTATGCACTTTATCCCAATGCTCACAGTTCAAAGTTTGCTACATTATCATCTGAGGGTGTCTGGACTTCAGCCTGCCACAACTCTTCAAATATGCATGTCAAAGTAATTAGCTTACAAGTCATCTGACCTACTATTACCTCCTAACAATTGTAAACCCATCACCATGCTGCGCGTGACCACATCTGAGTCAAATAAAATGGGTGACTGCAAAACTAAGCTGATTAAGTTGTGCCAACTGCTGTCCACAGTAGCTGGAGTGGTGGAATTTTTACAGAACAACAACATACGCCTACATGCCAAAAGATGTGTGTGTTGTGAAACGATGAGACTGGAGATGTCCAAAATCATATCACAGTTCAGATGTAAGTCCTGTTCCTGTTGGCAAAAGTGTACTCTTTGAAAAGAGACCTGCTTTGATGGCTCCAGAATCCTGTTGGTTTTGAAAGCCTTAGTGTGAGCCTGATTCAGAAATGAAGTATGCTTCAGTAGCTTATGTCCATTTCTTTGGTTTGCCCATTTAGGAGAAGTTCACTCCAGGCATCTCCAATATTTAAGGATTGGCCAATGAAGTATTTCGGAAAGCAATAAAAAAATGTAGACACACGATACCAAGTACTACACAGTATTGCAGATACAGTCAAACAACCTTATTAACATTAATATATAGGTTTACCATCCCATATATTACTATGCTACAAAAAAAAAAAGAAAAAACAATCCATTACAAAATGAATAAAAAACCCATTTTCCTTAAAGACATTTAATTAATTTAGATGCAGGTATTATATCAGCATTTTATTCTTAGCATGAGTAATTATTAATAGTTGATCTATTTATGCACATAGATCTGATTCTTATTGAATATCTAAATCTATGAAAAAGATTGAACAGTACCTCTCTATTCCAAATAGTAAATTAGCAGACATGTATATAACTATTGGCCTTCTAATGTGTAATTAATTAATACATATCTGGTTTGATTAAATATACATATATAATAAATATAACTTGTCTAATTTATTTACAAATGAGTTCCACCTTAAATAGCAGAGTGAGAGAATTTTAAGAAAAAATTGTTTTGAACTTATTTTAATTTCTATCATCCAACTTCTCAATTATATACATATATCATTCCACATCATCAACTAAATAACAAATCAACAAACTTGTTGATTTTGTAGATAGGCTAACATACATTAATATATAAAGATAATAAAAATTAATTTTTATGCCAGCAGCTCAATAATGTTATATTTCTGTGTTTTTGCATAGCATCAACACCATCAAGTGGCTGACACATGCTAAAAGAACAGTGCCAATAATTTTAATAATGAAAATGCAATGTGGAATTCAATTAACTCAACATATACAAGTAGTAATAATTAATACAAATTTTAATACAATAAATATTACTAAAATATAAATTCTCTGAGATTTAGTCTTTTTTCTAAATGGTTTTAGTCAGCCTTATCCCTGGGGCTTCAATTCTCTTTGAAGTAATTCATCTACTGATTAATTCCAATCGGGCTAATTAGAGAATAGTGGAAAATAAATCAGTCCTTTATGCATGAAAAGAAATACAAAATAATCTGCTCTTTAATGAATATTTTGTTTAAAATTAAAAACGTTATTTACTTATGAATGTGTGCCAATAATATTAAATAAACTGAAAAGTTTAATATCAATTCTATTTATATTTTTTATTATATGGTTTTATAATATAATAATTATATTTTCATTTGTATTGTTCCAAAAATTAGAAATTTATAATGCAAGAATAGGAAATACAATTTCAATTTGTGTTTTATTAGTAGTTGTATATGAATTTAATTTGAAGAGAAAAAATCAAAAGCAAAATTTAATTGAAAGTATCTGTTTGTGAATAAATGAAACTATTCCTATTCCTCTTAATCTCTTTTAACTGACACAAATATGCTTTGTCAATTATTAATTTAGATTATTTATTTTTATTTAAGTGATCATATTGTAAAGTTGTAATAATTTACACAGTATTCCACTAAAAACTATATTTGTTAAATGTGTGTTAATTTTTCTTAGTTTGATAAATTAATTATTTATTAAAATATTCTGTGTTTAAGACTAATTAAGTCTGAAGGCTAATTTTTTTGTGATCAAGTAATTAAAAATACCTATATAATTTCACAATCATGAGATTTTGTCTAACATATCTTAATGGTATTTCATATAAAACATGGAAATATGAATCAATGATTCAGTACACCTAGGATAAATTGTAATAAAAAGACTTAGGATTATCATGATTTTACAATTTTACTTGTTGGCATCTGGGCACAAATTATACTATTATTAGTCTGCTATCATTAATTGCTGAAAATCTGTAATTGTGCAGAAGAAAATGATTGGAGGTTAATTTCCTTCTGCACAATTTACAGATTTTCAGTGCTTAATAATGGATTTAAATTTATTCATAATTAATATATGTCTAATCCAAAGTTGTTCTTCTGTGACAGGTTAACTAAATTTGTACAATTCAATTGTTGATTACAACATCAGACACATAATAAATTCAATCCCTGATATAAGCATAGAAAATATAGGTTGTTATATATACAAGTACACTCTAAGCTTAAATGATTCACTTATGTTTTTAAAACCCTTACTGACAAGTATATCCACAGAAATTTATAATAGTAATGAAATAGTGCATGATCAGAGATTAATTTCCTTTTGCCCAACTATTATTAGTCATATATTCAAAGATTAAAGAAATTTGCAAGTAAAATTTAAAAATATCAGTCCAATATAAATGATGGGAAAACAGAATCTCAGCTGAAATCCAATTAAGTACCAAGGGATTCACATGAGTCAGGATTATTCTATTTCTGAGAGCATGGACATAAAAATACATGGCTATGCTTGTTACATTTTAAGTGATCAATCTCACATATAAAAATCGAGCATTCATTCTATTATATTTTGATTTCCCAAATTGTAACTCATGAAATCCTTTCCCAACCTAATTAATACTGGTGAAAATTATCTGTAAAAAGGAATGTCTCTATATATGTAGGGAGAGTTTAATGAACATAATGGCATAAACAATAAAATGTGGACAAAAGGTTCTGGAAATAACCATATTAATTCTGAAAACTAAAATAATTTGTAGTTATTAAATTTTTGCACAAATATGGATTGAGTACTACTAAAATTTTATTCAGACAGCTAAATTGCAATAACACATTCTCTAACAATTACTAAAAAATTGTTTATTTGGAGGTCTTTTGGGGTTTTATGATGTTACCACTATTGTTCAACTTTTCTTCACTATCTTAAAGTTATATATAATGTTACTTTACCAGTATACATTTGTTGGGATAGAAATTAATTAAAATTATTTTGCACGTAAACCAAATTCTAACAATGCCTGATTGAAATGACAGCATCACTGATTGTAGATTATTTAGCCCCAAAGCAATTCTATGAGTGAGTTTTGTATTTTAATTTTCAGTAATTTATTTACATATCTAAGCTCATTTATACAACACATTTGTAAAATATTTATCTTAAACCAAAAAAAAAATTGATAACAGTTAGATTTTATTTGAAAATATTTATTTTCAAAAAAACAAACCCTAAAAATGTATTCATAATAAAAACAAAAGCTATTTTTACTAGTTAACAAAATTGCTTTCATAAATGCTGCCAGTAAAGAAATTTTTTATAAAATTTTTAATAAAAGTAATAAAATATATTTTCGTGTATTTATAATGAAAATTCATTTCTATTTTTAAAATAGAATCCAAATAATAAATATTGTATTCAATATTTTTGAATAGACAAGATTATGAGCCACTAAGAAAAAAGCCATTCACTTTAATACTTAATTTTTCTATTCTGCAAAGTTCACATGTTAACTTTTAAAATGCATTTTTTAATAAGCTTATATTTGTGATAAATAATGTAAAGATTATCAATATATGATATAGGATGAAGATTTAATTGTAAAAATAAAATGATGCAAATATAACTAAAGTTCTCATCAGGGTCCCTCAAAAAGAGGGAGGAGTTGATAATAAATGAGATAAAGAAATATGGGTGCTTGCACAAAACAATGGCATTCATTAGATTGCTTTATATTTACTGCTTTTTAATCCCCAATAGAACAGAAAAATATGATAAGCATGCCCATTTTGCTTAAAGATATATCTAACTATATTTTGGATTGTTTAATTAACAGCATTTCTTATATAATTGTGCCATAAATTTATGTATTTCAACTTGCTCAGTTATTTAAAGCATTGCATTTATAAAGATGGGTATTTGAATGCATTCAAGAAGATTATTGTTAATAAAAGTTAACAATAGTGTTCATAAATATTTGAAAGCACTTATACACTTTTTAGTATCACAAGGAGTTAAAACTGTCTAAGATTATTCTTAATCTATGCACTGGTTAAGTTGTATACTTGAGGTGTATTTGTTGTTTGTTTAATACATATGTATATACAATTCTTTACATAAAAAAATTAATACAACCTTTCTACCATCATTATTTTTTATAATATATATATACTGTAAAGATTGCTATAAATCTCATTCCTATCCTTACCATTAAATGCATTTGAACATAAATATATACATAGATGTGTTGATTTATAAAATTAATACATCTATTGAACAGTTCGAATTGATGACATATAACGCTATGAATAAAAATTATATTGTAGTTTAATGAACTGGAAATGCTTGAAGCAAAATCATAAATTTTGTTATTAAATTTAATTTTATTAATATTTTAAAATAACAAATTTGACAGAACAATTGAGAAAGTTTTATAAAGAATAAAACTAAAAAAAAAAAAAAACGATTTTATAATTTAGTACTGTAATGCGAAGGGGAAAAAAAACCTGATGAGTACAATGTAACCATAACAACAATAACAATTTTTTTTAGTTTGTTCTCTAATGGCTGGAAAGTTAAAAAAAACATATAGTGAAAGTTATATGCAAGATTTTTTATGATTTTATATTCGTTAATGACAGCAATTCAGATAATTTGACTATTGTATTTTGGTAAAATGTTTTCAGCATTTTAAAGAAAGAACAAAGATGCATGGAACTGTAAGTTTTTTTTTGATTTGATCTATATATGTAAAAAAAAACTGAAACGAAGGTATATCACTATACATCCATTGGGATTGAACTTTTGTATAAACTATGAAAATTTAAAAAATAAACAAATTATAACTTGTTGATTAAAGCATAATAGGAACCAAGATTTTTTTTATTTTATTGATAATTATATTGAACTATTTGCTATAAAAAATATGTAATAAAATACTCATTCACATTAATCAAGCATTTGATAATACTAGAACTGTTGGAAGTTTTAAATTTAATAATGTTTAACATCAAAAGAAAAAAATTGACTTTAATCGTGTTTTGTTTATTATAGCTAAAACGTTTCTACTGCTGATATAAGGAAAGAATTTTATGTATATATATACGAACGGAAAAATGATGCAGGTGTGCTAAAAGTCGTTGTGAATGGTCAAGGCAACTCAGATGGGTTTTAAAGAGGGTGAGGAACACGATCCATAGGTGTGAATTCTCACTATCATATATATATAAAATGGCAACCATGATGAAAGTGGCAAATCAAAGATTATCTAAACTACTTGGTCAACTTGTGGGAGTTGGATAGATCATAGAAGCCACTACTTTGGATAATGAAGTAAATAAAAGATGCTGAAAATTCTCAATCTACCATGAATTTTTCCATGTAAAGAAGATGCTCATGTTTGATCAAGATGTTTACTAAATCGTTCATAATTTTATGCTGATATGTAACTGTTTGTTCGTTACGGTTAATATACTGATGCTATAAAATTTTAAGGTTTTTCTCTTCTTCATTTATGTATTTATTTATTTATTTTTTTTACTTCCACATTGGATTTTTTGAGCTGGAAGTACCAAAGAATTTAGATGTATGCATTTCATGATATAAAATGTATTTTTTTTAATAAAAAATATATAAATGGTTCTGTTAAAAAAAAAAGAGAAGGTCTAGACTATGGTGAAATGAACATGAATGAAGGTAAGACTTATTTTTGACTCATTAACAACATAATATTTAGTAACAAAATTAATTATTAATAAAACCTATATTACCCTATTAACAAGACACATACTAACAATTACTTATAAAATCAACTGATGGCAATTTCAGTTCTCACGATTTATAATAGTAACATACGAACCCATTAGTTCAATTATATGTATATCAATAATAATTTGTATATTGATATGATGCTACCTTATTTTTTTTTTAAAAAAACAAACAAACAAACAATGTCATTTGTTTAGATTGGTATTAAAGATCATAAATTATTTTTTTTAGTACAATGGCATGAAAGGTAGAGACCTATGTATACCAAGAATGACCTATAGTTGATATTATTTTATGTATTTTTCCTTTTTTGTGTTATTATTTTAATGAGATTGAGTGGACGTGTAGGAATCATATTTATGGTGTTTTAAAATGTATATTTATATATTTAAATATGTTATGTTAAGATAAAATAAATTTGTTGATTTTAATTGATTTTACATTAAGGATTAACTATAATTTGTTGATAATACATCATAGAATTCACGTATCTCTTGATATGGAAATATATATGTAATATGTATCCAATAAGTGTACTATATAAACCATAACATCAAGTCATTGCCCACATTGGCTAAATATATTCTTATAATTTATACCTGAGCAGAGTAATTACTCAGATCATGACTGAGTTTGAATTCTAGGGAATCTAATAGATTGACATGAAAATTGGGTGGATCCTGTGCATATTGCCAAAGGAATGGAGATTGAACGATAGTAAAGATCCACCTTGGTTGCAGTGTTATTGGATCTTTCCAATTTTCCATGAAAGGACAGATTCTTGTTTCGGCAAATGTAATGGGATGGATTTGGGTAAATGGTTAGAGATGGGTCGATGATCCGTTACATTTTTGGAGCTTAGTTTCAATTTAGAATTATATTGATGGTGTTAAATTGTAGAGTAGTAATTTTATCCATATTTGGAAAATTTGTGTTGTAGAAAATCTAGGGTTCTGAAGGTTAGATTGGATATTTGATTGTTGGAGTTTGGTTGGTTCTATTGCAAGTGTTGATGATGGATGGGGAATTTTTGTCATTGTCTTGAGGATGTGATGTGTTCATGCCACTCATGACTGATTGATCTTATTCACTGCTCCAACCCAAATTATGTTATTAGTTATTAGTTATCATGAAGCAGTTACCAATAGTCCTGCCATGATTTTGCCTCTGAGACTCCAAGGAGAGCAAGGCAAGGTTTCTTTTGATATATGTATAATGTTAGCCTCTAAGACTCCCAAAGATGAGCAAGGCAATATTTTTTAAATAGTAGCCCCTAAGACTTGGATGTAAGCAGGGCAGTGCAATAGTGTTTGCAGAAAACTATTATGGGTTGCAGTAGCTTAGAGAGACTGAAATGTGATGATCATTTGAGTGTTCATGGAACATTGTATACTTTGAAAGCAGTGATTGAATTCTTTTATCTATCCCAAAATTGTGAAATGCCAATCATTCTTTTGGCTGTCAGTATCTGTCTGATCATTAGAGGAATGGATGAATATATAACTTAAATATATATCTTATTCTTCAAGGACTGTTGATAGTACATCGTTGGTCCATTACATTTTTTTTCTTGACGCCTATGTTTAAGGCCTTTTTTTCATCGATTTATTTTCCATTATGATTTTCATCATTTATTCATATTCCATTACATTTTGATGCCACAATGCGGTCGGCTATCTGTTTGTCTATTCGACGGTCCATTACAATACATAGTGAAAATTTATTTCATTTACTAAAAGAAATATGTTTAAATAATCTATTTTTTTCTTACAAAATTTTAAGCATATGTTGCACCAACAGGAGTATACTGTATTCATATCTCTAAGCTGGTGGTAATAAAAATATTGAATTTATAAACTCAATCTGACTAATGATAGTGTTAACATGGAAATTAAGCCAGGGATTTATACATTTCTGAATACTAAATTTAAAGTGACTCTCCAACCAACTAGGCTATTCTGTCAAATGTAACAGCCGAATTTTAAATAATATCTGTGAGGGTATTTCTAATTTCTCCATTTTTTTCTCAAAGGCTAAGTCAATGAATGTTTTACAGATGTTATGAATTATCACATTAAGTTGATTTGCAGGGTTATTCATCATTGTCATGTGAATATCTTCCTTAAATTTTCTAAAAAAAAAACAAAGTTTTTCTTTTTCCTTTCTGTCCAACAATTTTTGTCTTTTCTCAATCATATACATGGTCATTGATAAATGCATGATCTGCTATTTTGTATATCTTTAATCATTACTTTATGTTCTTTTAATCATTTTTCAATGAGGCTCATGGTATTTTATAGATACAGTTTAGCTTGTGTAGAGATTAGGATTCCTCATACTTTCCTATAACTGTGGAAATCTGTTTTTTGGATTTCAATGCTTGCAAACCCCTGGTAAGTAGGAATACACTGCAATGCTTCATAGATGATGCTGATGAATAACTATTTTTCATGAGAATTTGTTTAAAGTAGGACTATTTCTTCTCCTAGTCATAGCAAAATTCTTCTGCTCTATCTTATAGTGACCGTATAACTCCATATTGGTTGAATATGATAGTTTTCTTTGTGTGTGGATCTTTTTTAAGTAGTAGTTTTAATTTTATCAAGAGAGAGTCATATTATAAAAACATCTAAGGATGCTGATCTGTATTACTGTTCTCACCCTATTGTAAATTTAACTGAAGTGGATATGTTGAAATATGTTCAGAATATTTATAATAGTATTTCACCATGTGTATATACAATAAACATATTTATTGACATAGTGAAACCAGACATTAAGCAGATGTAGAATAATATTTATGGATATGGGTTCAAGTTCTTCCATGTAAATAGTCTTGATGAGGAATAACAAATGTGTAGTCATATCCACTCCTTAATTTTTCTGGAAAAATTTTTTTATCTAATAAATTTACATTATTGTTATATAGACTATTAATGGTTTCATTATAGAATTGGAAGAACAATTTGTCCTGATTTGTAAGCTATTAACCTCAATTTTTTTTTCTTACAACAAACAATGCTTCATAATAAAGCACATTTTATGAACAAACTTCCCACATCAAAGCTTACCATTATGTCAACTCTATCTACTTTCATATTTTTTCAATAATTCCACAAAAAGCTTAAAATTCCTGACAAAGAACTATATCTTGTATGCCAAAGAACTAAGAGCCTTAAAAAGAAATCTCAATAAATTTGACAATAAAAATTTCTAGAACTAACAATAGATCATTAAAAAAGGTTCACATGAATTTTAGTTAGACCATAAAAATGTAAAATTATATGAAATATATGAGTTGCGATTATGCTTTGGATTTGTAGATTATGAAAAGATATTTAATTCTATAACCATTTCTTCAGTGATTAAAGCATTGGATCATCAAGGAATAGGTCCGGGATATTGTCATATTTGTAATAATATTTATAAAAATGCAACAGCAACAATTAGATTACGTAATGACACTGGGAAAGTCAATATTGAAAAGGGTGTAAGACAGGGTGACTCCATATCTCCAAAACTTTTTACAGCAGTGCTGCAAGAAATATTTTGTGGGTTAAAAAGGGTAGCTAAAGGAGTGAAAGTAAATGAAGATTAATTAAGTCATTTAGATTTTGCAGATGATGTAGTTGTTTTTGCAAATAATGCTTTAGAGCTGCACGAAATGTTGCAGGAGTTATCAGATGAAAATAGGAAAGCAGGATTAAAGATAAATGTTAAAAAGACTAAAGTAATGTTTAATGGATTTTCTCAAAATATGAAAATAAAGATTGATTACGATGAGTTAGAAGAAGATAGCAGTTACAAATACTTTGGCCAGATTATTAATACAGATGAAAACAGATGAAATTAATCATAGAATTAAACTTGGTTGAAGTGTTTTTGGTAGAAATAGCTTGATACTAAAATGAAATATGCCTATATGTTTGAAAAGGAAAGTTTTTAATAAATGTGTTTTACCAATTCTTACTTATGGATCTGAGACTTGGATACTTAATAGAAGAGAAATACAGAGACTTCAGACCACTCAAAGAAATATGGAGAGATGCATGTTGAGAGTAATGAGAAGAGATCGAAAATGTAATATAGCAAGAGAACAAATAGGTGTTACTGGCCTCATTGAAAAAGTTAAAAGACTGAAGTGGACTTGGGCTGGATATATTGCTAGAAGAGATGATAATAGGTGGACAATTGAAATTTTAAACTGGTTTCCAAGAGATTTTAAAAGACCCAGAAAGAGACCACATGTGAAATGGATGGATGTGCTATTAGAGATCCTAACCCAATTGATGAACTTGATAAATTGGCATTGTAAAACATATATATTGGGAGAATATGATCTACTCTCATACAATACTACTTTTAATGTTTCAGCACTTTTGAAATCAATAAGGCAACATCTTGTTTTCAGATAAATATATATATATGATAAACAAAACAAGTTATACATTTCTTAACTTGCTCATAGCTTGCATTTTATGATCACTAGATGCAGCTTTACCAATAGCCCACTATCAAGCTTTGTTTACATAAATGCTGAGAGAGATAGAATTCCATATCTCTTTCAAATTGTCTCCAACCTTTAAACCATGGTTTCGAGCTAGTTGGCACATGTCAGTAAAGGGTAGGAAGACTAGAAACTAGATCTAAACATCAACTCTACAAACAGCTCTTATGAAACATGTTTCTATCAGCCTGAAAGCATGAATTTTTCAGATGCGTAAATATCTTCAAATCCAGTCAAACAAACTAGATAGCTATATGGGTCTGAATTCAGCATTTATGTAAACAAAGCTTGATAGTGGGATATAGATTGCAGAGGCTTTTACTATATGGTGAAACTGAATTGAATTCAGACCCATGTAGCTATCTATTTTGTTTAACTGGATTTGAAGATATTTATGTATCTGAAAAATTCATGCTTTCAGGCTGATAGAAACGTGTTTCATAAGAGCTGTTTGTAGAATTGGTGTTTAGATCTAGTTTCTAGTCTTCCTACCCTTTACTGACATGAGCCAACTAGCTCGAAACCATGGTTTAAAGGTTGGTGACAATTTGAAAAAGATATTGAATTCTATCTCTCTCAGTGTTTATGTAAACAAAGCTTGATAGTAGGCTATTGGTAAAGCTCCATCTACTGATCATATATATATTGTGCCCTTTTCTTTAGGTCAGAATAAATTTATTGTATCAATTTACTAAAAAATTTTACATTTAAGAAGTATTCTATTGGTATGATGACTATGTTATGCTGACAATCTTTTGAAAAGCTTAATTAAAGTAAAATGAAAATATTTAATGCCTAAAATTGTGCTAAATGTATTTAAAACAGTTAAATAAAGCTAAATGTATAATTGTATATGGTTGGAAAAACTGGCCATAATAAAATAGTATAGTAATAAGTCTTTAAAATAAGTATTAAAAGTAATAACCTATAATTAAATAAATATTATATTTTACAGTATAAATTATATTTAATAATTGTATTAAAAGTATTTATTTTAATAAGTAGTCTTTGTGGCAGAGAAATGTGTATTTAATTTTATAGTATCAAAATTATTATTCTAAATTATATTATTATATTATTTCTTTAATATATTTGTTGCAATTAAAATATTTATTTTCCCCAGACAGAATTTGATACAGGCTATATCTGAGTTGTAAGTCATATGACATGTAAAACTTTAATGCATGTGTGCTTACAAGTTTTTTTTGTTAATAAAGTTTCAAAGTTGCTTTAAAATTGCACTGTAGAATTGAAAATATTTATTTATCTACCATCAGATACAACATAAAATTAGCTATTATAAATATTTAATTAGGGTTTTAAAACAAATGTAACTAATAAAATTATTATTTTTGTTTAGAAAAATAGATACATTAAAACTAAATGTTGGATAAAGTAATAAAATATTGTTTTAAAAGTCATTTTAAAATATTTAGTTATTTTTAATAAAGTATAACAATTAATTTAGAATTAATATTTTAAGTAATATTTCTTTAAAAAATGAGTCATTATTTTATTTTTAATTTTAATTGTGCCATCTCAAAGTTATATGTAAATTAAGCCATCAGGTGAAATTATAATCCACCAATCCAATGATTGATTTATTTGGGTATAAATACAGATGCTCAATTATTTTCGGTGTGCTTCTGTTAATCAAGTTTGCTTTTTATTAGTTAAGTTTGTTTTAAATTAGTCAATTCAGTGCTATAACTCCCTAATAATTTATTTTAAAACAGAGAAGTGTACCAATAGAATTATTTTAACAAAAGAGTATTATAAATAAATTATAAATTTATTAAGCTAAATTATGCACTGTTAGGCAGCTAAATTCCTTTACCAAACTTTTTGTCAAAATTTAATCTAAAATGTCTCATAAACATGGAAGTACCAAGAAGAAATATCTACCTGTATAAAGGGATGTTGGAAGTAAAATTTTTAATTAAAAATATAATTTTAGTAATTTTAATGGGGAGAAATATTTTATCAGCCAAATTTATATGCTGGACATTATATGAGGAGTTGAATGGAAAACGTGATAAGAAATTAAAAGTAACAATGCATTTTTATTTGGAAAGATAGTTTTATCTGAGATCGGAAAAATAATACGGTAAAAACTTTTAAAAAATCTTTCAATAATTTAAAATAAATATTTTGAATAAAAGATGCAGAAAATGTTTCTTTTTAAAGAGAACTTTTTTAAATAATTTATTTTAAGCTGTTATTTGAGAAAGAATAGAAAAATGAAGACAATTATTAAAATATCTTATGGGATAAGTCTTTATTATCGTAAAAGACTATGTATTTTTATATTTTTTAAAAAAAAAACAATAATTGAAAACTAATAATTGAAAGAAAATATCATTGGATAAATAATAAAATATCCTGACAGTAAAACCCTGTATATGATTGTATTATGAGAAATAAGTAAATATTAATTTTTGGGAATATATTTTTTAAAAATGTGCAAGAATTATATCTGGATGCCCGAATTCATATCGCCATATCAAAGACACTATAAGCCATAATAGGATCCTGATGGAGTGAGGAAAACTTCAAAGTATTATTTCTAAATATTATATGTTGAAATTATCTTCCATAATCATTGTTCTGAATAAAACTTTCAAGAACAGATCAGTGATTATTTTTACTAATAAATCCAGAATTTTCAAGAGTCGACTTTCCTTTTCATTTCTATTTATTTTTAATTTTCGTTCATCATGTTTGGATGGAATCTACTGAGCATGTGTCGCATCGAGGAGAAAATTGTTGTCGTTAGTGTTTGAACAATATTATAGCAACAAGTGCTGGGAATTTCAGTCACCTACAAGGAGTTTGTAAAGAAATCCCAAGGAAATAAAAACATTTTTTTTTAAAAAAAATAACATTTATCACTGAAGTTTTACGTAGATATGTTTTTGATTTATTTTAAAACTAACCTTAGTATTTTTTTTATTATTTATAATTATGAATAGGAAAGGTACATAAAAATAATTACTAATAATATTATAATTTCTATAAAAGATTTAATAATTTTTAAAAAAAGTTTTAATATTTTAAGTTCGATAGTATTCAATGAGTGTTATATTATGCAATTTTTTTATTGATTGTGGGCCAAGAAGACATCAAATAAGTGATTAACAAGTAGAAATATCACTTAGGTAATAATTGTAAAATAATAATAATTTTATGATGTATTTTTTTGTCTTTTCTTTAGATTGTCAATGTATTATGTAATGTTATTGTATGAATGTATGAGTATGTGTGAATACATTGTACACACATAAAACTTATAGGAGTCAGAATTTATTTTTTATAAAAATATGCATACTTTTATTCCATATTACTAATATATTATAACTTAATAATGAATATAATTATATGATTCTTTCATAAAGAACTTTATTATTTTTTAAATGTTTAAAGTATTGATAAGTCATTTGTATTTTAATAAACAGAGCAAAACTCTCCATACAGTATTGCCACCTGTGCTAAACAGAGTAATCAATGGATGCCAGAAGGCTTGTACATAAAATCCCTATCCAATGCCTACTCATCCAATATCCCCAGACTAGTTTCTGGCTTGTGGCCTTCGTCAGTGAGGAGCTTTGGATCTGAGAGCACTGCATCTAAATCTTAGGATCTAATGCAACCCTCTAGCAACCACCTTTTATCTCTACTTAACTACAAAACTATGAGAATGAAATTGAAAACACAAAAAAATATTTTCAATCTAAGCTCCTCACTGACGAAGGCCACAAGCCAGAAACTAGTCTGGGGATATTGGATGAGTAGGCATTGGATAGGGATTTTATGCACAAGCCTTCTGGCATCCATTGATTACTCTGTTTAGCACAGGTGGCAATACTGTATGGAGAGTTTTGCTCTGTTTATCAACAATTAATGTGCTAGTATAGGAAATGTGATCATGTGATACTTAATCATTTGTATTTTGTTCAAGAATTTTAAGAAAGTGAAAAAACCTTTTCTTGTTGAATAGTTTAGATCATTATCTTTATATGTGAATTTATTTGTTATTTTAGAATATGTTGTAAGAATTTTTGTCGATGTAGATTGACAAATCTATAAGGAAATTTTTAAAGGATAGTGACTTGGAAGTAATTTAAAATGAAACCAAAGAGGTGCTGTTTATGTAAGTTTTTGTTATGGGAATAGGAATAATTTTATGATCTTAATAATTATGCAGGTACAGATAATGAAGCCCTGTCACTTGTATATTTTCCGTGGGCAATGTTTTATCTTTATATTGAATATTAATGTTCCAGAAAGCTGAATAAATAGCTTGGGCATTGTTATTTTTAGTGGAGGTTATTAGACAGATAACTTATGCCTCTCTTTTATGTATACACTGTTACCATGATGACTATCTAATATATGTACTATTGAGTTGAGACTCTAGTTTGTCCCTTATACCTATGCACCTGTTCACTATCATGATTTCTAAGTATTACATCATACAGAATTGTATATTTTAATAGAGAATGATACATAATTTTGGAGTTTAGGGATGATTATTAGAAAAGGATAAGATAGGTTTTCTTACTTTGGATATGATAAGAATAAATACAAATGGAATTGAGAATGAAACAAAACAGAAATAAAGAATCATAAAATATTTTCTATATTTTTTTTTAAATAAACTATATTTTATGAAAGTATGTAAATGATAAATGAAGTCGTTTAAGAATTTTTGAATAACTTTAAGTATTTTAAAACTTATAGGTATTGCATATTTTTCAATGGATAGTGTATCAAAAACAAAACAGCATAGAATGAAATAAGTATATATATTTCATAGTTATTATTTAATGTTAAAGAAATACATCAACACTTACATCTATTTTATATTAGATCAATACTAAGTAAAAGATATAATGTATGACAATTAGATTATTAATTCTTCTGTCCACTCTTTTTGTTAATGAACTGAAATAAATGTTTTGTTTAACAACAACACTATTATGATAAGCTATTTTAAGTAATTAAGAATAAATTGAGATATGCATATTAGCGTACTTAATATTTGGTATTTTCTGTTTTTATGCTTCATAACTGATGTATATTTAAGGGAAGCATATCATAGTGACATTTAATGGTAAAAAATATTTTAAAATGTTATCAATGATTACGATTATTATTATTAGAATTCTGACGAATATCTAAATAGATAAATTAAATTATTTTTATTAAAAGTCAGAGTGAAGATTTAAGTGTTTATATTTTATTTTATTACTTTATTTTGAGAATAATGAAAATTGTAATGATACCAGATTCATTTAGAACTGTAAATATTGTAAATAAGTTATTTGTTAATTTTATTGTAATAAAATTTGTTAAACTTGTTTTATAAATTTGTGTGTTGAACCAATTTCTTTTCACATTGCAAACAGATGATCACAGAGGGTTTGAACCAAAACATAATATTTGCACAATAAGAACAAGAGTATTATTTAAGAATTATAATATTTTCTTAAGATGATTTATTTAAAAAATTTCATTTACATTATCATTATGATCATATATTAATTATATAATATATTACACAGAGTTATAATATTATCCATTGCCACACATATATTTTCAGATTATAAGATATTACCACATATTTTACTTACGATGCTATACGAAAATTAAAAGATTATGCTATATTATTTCTTTATTATTAATATTATTGATAAGAATTATAATGGAAAAAACTAGATAAGATTAAATTATTATTATTATTATTATTATTATTATTATTATTATTATTATTATTAGTTAGGTGTAGTTGAGGTGATATTAAATCCCTTATCATGCTTGACTACAGTAATTTTGATTGACTCGAATTAGTTTAAGAACCTGAGATTATTTTAGTTAGATTATTTTAAATAAAGAGATTAAGATTTATTTATCAGTATTATCTTAATTAATTAGTTATTGTTAAAGTCGTAAGAATGCTACAAATTTATTATTTGAGATAATAAGGGGGATAGTGTTCTTATGCCATTGAGATGGTATCCTGTGGGATATTGGCTCAATGTAATTCATATTACCACTTGTATCTCACTTCATAGTCTCATGATTTAATAAATATTTGTTTATTTAGTTTATAAAACCGAACCATATTATTATTTTATTAATTAGAGCTAGTTAAACAATAGACATTAACGTAGAATATTTTATTGTCGATTATACGCATTTTAGCCGAGCATAACTATTTAAATATAAATACTACTCACTTGTTTACACTTTAACATTTATTTCTACAATACTTAAATTATATTTACAATGAGGCTGTACGTACCTTCATTACAGCAGTTAAATTTAGTAAGTCCAACAAAATGTGTTGACGCCATTACTCAAAGTCCGTGACTGAGAAAATGTTCATCCCGCAGCTAGCCTTTGTGACGTCTCGTAACCCAATACATAACATCCCTTCCCCCTTAGAAATGAGACTTCATAATCCTCTAAATATGTCGGATGTCAACGTTGACGTGAAAGGTGCTCCTTGTATAGTTTTGGAGATGGTTGGCAGGAGGTGTTGGATTGGCATTCAGCTGCCACTGAAGGTGGTGTTTTTGGAGCATCAATCAGTTATTCTGATGGAGTTGAGATGGATTGGTCAGTGACAGTCACTCTTGCTCACAATTGATCTATGTGCTTGTGTTGCACTCCCGAGTCTATCTGAACTTCATATGACAAGGGGCCTGTTCACTGTTCTACTGTGGCAGAAATCCAAGGGGAGCCCCTCCCAGTGGCTCATGCAAAAGCTGCATCATCTGGTTGAAGTTCGGGTATTTTCTGCTCTGTATTTGGTGTAGCTCTTGGGGCTCTATCCGGATGTATGAAATCCAAGCATGTACAAAGATGTCTGTTTAAAAGCATCTCAGCTGGGCTTAATCCTGTGGCTTCAGATGGTGTGATATGTTGAGTTAACAGGTACTGAGCTAGATGCTGGCTCCAATTTCCACGTGTGTCAAATCTCAGGCTCTCCTTTACTGACTGTATGGCCCTCTCTGCAAGACCATTACTTGCCGGGTGGTAGGGTGCAACCTGTGTGTGTCAGACTCCATTACTGACTAGAAATGTCGAGAATTCTGATGATGCGAATTGTGGTCCATTATCGGATACCACACATTCTGGTATTCCATGGGTCGAAAATAGTTCTTGCAGTGCTGCAACTGTTGCACTTGAAGTCATTGTTTGCATTCTCTGCACCTCTACCCACTTTGAGTATGCATCCACAACAATGAGGAGCATCTGTCCATCGATGGGTCCTGCAAAATCCAAATGCAATTGAGACCATGGTGTCAATGGTGCCTCCCAGGGGTGTGTTAGAGCACGAGGACATGCATGCGTTATGACTTGGAAATGCATGCATTTTCCCACAAGGTGTTCTATGTCTCGATCCATTGATGGCCATCATACATATGACCTTGCCAATGCCTTAGTTCTTACGATGCCAGAGTGACCTATGTGAAGCTCATTTAGGATGAATTTTTGTAGTGATAAAGATATGATGACACGAGACCCCCACAGCAGACAATTCTTGTGTGTAGAGAGTTCATTATATCTGTTAAAAAAATGTTGTAGTTTCATGTTTGTGGCTTTTTTTGGCCAGGTGGTGAGAATATAGTTTTTACAGTTGCTAACAAAGTCTCTGAGTGTCGCTTGTGCCACCTGTTCTGCCGTCACAGGGGGAAACTCCAATTCTTCCAAAAACAGGACACCACCACATTTAGGACTTTCATCTTCAGTTGATGGAAGTGGGCATCTGCTCAATGCATCTGCATTTGCAATATTCCTTCCTGGTCTATACTCCAGCTTAAAAGAATAGGCATTTAATGTGTGTGCCCATCTTTGCATTCTGGGTGATATTATGGGTGTTTGTTTATCTGAGGTAAATATGCCTAGCAGTGGTTGATGGTCTGTATTTATTTTAAATTTGATTCCAAATAGCAAGTGATGGAAACGTTTAACTCCGAATATTATCACTAGAGCTTCCCTGTCAATTTGTGTGTAGTTCCTTTCAGCTTTAGATAAGGTGCATGAGGTGAAAGCAACTGGGGCAGTTGATCCATTGGGCAATCGTGTACTTAGTACTGCCCCTACTCCATATGGTGAAGCATCACATGTAAGCTGGACCTCCTGGTTAGGATCAAATGGCACCCATACACTATCAGAGGTCAATGCATCTTTGAGTTTTTCAAAAGTCTTTTCATATCTCATTGACCAGGTCCATGTGACATTTGTTTGTAATAAGTGATGTAGGGGTTCAGCTATGGTTTCTTGGCAAGAAAAAAAATTATTATAAAAGTTTAAGAGTCCTAGAAATGCTTTTAGTTCTCTTTTGTTCCTTGGGGATTGGGCATTTCTAATTGCATCCATTTTTCTTGGTGATGGGTGGAGGCCCTTATTATTGATTTTATATCCCAGGAAATCCACAGTGTTTACTCCGAACACACATTTTTCCTTGTTTGCCCTCAATCCACTGTATGTCTGCTTTTCCAACACCATGTGTAATTTTGCACATAAGTCATTCTTCGATGAGGCACAGATTAAGATGTCATTGAAGTATGGATAAACTCCAGGGATATCTCCCAGAAAGTTGTCTATGACACATTGAAATATCCCAGGTGCCACACAGATTCCACATTGCAAGCATTTCACCCGAAAAGCTCATCAATGAGTGATGTTGGCTTGTATGTTGGCTGATACCTCATCGACTGGAAGTTGAAGGTAAGCCTTGGCCAAATCTATTTTTGTGAAAATAGAGCTAGGTGGAAGAGATGCCAAAAGGTGGTGGACTGCAGGTTCTGGAGCACCTTGTTCACAGTCACCTTGTAGTCACCGCATAGTCTCACTTCTCCTGTAGGTTTGAGGATTGGTACCACCGGTGTTGTCCATATTGGGTTGTTCTCTGGCTCAATGATTCCTTTCCAGAGCAGCATCTCTAATGCAAGATCCACCTTATTTCTCATGGCAAGTGGTAATAGTCGGGCTCTCAGTCTAATTGGAGGATAATTTGGATCCACTGGCAGTGAAATGGCCAGTCCCTTATAAGTTCCTATTGATGAGTTGAACACTTGCAGATACTTATAATGACATCTTGGATGGATGGTTCAGTGACATTATGAACTCCTGATAATGTAATACCCAGAGGTCTGAACCATTCATGTCCCAATAGACTTGTGCATGGTCTCTTTGCTACCAACAATCGTAAGTGGCATGTGTCCTTCCCATACTGTATAGGTACTATGCATTGTCCTTTAAATGCTATTGCAGGCTGTTGGAAGTCTCTTAGTGTGATATCGACTGGTTATAATCTAGGTATCAGTTCTTTACATATATCCGTAAATGTATCATATGACATTATAAAATATTGTGACCCTGAGTCGACCTTCATTTTGCATTCTTTGCCATATATGTATATGTGTGCGATAGCTTTACATGTCGAGCCATTCTGGCGCACTTCGTGGATGTGATCTATGACTTCATCTTCCAATTCAGTCACTGCCATGCACTGGTTAGGTGTCCTCAAAGTATTTTGTTGCTTTGCTCGGCAAACACGCTGTAGGTGTCCCATTCTCTGACAGAAATGGCATTTGGTTCTTTTAAAATGACATTCTGCTCGGTTGTGCTGACCACTGCATCCATCACAAGGAGTGGTTCCTGACCAAGGGGTTTAATTGTTCCTTTTGTATGGTGGTGTTTGGGGGGTGGTAGTGACCCCAGAGAGTTATTATGGTGAACTGGTCTGTTCTGTTGGATAAGGTCTACAGTTGGTGTGGATGAGTTCATGGCATGGATTTCATGCACCTGTATTGATGCTGCCTCTGCGGCCAAGCTGCGCTGAACAGCCATTTCCAAGGTTAAGCTTTCTTCTGTTAGTAGTTTGTGTTGTGTTGCTTCATTGCAAAATCCACAGACAAATTGGTTCCAAAGATGCTCTGTAAGTGAAGGTCCAAATTCACAACCCTCTGTCAGATGTTGGAGGTCTGCCAAGAATGTGCTTACGCTTTCTCCCTCTTGTTGCCAACGGTGATGAAATTGAAAGCGCTGGTATATGATGGACGGCTGTGGGTTAAAATATTGTTTTAAAATTTTAATGATGTCTTGGTACGACTTTTCCTGAGGCAATGCCGGAGATATAAGGGAGTGCAGGATACTTGATGTTTTTAGGCCACATGCTGCAAGGAGAGTTGCACGTCTTCTGTCGTCAGAAATTATGTTATTAGCTTCACAAAAAAAATCCACTTGTGACGCATATGTATCCCATAGGTGTGGTGAGTCGATGTCGAATGATGCTAGAGCCGATAGTAGCCATTACGTGGTATAAGTTGACAATTCCAAAATTTATATGAACATTTTTTTTTGTTTTTAAGTGAGAAAAAAATGCGATGGAAAGACCCGTTGAATGACAGTTATGCTAGTTGCCTTATGTCTTAAATATACCGTTCATTTAAATGTCTTATGCTCGTTGCCAATTTGTGTTATGTTTACATTTATTTAAATATAAATACTACTCGCTTGTTTACACTTTAACATTTATTTCTACAATATTTAAATTATATTTACAATGAGGCTGTACGTACCTTCGTTACAGCAGTTAAATTTAGTAAGTCCAACAAAACATGTTGACACCATTACTCAAGGTCCGTGACTGAGAAAATGTTCATCCCGCAGCTAGCCTTTGTGACGTCTCATAACCCAATACATAACAATTATGTTTCCTGGAGGTGAGGGTACAATATATATTAAATATAGAGTGAACTTTTAACATTATTATAAATAATATTAAAACACTTCAACAAAGAATAAAAATATAATTAAATAAACCAAGTATACTTTCAATACATAAATAAGTATCGTAATCTGATTACAATGCTTTTGTATTGAAAGTACACTTAGTTTATTTAATTATATTTTATTTTTATTCCCTGTTGCAGTGTTTGAATATTATTTTTAATAATGTTAGAGGTGAAGGAGTATATATTTCTATTTAATTTTGTATATATATATATATATGCTTTCCTTTAAACTCAGTTCCTGTCAAAAGTTATTTGGCTATTTAAAGTCTCATTCGTAGGTCACACAAAATTATCAACTTAAAAATTAGCCTACTATATTTGATCAAAAATGTAATTAGTTTACCTCTGATCAAATAAAATAGAATTACTATAAAGGTTGGAGAAAGAAAAAGATGTTTGAGAAAATAAATATGTTATTTTACTTAACTCTTAATTCAGTATTTGCACATATATTTGCACTCCACTTTGTGTGTGTTTAAATAGAAGTTTTATATAGGTCCACTTTATATATGTATGTAAAAATGTCTAGGGCAGGATTGAAAGCTTTTGAGGGCTGGACGTGGCCTATGGGTCTGAAGTTTTCCATCCCTGCTTTAAACAATAACTTTGCTTACATTAGAACATATAAAAAATAAAAGATTTTTTTAAAAAAAACTCTATAAATCACGATCTTTTGAAATAACAATTTTCACATTTTGAAAATAATATTATTGCTAATTAATATAAAAAAATGAATGTTTTGAACTTCAGCATAGTTGATGAAATTGGTAACCAGAGATTGAAAAAAGATAAGACCTTTCTCCTTTGAGAATTTGGATTGTTTATTCTAGGTAAACAGCAAATAAGTTACAGATAGATCACAATAACCAATAGAACAGAGTAACATGATAAAAGATTAATAGTCATGCAGTCATGTGTTTAGTGTAAGATTTCGATAGTTAAAATTTAAAGGCATATGAAAAAAGAGTAATAGCTAAAATCACAGTAGTGTCATGCATTGTGGGCAAAATGGTTTATTGAAAGACATATTCATCAAGAAATGTGTCTTATTAATGATGCTGAAGAAATTAAAATATGTGCAAATGGTTAAGACATCAGGCAAAAACATTATGCCATTGGTTTATAAGCACTAAAAAAGCAACACGACAAATATATAAAGAGCAACAAAAATGACAAAAAATGTCATTTTTAAACTTTCATGTTTAATTTTTTTTTACTTTCATACTAAGTTTTAATTGTTGTTGTGTTTTACTGTTCTGCTTATTATAACACTTTCAGAAATAAAGTACACATATAATATAATCAAATTTTTTATTTGTACAGACAATGCACCAAGATTCATCTGACAATCTCAGTTGAATCTGGGATCTTTACACTCTAACTAAAATAAATAGATCTCCATTTTCCAACAATATTAGTGGGCTAGTTAGATTAACTACTTCCATTTTGATCCCATAAAAGCTCGATCGACATTATTATAGCTGAACTCACAAATAATAATTACCCACTAGAGCAGCTGAATTTCATAGTAGAATTTTTGAAATGGATGGATTAAAATATTGTGGCCACATTTAATGATAAATGGTTTAAAATGAACGACAAATGACCAATGGGCCTCCCAATAAGTGGGAGAATATCTAGTATTTTCCTCAATCATTTTGAAAGGCAAATACTGACTAAGTACTACACAATGAACCAAACTTAATATATACACACTATGTAGACGATGTATTCATAGTAGCACCAGAACAAATGATAATGGATATTCAAAAACAGCTACAAACACAAACCTCTTTAACAATTAACTGCATACAGGAAAACCTTCAGCACAATGTTAATTATCTAGATATTTAAGTTCATAGAGATCCACACCAACTTACATATGCTATGACAGTTAAACCACTAGAAATTTGAGGATTTATACATCCAAACTCGAACTCACCCAACTCTCATAAATTGGCTGGACTCTCTTCCTTCCTGCACAGAAATCATAGACTGTGTAAATTTGAAGCTGACCCGAAAAATGAACCTCACAAATTATATTAAAGATCTAGAAGCTGACCGAATTATATTAAAGATCTAGAAAAGGTTGGATTTTCACACAAAATTATATATAAAAAGATCAAGCAATTTCAAACTAAATTACAAACTGACACGGTCAAAAACAATAAACCCAGAATAATGCTTCCATACATACCATCAATTGCTAGAAAATATTATAAAATATTTGCTGAGTCCTTTGAACTAGGATTCCACACCCCACCATCAACAAACAGAATGATAAACAATACCAAAGACAAAATACCTTCTGATCAAATATTCCAAGCAGTTTATAAAATTTCATGCCCAACCAATGGATGTAGAGTGGCATACTATGGGGAGACCCATGCCAACATCACAACAAGAACAGCTCAACATCATTATTTTTACAACAAAGCTATAAATAACAATGAAAACAGATCCATATTCTTCGAGCACCAAAAACAACTGGCCATATGTTTGAACCCACTATAGCAAGGGCACTATGCACTGAACACAGTGATGTGAAACAAAAAATCAAAGAGGCATGCTTTATTGCAAATGACAATTATGCAATAAACCAGAAAGAATCGTGCTTTACAATCTCCAGAAAATGGTCATTATAAAATTTGCATAAAATTTTACATAAACCACAACTAAACTTAAGTTAAAAATAGGCTATGATTATGGCGACTCAAGGTCTCCGAAAGCACTAAGCCATATAACTTTGTAAGATTTAGACAAGCTTCACTTTTTTGCGTAAAGTGCAATCTCAATTAATAATTCTGTTTATGATGTGAAAAACATTCAAAATTCAACTTTTCCATATCTTCAATGACAGACTACGGATATAACAGATAAATTTATGTCATGAGATTCTTATGTATAGTTCTTATTTTTCTTTTTATATTTACAAAATAACTTGCAAGTGGCCTTCAGAAACAAATATTAATATGAAATTCTGTTAAAATAGTTTGTTTTCTAAAGAGTATTTAATTTTTTATTTAATTTAATATGTCCACCATTTAAAACTATTTAAACAAATGTATTCATAATTATTAAATAAGATCATATATATAATTATCAGTAGTAGAAATCCTGAAAGAGAGAAATAATCAATTCAAAGGGATAGTTTATTTACTATACAATATCTTCCAATTATAATTTACATATGCCATTATTAAAAGAAAATCAATATGTATCTTATTTTCACTCAAATCTAATTTAAAATTAATGATAATTATTAAATTAAATTTCAAATGCTTTTAGCATTTAGAATATAAAAATTTAAGTATAAAATATCAGCTTCTTGTATAAAATATGATAGCAGAAATATAAGCTGCATGAGTTTTATATTTCAAAGATTACAAAATTTTTGATTTTAAAAGCAAACTTTACAAATATTTATTCCTATCAAAAAAAATATTTTTTAAAAATGTAATTTTGTTTTAGAAATTTTATAAAATATTAAAAATGTTATTTCTAAATTGCATATCTCCATAAAATATAAAAAGTGATCACATGACGAGTGTCTCCATTCTAGGATTGTGCTTCAAAATACTATTTTAATTTACAACTAATTTTGAATATTTATCAAACAAAAAATTTTCAAATATGATTGATTACTTCATAAACTGTCTATTGCTTTTGTCGTTCTATGTGTCTATATGTTGTATTTCTGTATATGTAATTTGTAGTATGTATAACCAACAAAGTCCTATTAAGGATGACGTTTGAATTGCAGTGTGTAAGAATGTATAAAAGTTCAAACAATTTCATTTATATAATACTCACAAAGTTATAAAACAAATAGAATAATAATGGGCTGAATATAAAGCTGTAAGTTTTAAGATTGTGAACATTTATATAAAATAATCTGTTTATAATGATAAACTTGAAAACTAAAGGTTATTATATTGAAGCTCGACTTGCCAGTTCCAATTTTGAATGTCACATGCCCTCCTTAGAAATTAACCATTACATTTTTTTAAATATTTACAGTGGGTTTTTTTTTAATTTAATAAAATATTATAAATGTTCATATAAATGTTAAATAAATTGTAACAAAGTTACCAAAATATAAAATACATAATAATTATGATTTGATATTTTTTTTGGTTGTAATCATTTTTATGTTTCAAAAAAGAACTTTATTCAGACTAATAAAATAATTACAATGAGTTGCTTTGCGATGGATGTGTTTACATTAGTGATCACAAGAATGTTTGTACAGGTTTGAATATATATATATATAGATTAGTGAGGTTTTACACATATAAATGGGGCAAGGGATTAAAATATTTGGACAGGTTTGTATTGGTATATTCTCACGTGTCCAACTATGATTTATTATGACAGATGTTCAATTTCAATTGCCTGCAAAGTTATATTGATTTCATTCATTAAGTTTTAAAGATTACAAATTTATAATTTAAAATTTTTATTCCATATGTGTACTAATAAAATTCATCACGATCATGGTACTATTTTCATATTTGCTGTTAAATGTCTCTGTTGATAATGTGTGAGTCCATACCCTGGGTTATTGTGTCACTATTTTTGACTGGGTGGGGGAATTCTCTTGCAGTTCCTTTTGGTTCTGTTAGTGTTTATTTCTAGATATTGCATGAATGTTGTCTTTGTTAAGGGCATTAAAAAATATCTGAGTGGGTTTCCATTGGCTATATACTTTTGCATGATTGGGTGGATTAATGGGTTTTGATTGTGGGGCATCAGTTTGATTGGGTGTTGGTTAGTAATACAGTAAGTTACACAAGAAAGGTATTATGGCCATAAGCTTTGATGCACTCTGAAATCTGTAGCAGTGAGTAGGTTGCATTGGCACCATCCAATTGAACACATGACTTGATGGCCACAATCTGCATTAATTTTGTCATTAAATAAATATTTATTTTTTTAGAATAATCTCTATTTAGTTTTTAGGTATCAGAGAAAAGTTATTTATATTTGCTCAATTATGTTTATTCTTTGTATATATTTGATTTTTTTATTTTTTTTATTCATGTGTCAAAGCATCGGATGGGAAGCGAACCAGTGAAACCAGGAGAACTGCTTGTAAGGCAGCCATGCTGACCACTTGGCCACCAACACTTGACATATGTATTTGATTTTTACATCAAAATATGTGGGTTTTGCAGGTTTTTGAGTGGCTCAAACCTGGAGCTTATGAAATTACCAAGGTTTGCTGCAGGATTATTGTTATCTTCCTTTGTTGTTGTAATCATTTTTATTAGTAAGGTGATATATATTATTATTTTTAATTACAATTGATGAGTGCTGGTTCAGCATGAAATATGAATTTCATGTACCTTTTTCACATGGGTGTGATTGTGTGTATTGATTTGTATGAGATAGAATGAATGGCTGAAGATAGCTTGAAAGTCTATGTTCAAATCCCCTATATTATATATAATAAAAGAAAATATTTACATTTTTGGTGCAACTTAATTTTTTTAGCACAATTATTTCAAAATTAATACATGTTAAATTTGAAATAATGCCATCTTAAATATATATATATATCTAATCAGTTATATTTTTAAAAGAAAAGTAAATATTAATTAATTTATAAAAATTTCTTGTTCTTACTTTGTGAGCAGCTAATTTTGATGTACCTACAACATTACCATTGTGATCTAAAACTTCAATTCCTTCATATAATTCATGGCGTCGCATCAGAATTACATTGCACACACTTGCTGTTGCTAAAAATGATAAAAATATAAAATTTTAAAAAATATTTAATTTTTTATTGATATTATATCATATGTATACATATAGGTAAACCACATAATACACACATGCATGCAAACATCACTTGTAAATGTGTATGCCCTTTCCAATTTCAAAAAACAAATAATAATAATAATAATAATAATAATAATAATAATAATAATAATAATAATAATAATAATAATATGAAGAGGGCGCTTTAGACCTTGGATAGTACAGATCAGTTAAAAACGTTCCACATTCAAACCTTTAAAAAGCTAATAAAAACCATCAGAAACAAAGTAAAAAATTTACCTAACATCAAAAATTCTAATATTAAATTAACTGATATCAACTAACAGAAAAAATTAAGCAGAATTTAATTGATAATTTTTAAATTGAAAACTAATTTTTATACAAATTACCAACGCAAGCATGGAGGCTCAAAGATCACATGATCTAATTAACGCGGCAAAAATGCCTTGAAAGCCATAAAAAAGCAAAAAACAAGCCAACATTTGCAGACATGGTCACCGAAAAATAAAAAATAAATTCATTTATTTTAACAAAAAAACAATGTCAATTTAATTCATAAATCAGCAAAAAGATAAAAAAAAAAAAAAGGCAATGCAACCACCTCTTAAAAGATCAATCCCATATATAGGAAACCAACCAATAGTGACATAAATAATTTAGAAACTGAAAAACAGGAAAGTCAAAATCCACTAAAAATTGTCTGGAATGAAGAAAAATTGAACATCACAATTGAATTATTCAATAAATCCATACCAAAGCATTTCTTTGCAATATTCAAGAGATTTTTTCTCCCAAGTCCATGGTGTAGTCATCAACAGATGGCAATATTTCATTATATAAATTCCAAAAAAAATTGCTGTATGAGACAATAACATTAAATGGATTCTGCGACACAATACAACAGATTGCAGAACATCCCAATGACTGGTACCTAATACTGAAATTTTATGAAATCACAAAAAAGTAGAGATTTCAAAAACAAGTCAAATCATTAAATAACTTTGCACTGATCACTATAAACCAAAACTATCACAACACCATTTCAGGAATAATTAAGAACACATACCTGGGATACAAAGAACAAGACTTCCAAAGAATGATGGAAACATTTGGCAAAGTAATTACATTCAAAACAGTATACCAGAAAGACACATCAATACCAATTGTGAGTAACATGAGTTCAGAATAAAACTGCATCCAGATACTGATCCAGATGATATACCAACACAAATCCTGGATCAGGAGCCATTGCTCACTCTATATATTAGAGGTCTAAAACCACAGTGTTACTCATGTAAACAAAGGGAACATGTTACTGCACAATGTCCAAACTGTCAAAACCACCAGAACTTAACCAGAAATCAAAATGCAAACAAAAACAACAAAATTTCAACACTAATATGCAACAGAAGAAAAGATAGCTATTGCCAAGGATAACAGTGAACAAACTACACAAAGAAATAATAAAAATAAAAAAGCAGAAGTACCTTATACATTTGTTCATAGAAAAAATAACAAATGTCCAAACCAAGGAACATGACCAAAGAGAAAGCGGAAGCCAAGCAAAAAATAACACAACAACTAAAGCAAAGGTATATATATGCCAAAATTTGACTGGACAATGGATAAAATCACACAGCATACTATTACTAATAAAGCAGCCATAGAAATTATGAAACACTCCTATCCACAAGCAACCTTAGCACAACAATGCAATTAACAAACCCAATCCAACCAGAAACTAATAGTCTAGGAGACCTACAAGAAAAAAACTAGCAAAAAGAAAAGACAGATGATGATAACTCTGATTCTCCAATTATTTATTATATAAATGACAACTCAAGCCCAATGGAAATAATCACAAATTTATTTGAAAATCAGTTAATAACTACAGAAACACAGACTAAAGAAGCAGAAAACATACAAACACTCAATACAAAACAATCAGAAGAATGATACAAAATCCAACAAAACAGATCAAAAACAAATGGAAATAAAACAAATCAGTGAAAATACACAATGTATAGCCCCAAAACAACCATAACAAAAAGCTACACAGTTAATGAAAATTAATATAGCAGTTCTGAAGGTCAGAGGCATTAATTCAATAGCAAAAGTATACCAGCTCAACAAATGAATTAGTATCATACAACCACAAATACTAGGACAACTAGAAACAAAAATCAATAATGGATCACAAATTAACCCAGCCATATATTTAAACAACCAAGGTTTTTCCACATACTCCATGGACACATCCTCACTTCAGCAGGCACAGCATATTTATAACCTCAAACTTCAACCTTCAAAATTTACATTGACTCACATCTCCTAATCACTACATTACAGTGTCAAATTATCACACTAAACATTATTTTTGAGTATGTACTTCCAGGTCCCAGCACAATAGCACATATAATTCTCACAATAAACTCCCAGTTCACAATCAAACAATATTAATGGGTGATTTCAAATTAAGCTATGAAAAATTCGATACTAACTAGTTATATCAATTAAATATCCACTCATGAGTGCTCAGGGCTTGTTGTTGCAGATTCAGTGACATTCTATAATCAATGACATGCCACACTTATTGATCTATGCTACTACACACCAATGATTTATCACTTAAACAACTTCCTATTCAATACATGGCCATTTTCAGACCATTTTGCCCAAAGCATTACAATAAATTTCTCAGAGCTCCAAATAAACATTCATTCATCTAGAAAAAAATGATCAGACTCCAACTTCTAACAACCACTACTGAATTCCTATTCTCAGAGACTTGCATCATGCTAAATAAAATTAAGGATATATCACAAGATCCAATTCAAAAATACCAATTATTCATCAACATACTATCCTTCAACATACATCATATGACAAGATACTCACCATCACCCTCCTGATTAATGGCACTATCAGATGATTTCCACAAAAAATAACCATTGCCATATCTATGCATCATACCTACTAATACATGCAAAAACTAACAAAGCTATACTATAATACATGTAAACAATTAAAAAAATACCTTGCCACAAAAAAACAAAACAAAAATAAGCCTCACCCAACAACACACATGGACATGCTGATATATCCACTGGACACTAGGCTATCCGTCAATCAAAAAAGTACCCATGACAATTGAGATAAGCAGCAATGTCTATGCAAGACATAACACGCTGGACCCCATATACCAACATTTTAATAAAAAACTCCAAACATATAAACAATACATCCAAACACTGATGAGTTTGAATATCTGAAACATATTCTCTTTCAGATCCAACAATTTGATGAAAAGCTTTAAAAAAGTCTTAACACTTGTCACTCTGGAACTAATGGCATACCAGTATATATTTTTTCACATTTGAGCCAATTTACCACAGAGTACCTTTGCAACTTTGCTACCTTTGCTCTTACTGGAAAGTCATCCTCCTCACAGCTCTTATAGAATAGCCCTGAAAGGTAGGTTTGCAGCAGTGAAAGGTACCTTTTATATTTATTGGCCCTTTAAAGGCCTTATTTTGCTGCTAACATACTCTTTTATTCACTAAATCTCAGTTTTAGTGTATTTTTAATATAATTTCCCTCTGTCTACCTTGCGCTTATCAGCATTTAGCTACCTCATTTCCCCCCTGTTTGGTGGGTGGTTCAACTGTTTCATGGACCATAAAGGGTTTTATTCCCTCTTAGACTCCTAAATATTTTTCCTACTCCAATTTCCCTATCACTCAGAACTTGTTTATAAAGTTTTTATGTGTTGTTCCCGTTATTTAGGCCATTTTAACGGAAAAAAATTCCCAGACACACCTCCTCTGGGGTAACTAACCGCCTAAAATTCCACTCAATTTTATCATTACTCAATTAAAATTATTAACAAGTTTTCCAGTGTTTTTTTTTTTTTGCTTTTACATCAATATATTTATTTTTCCCATTTCAAAATTGTTTTCTTCATATTACTTTCTATTTTTTCAAATGGTTTAAAGATGCTCACTGCCTCTAGCGGAAAAAATGTGCAGAGACCTAAACTACATGAACTAAAACCTTCAAAATTACCCAAATTTTACCCAAATCAAATCACAAACAAAACTTAACTAAAAGCATCACTACCAAAGAACTTATTTCAAAGACTCCATCTCCTTGACCTCTGGATTTTCCCTTCTTTCAGGATGTTGTTTGCTCTCTCAAAGGTAAAAAGCAAGCCAAAAAAAAAAAAGGTAAAAAGCAAGCCAAAAAGAATAACATAACCAATCATAATGCCATTTCAAGTACAATGGGAAAAATTAAAATTACACATCTACAAAAGACAAAAATCAGCCTGTTGCATCTAAGCATTACTCAGAAATCTCCCCATTCATCCCTGAAACCTCTAAAGATTTAACATATAGCAATTCCGTCAAAGTTAATGTCACTTATAAATCCTCCTATCAATTCACAAGGACAACCAAACCTATCCGCATTGCTCCTTACCAAAGACTCTTCTTTGCCTGGACTATACACCCTTTCCATATCCCCTTACCATTTCATATGTATCCCCTTCCCATTCACCATATTGTACTTGAATTTCATTTTGCCATGTAATCATCTCTTTGTAAATCTTTTTTAACTGTTGTGTATTTTGTCTTTTTGATGAATAAAAGCTTTCATCACTAAGAAAAAAATATATACAATACTAGAGGATTATAACCAATAGCAATAGTGCCATTTAACAAAAAAAACAACCACCATTTCAAATCTCAACAACCTTCGACCCATTTCCATGGGTTCATTGGGAAGTAAATTATTGGAAAAGGTAGACAAAGGTAAAATAAAAACATACATACTGCCACTGATATCAAATATGCAGTACACAATGAAGGGATCCTCCAGCACACAGACTGCACTTGTATTTAAAATGATACAAAGTGCAGTGCTGCAAGATAAAAAGTATGCCCCAATTGCAATTCAAGTGGATATACAGGCAATATTTGATTCTGTTGCAATAGATGTCTAATGAACATGCTTGCAATAGATGTCTAATGAACATGCTTGCAAATACAGCAATTCCACCCAACCTACTATACATCATTGCAAATCTCTTACTCAACTGAGAGATATACCTCACACTTACCAACAGAAACACAGCATTTACTCCCCACACAATAAATTTCACAAGGATCCCCATTCAATGGACTGCTACTTATTCTATATACAAATCCATTCTTAAAACAGATTGAAAATGAATTACCAGGAATATTAATACCACTAACTGCCCAACGTATTCCATCTATTGTATACATGGATGACATGACAGTGTTTCTAACATCACATAAAGAAATGCCAGTATTAGAGAGAATACTACAAAATTACACACACACACAAATTATAATTCAACCTAAGCAAAATATCAGCTTAGTTCATCTATACTAACAAACGCTATGCACAGCTATATCAAGGAAAACATTTCATTTCTTGGATTCCTATTTTACCTGGGAGCATATGGAATGAGACAAACACTTCAAAATAAGTTCACATAGAAAGAAATAAACATATCCACATCTTTATCAAATGCATACTTATCTCTACATTCAAAAGTGCACCTATTTAACATACTCATAACAACAAGAACTGCATATTATTCATCTACTGTCAACTTTACAAAAACACTTTACAGTGGCCATATCAGCACTCTGTAGGAAAATACTATGGAGTAGAAAAACTATAGCCATTTCAATCAAACAACTCCATCAACCAACTATACAGAATGGTCTGGGGCCGCACACAATATAAGTGTTCCACACACAAAAACAATAAACCTATTGGCAAAGATCACTGCATGGTTTCAACACTACAAAGCCTACTTGACATAATCCCTACAGATTTTCTACCCCCCACATATGGATATCTAGTATCATTAGCACACAGCACAAAGCAATGTTAGAACTACAACACTTACATTTGATAGCAAATATACATACTAGCAGACATATGAGTTGTTCAACACAGGCACAAACAAACACATCTTTAGCCCAATGGTGGGAGCAAACAACAACACTTTTAAAAACTTCAGAAAATTGTCAAAGAAACCAAAGCTCCTCGACTACTTGATCAAGCTAAATCTATTTGCAATACCAACATCATATTTCTTACAATATCATCTTTATGATCAATAAATCCATTCTGCAACTTATGCCATGCAGCTGAAGAAACACATCAACACATATTTTACAATTGTACAGTACTAAATACTACATGAAATAATATGGTAAATCAATATAGAAAAAGACAAACTATATGACAGCTAACAGATTTTTGCACATAAGCATGAGCAGCAATCTTTGGACTTTATGCAGTTTGATGCACATGATGTATATACAGCTGGGAACAAATAAGGAACAGAGATGGAAAGATTGCACATCCAGATATATATGCAACCAGTGGTCACTATTAAATTTACAAGCAAATTTATAAGAGCATGCAAAACTAGTCATTATATAAGTCCAGTCTATTTAAACAAACCAAAAATGAACAAGAAACTAAAAGGACAATATAAAATCTGGATTCTCACAGAGCTGAAATAATGAATAAAACTTTTGACCAATGAACACAAACAATAACAGAATATTAACAAGAGATAGAAAGAGGGACACTAACTAACAAGATCAGAAATGAATAGTAAAATTAAACAGTGATAGCAATAACAAAAATATCATAAATGTGAAAAAATTCACCATGGAAATTCAGAATTTCTAAAGTATTGTAAATGAATAGGTTAACTGATGTAGATCCCTATTCAACACATCCATCCCTATGTAATTAGCAATGAACATCTCGATCAAACCAAGTCTGTAAAAATTATCATGCCACTGTAGCTAAGGCTTAAGTATGTAAATATCAAGTAACCTTTTGTTGACAATAAATTATACTATTGAAACATCATCATCATTATAATAATACTGCAGAAAATCTTGATATTACCAATGAATAATACTAAATTAGTTGGCTCAAACCCCTAAAAAACCAACAATAATGCCACAATATAAAAGTAAACCAATATATATAGTTTGAGAAAAGAAAAATAAACCTTTTGAGACAATAGTTAATGAAAATCATAAATTAATTAGAGAATATCATAAACAAACTATTATGTTACCAAAAGAAAAATAATGGAGACAATAATACCAATTGATGGAAAAGTTGGCATTAATATGGTCACTACAATGCGTAAAAATTTAGACACAGTTAAATCATATGCAACTGTCACAAAAGCTAATATGCAAGCAATTAGTAAAACAGTTCTGAGATTTAAAAAAACAAATCTGAATGACATAAAACAGCTAGATTTAAAGATTAAGATGAACCAAGACCCACCCACCCCGGCACACTGGACCAATGGTATGCTACAAACAATAAATAAACTCTTTAATAACATGATCACAAGGGGATTATATACATCATTCAAAAGATTTTTTTCACCACATTCAATACTAATATCCACCACAGACGCAAATATATCACTGTGTCGTTTACCATGCTCGTTATTATATAAAGCAATAATTGAAAATGAACTGTGGAAAACAATCGTAAAAATCACAGACCACCCAAATCCCAGATACCTCGCTATTAAGTTTTTGATATTAGTCAAAAGAACCGATTTCAGAACTAAATCAAAACATTAGGCAATTATGTGATTGTTATAGTTGATCAAGATCAGCAAAATCACATTACAGGAATAATAAAAAATACATATTTTGGATATACGATAGAAGACTTTCAAAAAATGATGGACCCATTTGGTAAAATATCATTTCAACCAATATATCTTAAAGACAAACCAATACCAATAAATAGCAATAGTTATGACTTTAAGTTAAAATTACACAAAGACATTGATCCAGAATCTATACCAACACAGATTGCAGATCAGGAGGATATGCTCTGCCTATATATGAGGTTTAAAACCATAATGTTATGCATGTGGGAAGCATGGTCACCTAGACACACAAGGCATGGATAGTCAACTCATACAGGTTCAGACAACAAATACACATCCATTGCCAACATGAAGATAGCAACAATCCACAGATCACCACTAGCAACTCAAGCAATCAACCTAAAAACAAAAACAAAGTACAAACAATCATGCAGAAGAAAACACAAATATACTTGATTCTACAATAAATGATTTGAATAAAATAAATGAAAAGACTGATCAAATGGATCAAAATCAAACACAAATATTACCTGATGTATCACAATCATCACTCATATCAATTAACAATACAACAGACTCAAATCTGGACACACCCAATGATACATATACTTGCACAAAAACAAGCATACTACATGTAATTATAAATAAAATGTCTACAAATATTCTGAAGGCACTAAGTCCATGCCTCCCTCCCTTAGAAGCAACATCAACAGAAATCAAAAAACCTGGTTGCAAAATAAATCTAAAAGAGCCCAAATAGATGAAAACAGTACTCTAACAGAAATTATTGAATACTTGGCAGAGGACTTCATACCCACGGAGTTTGATGGTGATCAAGCCACTGATAAACCCTCACCAAGCTCTAAAATATATAAAAGCTTCACACAGACTTTAACACTTTGTGAAACCAATTCACAGCTAATCATGCTAATGATGTTAAAAATAACAGCATTTAATATTAGAGGATTTAACTCAGTCACAAAAATACATCAGCAAAAACAATGGATAAAGATCACACAACCTCACATACTAAGACTTCTAAAAACTAAAATCTATAGTGGCTCATAAATTGACCCCTCAGTACATATAAGTAGGGAAGGTTACTGTGCATGCTGTAGAGACATATCTCCCTCAGAGGGTACTGGACGACTTATAACACCAGATTGACCATTTGAGTCATTCAAAATCATATATATATATATATTGTATCAAGGTACATTGTTATCTAATTAATATTTTATAAATCTCGTTTTTAAAAAAATAAAAGTTGAAAGAATAAAGATTTAAAACTAAAGAGTAGGGTAGGGGGGTTTATTATTAAAGAAAAAAAAATGCTTTAAAAGAGGATAAGATTTTTTTTATTTAAAAAAAAAAAAAAAACTTATGAAATAAAAATGATTTAATATTATTTTGATTAATTTGTAATAAAAAATAATAAAAAAATTTTGTTTTGTTTTACAATAAAACAATTAAATGTGTGTGTGTGAAAGTTTTAAAGGAAAAAAAATAGAAGCCCAATCAAAGCGAAACAAAGGACAGTAATTTCACTAGACAATAGACGCTGAAGTTAATAAAAAATTTCCATTGTTTAAACGGTTTAAATATTTTAACATTTATTATTCTCGTTCATTTTTTTTTTTTTAAAAAATATTTCTTGAAGCTATAGATATAACAATTATATAAATTGTTATGTCTCCCGATACAATGCACTGTTAAATCACCATGTTGTACAATAAGCTGGCGCTTTCTTTGTTCATAGAGAACCATGTTCGAATAAAGCAAGTAAAGTAGCGGAGTGTGTGTATGCTGAAAAATCCATGAAAGTTTATATAAGGTCACAGGATCCAAAGAAGATTTGTTGGAAGTTAGCGCTAACTGGTTGTTTCAAATAGTAGAAACAATTTAAGATGTAGTTAGATGTTTTCTAAGTGGTGTGGTCAAAGTTGGCCATTAATAATATAGGTGATAGTTAGTGAAAGAGAGGTTAGAAAGCGTATAGTAGTGTATTTGTTTTTTTTAGAACCGTCAGATTAGCATAACTATTAAAGGTGATTTTTATATGACATTATATAACATGGAAGCATAATCCTTAAGAAAGAAAAAAAATAAGGGACACTCCGAACGAATGAGGATAGTTGAACATGAGGCATAAAGGTAGAACTAAGAGAATTAAAGTTGATTGTACATACGTTTTGAAGTAGAATTTTTTTTTATATTTAAATAAAGTTAGATAGATCAGTGATAAAATGGAAGAAAGCGGAAGTGACAGAGAGGCAATGGTAGAAGCCTGATATCCTTTAAAAACCCACATATAGTAGAAGAGAGTGCATGATGAAAGAAATGTGTGAAGATATTAATCGAAATCATCAAATAATGAAGCAGGAAGTTAGTGAGCTTAGGACAGAGATGAAAGAAATGAGACAGAAATTAATGGGAAGAATGGACATAAGTCAGGAAGCGATAAAAGTAATGAGGAAAGATGAAGACGAAGAAAAGTCTGAGATTTTAGAGTTAAAAAGAGACATGGAAGAAGTGATGGAGAAGTTAAATAATGGGGAAGTGAATCAGTTAGAAGCGAGAGTGGTGCAAGTAGAAGGGATATGTCAGGAATAAATAAATAGCCAGAGAATGGTGCAACAGGACATAGTGGAACTAAAAATAGAGAGCTTGAAAGAAAGTAATGACAAAGAATTAGGAAATTTTGAGAAAATAATAGAGAGCAAGGAAAATATAAAGGCTGAATTGAAGGAGATATATAGTAATGTAATGGAGGAGATAAGGCAGAAAGTAAAACAGACAGAACAGAAATGTGAGAATTTCAGTTTTGATGATAAGCAAGATGTACGGAAAGCTAGATTTATGGAAAAACAATTTACCATTTCAGTATTTAAAGTGGAGGTAAAAGAAAACCCGTTGAAACATTTAGAGAGCTTAGGTAATTTGTTTCATTTTAAAAATTTGCCAGAAGAGGACCTCCAAGAGACACCATGTGATTGGTGGCATACCTTAGGCAATAAACCATGGATGTTTGTAGAATATAGACATTCGATTCTAAGGGCACTTTGGAACAAAGCTAGACAAGATGGGATTATGTACAAAATATCTCAGGAAAAATATTCGAATGCTCAGGGAGAAACCCATGGACAGATCTTTTACCAGCAAATATTAAATCTCAAGGCATTAATGGCATTTCCTATGTTGGATGGTCAGATGATTAGAATATTACGAAATAACATGCCGCCAAATATACAACATCTAATGTTGAGCAAAGACGGACAATCAGTAGAAGAAATGGCAGAATTTTTAACGCAGGTGGATTATAGTAACTTATCTCGGGAGTCTCTAGATCGATACAGAAGAGGAGATGGGCAGAATAATTGATTTGGCAGAAAGGAAGAGCCACCTGATCGATCGTAAAATAAAATATAATGGTATGGAAATTGTAATAAATAAATATGATTACACGGATATAGGAAAATGAGTTTAATTAAATAAAGCAATATAATATTTATGAATTTAGATTTTGAAACTAAAATACTCAGAATGATATTTTAGTTTAGGGAGGGAGAGAGATAATGTACCGAGGTACATTGTTATCTAATTAATATTTTATAAATCTCGTTTTTTAAAAAATAAAAGTTGAAAGAATAAAGATTAAAACTAAAGAGTAGGGTAGGAGGTTTTATTATTAAAGAAAAAATAAATAATAAATGCTTTAAAAGAGGATAAGATTTTTTTTATTTAAAAAAGAAAAAAAATCTTATGAAATAAAAATGATTTAATATTATTTTGATTAATTTGTAATAAAAAAATAATAAAGAATTTTTGTTTTGTTTTACAATAAAACAATTAAATGTGTGCGTGTGTGAGTGAAAGTTTTAAAGAAAAAAAATAGAAGCCCAATCAAATCGAAGCAAGGGACAGAAATTTCATGAGACAATAGACGCTGGAGTTAATAAAAAATTTCCATTGTTTAAACAGTTTAAATATTTTAACATTTATTATTCTCGTTCATTATTTTTTTTTAAAAAAATATTTCTTGAAGCTATAGATATAACAATTATATAAATTGTTATGTCTCCCGATACAATGCACTGTTAAATCACCATGTTGTACAATCAGCTGGAGCTTTCTTAGTTCGGAGAAAACCATGTTCGAATAAAGCAAGTAAAGTAGCGGAGTGTGTGTATGCTGGAAAATCCACGAAAGTTTATATAAGATCTTAGGATCCAAAGAAGATTTGTTGGAAGTTAGCGCTAACCGGTCATAAGTAATTTTAAAGAACCTACATTGTGCTGTGTACATCATTTGCAAATTCATAAATCCTTGGTAACTTTTGTTTTAATATGCTTTCATTCTTGATTTCCTTTAAAGATAAACAATAAACTGTGCCAAATAAAACTTTAAACTTTTTAAAATAATATTTGGAAAATACAAACAATATCGGCTTCTATATTTAATTATATTTAAAGACATTGTGTGTATGAATGTGTGAATTTTAAGTTAATGCATTGTGTATATTTTATTTATAATAATAATGTATTAAAAAACATTTATCTAAAATGAACAGAGTGTGCGTGTTTAAATTATAAAACAAAATGATTGTTTTTTTTCTTTAAAAAAAAGAAATATTTAAATTGTCTTTTAAAATATTTATGTTTATGTTTTAACACACACAGTTATACAGAGTCATATTTTAATAAAGTGGAAGGGGAAATTATAATTTTTAAAAGTAAGGATTTGTTGTGTAAAGACGTAAATTGTTTTCTCATTCAGTACATTGTTATTTTTTTAAAAATAGAAGTATTTTCTAGGGCGGAGTTATTATTCTCTTAAAAGGTAGTTAAAATCCGTTGAGCTAGCTGGAGGCTCAGGTACTGGATTTAGTGCTAAACAGATAAACATGTTAATTACGAATGTAATTAGCTGGCAAAGTGTTTGTTTGGTTGGTATTTGTCCAGTAGCCTAGTGTTTATGTTATTGGTAGTGTGCTGACAATGAGATTTTACACTCTACCTAAGGACCAAGTACCTTTAAATATTGGTTAGTTTAAAAAAGGAGGGAAAGTACTTCAGATTTCTATTTGTTGTTTTTCTGTAAGCAAATCTACTAATAGTAACTTTTAGTCATCAAATCATCACACTAAACATTATATTTGTGTATATCCTACCTGGTCCTGCAATTGCCTCAAACATTATATTAAACATACTCACTACTTGGTTCTAGTTTACATCCAACTATATTAATAGGGGATTTTAATATGAAATATCAAGATTTTATTTCAAAGTGGCTACATCAAATATTAATACTACTTATGAACGCTGAGGGTTTTCTGTTTAGTGATACAATTACATTTCACAATAGTCTTCATACATCAAGGATTGATCTGTGTTTTTACTCATCTATGTTACACCATCAAATCAGCCTAAACATCAACCAATCTCCTTTCTCTGATCACCCTGCATAAATGACATTGATTAACCTGGCGGAAATCCAAACAACTGCACTTACACGTGGAAAAACAGTTAGAATACTGCTTCCAACTGCCATTCCAGAATTTATTTTTTCAGAAATATATATAATGTTTCACTAAACAAAGATATGAAACTTACCCCCATTCAAAGATATCTAGCATTAATAAATATTTTATCATTTAATGTAGATCACATTACATGCAAATCCTCCCCATCCTCAAGACTACTAGCTCTGGCTTATGAAATACATGGATGGATTACAATGATAAACCTGTCACACATCAGCCAACAATCTATACACAAGCTTATACAACTATACAGTAACATCTGCAGCCATCAGAAAAATTATCTGGCAATAAAAAAAGTAAAATCTGCCTTTGCCTTAGCCAACAACATAAATGGACAAGGAAATACATTCACCAGACTTTGGGCTACACATCCTGTTAGAGTGCCAATGGCACTCACAGAACAGGAAATCACATATCAGGAAATAACATGTTTAAAAAACAATCTATCATCATTTTCCACAAAAAATACAAATATACCAGCCAGTCAAATTTAGTTCTGATGTTTTTGGAAAACCAGAAATACTCATGCCATTTAACATCACAGAATGTTGCTACTAAACTGGCAATAATACCTAACTCATGTCACCCAGAAGCACATGAAATCCCAAAATTTGTCATGCACATCTCAGTCAGTTGACTACACAATATTTGTGTGACCTTACAAATGACCTATCACAGAAGTTACATGACATCCAGAGTTTACACCCAATTGCAATAGCTATCTTCAACAAGAAACAAATCCCATATCAACACTCTCTAACCTCTAACCAATCTTAATGGAGCCACTTACCATTAAAGTAATTGAAACTCAAAGCTAGCCTAGAGACACACATTCTAAAATGTGATTTCACACAGCCATTTTGAAAGGAAGCAATCATCTGCACAAGCTGTGATGATATTCAAAATAGACTTGAACTCAGTTCAGGACCAAAAAATTATGCACCAATTGCAATTCAACTTGAAATAGAAGTGGCTTTTGACTCAATTGACATTAATTAACATGCAAACTGACACCACAATCCCTCAAACTCATCTGTACCTGCTCACAAACCTACTACTTAGCAGACAAATCCATATCACACTCAATGGCAAAAATTTCCCATCATTCATCCCCACACAATCCATATATCAAGGCTCTCCACTCAGCTCACTGCTCTTTACATTTTACATCAATGCACTCATACTCAAAATACAGCAGAGTATCAAAAGCATCCAGATACCAGGCACATCACAACATATAGCGTGCATGGCATATGTGAATGACATCATAGTCTTCCTTCCATCAAGAAAGCAGATACCAATACTACAGAAAATACTTCAAAACTTCCAATCAGCACACCATCTAAAATTTAATCAGAACAAGACTGCTGCCTGGTTGCTATGCACCAGTAAGCTATGCACACTAATTTTCCAAGGCAAATGATCTGCTTTCCTCAGCTTTCCTTTCTACATGAGAACAAATTCAATGAAGCAAAAAATCCAGAACAAGTTAAAAGACAAAGCAGAATGGATCACTGATACTCTATCAAAAGCATACTCTCAACATAAGCTAAAGTGTTCAATCAGCTGGTGATCACCAAGATTGTCTACTATTCTAACATAATTCAATCCTCCAAAACCTCACATTAAAAATCTCTTCATATTGCAATAATCTATGAAATAGAAAGACAGTGTCAATGAGGCTACACAACAGATATTTTTCAAATACAGAAGATTGCAAATCTTATAATAGCCACCCTCAGATATTTCCCAGAACTTCAATGTCTAATCTGAATAATAACCTAGGAACAAATCACTATCTACCATCAGTCATAAACAAGTTTAGAACCATACATATTAAAATATCACTCCAAACAACAACAAAATATTCATATTGGCAGATCTATGCACGGTATACCTGGGACATGCACCAGATATTTCCATCCAGATGTCAGAATAAACAACTGTCAGTTGCTTAAAAAAAATTAAAAAAAATGATCCATGGAGCCCAAATTTTTTGATTTCCTTCTTAGACTAAATCTATATGCCTTGCCAACATCATACTTCATATGATACCAATGCTTGTATACAAAAATAAAACCTTTCTGCACACTATGCCACCAAGCAGAAGAAACTCAACAACATGTTTTTCAACTTCTCATTATTAAATAATATTCAGCATGAAATAATTAATACATCAGACAATCAAATATCTCTCTGCAAGATATCTCCAGCACATTCTGCATAACATCCACCCCCACAGTCCACACAGCAACTTTTGTGCCCTATGCATTTTGGTGCATGTGATGCACATTTGCTTTAGGCAATAATACGAGGCAACATACATCAACATTTCATAACAAATTAGCACAATTAAAAAACAGAGACAATAAAATGGCACACCCAGACATCTTTGGGCTTCTTAGTCATTCATAAAACAATGTTCAAATCTCTAATAGTTCTGCCATTTCTCAAATCACTTAATATACTCGAAAAGAGAATGCAAGAAAATGGACATCACAAAATCCAAGAATTGATAGATAATAAAACATACAAAATATTGCCAGCAGAAACATAACCCAGCTTTCAAAATGAATATGTAAAGACTAACAAACTGTCACAAAGCAGAAATGCAATTTATATATATATATGTGTGTGTGTTTGTGTGTGTTCTTAATTATCCAAATGTAAATAAAATAACTTTGAGAAACAATTTAAAGAAAACCAATGAATCAAGACAAATACTCTGCTGTAAAGAGATATTAAAAATATAACAAAGCGCTAGAGCTAGTAGTTCAGCACATCCTTTATAAATAAAAACGGGTAACATATCATATCCAAAACTTTTTTTATTTTCTGTTTTATTGCTATTAAAATGTCATTATAATTTAATTTAATGAGTCAATAACTATCAAATCATTACGTTTAAAAGCAGTATACGATTTAGATAGCACATTTTCCTTGTGCATGATGAGAAGTAGTTGGCAAAATCATCAGCTGTAAGACTCCCATTGTCAATTGACATTTTATTTTTTACATCAGAATGCTTTTTAATGAATGACCAAAAGTATTTTTGGCAAATTATGTTGTTCTCTAGTTTCTCAATATCTCTTTTGAAATCTTTTTTTTCTATGGTTTTAAATAATCTATACTCATGAATTCTATAATTTGTTCTCCTTTATTTATTTCATTATTACATAATTCAGTTGTTTCATCTGCTGTCATTACATATCATTCATTAAAGTCACCACAGATCAAAGTTTTGTGCTTATAATTAAGTAAATATTTTTCCAATATCTTCCAAATCATTGTTTAGTTCAATTACATTAATATAAGAAGGAATATATGTATTACCAATCAAAAATAATTGAGATCCTAATATTTCAATCCAAATAGAATCAACAAAATTCAGTTCTATATTTACTTGTTTTGATACAGTGTTTTTTTAACAGACAATAAAACAACTCACTTCTTGAAAGCTTAGAGTTTACATGATCATGTCTATATAGTAAATATCTATGATCCACAATTTGATCAGTAACAAATTGATCATTCAACCATGTTTTTGTCATGGCTATTAGACCACCATATTCTTCTACAAGAATAGCATGTTTCAATAACTGACATTTAGTTCTTAACTCTCTAACATTTTGCATATAACAACAGAAAATGTTACTTTTATTAATTAACTTCTTATTACCATTGGTATGTGAAGAATTTTTATAATTTTTATAATAATAATAATGAGGATGATGATGATGATAATAATAATAATAATAATAATAATAATAATAATAATAATAATAATAATAATAATAATAATAATAATAATAATAATAATAATAATAATAATAATAAAAAAGGATGCCTTGAACCTTGGACATAATAATAATAATAATAATAATAATAATAATAATAATAATAATAATAATAATAATAATAAAAAAGGATGCCTTGAACCTTGGACAGCCCAAATCAGATAAAAATACTCCACATTCAATCATTAAAAAGCTTGTAACAACTAGAAAAAAACAACACAGCCATCAGTACATAATAAAGCCAGAAGCCAGGAGATAAAAATTTCACCATCAAACCTGTATTAAATCTTAGTCCCTGTTGTGTTAAACTGCCTATAAACAGTTCCAAGATCACTATCATAAAAATTGAACACAATGTTAGAATAAGTACATCTTTGTTTAACACAAGGTTTCATTTCAAATGTCTCAGATTTTCCACCTGTAAAATTAACCTTTTCTATTGTTACATCACATAGAAGCTATATAATATAAATAAACTTTAATGGAGAACAAATTAATTTCATCCTAATTAATGAATCAATAAAAGCAATACATAAATTGCTCTTTTATTTCTGACATTTTTCTTGTACTTGCTGACAAAAAAAACTATATCTATAATTGCTTCTTGATTCTTTAAAGAAACACTGAATCTTTGGTAATTATTGATCCATGAGTGGAAACAACTATTCAATAAAATATTTAAAAGTACTTTTATTGTAATGGATAATAATGATAATCCACAATAAATACAACAATCTTACCTATTCCCTTTATTTTTAAAGATTGGAACATGAGAAGCATTCTCAAGATCAGATGACACAATTTCATGAGTTAATAGTTAATATATCACCACCATATTTTAAGCTTCAAGTATTTTGCCAGAGCTTGAAACCTTTCATTTTTTAAAATAAAAAGAACTGTTTTGACTTCATTAAACTGGATATCATTGTTAAATGATCTCAATTCTTGTCATTATTATTCAAAAGATGATCAAAATATCTCTTTCATCTGTTCAAAATATTATTGTCATCATATAAGAGGTTATTGATTGATCCAATAGGATTGTAATACTATTTATTTCAGTGCATAAAACAAAACCTAAAATGACGATGAACAGCAAATGTCTGCCTCTTTTTTTTTCAATTATAATCCACCAATTTGTTTTAAAACCTTGTCTATCATTTAAGTTTTGCATTCAAATCTGCATGCTTATTGTAAAATTTTGCATTTAATTTCTATTTCAACCAACCAGAAAAATGCATGTGTTTCTTTTAATCAAATCATAAGTAATGGGATCATCATCAGAAAAACAATTATGTTTCTTCTTCTTAATGGAACCAAAAACAGATTTGAAACACATCTAAGAATCCCATATCTCAGTAATATGACAACCACAAAGACACAATTAGCAATTTTACTGTTTAATAGCTATTGAAATTTACTACATGATAGTTATTTCTAATATACAAATATTATTTTTTTAAATTTTATTAAAATGAGATTTACTTTTTAATGCAACTATTTATTTTAATATTGATGAGTACTAATCTATTATCTGCCAAATAGTATGCAGTTGAAAGCACTCTCATAATATAAATTTCTCTTGTATTCTGATTCATAACTATAATGTAATCTATTAAATGTCATTGCTTTAAGGCTGCATACATCTATGTTCCTTTATAGCAATTTTTTTACCTTAACAATGTGTCTGTACCAATATATGCAATATTGTTTCCAACAACCTTAAATCTTGCAGTGCCTTAGCCAGTAATGCTATATTCTATTCTGATCTTGAAGAATTTGTATCAAGTAAAGTTTACACATTCTAAATATCTATATTCAACAATAAATAGATTTATAATACTTACCTTGAGTACTTCCATTGCCTCTACCTTGAGTACTTCCATTGCCTCCTGCTTTATATCTACTATTGGCATTATTATTACTTTTATCACTTTAATGAATAATCTGTAATGCACAAACTAGCCAAAATGTGTGAGGACAGCTTTTAGACTATATTCTATTTATATGGTAGACAAGTTGATCTCTAATCAGGAGATACCTAAACATATAAATTTTTTTTGTTGAAATTCCTGTCTCAAATCCAGTTCCAAATTGACTCATTAGTGATTTTTCCTGGAGCCAAGATCACAAAAAGAACTACCACCTTATTAAACTTGCCTCCATCATTGCTTTCTTAATTCTGGAAAACTTATGCTAAAAAAAATAAAAAAGGGAATTGGACTCAGAAATGCTGTGCATGTAATTAAAGAATGGAAATGTGCCTGCACAAATACATAATCTCAATATCCATATAATTCTATAATTAAAAATCACTTCTTTTCTTTTCAAAAACTTTATTTGATGTATATATATCCACTTATTTCCAACGTTTCGACTATCTTTACTCTATAGTCATTTTCAAGGATCTAGAAAAAACATTACATTATAAACAAACTTCACATAATAAAAACAAAAATAAAAAACAAAAATAATCAAAAACAATATAAAGCATATAAACCCATAAAATTTAAAAATAAATAAAATACATTAAAATCAATTAAATTAAAAACACAAAACATACACCACACTTACTTGACTCCCTTCTCAAAAAACTTTCCCTTTTTACATTTTTTATCCAAAAAACCAATTGTTACAATAAAAAACTTATTTCCTTTTTCTTTCTTATATACTTCAAAAATGAATTTATTTCCAAAAATAATTCTTTATTCATGTCTTATCCAATTCTATTTAAAACAGGTTTATATCTTTTTATATATAAACTCTCTTTTACCATTCTTTCTTTATACAATCTAACCCCCTCCAACATTTTAATCTTAAAACAATTGGTTTTTTGGATAAAAAATGTAAAAAGGGAAAGTTTTTTGAGAAGGGAGTCAAGTAAGTGTGGTGTATGTTTTGTATTTTTAATTTAATTGATTTTAATGTATTTTATTTATTTTTAAATTTTATGGGTTTATATGCTTTATATTGTTTTTGATTATTTTTGTTTTTATTATGTGAAGTTTGTTTATAATGTAATGTTTTTTCTAGATCTTTGAAAATGACTGTAGAGTAAAGATAGTCGAAACGTTGGAAATAAGTGGATATATATATACATCAAATAAAGTTTTTCAAAAGAAAAGAAGTGATTTTTAATTATAGAATTATATGGCTATATGTACTGTATATTTTTGAAAAGAAAAAAAAGGATTGAGTCGTGATTAGAAACAGAAGTAAATGGATTTGTAATCTCAATATCATAATTAATATAGGGAAAAGAGCAAATGGCATAAATATATCACTATGACTTGGTCTAAAAGACTGTTGAATCTGAAACAGTACCTCACTTTTGATAAACCAAGATCTATCCTACAAGATAGCAGAAGGTCAGCATGGTAGAGCACTGTTTATTTAATATTCATAGTTAAACTTCATATTCATGCTAATGCAGTCTCTTAGTAACATGAGCTCAACTCCCATTATAAATATGCATAAGTCTATACTTATTAACCTAAGACTTTTAAAAAATTCGAAGATTTAATTTAATGGGAGTAAGTCATTGCTATACTAATCAGTAAAAAAAAACTAATTACATTTTTTACTTCATAAAATTAACATTTGAATATTTCAATGTTTCTTGGATGAAATTTTAACTGAAACTTCTGATGTTTTAACCCAACTTAATGAAATAATTTTATAATATAAACTCACTATAATATATAACTTTGAGACAATAATAGCATATATACTTTTTATAAATTTATTAGTAGTTATAGTTGGACAGGAAATTAAACCATCTAACATCATATGATCACAATTCTTTGTGCTTCAATAAGCTATTTTTCACAGAGACAAAACTCATTCTACAGTATCACCATTCAGATCCAAGGCTCCACACTAATGAAAGCCATAAGCTAGAAATTAGTTTGGGATATTGGATGAGTATGCAGGAAAATTTGTGCATAAAATCACTATCTATTGCATCCATTGATTACTTTGGCTTGCACTGGGTGGCGCTACTGTATGGAGAGTTTTGCCTCTGTACAAACAGAAAACTAGAATTCCAATATAAATATTAAAATTGCTTTTTAAAATTTGTAAATACAGATTAAAAGCAATTTTGTTATTTTCGTCTTAAATTTGAAAAAAAAAGATGGAATAAAATTTCTTCAGACTACTATGTTATGTACAAAGGAAAGATTTTTTTATACAATGATCCAAATAAGCTAAAACTTGATAATAAAATCTTAAATAATGTAGCACAGTATTATTCTGAAGCTTGAAATGCACACAACCTGATTCACTGGTTAACTATAGATTCACTATTAACAAATCAACTTGTGACTTTAATAACCTTCTTAATTACAAAAAGTTTCTAGAGATTGCAAGATTGAATATGGTAAATAATAAAAATAATGTGAAAAATGTGTGTATTCCATTTCATTGACAAATATTTGTTACAAATATCTTTTAATATCTCTTATAAAATTATTAATAAAAAAACTTCAAAAATAATCTTATAATTGATAATAAGGATGTATTAAAAATAGCTCAATAAAAACATGAGTATCAAACTAATGTCACTAAAATATGTCATAATTATCTTATGTTACCAGACACATAAACCTTCGAATATCAAAAATAAATTAAAACTAATAAAACAAATTAAAAAATAAATAATAAAAGTAATAATAGTAGTAATAATAATAACAGCAACATCATCAGTAGCATTATTATTGTTGTTGCTATTATTATTATTATTATTATTATTGGTTAGTATTTTCCAATGATAAAAGTAGCCTAGATTTAGCTAATTACAGAATTACTGTCTGCATGGAATAATATAATGTGCAATACCATTATTATTATTATTATTATTATTATTATTATTATTATTATTATTATTATTATTATTATACTTCCGGTGTTCTAGATTAAAGACGTGTTCAATTTTTTCTCTCTTGCTTTTGTTTTGTTTTACTGTATTTTTATTTATAAATATTAATTTTTATTGTGTTCAGTAAAATAGGATTTAATTGGATTTGCCTATAAAATGTCTTTCTGCAAGATTTGTCATGATTTACTACCAAAAAATGGAAATTTTGTTTCGTGTATGGGCTGTAGCACCAGTTTTCATTACACGATCGGAACGAGCGGAGTGTAGGGAAAGACGAGTGTCTTCCGAAAAAGCTGAATGGAGATGTAATGTTTGTAGAATTCCACCTGATAGTGATGGTTCTGTTATGGTAAATAATAGTGATTCTTCGAATTTGATTTTAAGTGATATTTTGGAAAAATTAAAATTACTTCCGGTTATACATACGGCAATTTCAGAGCTTACAATTACGGTTGCGAAGCTTCAGGTTGACGTGATTTTTTGCGGGTAAAGTTGATAAAAATAATGATAATTTACTACGATTGTCAAATATGTATGATTCTTGTGAAAATGAAATCACTTTGTTAAAGGAAAAAATTGATTATATGGAACGTTCACGGTTGGAATGTGAAATTGAAATACAAGGTGTTCCCTTTGTGAAAATGAAAATTTATCTTTAATTGTAATGAAGTTGGCGGAAAAACTTGAAATTGAAAACTTTACTACTAATTGTATTGAGAATGTTTATCGGACAAAATCTAAATCTAATAATATAGCAGGTTTTATTGTTACTCGTTTTGCTTGCGAAATTTAGCTAAAGCATTTTTATTGAAGAGAAATGTTATTAAATCGGTTTCTGATTTTTTGTTAATGGAATCTAGTCAGCGTGTATATATTAATCAACGTATAACTCCACATATTAGACAGCTGTTATGGAAGGCTACAAAAATGCGTGAACGTAAAGGTATGGCTTTTATACGTAATGGATTGGTTTATATTAGAAATGATTTAAATTCTCCGTGTTTTTAATTAAAAATGAATCTGAGTTGTCAGCGTTTTGAAATTTATTTCCTAAAGTGAAGCTTGATGCATTTTATTCTCATGATGAAACTTTGTCTAATTTAAATGTTTTTCATATGAATATACGAAGTGTTAGATCTAATTTCGATGAATTTGTTGTGTATTTAAATGATTTTCCTGCGGTTTTTATGATGTGATAATTTTAACTGAATCTTGGATTTCCATTGAAGAACAGCATTTATATGTTCTGGATGGCTATTCAAATATTCTTTCTCCTCGTGCTCTTCACGTTCAGGTGGTGTATTAGTTTTTGTGAAAGAAAACATTAAATTTACGTATCATAATCCATTTCTTGCCTCTGCAGAATGTGTTTTGATTAATCTGAATTTACCTTGTTTTGTGTTAACTATTGTTGCTTTATATAGATCGTGCACAAGTATCATTTTGGATTTTATAGCTGAACTTGATGTGTTATTGTCTGATTTACATACTACTTCAGTAATTCTTATGGGAGATTTAAATATAGATTTATGTAATAATCTACATGGGCCTACCGTACGATATTTGAATTTGCTTTATAGTTATGGTTTTAATCAAGCTATTTTTTCACCTACTCGTATTACGAAATCTTGTCAATCAATTTTGGATCATATATTTGTCAGATTAAACCAGAATCAAAGTTATGAATCGTCTGTACAAAATATTTTTATTTCGGATCATTTTGCAACTGTGTTGAGATTATTAAATTGTAGACCACATGTAAATACTCATTTATATATTAATAAGTTATCACATAATAAACTAAAAATGTTATTATCTGATCAGAATTGGGATTATGTTTTTGCTCTGCATGATGTTGATTCAGCATTTTTAAAATTTCAAGATATTTGTAAATCTTTAATTGCAAAATCTATGGTTAGTTTTAAATTGACTAGCAAAACCGCAAGCGCTCAGCCTGGATAACGAATGATTTGATTGGAAAAATTAATCAAAGAAATCATTTAAAATGTTTGGGTGGAGATTTGTTGACTTTGAGGAAATTGAATACTGAGATTAAATCTGATATTCGGAAATTAAAATTTCAATATTATCAAAAATATTTTAATGATAAAAATATTTCTTTGAAATGGAAGTTGATAAATTCTCTTGTAAAGAAACCTTTGTCAAGTCAACTTAAATTTATAAAACACAATGATAATTTGATTGAAGTAGAAAATAATGAAAAATGTGTTGCTGACTTGTTTAATAATTTTTTTTCAGATCTATCAATAGATAGAACACCAGTACAAGAATTGTCTTTTGCTGATTCTTGTGTAAATTCTTTTTGTGTACAGATGTTACTGATTTGGATTTGTCTGGTAAAATTGATCTCTTAAAGAATGTTCATTCAGCTGGTCTAGATAAGTTAACACCAAAGATTCTTAAGGAAAATAAGTCAGCTTTCATACCTGTTCTTGTTTATTTGTTTAATCTTTCCTTAAATGTTGGTTTGTTTCCTACTTGTTTGAAGGTTGGTTTTATTACACCTGTTTTTAAAAAGGGTGATCCTGTACAGCTTGACAATTATAGACCAATATCTATTATATCTGTAATATCCAAATTGTTAGAGATGGTGGTTAAAGAGAAAATGATGTCATTTTTATCTAAAAATAATATTTTATCTGAACATCAATATGGATTTATTTCTGGTAGAAGTACCTTGGACACTTTCTATAGTCATGTAAACAATTTGACAACTTCACTAGATAAGGATTTTAAAACTGTTGCTATTTATTTAGACTTGTCTAAGGCATTTGACTCTGTATCTCACAAAATTTTACTTAAGCGTTTATATACATATGGTTTTCGTGGTGGATTTATTTCATGGTTTGCAGATACTTAAAGGATAGAAAACAAGCAACAAATATTTCTAGTGTTGTAAGCTCTTTTATAACAGTTAACCATGGTGTACCACAAGGTTCAGTTTTGGGTCCCATTTTATTTATAATTTATATAAATGATTTATTTTCTTTACCTTTAGAATCTAAGATTTATGGTTTTGCAGATGATATTGCTTTATCTTATGCTGCAGTTTCATATAATTTTGTTGAAAAAATAATTAATGATGATTTAATCCTAATTAGTAAATGGTTAGCATTTAATAATTTATCAATTAATCTGAGTAAAACAAAAGCTATTAATTTTTCTTATAGGTCAAATATTCATTCGCTTAACATTACTATTTGTAATAAGTATTTTTGGCATTGTAATAGCACTTGTACTTGTGCTAACATTTCTTTTGTTGATAATATTTGCTATCTAGGTATTTTTATTGACTCCAGACTATCTTGGTCAAACCATATTGACTTCCTTTGTTCTCTCACCCGTAAATTAAATTATATGTTTTTCTACTTATCTAATTTATTTCCTCGGTCAGCTTTGATTACTTTATATATTTCTTCTTATCAAAGCTTATTATGTTATAATATATCAGTTTGGGGAACTGTTCTACTTTTGCAATGACTACATTGTCTGTTTTACAGAATTATACAATGCGTATCATTTTTGGTAGATCACGTGCCACATCTGTTAAAGATATTTATGCCACTTTTAATATACTAGATGTTTTCCATTTGTATAAATATAGAGTAATTCTTGATATTTATTGTAGGAAACTTCATTTGGATACTAAATCTTCTGTTGTAAATACTCGTTTATCTACTAAATATCAGCTAGCTTTACCTAATTTTCTTAAAACATCTAGTAGGAAGCAATTTAGTTATAATGGTCCTAAATTATTTAATATGTTTATAAGAGATTGTTCTGTGAATTTAATGAGCACTAGTTATTTGATTTTTAAAAGCATTTATGGCACTGGTTATATTATGCTAAGCATTAGTTTTATTTTGTTTATTTTATTTTTGTTTATACTGTATGTTATGTAATTATTTACTACTGTTATTGAATTTCCAAAAGTAATATCTGTATAATTTTAATGTTTTATGTTATATTTATCCTTTTTTTTTTTTTTTTTTTTGTATTTTATTAGTGTTTTTTAGTAAATACTCGTTTATCTACTAAATATCAGTTAGCTTTACTTAATTTTCTTAAAACATCCAGTAGGAAGCAATTTAGTTATAATGGTCCTAAATTATTTAATATTTATTTATAAGAGATTGTTCTGTGAATTTAATGAACACTATCTTATTTGATTTTTAAAAAGCATTTATGGCACTGGTTATATTATGCTAAGCATTAGTTTTATTTTATTTTATTTTTTTGTTTATATTATATGTTATGATGTAATTATTTACTACTGTGATTGAATTGCCAAATGCAATATCTGTGTGATTTTAATATTTTATGTTATATTTATACTTTTTTTTTTTTTGTATTTTATTAGTGTTTTTAGTTGTTACATTTAAATTCCTCACACAAGATTTTTCTTGTATGGAATTTATCTCACTGTATTATACATTTATTGTTTGCTTCATAATGAATAAATAAATAAATAAATAAATAAATAAATTATTATTATTATTATTATTATTATTATTATTATTATTATTATTATTATTATTATTATTATTATTATTAAAAATCTCTTCATATTGCAATAATCTATGAAATAGAAAGACAGTGTCAATGAGGCTACACAACATAGATATTTTTCAAATACAGAAGATTGCAAATCTTATAATAGCCACCCTCAGACATTTCCCAGAACTTCAATGTCTAATCCGAATAATAACCTAGGAACAAATCTACCATCAGTCATAAACAAGTTTAGAACCATATATACTAAAATATCACTCCAAACAAGAAAATATTCATATTGGCAGATCTATGCACTTATGTTCTAAATGCTCGTCTTTCTAATAAATTTCAATTACCTTTACCAAAATTTTTTAAGGAATCTAGTAGAAGACAATATGTTTATTCTGGGTCAAAGTTGTTTAATAAATTTGAATAGGAATGTTCAATTGATCTGAATAATATTTCTTATATATCATTCAAAAAATATTTGTGTCAATGGTTGTGTAGTATGTATTAGTTTTGGCATTTATTTTACTTATTTAATTAATTTTATTTATTTCCTAAACTGTTCTTTTGAGTTTTTGATTGTATTTTTATTTTTATTTAATTTATTTTTACATGTAAATTCCACACACAAGATTTTTCTTGTTTGGAGTTTTTAAATATTTGTGATGTACTTTGTTTTATTTCATAGAATAAATTGAAATTGAATTATTATTATTATTATTATTATTATTATTATTATTATTATTATTATTATTATTATTATTATTATTATTATTATTATTATTATTATTATTATTATTATTATTATTATTATTATTATTATTATTATTATTATTATTATTATTATTATTATTATTATTATTATTATTATTATTATTATTATTATTATTATTATTATTATTATTATTATTATTATTATTATTATTATTATTATTATTATTATTATTATTATTATTATTATTATTATTATTATTATTATTATTATTATTATTATTATTATTATTATTATTATTATTATTATTATTATTATTATTATTATTATTATTATTATTATTATTATTATTATTATTATTATTATTATTATTATTATTATTATTATTATTATTATTATTATTATTATTATTATTATTATTATTATTATTATTATTATTATTATTATTATTATTATTATTATTATTATTATTATTATTATTATTATTATTATTATTATTATTATTATTATTATTATTATTATTATTATTATTATTATTATTATTATTATTATTATTATTATTATTATTATTATTATTATTATTATTATTATTATTATGTTGTTGTTGTTGTTGTTGTTACTACTGCTACTGCTACTACTATTATAACAGAAATAATTAATGTTATATTAAAAAAGCAATAAAATCATCTGTTGATTACAGTATTTCTGAATTATTGTTGTAGTTATTCAACAAATCTATAAACGAAGTAAATCTATAAGAAAGAAAGAAATCTATCATATAGTTAGTATTTTTAATGATAAAAGTAACCTAGATTTATCTAATTACAACGTGCATATAGTGTAATGATAGATTAACATATTCAAAAATAAAATTACAATGACTCAATTTTGTCACTTTTGGTTCTCTAATATCATATTGCCTCCAGAGTAACAAACCATTAAATTATGTTATAAACAATGAGGATTGCCAATTCCTCTACAAGCTTTGTGATAAATGCTTAGCCAGAGCCAGCACTTAAAATATCTGTCAGGAACCCCTCCCCAAACCCTGATCATGGTTTTGTGCTTTGCCAATATGTATGGAAATAGATACAGTCCTATACATGAGGGGTCAGAGTGACTTCAGGTCAACATGGGCATGGCAATAATATTAGCATCAGCATAGGATTTGAGTTTTCATCATCAGATTTTCAATGATATGGATGGCTGAAAAGTTGGAGTGGATTGAAGCCTTTCCATTAAAGTATGAAGATTTGCTATCTTAATATAAACTGAGCACTGATTATATATATGTGTGGGAGATGATAAACTGGACCAACTGATGAGTGCTGGTTTAGCACAAAATATGTATATTGGTGATTATTTATCTTTTCTACATGTGTGTGGTCATGTGTATCAGTTGTATGAGATAGTGTGGATAGTTGGAGGGTGCTTGAAAATCTGAGTTCAAATCCCCTATAATTACTGTATATATTAATAGATTTTTTTTTCTAAAACTCTATTAATACAGGTCTTCCCTTTGTGAAACTGATAATCAAAGTAAATTCTCATTGTCATTTCTAGTGTTTATATTATTATTAAATCAAGGTAAGAAGCTTGTAAGATTGGTGAAATTAATTACTGAGCATTCTTAATTATTTCAATTCAGTTACAATTGGTTTAACAGAAGAAACTCATTGTGATTCAGGTTGTAATGATTACTTTTAATGCATTAGATTTTTAAAATTCTACTAAATCAAAATAACTGACCCATTATCAGAAATTTTAATCTGCTTTGCCAGGACCACAAGATTTGAGTCAAGACCACATCAAACTTTCAAGTCACAAACAGGCCTAAGATTTTTTTTTCATACATTTTCCTTAGATAAATAATCATTCAACATTGTTTGGTAAATGAATTTCACACTATTCTTAGCTAAAGAGTAAAAGTTCATTTGAGTTGGTCACATATATGTTGATGCACTAACTGTAAAAATCAAGAATACAACTGTAATATGATGTGATCTTTACTAGTAAAATGTTCCATATTCATATGGGTGATGAATTAATGGTTGTATTAAATTTAACAATCTGTAGGCAAATAAAAAAGATTTATGTTCCATTTTTATTGACTTTGAGGCAGTGTGCACCTGGAACCAAAAAATTGTAATAATGTCAATTTTCCATAAATATTACAATTTTTTTAAAAAAATAGTATTGTATTTTTTAAAATAATATAAACAGCTTATCTCTATTATCAGCATAATTGAAAATTATAACATTTCATTCTTCACTGGCTAAAATAGACTTAAATATTTATTAGCATATTTTCACTGCAGTTATTAATATTGCTAGATAATTTGTAGGTAAAGTGTAAAATTATATTGCACAAGAGTGTGGGAACAATTCATAAATAATACTGGATAAATTTCCAAAAAGTTGCTAAGCTAGGCTTTTGATGCAGAATACCTTTTACATATCAATCTTACAGTTTATGACAGGGGTCAACCAACCTTTTTGCACTTAAGAGCACATTCTATAATAACGGCCACCATTTATTATTTCAATGTAAATTTATAGTTGGATATTGTTAATAATACACATAATGTACAAAAAAATATTTATTTCAAAATAAAATTTTAACATATAATTAACGTTTATATTTTTATGTAAATTACTAAATTATATATAATATTACAAGTCAATGTGATCTTTGGCACTGCACTTCACTGGCAATTGTTTCATAATTAGGGGAGTATGATGATATTCCTGCTTGTAAGCAATCATCAAGATGTTCATCACTCAGTCAAGATCTGTATTTTGGTTGAAAACAATGATTCACACAAGTATGTGGAACTAAAAAACGATTTTATTTTGTATGACGCTCTTTTCAAAAATGGAAATTTATTTCTGTCAACTATATTCCAGAAGTTTTCATCTGACACATTGGATTTTAGGACAATGTCATTCTGAAGATCCAACATTTCTAATTCCAGTTCTTCTGCCCTAACTTGAACAAGCTCTGCAATTTGTGCAGCTATTTTGGTTACATTTACTTGGCAAGTAAAAGGATTCACAAAAGATGACCATTGGCTCAATGATATTAAACTGTTGAAATCGTTTTTCAAACTGGTTTTGAAGTAATTGAAGACTGACAACAAATAATGAAAAGTCAATTTCAGCAGCACCTATCATGTTCCCCATATTTTGAAAATGTATGAGTTTCTTCATTTGCAGATGTGATCTCCACAAACCCAGTTTGGTTTTAAATGACTTTACAAATCCTATCATTGTAAATATATGTAAATTTCTTCCCCTGCAGCTGCAAGTTTGAATGATTCAATTTTTCCATTATATCTGTGATGAAACCCAAATCCACAAGCCAGGAAGAGTTTATTAATTCAACAAAATTTTGATTTTTAGAATTGAGATAATTTTTTATTTCTTCAATTAAATTGACAAATCTTGAAAGAGTTTTATCTTTACTAAGCCAATGTACTTCATTATGAAGTACAAGATCCGGTTCTTCAGAATTTTCCAATAGGTCTTTAAAAAGGCAGTATTGTAAAACAGCTGCTTGTATAAGGTTCACTATTATAGTAATTACTTTCATGACATGTCCAAAGAAGAGTAGCCTATCACACAAAACTTTCTGGTGGATAATACAATGGTAAGACATAAAGTTAGGAAATGATTTATCTTTCTGCCAGTGGGCGATAAATCCGTTGACATTACCAACCATTGCTGGTGCTCCATCAGTTGTTATCGCCGACAGCTTGTGCAAAGGCATATCTATTGATTTTGCATATATTAAGAATATGTTATAAATATCCTCACCTGTTGTTCGTCATTTCATTGGTAATATTTTTAGTAAATCTTCTTTTACACTAAAATCACTAAATATCATTCTCACCATAACTGCTAACTGTGCTGTGTCTGTTATGACTGTAGACTCATTAAAATACAGTGAAAACAATTCACATATCTCCAAATCACTCTTTAATTGAGTTTGCAAGTCTTTTGAAATGTGTATTCTTCTTGTGATGGTATTATCATACAACTGTATGTCTTGTATTGCTGACATAATCTCATGTTTGTTGGAAAATCCCTCAAATAAGCAATCGGCACCAGTCAAAAATGCTTCTTTTAACAATTCCCCATCCTGCCAAGGCTTTTTCTTCTTTGTGAGCATGTGAGAAATTTTCAAAGAAGCAATAGTGGCATTTTTAGATTTTACCACAGGCCTAGTGAAAACTGACTGTTGGGCAGACAGGTTCAATTTTAGTTTTTCTTCTTTCTTAATTCAGATTTAAGAGGATAGCTGGTATTAAAGGTGGAATGGGTTGTCTGGAAGTGATGTTCAATATTATATTTTTTCACCACTACAACACTACTGCCACACAAAAAACAAACACATTTATCTTTAATATTGACAAAACAATGTGATTCTTCCCAGTCAGTATTAAAATTATAGGTTCTTTGTTGTTTACTCACTTTGGGATTAGAATTTTTGAAATTTGATCTTTGAAAAATAAAAGTAATTCAATTTAGTCTGAATTTGACTCCGACTTAGTATTTCTCAGAATGGCGAACTTGTATATGCAGATACAATTTATAAACATGTGCAAAGCAGAGACATTGGTGTCTGTGTTAACTTTACTTATTCTGCGCTAGTGCAATGTGCAGAGAAAGACCGCACACGATGGACCAAGAGATAGACTCTTTTACATTGTAAAAGTATAGTATGCCCTACAATTTGATTACAATATAATACAATAATTTATAAGAAATTTTAAAAATTAAATTTATTTGTATCAGATAAATATTTTTTTATCATGTTCGAATAGCGGTGGGCACACGTAAAATGGTCTGTGGGTGCCATGGTGCCCACAGACATAGAGTTGAGGTCCCCTGGTTTATGATAATCAACAATTTAGGTAGGATTGAAAATAAGGCTATAATTGTCTCTGTCTACCATAATAATTATTTAATATTACAAGATAAGTTTGAACAGACCTAAAAATGTGGAGTGCAATATTATATTCACACTTTAAAAATAAACTTCATAAATCTATTTATATAAAAAGCTCTGGTTATCATTCATAAACAGTTATCAGGCATTAGATCTCTAACATATTATATATCAATTAAAACATATATAATGTAAAAAAATATACTTTTATTTTACATTAGACAGTGATTTAGCACTAAAGACTTAAAATTTTCTTGCACTTGTTACAAATATTTTTCCAGGACAGTTATTAATATTATATATAGATGTGCTAGTATATACATGTATATATTGTTAATATATAATATTAATCTACTTACCCACAGCAGGAAAAGGCACAAATTTTTGTATTAAAGTCCTAGTTGCAGCAGAAAATTTTTCTGCTCTTTTTACAAGAATGCTTAAACCAACCTAAAAAGAAAGAAACAAGCATAATAACTAATGTTGAAAAATTGTATACTTAAAGTGTTAGAACATGTTTATCACATTCTATGCCTTAAGTAAATTAATGTAATTAGATTCACTAGACTAAATGGTAATTCTTGATCAAAACTGACAGTAGTTTATCATAGCTTGTCTCTCAACATAATTTATTCTAGCATCACAAGATCTAAAGCTGCATTATACAATTAAAAAACCCCATTAAAATCAGTTTCAAAAAACAGACATTTAATAATCATATATAGTGTAACCTCTCAATCTATATTTCTTTGAAAGAGATCGGTAGGTAAGAGATTAACTGTGCTACAACGAAAATCAGAGCGAGAGAAACTGAAAACTATTTCCGGTTGCGTTTGTGTGTACTGAAAATGTATTCTCATATGGTTGAGCCTTTATAAGACTCTACCCACATGAACGCACTCACTCGATTTCCAAACAAAATACATAATTAATGTAAATATATAATTTCTCAGAGATTTAAATAATTATTACTAAACTTTTAAAATATAATATATAATTTTCGGACTTGTATAATTTTATTTTATCTATTCATTAGCTACATATTCTCAGGGTTTCTATTTATAGATATTCATAATAATTATCTCAGGGTTTTTCTTTAATAAACATTTACTACCATCAAGATGAAAATGTGTATCAGGGATTTTTTTATGTACACATTCTACTTTTAACTAGGATTCAAATAGCATATATAATAAAAATATTTAATTAATAACCTTAAATGAATCAGCTGTGTGATATCTTGACCTGAACTTAAAATGATATCAAAATTATGCTTAAAGAATAATACCATGTAATTTAATAAAAATAACAAAATTGTTTATTTCATGTAAATAAAAAAACAATATAATAATAAAAAAATATAAATCAGCACTATATGACGGCAAATATTAAAGATAAATATTTATAATGTATCTCCGTTTGACAACAAATATTAAAGACAAATGTTTTCTACGCTTCTTAAAAATGTATGCGGTGTATTAATTATATCTACATTTGATGTATAAACTCACGGTATGTGTGGCAATACAATATACATGATATAGGAGATGGATTGCAATGTTTCATCCCACTTTTACTTTGAACATATAATCGAATTAAGTATCTCAAAACTATAAATTTAACACTTACACACTTGTACTTTCTTTATCCACTCGAATTTGAATTCAAATTTTTATTACTGTAAAGTTTATTTTACAAACACCTATGCAATATAGTATTTTAATATTTCTCCACCATCCTAGTGGAAATGGCTATAAATTATACCACAGCAGTAAATCTCAACTCACACATAGTATTTGGTAAATCAAATATAAATAACCTTTATCCTGAAAAATATACTGATTCTTCTAAATCGTTTTACTCAAACATGGATCGAGAAAGGAACTAAAAAAAAATCACAAATAATACAATATAACTTTTATTTTAAATAAATGTAAAATGATGGTTAAAAAATGCAACATCTCTCACTAACAAAGATTTAATCTGTATTCATTCACAATTATCTATTACACTATACCCTTAAATAGTGAATACAAAATATACTAACTGAATTTTCAACGAAGTTTTATGGTTAGATTTGGTATATTTACTACTCTAATAATTTATTAAACTATTCATAAAAACATAACTAATATATCTTTCATATAAAGTTTATATGGCATTCCAATACCAAACATTCCCAAATTTATCGATAGGACTCGCAAAAAATAATACATTTAACGGTTTGTAGTACTACTATTCAAATTTTCTGAAGATTAAAATTATCACAATAAATATTTATCTCAAATATTAAATGTAAATTTTGAATTCCCTTAATCTCCTTAATTCTTGTGATAGTAGCACTACAAACACCAAATCTCTAAATAACTCTTTGTCAAAACAAATACTCCAGTCATTATACCACTTTCATGCTTATGATATTTTAAAGACAATTATTACAATCGTTTCTATTTAATAACAATATATTATTTATTCCTTTATATATGAGGCGCTTCCAATATCCTTAGCCAAAAGCTTCTTTTAGTGGATAATATTCTGAAATAATCCCTCAAAATTTTATTGAAACACATATTAAAAGCACCTTCCTTGTACTTATAGCACATATGTGTGGAGATGGTAATCTGGACCAACTGATGATTGCTGGTTTAGCATGAAATACATATATTGGTGATTATTTATCTTTTCGACATATATGTGTTCAAGTGTATCAGTGTTATGAGATAGAGTGGAGAGTGGTGGGTGGTGTGAAAGTCTGTGCTCATATACCCTATATATTAAATCCTTTAAATAAATTTTTACTTGGATATTCTAGAATTTCAATATCGCAAATTTCATATTTTTCTAACTGAAAATTAAAAAAAAAAAGCTTTGATTTTCCTTTTATATTTTAGTTTAATATATAACCATCACTGCTATTGAAATGGAGTAGATTTGAATCTGTCTAGGTAGACTCCTAGACGTTTTTCTATCCTATCATCCTTAGATAGATAGGTACAAAAATGGCAGTTTTAGATAAAAACAAGACTGATCTTGTAGTACACTGAAAATTTTATAGATTGACCTCTCATTTTGATTTACTGGTATTTCATTTATAGGTTTTTTCCCCTATGACCTCAAAATTTTCCATAATGCATCTCTCCTGGTAATTGATTTCTGAGGTATCCCTATAGAAATGAAAATAATTAGATGATATCCTATAGCTTTTCTCTCAATTGGCTTGAAGGTGTGTATTCACTTTTGAAATATAAAACAATAAAATTTCTTATATAAACAAATAAATGAAAATGCATTTATTCATTTATTAACAAACTTTATTAGAGCAATAAATATTTGTCAATAAACCTTATTACATTAATAATCAATAATTTCATTAAGTTTTATATTCTGTTACTTTAGAAATTCTTATTAAATCTAAACTTTTAATTATCTAAAATTTCAGTAATTGTTTTGTTAATGTTCCTAGCACATTTTTGTAATTTTATGAATATTAATTACACACATGCCCACACATTCATATATGTAAATGTAACAAAAAATTTATATATTTCTAATTATTAGCACTTCTACTGATTTTTTTTTTCTCCATGTGTCATAGCATCAGCCGGGAAGCAAACCCGCTAACCCAGAACAACTGCTTGTAAGGCATTCATTTTGAATTTATTGTAAATATTCCAATTTACCAAATTATGCCTACTTATGATCTCACTTATTGTTTATTCACAAACACTATTACATGCATCTGGATTTATAGCCATTGCTAAAATGATTCACTAAAGAAATGCAATATTTAATATTTGAAACTATGCAAAAACTAATATTTGAAGTGTAAAAAAAAATATAAAAAACCGATTATTCCCTTTCACAATGACCTTGTGAAAGTTGATTTTTGGTTTTATACCTATCATTTGATCAATATATTATGGAATATATATATATATAAATTTTTTTTTGAACAATTCATGCCTTGTAGACCATGATAGCATTGGTACCAAAATATAATTCTACAATATATATGTTGATACAAACATTTTCATGAATTACAGATATAAATATATTTTGTGGATTTATCCATGTATGATTTTCATAATGAATATTCCAAAGTTTTGGCTTGATCACATAAGCAATAAACTGGGTGATAATAAAATATTATAGTATTGTTTTCTTGAAATACACATATAATTCATATACTTGGAGATTAAATATAATTGTAAGGGATTTGAACACAGACTTTTGAGCTCCCCTCAGCTATCCACTTTATCTCATGTATGTGGACATGTGTATCGGTTGTGTGCTCAGGAAAACTTGTGTTCAAATTCCTTATAATTATAAAGTTGTTTATAAAGGCATCATAAACATTGATTGATAACAATGTTAAAATTTCACCAATAGAAGAAAACACAAGTATATAAAATTCAAAAAAAAAAAAAAAAGACAGAAAATCTTCAGAGTAACATGTTTTTTTAAAAAATACTTCCAAATAGAAGGAAGTTTATATGTGTCATCTTTTTTATTGATATAATTTGGTCTCTTTAATATCTGTCTCAATAACTTCTCTGATCTTACACTGTTAGAGAGTGTCTTATCTAGATAAGACCCTGCTATTAGAGAAATCAATATTGTAGCTTCAATCCATAGTAATGAGTGAGAGTGTTGATGATGATAAATGTTGCTTAACTGCATTAGCATGTTCATTTCTTCTAGTACTGATGCAATGATTGCTCATACCTACATAAGAAGTTTTACAAACGCCACATGAAATTCCATAAATTCCATGAGTTCAAGAGGAATTAAATCTTTAGGCTTGGTTATGATGTTACTAATTTTTTTTTTGATAACTAATATAAGCTGTCTTTATATTGTAGCATTTTAGCATATATATATATTCTAACCTCCTCCCGCGCATCCTCACCCCAAAATATATTGTTTATTACTAATATTACGGGTTCTAGCTCAGTTAACAAATAAATAAATGAAATATTCAGCATTAATTAAAATGATTACTAGCTCTAATTTTAAAATACAAATTCGGTTCAATTTTAAAATGAATTAACAAATATTTGCTATTTTCATGAGACATGGAGTGGCAATACCGGGAACGAGATAGACTACATTGAGCCATTATCCACACAATACCACCTCAATGGCATAAGAACACTATCCCCCCTTTTTACTATACCAAATAACTAACTCATAGTATTCTTACGACTTTTAAAGCTCTATTCACTACGATTTAAACAATAATCATATCTTAATCTTCTTTATAACAAGAATCTAGCTTAATTAAATAATATGAAGTAAAATAAAATAAAATCTCAGGTTCATAAATTGTATTCTAACTGATTTAAAATTACGGTAGTAAAATATGAAAAGGGAATTTTATGTTATAATCTACTACACAGCAACTAATAATAATAAAATAATAATAACAATAATAATATAATATAATCTTATTTCTTCCTAAATGAAATAAATAAATACTTACGTGGTAGTAATTTAATAATCTGACAACAGAATACGTGTGGCAACATTAGCATATAATTTAATGTAATATTGTGGCAACTGACTTATGACCAATAAATAATATAAAATTATGATCTTTTAATTTTAACATACCAATAAATTCTCAAAATTCTTATAACACTTTTATGTTTACCTTTTGTGCAAAATCTATATGTCTGTTTCAATTATAAATGTATCGTGATTTCATGCATCCATGTGGAGAAATAACAACTCGGACACAAAAACTTTAAAACAAATTTAAAACAAAGTTTATTAACAACATAAATAAATTAACAATATTTTTACACTATATACATTGGATATCCCTTACTTTCATATCTCAACTTAGTTTATTAGTTTATAAAATGAAATCAAAATATTATTTACTTTTCCTAGTTAAATCTTATTTTTTTAACACTTAAGAAAATACAGTATTATTACTTGATTTATTATTATGGTTAGCTTATTCCAAAATGCATTTCTTATATGATTATCACAAACACTTTTCATCCCTAATATTATTAAAATTACATTTTTACAAAATTTACATTCGTAATAAAATTCTACAAAATAATAAAATTTAGTTTCACATTGGTTGTATGGAATCTTACAAAGTCAAAACACTATTCTACATTCGGTATTAGGTTTTTATTATTCATTATCCGATGTTTATTAATCCTAATATTTTCATTCAAGCCTTACTTTGGATGATATAATTATAACTATTAATATACCATGCACAAGTATATGTTTATTATACCCTATTGAATTTTCTCTTGATAAATATGCAATACTCATTCCCTCCAACATTAATATTAAAAAAAAAATTCATTCAAATTTTATTATCACTTTTAAAATACTTGGTTTAGATTTCTTTTCAAAATCTTATATTCATTTCTGAATTAATTTTACAATGTATTATATGATTCTTTCTCTCTTTATGATATTTTGGACTTTCAATTTTAAAGTTACACAATTCTATACATTCAAGCAAATAAACTATTCTTACACAAACGATAACATATCTTCAGTTCTATTTTATTCATTATTTCTTTGAAAATATCTTTCTGACCGATGCAGATTCATGAAATAAGGATAGCGAAGATAGATGCATAGGATCAAAATACAACTAGAATATTACTTGTCATATACCTTGACAATCATGGCACAGTGAATTAAAAGACACTATAGAGGAGTGACCTTTACCTGTCTACCAACCTCTATCATAGGAATGATGCTAAAGCTATTTCTTCAGCTTTATTCTAACATCAAAAGTTTAAAGATATGCAAAACACTGTCCAAACCATATGTGTTCAGTCATAGGACTTTGTTAACTATACTAAATCACACAAAACTAAATATGATCCAAATCCCTTATATTTTCCTATTTCTTAAAAAAAAACACATCATCTTGGTTTCCTCTCCACTAGTACTTCCAAGTCACTATCCGATCTTATTTCTCAAGATTTTTCTATACTGTACATCTACAAATACATATCTGCATTACTAACAATAATAAAATTCATTGATATTCTAAAACTATTTAAATATCTGAATACTTTATCACATGAAAGTTCAAAAGAATCACACAATTGTTCTGTCAAATTATATTATTAATATACTTTAAATAAATTGTTGCATGCATATTCCGAATTACTCCTATCTCATTATATGTTAAAATGTTGCATAAAATGTGTACATATAATTAAGACTTTCACACTTCATTCTTAAGTCAATAGATGATCTAAAAAAAATACATTATGCATTATAAATAACTATTAAAATTACCAAACGACCTTTATCTCCTTGATCACGTTCCGTAGGCTTCACCATCCCTTTGATCCTTGTAGATATAAGATTCACATCCATACACTTTATTTTAAACACTATTTCTATAATTTTATCAAGCTATTATATTTAAATTTTAATATTACTAAATTTATGTTTTATGTTCTCCCTAATCTCACATAACATTTTATATTTTAAAATAAATTAGTAAAAAATATTCAAACTATATTTACTGTACTCCTTCATCAAATTTTCTTGAAAACCGTTCATACTAAAGCCAAAAAAAAAATTGTTTATCATTTCTTTTCCATTCACTTAATGTTCCTCTCCCTGCTTGTTCAATTTTAAGGTAAAACAAATATCACTTCGTTCAATAAATTTTCATGAATGATAATCCTTGGTTTTTATAATATTTAATACAATTATTAATTATGATATTAGTTAATCCTGTAAAGAAAACTTCTAAATATTCTCATCTAATATTTCCTGCTAATATTTTCTCCCGCGCGACTTTTACGATGCATCTTCTCAGTACTTTAATTTAAATATTCAATAAAACTTTTCTGTTTCCATGGATTCATTTCATTAAGTAAATTAGATTTATTTTTTCCAAATCTTTATCTTTATTAATCATTTCTCCAATGAACACTTTATAATATTTTTAATTCTTCTTAGAGAAAGTTTTCCTGTTCCATTTTTCATAAAAACACAATAGCTCTTTCATATTATTATTCTGTAACTTTTTTTCCTTCTTTTAAAATTCTGGTACTATATACTTTGTAATGTTTCCTTTAAAAAGACAAACATTCTTTCTCCATTATAACTTTTACATAATTTTTTCTTTATGATATACGCATCTTAATTTTTCCATAGAGAAGAATAAAAAAAAACTTCGGAGTAGCCTTTTAAAATTGTGCGTCATAATTTTTCCTGACTGCAAATAACTTTTCTTTTAAGTTTTCTGTATAATGTCCAAATGATATTTATCTGAGTTCTAATGATTTTCTGGTTGATCACAAATAAACTGTATTCAAGGCACTTAACAATTATTTTTACTTTATCAATACTTTTAGGTACTTTTTTCTGTAGTATTTCCATTTTACTGCAAGGTTTCGGCTAAACTTGAATAAAAATCCTGGTAAGAAATCTTTTAAATTAGCCTTCCATTTAAAGGCAGTTCAAAATATTATATTTTAAAACAAAACTTTTAAAATAAATACAAATTTTTTTAAAATTATAACACTTTTCTAGCTTACGATCTTATACAGCTAAAAAATATGTTCCTCCTTCCTTTACTTATACATTCCTTCTCCCGCTCCGTCCAATTCCTATTTTTCGTCTGCTAAATTACCTCTGTTGATTGGTTAATGACTTTTTTTAGCGCGAACAAATTTACACAATTTTAGTTTTATAATAGATTAAACTTTTTAAAATAAAGAATTTATGACGTCATGTTTTAAAATATTATTTAGAATAGTATTTTTAAACTCAATTATAATTTTATCAAAATCATTTAAATTTTAAAACAATTATTAAAATAACATTCAATATTTCAACTTTTACTTTAACGATAGATAGCAATTACATTTAGTTTTATAATTCACAAGCTTTATTATTATATTCTAACAAGCGTGTGTGTGAAGGTATAGAATATACAGTCACATGATTACTAACTTTATCAGATGATTTTTTTTTTTTTTTAATTTACGTCTTGGTCTAAATTACCAAAACTGATATATTTCATAAAAATTTGGAAAATAATTTAAAAATGTAGAACTAAATATAATTCTCACCATCCCAAAGTTTATTTTAAAATATATTAGATTAAATTTGAATATTAATTATAATTATAATATTACATATAGCGTTTATTTAATTTATTAGTTTTAAAACATTACAATTGAATTGTTAATATACTTTTAACTATTTATAGCTGTATTATTTTATATGGCCAGCTTTTACAACCATAAGCAAGGATATAATTAAGCTTTATTTAACTGTTCTTTTAAAATAATCCATTACACTTTTATATACCAGGTATTCTTCAGCCTTAAATTGTACTATAAAATCTAATCGATCATACAATTATCAATATATTACACAAACGTATTTTAAAATTTAAAATTTTTTAGCAATTGACCATTCTACCCTATTATGACCTATAGATAAGGGCACAATATATATATATTACCCTCACTTCCAGAAATATAGTATAACTTAAAATATGACTAGCTCAATTAAATCGTTATGCTCGGCTAAAATATGTATAATTATTATTAATATATTTTTATAATACTATATCTTATCAGACTTATTACAACTAACAGAAAATTAATATGGTTCAATATCATGCACTAATTAAATAAGTATTTATTAAATCATGAGACTATGAAGTGAAGTTACAAGTGGTAATATGAATTTACATTGAGCCCATGTCTTCAAAGACATAATCTCAATGGCATAAGAATACTATTACCTCTTTATTATCTCACTAATACATCTATAGCACTCCTATGTCTTTTATAAAATTAACTAACTTCAATAATAGCAATAAATAAATCTCAATATTTTATCAAAGAAATATAATTAAATAATCTCAGGTTCTTTTAATTATCTTAAAGTAATAATACTTCTTGCAGATAGGCATGATAAGGGATTTAATATCAAACCTAACTACACCTAACTTATAATGATAATAAATAATTAATAATAACAATCTCCAGTGTATAAGTTAACCTTATCTATTTTATTATACTACTAATCATTAAGAAAACAAGTAAATCATCTACATGTCTTTCATCTTCATATAGTATCTTAATTGAGAATATAATAAAATCTTATAATCTAATAATATGTGGCAATAAATAATATTATACTTTTATATTATGCATTATAACTATTTCATGACCATAATAACATAATATGTTAATATCAATGAATTTCTATAAATTATATTAAGAAAATACTGTATTTCTTTTTAAAAAAAAAATAATAATAATTTAATTCATATTGTGCAAATATTATGTTTTATTCAAATTATCTGTTGTCAAATGCTGTGGTGCAAAATAATGAATTCGACACACTTTTAAAACAACTTAAACAAATTTATTTACATCAACTTTAATAAACAACTTATATACATTATTTACATTATAAGTGGAAATCAAGAAAATAAAATAAGAAAAATAATAATACAAGATTCTTACATTGTTATTATTTCCATAATCCAAAATAAATAATCAATACATTTCTTAAATGTTTTATCAGTAACATTTAATTGAGTTTATGAACTTATATTTTACTAGATATCATTTATAATCACTTAGTACAATAAAAGGCTTTTATGTAAAATATCACTTATGTAGCACGTGTAAAATAAACAAACTTTAACAATTAAATGCTACTCCACTTAAGTATTATAGCTATTTCTATTATAATGTAACTATTATGTATTACATTTATTATTAGCATTAACTAAATATCAATTAATGTATAGATTGATATAACTTTGTAATATTATGTGACATTTATTGACTATATAACTATTTACTTCATTCTGATGTAATTTCATAATATATATGTCTTACCAAAATATGCAATACATATATTCTTTTCTTAAAATAATATTTAAAAAATTATTCCACAATTTTGTGAAGACAAAATTTTTATTTATAAATTACCAATTTTTATAAAGTTATTATATTAAAATAAAATTCTATGATTCTTTTCCATTTAAACTATTATTCTTCTCTACTTGTTATTCCTATTCCCTCTTAATAAAATCCTATCTTCAAATATCATTCTAATCTTATTTAACTTCAGTATCAGCTTACCAATTTTTTAAAAAAAAATGACTATCCAAACTCTCTTATACCTCATCATCTATATATGATAAACCCTTCAAACAAAATATAATTTTCTATATAAAATTAATTTAACTTGTCTAATAAAAAATAAAACAATAGATATATATTTTTTTACTTCTTACTAACTTGAAAATAAATATAAATGACTCATACTAATATAATAAATCAAATTCCTAATATTGTAACAGAAACATTAAAGTTTATTCACGAAAGAATCATATAATTATTTCTGGATAACTCTTATTACGTTGTAATAAATTTATATTATAAAATAAAGTATGCATATTAAAATAAAACTATTATTGATAATATTATGCGTGTATATTCTTTAAATATTTATACATTCACTCAACAATCAAATAATACTTGGTTTATCTAAAGAAAACAAAGCAAAAATACATTAAATTATTAATATTATATAATTATTACCATAAATGATACTCCAATTTATAATCAGCCAAACGATGTCCTCCAGGATTATAGTTTTACAAAATAATATCACATTTATACTTAACAATTATTCTTAAAATATTACGTGTTGTAAAATTATATAAAAAAATAAACTTTATGAAATTAAGTGTTATATTAATGTGTAATTACTTTTAAAATGTACCTCTCTTATCTTTAATAGATCAATAAATAATTAAATATCTATGTTAGTTAAGAAAACAAAATATGTTACATAAAATCCAACGGTGTCTTCTTTCCACCCACAATTGTTCTTTTTTCCTAGGCACAACATTTTACCAACATCACATCCTTTTCCGGTACATCACGTGTTTAAACAGTTTTTATGAAATAAATGGAAAACGTTTTTTTAAAAAAAATAAGATAAAATAAGTTCCACCATAAAGAAACAAAATAATAATTAAAAAAACAGTTTATAGGATCCGGATTTATTTAAAAGTTATTATCTTCCTAGTTAAATGTTTAATTTAAGTTTTTATAAAAATTGACTTGGATATCCACGTATACTTCTATGCGCATTTCTTAAAATATTCAGCAAAAAACATTTTTAAAATTTTTCTATATAACCAGCATATAGAATTTAAATATTATAACGTTTTTATAAGTATTTATTTATCAATTAAATTTCCGAATTATCAGTTTTTTTAAAAGCTATCAACATCTAGTCTTTTAAATAACAAAGACTTAATAAGGCAAGTATTTCTGCAATTATTATTAACTTCCATATCTTTACCAAAAGATATATTAAAATATATAATTTAAAAATACTTTCTTCATAAAGAAGTATTTATCTTTCTTTAAAATATTTGTTTATAAAAAATTAATTATAATCAACTTTTAAATTCATATAATGTCCAATATATTATTTTTATCCAACTAGTAATTCTCCTAGTTAATCCAGCATTCACTATATTTTTAATATAAAGTTTCCAACACATTTTATCGATATACGATATTTTCATGATTATTTGATAGTAAAATTGAGCTTCGATAGAGACGATCAATAGGGAACTATAAATAAATTAGCACTGCATATTAAACGGTAAACTTTTATAAAATTATTTAAAACTACTCTCTTATAAATTAAGAAACTATTACGAGAGTGTCTATAATTTTTTACTTAGCTATATTTAATAGCACACTTCACTTAAAAGAAATTACAATCACCCCCTTGAACAATTGAACCTCCGTTTTTATACCGGAATAAATTACCCACTTGATTGGTAAATTAAACAATCACCTTGCTAGCCTATTTACATATCTTACCAACAATACAAAATTAAAAATAAATAATGACTTATTTAATATTTATTATTTATTACATTATTTAATTCTTAAATTAATTTTTATCATTTATTTAAATCCATTAAACATTTTTTTAAAAAATATATGTTTTACTTTATTTCACTTTTAACTTTTATAAGACTATTTTTCTAAACAAACTAAGTCTATTTTTATTCATTATATTTTTTAAACAGTATTTTAAAAATCAGATTTAATACTTCACACTAATTATTTTTATTTTTATCTCGTGATAGCCAATATAATATTTATAAATTTTATAATAGAATTTTAAAACAGTTTTGCAACTTTACTAAAAAAAACTTACAAGCATATGTGTACATATGTCTATCTGTCACCTGACTTACAACACAGATATAAACGCTTGTAATTATCTAAAAATAAACTAACAATTCAATTTTAGAAAATAAATAATTTTTTAAAACAAATAATATACTATAACAACTTTAAAATAATAATTCGATATTATAAAATCAAATATTAATCTTCTCTTATATACTATTAATAACATAATATTTATATTCACTTACTAAATATTAATCTTTATCAATAATAAATATATATGCATTTAATTTTAACTTGTCTTTTTTTTAAACTTTTAGCTTTAAACATTTATTTACAAAACTTATTAATGCAGTATTGATCATGGCCAGTTTTCCCAACCATATAATATTATCATTTTTTTTTTTATTGAAACGTCTCTCTCAAATATTAGCACAATTTCACATATCAAATATTCATAGTTTACTTTAGTTAAACCTTTGAAAGATTATTATAAATAAAATCAACATCATATAGCTATAATATATCTTAAATTTAAAATTTTTTAACAAATTGATATAACAATTTATGGAGACCCATACAAAAGGGCACAATATATATATATATAATACTGCCTATAGTTCTTTTTATATAAGGAACACAAACTTTAATAGTTATTTCTTTCTCTTTTGTTTCTTATTTTGTCCTTGAATTAAATCTTGGTGATTAATTTTCTTATTATAACCATTAGCTATTATCTTGTAATCCTTTATACTTGAATAGTTTGTTTGTAGCAGTGAAATCATTGGTTGTGTTTTAGAGTTTATTTTCTTTGGCTAGTCTGGTCGAATTATGAATTTGGGGGTAATTTTGATATATATATATATATCAAAGTAATCCACTTAAAAGATGAAAAATGAATCCATTTTAATAATGCAATCCAAGATCTTATATGGAAGTTAGATTTGCTATGAGAAATAATATTGTGAATTAAGTTACAACCCAATTTAAATGAGGCTACGTAGACATCTTAGCTCTAATTTGATGTTCATTATAAGAAATATTATTGTCTAATCTAATGTTTTCCTGAAGATTTGTGATGATGGTATTTTAGTTGTATTTATATACTGGACTATTTCCATCATGTAATATTATTCTTGAATGTCTTCTGAAATTTTTTTAATTTGTTTAAATATTCCAACTACATTCAACTGTTAGTAATAACACACAGGTTAGTATATGCACAACATTTTTAGAAATGTTCAGATGTTGCTAGCCTAATGAGTGCTAGTTAGTTAGAGCATTACAATAAAATTCAATACTCAAGAATCAAAAAATCCAGGTTCGATTCCCATGCTAGTACTGTCACTTGTCAAGCCAGAATTACCCAAAGAAGAGGGAAGAATAATACCTCTCAAAATGCTGTGATATACTAACCTGTGTGCTATTACTAACAATTAAAAATATTTGGAATATTTAAATAAAATTAAAATGTTTTTAAAGGCATTCAATACTTATATTAGATGATGGAAGTAGTCCAATATATAAATACAGTTGTCTAATCTACTATCCATTTGGTTTGATCTTTTTATCTGCTAGATGGATTACTTTGATACTAAAGGTATCATTAATATGTAATTGGTACATTAAAGACAATATATTGCTACTATTTATTGTATATTATTTAGCATTGTATTATTTGATATATATGTCCACACACAATTTCTTTAATTTACAACTTCTCTTATTCATAATATTCCAGAAAACTTTTTTATCTCATTCATCCTACGTAAAGACTTTTGTGCCATTTACAATGTTTTAGAATCTAATTTAGTACTTCAATTTTTATTTACTGCCATCATTATTAGTTCATCCCAGCTCCAATTTAGTTTTTTATTCTTTTAAGCATATCAATTGTGTCTGCTTATTCCTTCGTCTATGTATTTTTCTGTGTGAAGGCAGAAATAACTACGGAATGGAATACTGCAATTAATTGATAAAATTAATTATTGCCAACGCAAATTCACCATTGCTTGTCCTCCTTATCACATTTTATTTTAGCATCTCAATATTTAGAGCTAAGTCATTGGCAATGATAAATTTTATCAATTAATTGTAGTACCCATTGTGTAGTTAACTTCTGCCTTTAGACAGAAGACAACATACATTTTAATTATTAGAAATAATAAAACAACGATCACAAAATTAGTTGAAACTTATTAATTGCATTGGAGAGAAAAATAGTCATTAAATTTTTGATATGGACTCAGATTTAGCAATTTTTATTTAAGTTCTGGAAAATAAATTTTAGTCATCATAAATAAAAGTTGTAATAAAAAAAGAATAAGTTTTATAATAAAAAAAAGATCTATAAAATTATCACAATTTAAATAAAACAACAATAACAAAAAAACAATATCATATCAAAATACTATAATTTAAAACTACTTATGAATACTGTACTATAAAAGTAAACCTCACTTATAAAGGTAGTCCAAATTATCTATACAATGGTAGAAATAAAAAACTTGAGAAAGTTACCAATATATTTAAATCATGGTTTGAAATTTTTATAAATTTTTTGATATGGTCACAAATAGGTAGCTATCTATTTAAAAAAATCACATGCTAATTAAACAGTTTGAATTGGTCTACAAATAAAAATTCTAGGACTGCTTCTAACATTTAACTGTTGCACAAAAACATGTACATAAAATGATAAAAATAACAGCAAAACATGTATTATAATTACTGCATGAAAACCATAGATATTTTGTTACTAATACAGAAATTAAAAGATTTAATCAAAGATATAAGAAGAAATCACACAACATTAAACAATTTTCATAATTTATTTTCTGAAAGTCTGGTGTGAGGTCTAAAACTGAATAGATTAAAAATATTAACACCTATAAATTTTCTTATATTAAAAAAATTAGATATTACCTTTTATAAGAAAATAAAAGTTTAAGAGTTTTGTATAAAAGGAGACAAAAGTAACTCTGTCAATATGAAAATATGTGTTATCTATATGTAAAAGATAAAAATTTTATATTAGTGGTCATATAAGTTTTGAATAAAATAGCAATCAGTAACTCTCATCACAAAGATAACATACTACTTACCTGTCATAATCATTATAAAATCATTCATCTTATATGTTTATTCACTATGCAGAAAATTCTTATGGGGAAAGAAAACAGTTGCAAATTCAAAAAACTACTGTGGAATAGTACTCAAAATGGATTAGGTCTACACTCATTATGTATATAGGATTCAAAAATCTATTAACCTTATGTCAGTTATAATAAGATTATTTCCACATCTGGAGGTGATATATAAGGTAATACTAACTGACAAGCCTCCTCCGTACACAAAATATCTTCAAAAAATTCTAGTACCAATTAATTTGTTGACAAATATTAAGATAACATTTCCATAAGAAAAATGGCAGTTTTAGAAAATTCACACTCTTTTATATCCAGACATAAAAAAAAAGGCTGTTTCTTTAATGTGTGGAATTAATAATAGGCAACTAATAAGAAGATTTAAAGATTCGACTCTTGAGAAAAAATACTTTGATTTCATGCTCAATGTGGTCTTTGCCAATATTATACTTTTTGAGGTATAAGAGAAATCTTGTCAACACAGAAACTACATGTCAATTATATCTCAATAAAGAAAAAGATCAAACGCCCTTTTTTTAACAGTGTAGTAACCTACAAGATCCCAATCATATATCACAAAAATACTTTAGAAAAATAAGAGTACAATTCAATTGATAATTAACATTTTTCCAAAAATTTGCTTTGCAGAAATAAGGACCATCATATTCACACTTTAGGCTCGGCTAAGCACAAGATGCCTATTTCTTTACAGCAGTAATACAAGAAGACCCTGAACACATTGAAAACAAACTAGACACAAACAGAGAAACAAAAAATTACTTCTCCAGATATATTTGCAACTACATGGTCACTTATTCATGAGTGCTCTAATTTATAGTGAGATGTTTCAACTATAATTTATAGTGAGATGTTCTAACTATAATTTCTCAATATCTTATTTTTTATCAGGGACAATATTGTATGCTTAAAAATATATAGTGTTTTATTGTTTTTAATTCTAACAAAATTGTAAATAAGTAAAGTTCTTTATATTGTGTTTTTCATTCCTATTGTAATATACTAAGTTTTTATCAATAAAATTACTTTTGAAAATAAAATTTGATATACCTAAGATGTTAATCTACATAATCTAATTTAAATAGATTTTAATTAATATAAACTAAGAATAGAATTATTATTACGAAAAATAACTAATTAAAAAAAATTAAAACAGATAGCATGTTTTATGAATAATTTTATATATGAATAATAAACATATATACATATTGTAAGACAAATTTTCTGCTCTAGTGCTCATTTTAATGTATATTGTGTAAGACAAATAATTGTGTGATTTATTGTGATATATACCCACATACAGATATATCTCCAATTATGATGAAATTGATCACAGTCTCATTTAAGGCAAGTAATAAGTCAAAATAACAGGAAAAAATAAAAATAAATAAAAATTATATAAATTTATAAAGACTTATTGCCTTTAACATATTTATGATATAAAATGTAATATAGATATTTGAGGATATGTATTTAGTATAAATATAATAGGTATATAAAAAGGATTCAATGTACAATTGGTTATAATGTTTATATTGTTTAGATAATCAATATTTATATATACATGTTATATATTTTAGCTCTGAACAATATTGTTAGTTAGTCAAGATTGTGATCATCCTTTTGTGCCATCATCTGTTGACATAGTGAGCACTGGACTCAATGACTTTAAATTAAAAAGGCATGGCACATATCAAGTGACAAAAATTCTAACAATTGAAAAGAATCATGCATGTCCCTCTCAAAAGTATGATCTGCTCCCCCTAATTAAAGCTCATATTTTAATTTTATGTAAATGAGCAATAACAACATAAATGCACCAACTCCTAATTTAAAATTGTATACTATGTCTATGACTTATAGGAATCAAAAAACAAACTGTAAAAAAGCTTTTCTCAATATGGTTATTGCATATTTATAATTAAAGTATATAATTTTATAATTAAAATATACCATTGTAAAAGTTATTAAAGAAAGAAAAAATATTTATTTGTTTCAAAATACTAATACTGGCACTGATCAGGCCAGAATCACTTGAAAAGCAGAGGAGATTGATATCATATGAAAGGTTATGTTATATTCTAACCTGTATAATTAATACTATCAGCTGAATGTATTTGAAAAGTTTAAATAAAAATTGATTTTTTCTAAAAACATGGATATAGTCCAACCTATAAATATTACTAAAATTCCATCATCACAGACCTTCAGGCAAATATACAGTATAATAACACTACAATGCTAATTTGACATCATGCAAATGTGCATTAAAATCAAAATAATTGTAAATAGTAAAAAAAAATTAATTATGTTAGAAATGCATTGTACAATGATGCTAGTAAAAATACCAACACTTTGTTTTAAGTCAAATTGTTTAGTGTTTAAAACATGAGATCTCAATTGGATTGATACGAGAAGGGCCCATAATTTTCTTTAGCTTTAAAAGATTTATAACAGCCATTATAATGGATATTGTCTGAAAAAAAGATTATTATTATTATAACTATAGAACATTGTATAGGAACATGCATGTTAGATATGAACTGCCAGATACAATTATGAAAAAATTACTGTTTTTGTGTGATTTGTTTTGTGATTATCACACAATCTTAATAGATTGACAGAATTACAATGCATCTTGAAAAGATTTATAAAAAAATTATAAAACCTTCACTATAATTTCAATTAAAGTATATCCATTTATGGAAGGTCAATAAAATGAAACGCATTTTATTTCTTTGTTTTGTTCTTTATCTAAGAATAGCTAGCTACTTATTTACAATTTAATAATTAAATGCATAAATTATTTGGAAATTCTTTTCTGACTAAAAATATTTTCAATTTCTATCCAAATTCCAATCTCAGATCACATGTATCAGATAGTCATTATTTTATTTATATATTTTGACATATAATTTTATTTATATAATGCAAATAGCTTTGTCATACACACAACTACTACTAGCAGTGCTATTGATTGTTTGTAAATAATATATAGTTATTATAATTATGCACAACATTAAACTATATTTAAATTTATTATTAATAAAAGATCTCATAAGATCATGTGAAATGAAATGGTTGTTTATCTAATATAGTTATGAGGGTAATTATGTTAAAAAAAAACCAAATAAGATTAAAAAATTCCTGTTTAAATATAAGCAAAGTGTATTGATCAAAAATAACCACAATAAAAACATAAAAAAACTTCTGCATTAGCTTAAAAAGACATCATGAATTACAGTGTAGTCACATTTGAACCTGAACCTAGTGAATTTGAATTTTAAATTGTTTATGTACTTTGATTCAGATAATCAGATTTTAACCAAACTAATCAGATAATTTAAACTTATCAGTAAATAAATACCAAGCTATTCTTTGCTCCAAAAAGTAAAATAAGTATGGAAAAATCATAAAAAATTTCATCATTCAACAGTAATTTTTTCTCCTTCACTGCATTCCTTTGAATGCTTATTGGATAGTCATTTGCACTACAATGAGTGTGTTTTCTCCTTTGTATATATATATATTAGTTGAGATAAAAATATGAAAAATAAAAATTATAAAATCATCAGATACATAAAAAAAATTATTGTTTTGAATAACAATAAAAAAATGTAATAAAGTATTAATAGACACACACACAAATAGTGATTATATCCTCATCTCACATTCTTTCCATTTTTATTTCAATATTACAAAAATATTATTTTTGCTACAATCATATAATGTGATTTTCCTTCTCCTTTTCTTTTACATAGTCTTTTCTGATACAACTTTTATAATTTTTCTTAATTTTATTTTAAAAAATCATTAACAGTAGTTAACATACAAAACAGACTCATATATATATACGTATGTAAAAATATTTATAAAGCAGATATCTCTCTTTATATACATACACACACACACTTATATATATGAACAAAGAACGAAAAAAGGGCAATGTTATTTTTAAATGGTGATGAATGAACTCTATCTACTTTTATTATCTGCAATAAATTATTCAAAGAGGGCCATTAAAAAAACTAGTTAGTCAGGTAGACATATACTTGCCATGCAAAAGAGCATCTGCTTTGGCATTAAAATAGCTCGAAAAAGACCAAGTATTATAATAAATAAAAAAGAAATTTAAACTAAAGAATGACAAGGACTAAGGTAAACATCAAGCCTCCTATTCTATCAGTCTATTCATGCCTGCCCACAATTTTATCAACCCCCTGAGATGGGTCCTAATTAAATTCTATAATATAAAACCTCTGTGGTAAGTGTCATGTCCAACTCTACACATCTTTACTGTGATCCATAATAAATCTGTCTGTCATGCTATGCATATGACAATGAATGATGTGGACAAAACAAGTTATCTCCCCCCCCCCTCTCGTTTTATAATACTATTTTGAACTTGGGGAGCATTTTATGTATCCACTATGGTGGCCAAAACTATACATTAAGTAAAAACATTAACAATTGTAAATTTCATCCAGTTGTAAGAAAGGTTAAAAAAAAAAAACATTTCTACTTTTTCAAAAAAGTTACTTAGATTTAACTATTTAATATTTGGGGGGGGGGGGGAAATTACAATATTTATTTTTAAAAAATTAAGAGTAAGATTATAATTATTGAATATACATTACAATTTTGAAATCATTTATGAGAGATTATGAAAGAGATTTCTATATATTTTAACCATAAGAAATGAGATATATAAATTTTTCTGTGTAATCTCATATACTGTACATATACACAAATATATTACATTCAATTATCAATAGTTGCAAATATTTATAACAAGCATTTGAAAAACTACACATGGATGAAAGCAACTTATATATTAAATATTTTTTTCCAAGATATGTTAAATGTGACAGACTCACACATCCCTTCTTTGCTTTCTCTCCTCCATCCAAAAGTTGGTAAGCCAAAGATTTTACTCTTCTAATGCTAGATTCATGCGTATGTAGATTCATTATTAAATATTAATATAGTATAAATATGTCTTCCTCTTAAAGCCTATACATTTTTGACAACCATTTTTTATTGCCTGGAAAAGTAAAACTCCGTTTTGCAAAATATAGTTATCCAGGTTCTAATTATTCTCTATGAGAAGATTAAAAAAAAAGAAAAACACTTCATTATTGTCCGTGGTATTAACCAACAGTATAAATTCAATCACCATTGCAAATCCGTAATTTCCAACATAACCACACTTAACAAGCATCTTTTTCTTTAAAAAAAAAAAAACAAAAAAAAAACACTATAATGATCAGTGCATGTAAAAGTACACAATTTATACCTCAAAAAATAATAAATATTCGTAGCTTTTTAATTTTTATTAATGAGATTTCGTTGTTTTTTTTAATCGTGTCTATTTCTGAAAAAAAAAAAAAAACTTTAAAAATACCGATTGGAACCAAGACAGTGAATTAAATCAGTCTTACTCTATAAATGTTATAACCAGAATCATTTATTTTAATAAAAATAATATAAAGTTACTATGCTAAAAAAAAAGATTAATTAGTTTTTTTTACATTATTGTGATATTTTTTAAAAAAATCCTTTAATACACTTTTTCTTTTCAAATAGTGGAATATTTATTATTGATTTTATTAAATAATTAAGACACATAATAAAAATTTAACAGAAAATTTGAATTATTTGCAATCTAATTCTGTATAAGACAGGTCTTAATATGTAATGATTATCTTCCTGCCAACGTCATGACCTAGAGTTTTAAAATCAATTAATTTGCAATTTTTAAAAAAATCCCAAGTCAAACCTGGGTCAACATAAAATTATTTTTGTTCCAAGAAAGATTAATATTTTTATTTTAAGTACTGAGCCCATAGTCAATATAATCATGTGTATCTTTTTTTGGTTAGTGAATAAAGCAAAAATATAAACAGTAAAACTTCATCACCTAATATTTGTCTTGCTAAATAAGTTTCTGAAAAAACCTGATAGAAAGGATTTTGTAATGGATTATTTATATACATACATTTATACATTTATGTATACCATATATAAAATAAATTTTACACATATGCCTACATATATAAATTCCATTTTAAAAAGCCATATCTTTTATAATAACGATTCATTTTTCAAAATGCTAATTTTTATATATCTCTGATCTTTGTGATTGAAACATTATTTATGCCATAAAATCACTTTCTACTCAGTTAACCTGTAATTGACATATCTAAGAAAAGCATATTCATTCAAGAATTCTACAGTGATGACTGTCTTCAGAAAGTCATAGGTTCCATAAATAATAAAAAAAACGCTTCATTTATCTTTAATTAATATAAACATCACTTTTATCAATGGCTGTTTTTCTCATTACGACCTTTCAGATTGACCAATAATAATGATTCTTTTACAGAACTTGCTTTTTAAATAATAATGAGAATGAATTTCAAAAAATCATTTATAATTTCCTTTTTCTCCCAAGGTATCAGCCCTGATTCCAGATAAGAATTTGAATCAAATGCATATTCTTCCTCTGTCACAATATTAGTTATTTATTGAAAACCTTTTTAAAAGTGTCAAATAGCTAACTCCATTTAAATTAAAAAATTAAATTAAAATACTTATTAGATGACAATAAATAAAGATCTTTTATATACATACCTTTGATATACACAAGGCAGCATTGGCATGTAATAAAAATTTGCACATTGCTATGTAAGTATTACATCTTTCATGCCAATTCATATGTAACAACAAAGATGGCTTTGAATATGTCATAACTAGCAAGTAGTCACAAACATTGTTTTACTGTATGTGTTGATCTTCTGAGATCCTGATTTTCACAAAAATGTGATTACTTAAAAATCATACTGTTCAACTTAATTTAAGGTTATCATTTATTATATAGTCAACAAATATTATATAAACTGAATATAAATTTGGATTTATCTTCTTTATTACTGCAACTTCTGTACTAAATTTTAAAATACTATTATATTGAAACCCAAAAGCATTATTCAATCCTGGTTTTTATTATGCTTTTTAAAAACAAATTATAATTATTTTATTTCAGTGAAGTTATTTATTATCAACATAGTTAATCAATAAATATCTAAATCCATATTCAATGCTACTCTATTCATACCTCTTGACTAGTTTCTGCCATATTGCCTTCATTATTAAGAAGTTTGAATCTGGATCTAATGCACTGAATTTTTAGACATTATAATTAAAGAAAAAGGTGTCTTCTGTAATCACAGTTGGTAGAGTGTCTCACTTGGAATAGGAGATCCCAAAATCAATTCTGATACTTATAGTTCTGGTCATCAAACTTCTTATGAATTTCCAAGCAATAAAGCAATTAGCATTTTTTATATCAAAATATATAGTAACTAGTGGCAGAATTTTATAATTGTTCAATAAATTAGTCTTGGATTTCAAACATTGAAATGTTTCTGAATTTTAAAATGCTAACTTGATAATAAAAAAATGTAAAATCTTTCTTCTGGATAGAAAAGTTCAATATATTCAAAAGATTCAGGAACCATGTACAAGTTCCTATTTAATAAAGGCCATACCAAAACTAGATAGAGAAAAATAATTGAAAGGGCTATTGCTTGAGTCTTCATAAGAAGTTCGGGCACAAAAAATAATTAATCTGGAAAAATAGATTAAATAAGCACTGCCAGTTTGCATATTAACTACTGCATTCTAAGCCAGTAGTTCTATCTTTTTGAAGTCACAAAATATTTTAAATTATACAAAAATTTTCTAGAACATAAAAATAACAATACATATATATATATTGAAATATTTTTAAGAATATAAAAATATCTATTCTATTTTATTTAAGAAAAATCACCAGTCAAATGATATAGACAGTGACCAATGAAAACAGTAAACTATAAATAATTAAAAGGGGAATGTCTTTTAAATGCATTTTCTTGATATTTAAAGAGGTAATGTGCTATAATTAACACACAAATGTTTAAGGAAACAAAGTCTCACAACTTTCCCTATTGTCCTTTTTATAATAGTCTCTTCAGCCAAGACATGAATGTTATTAATTAATAATTTTTAATAGATGTTATTGTTGAGCTATTTTTAAGAACTTGGAAATATATGTTGTATTATATTTTTTAGAAAAAAGTTTTTACAGTTTCTATTGGTCACTATCTATATCATCTTATTGAGACTTTTCTTAAATAAAATAGAACATATTTCAACATTCTTAGAATATTTCAACAATAACATCTGTATAAAATAATTTACTCATAAAAATAACAATAAAAATATGGATGGTTATATTTTTTATTAAAAATTAATAGATTACAAAGTACTTTAAAGAGCATTAATTTAAATAAAACTAAATTTATTCATTTTGTCTCTTTTTAATATCAGCAGCAGAAACTTCTAAAGGGCAATGACTTATCATTGCAGCCACATAGTTCTATCTTTAGAAATTTATTACATATCTGGATATAACAAAACATTCAATTTCACTGATCACATTTTAAAGATAGGATGTTCTTGGTTTGCCCTCCAATCTTCTTCCTAAAATTTTGCTTTCCAAAATATTTTGTAAAAACCTATTATGTCTTAAAATATGACACAAAATGTAATCTTTCTCATTTTATCATATTCAGTAGTTCTCTTTTTATTTCAAGTTCTATTAAAATTTGATCATTAATTTTTTTTTCCATCCAAATCATTGTAATTAATTTTCTCTAAAATCACATTTCCATTCCTTCTAAAAATAAAATACTTTTTTTTTTAAATTAATACTTACCTTTTAACTACTTTGTAATATATGTCTAACATAATACATTTTAAATGATGATCTAAACCTCTGACAAATATTGAAAACTAAATTTATTTATTAGTAATAAATGTATTATCTAATTTAAGGTATCTGGATAAAAATATTAGAATTTAATTATAATGATTATTAAAAAATATATACAAACCAAATGCATATACTGTATACAATTTTAAAAAACATCTTTAATAAATACAGTGATTATGCACCATAGTTCACACAAAAATGCAAATTGCAACTTTATTTGCATTATAAACTGCATATTATACAGTGCTGTTTCTGTGTTTGTATTTTGATCAAGCATTCCTTGATAATTTTTCATGATTCTGTACAACACTGTACCAAGTTTGAAGACACTAATCAAATTATTTCATCATGAATTTATAATATCTATAAATTCAATTGTTTTTTTTTTTCTGAGCTGTGTTATTTTTAATATTGAACTTTATGCTTTCAATATGCTAGGCAGTAATTAAGCGGAATATTAAAAAAAACACATTTTCTGTGAGTATATTCATTAATAAACAAATATCTATAAATGTTTACATTTTGCAGATAAACTTGTTATGAATCAGAAATTAGAAATAAATAATATAATTCCTTTTCTTTAATATATATAAAAAATGATTACTAAGAACAATTTACCAATAACTAATAATAAGAAAGGTGTAAACAAAAAAAAATTGATGAGTTATTATAAATATTTATTATTCTAGCTTAAAAGTTGATGATTAATAAACACATAATCATTCTATTTTTATTTTCAATTTGTTTTCATTTTTTATTCATAATCATGAGATACAAAAATCATAAAAAATGTATATAAATTTCTACATTGAAATATTTCTAAAATCTATTTTTATGCATGAATTATAAAGTATGCATTCTGTTGCAATGAACTCTAATGAAACTTAACTTTCAAAAAAGCCACTAAGAATATTAAAAACACAAATATCTATGAATAATACATCATATTTTAATTTGAAATATGCCATGTAACACAAGTCTATCAAAATAATCACAATCTCCAGCAATAGTATGGTATACAAACATCACACACTCTAATCTTATATAAATTAACCTTTCAGTATTTTAATCTATATTATTTTCTACTATTCAAGTGATACAATTCTGTCTTAACCTAAAAATTAATCATAAAAATACATTAACAACATTAACAAATTATCAAACTCATCAATATATTCAATCTGCATCTTTTATCAATTATTTTTTCTCTATTTGTCTTGCTAAACATAAACTGAATTTGGCATTTCAAGGATAATTTTTTTGCAGTTGTAATCTGATTAAAAAAATACTAATTAGAAATAAATTATTTTCCAAATACTAACAAAATTCAAATGTTTTTATCAAATAATCTACACTTCAGTTATAATCCACTATTATGAAATAGAAAAGGTCCAGTGAAAATTCTTTGTATTTCCATCATTATCAACAACGTATATCCTTCCAAACAAAATCATCTGTATTTATAACCCAAGCATTGTCTGATTTAAATTATTATTAACCCATCATTTTGTTTTTAATATTGATAATACGGTCTTTAAATTTTAAATTTTCAAATTTCTTATTTTCTCCTTCAAGTACAAATCAATTCCCTTTACTGTTAATCTTTTATTTAAATATACTAATAAAAAGAAAAGACTTTACATGCTATTACAAATTCCATGCAATATACAGTTTATTAATCTGGTAGACACCATTTTGACCCATTACATTATGAAATTTATTTTAAAGTTCCTCCATCCTCTCCCTCATTTTATAAAATTAAATATAAAATCAGAACCTTATTAAACATGTAAAAGTAAAATCCACAGACATTAAAATAAAAAGCATTTTTTTTAAAAATGTAACTAAATCCATAAAATTACAAATACAAAAAAAAAAAAGATTTCTAAAAAAACAAACATTTTTTTTCTAAATCCATATACTATAAAGGTATTATTTAGTGAAAGTATTTTTTGATATTTTTCTAAACCGAAAACATTATGGCTTTTGTTATCTTAAACATAAAAAATAATTTAATTTCTAAATGTTTATTATATGGCTTTATGGTCAAAAGTTGTCAAATCTCTTCTGAAATCTATATACAACTGAATTAATAAATTAACCTAAAAAGTTAAAGTAACAACAACACAGAATACACGTGATAGTTTCTCATAATGTAAATTCAAAATCTTTAACTAATGATTTTTAAACAATACACTCTTTAAAATAAAGAATTCATATTTCGCATTTCATTTACTTTATTAAACAGTGAATAATATATCTATATTCATAAATATATTTAAAGGCAAAATAATTAAAAAAAATTTATATTTTGTATACATATTGAAATAAATATTTTTCATGGATTGTCATCCTAATAAAAAACAAAAATACGATTTTATTCATGTAAATGGAGATAATCTTTGCCTTTGATGTTGCCAGAAAACAACAATTACTACTAATTGACAATCTTCCTGTGGTTAAATAAGTTTTCTCCATTATCTATAATATCTCTTTTGTTGAGGTTATGTACTTTCTATAGTATTGGTTTTTCCAAATTTCTGTAAAACAAGGTTAAAGATATATATTTTTTTACATTTTGTGATCAAATCATTTACTATTTATTGAAATAAATATAATATTCATCTATTAACATGATATTGATTTAAAAAAAAGAGAACAAAATATATTTATGTTAAAAATTTCCATGGGCAAATGATGTAAATATTTTTTTCAAGTTCATCTTTGTGTGCAGATATCTATTTGTATAAAAATAAATCCAAAAATATAAGTGTAAAATAATAAAATATTATCTCATAACAAAGTTGGTTCTAAATAAAACATTTTTCATTTATAATTCTTATTTATGAATTAAACATATATGTATTTACTTATTTTAAAACTGACTGCTTCTGCTTTTGACATTTTCCCATTCTACCCTTATGACAAATTAAATTAATTGTTCAACATGTTATTTTAGTATTAAAACATTTATTCAATAATATAAATCAATAAATTTGATTTGATTTATTAGGAATATAAATTTACAAACAAAAAACCATCTTAAAAAAAATCATATTTGAACTTTCCAAATATGGAAGAAAATAATAAAATGAAGTATGTAATAAATACAATTATTTTTTTCTTATTTGTTGATTGTCTTAATATTATTGAAAAAAGTAAATTAACAAAATCATTATTGAATAAATTTCAGTCTTTAAACATGAACAAATAATTATAAGGTCATCATAAAGTTATGAAATTCTGCTTTAAAATTTAAAAATATAAAAGTATCACAAAAATTGCATACTACAGCAGTTGATGAGCATAATAATCATATTTCCCTTTTTATGATTTCTGTAAATTTCTTAACTTGTAATTTTAAAAATGAAATATATTTCAAAAAAATCTAAGAATAAACATAAATATATTTCTTTTTTTTAAAAATTATTACACAAATATTTTGCAAAAATAATCATAAATATTTTAATAAATTAAAAAGTAGTAATATTTTAATAAACTATGAAATTATATAATTTTTTACTCATTGGTAGCAACAGTTAAACAGAGGTTTACAAGTTTGTTTATATACCCACGATCAAAAGACTTTTAGGCTTCAGATATCATTTGTAGTGTTCCTCTGTGAATTACTGACATCATATTTTTTTAAATTAATAAATCAATGTTTATTTCAAATGTTTGCCAACAAAGGAAAACAAAACCAACAAATAGTTCTAAAGATAGTCAAAAAAGAGTGATTTAAAACCAAAGCACTACAGTACTCTGTGATATACTGGATCTCAAGATAATGGACTTAAAACAATTATAAACTTTTCTATAATATTTCTTAAGTCTAAAAGTATATTTTTTTCATAAATATTTTGTCATCACTACTATATATTAAAATACATGAACCAATTCATCGATTATTAAGATTTATTTGTTATAAAATGTAGAGAAATATTAATATTCACAGAGTCTTCATAGCAAATAATTAAAAATACTTCAAATCTATATTATTTTAAAAATAATCTAATTTTATTGTGCAAATCTTTTTATTAAGGTCACATGATTATCTGCTCACATTTTTCTCAGCTAATTTTGTGATAAATGCTTAACTATTTTCCTTATTCTCTATATTTATAAAATAAACACTAATTTAATAATATAAGATCACATTCAATAACTTTTAATACACCATCCAATGATAAATTGTTTCTTAGAATAATACTAACTTAGACCACAAAAACATTTACATATATTAACAAGCAAATTCAAGTAATCTTTATGGCAAACATGTTAAATAAAATTATAAAAATTGACAATTGATAAAAAAACTGTTTGTTACAAAAATGATTTTAAAACCCTACAGACAATGAATTATTTAAAATCAAATAAATCATATTTAATAATTTATGATTTTAAAAATATATAATTTTTCAAATACAAAATATAATTCACATCAACACACAAGATATATTAGATTTCCAAACTAAAAAAATTTTTAGTGATAATTTTTCAAATACTTTATTTTCCACTTTAAACACAGTCGTATATTTCATATCTTTTTTTTTTCAAATGATTTACATGCTTAGTCCGGTATTTTATTTTATGACTAAGAATTAATAACTTTAGATAATAAAGTCCATTTTATTTCCTCTTATATTCAATAAATTTTTTTTAAAAAGTCAAAACGTTTTTAATGTTTGCATGTAAAATCTTTTGCCTAAATAAAGATAAAAATACTAATTAGGGAATAACTTACAATTATTCCCTGACATCTTAATTGAACAATATTTAAAGCTATACCATAAATATTAAGTTGCATAATTGTATCTATATAAGCACATATTCTTTATTAATCTCATAATATTCAACACAGATGGTGATTATCAGATAATAAAATGTAAGACACATGTTAATGCAAAACTAAAGAGATAACTAATAAGAAAAACAATATTAATAATTGCTATTTCTAATCTTCAGAAACATATCATTGAACTTAATTTGAAACTTGTAAATTAATTTAAAATAGTAACAAATTTTGAAAATAGTTCAGACTTGAATAAAGTCAATAAAAAGATAACAAATTCTCGATTAAGAAATACTAGACAAATAGCTGCTACCAAAAAATAGCCATTTAATAAATTTTCAAATGTAACAAGGTCAATGTATGAAAAATTAAGAAAGAATATGAAAATATTTTTAAGTAATTCATTAAAACAAACTGAATATCTGGAATTTTATAAAATGCTATGAAAAGAATTATCAATAATAAAAAAAATATAACTGTGAATTGAAATGAAAAGCAGTAAAAGCGAATAAAAATCTCACACATATAAAACATTTTGGTATTGGAAGGAAAATTGTTTCAGCAATAAAAAAATGGAAATATTATTAAAAAGAGAAATACTATCTTATAAAAAATCTATATAGTAATAAAGAACATGAACAATCACTGCAATTATAATAACATCTGAGTTGTCAAGAATTTTAAACAAAAAATTGAGATATATAATTAAATATATAAGAAAAAAATACTCTAGAAAGTGATGGAATAATTAAAAAACTTGTTAGCAAACTATATATCAAATATGTAATTAAAAAAATATCAATCTTCTATCAATTTTATACAATCTTCACCAAGATAATTACAACTTATTTACAGTAAACTTTTAACTTCAACCAACCAAAACAACGAGCAATGTGGATCATACACAAGTATTATTGGAAGTTATAGAAAATGCCAATAACTATACTTGCAATTATGCTTTGGAATTTTATATTATAAGAGGCATTTGATTCAATAATCATTTATATAGAAACATAATTGAATGGCCTAATCTTCAGGAATTCACATAAAATTCAAACACCTGAAATGACAGAAATGAACTATAATCAACAGCTTGAGTTCTAGAGTCTCCTATCCGCAAATGGTTCTAAACCACACAAAACATTTCTACAGTTATGAATGTTTGTACCATTATGATGTAAATCCATAATATTGTTATATATTAAAAACAATATTTATTAAACTGCAACAATAATAATTCGATTTCATAGTTAGCCTAGGCTGAGTAACAATGATAAAAGCTACTGATTGGCTGATTCTCCAAATGTTATACAACAATTTTATAAGAATTCTTATAAACTTAAAAAAAATGCATGGAAAATGTTTATGTCATCTAGATTTTGAAGATGTTGTGACTGTTTTTTTTTTATAAATAAATTCCAGAGCCTCAATAAATGTTGCAGAAATTATCAGATGAAAACAAAAAAGTAGGATTAAAAATAAATGCTAAAAAGACTAAAGAAATGTTCAATGTTTTTCTTTTGGATGCTTTTCACAGAGAAAAACAAAAACTGACAACCATAAATTAAAAGAGTTAGCAACTTCAAATACATTGGTGAGATTCTTAATAAAATTAAGAATAAAATTGAACTTGTATGGAATAGTTTTGATAGACGTATCATAATATTAAAAGAAAATTTACCAGTCCTTATATACAAATCTGAGATTTGGATGCATAAGAAAAGAGTAATACAAAAACTTCAAATCCCATAATGAAAAATAGACAAAAAACAATTGAGTATAACTGAAATGAAGCTGGATTAGTCATATTTCTAGAAGGAATGATAATAAATGAATAGTTGAAGTCTTATCACTGAATCCCAAGGGAATGTAAAAGATCTTAAAAGTTAGCATAAGACAAGTGGGTTAAATAAAAAACATTTGCTGAAATCATGGATTATGGATCAAAAAACTGGATTAAATTTGGAGAAATTTTTATCCTGCAGTGTATTTATAATGATAGAAAATGATTTAATGATGAACATATTAGAAATCCATAAAATTCATTTATATATATATATGTTTAGGGTAATCATAATTTCTAGAAAACAAAATTGTGCATAAGTAGAAAGAGATGAACAATTAGAAATTGTCATTTTTCATGAAGCAATACAAAGATTACTAATTAAAAAAAGAATTATAATAATTATTTACTTATCTATTTATTTTTATATAGCGCAATGTTTATAAATTGTAATACATTAAAGATCAGCCTTTCAAGCTATTGTGCATGCGCTTTTTTATGAGTGTTAATAATAAATGAATACTTTCACTCCCAACACAAGATATAGTATTTATGAAAGAATAAAATGACTTACTATTTCAAACCCAAATGCTTATATATGGGCAAATCTTAAATACTGGAAATGAAAGCATGAGGATAGACCACTCACTTTAAATTACTGCTTACGATGTCTGAATGAATGATGTTGACGAAATTATCTACAATTTACTAAACGTCACTCTCAAATGAAACTTAAACATATGTAAATAAGCATTTATTTTTATACAGCACAATGTTTATAAATTGTAATACATTAAAGATCAGCCTTTCAAGCTATTGTGCATGCGCTTTTTTACGAGTGTTAATAATAAATGAAGACTTTCACTCCCAACACAAGATATAGTATTTATGAAAGAATAAAATGAATCCACTTATTTTTTCAAACCCAAATGCTTATATATGGGCAAATCTTAAGTACTGGAAATGAAAGCATGAGGATAGATCACTCACTTTAAATTTTGTTGACGTCATTCATTCAGACATCGTAAACAGTAATTTAAAGTGAGTGGTCTATCCTCACGCTTTCATTTCCAGTATTTAAGATTTGCCCATATATAAGCATTTGGGTTTGAAAGAATAAGTGGATCATTTTATTCTTTCATAAATACTATATCTTGTGTTGGGAGTGAAAGTATTCATTTATTATTAATACTCGTAAAAAAGTGCATGCACTATAGCTTGAAAGGCTGATCTTTAATGTATTACAATTTATAAACATTGCACTATATAAAAATAAATACTTATTTACATATGTTTAAATTTCATTTGAGAGTGATGTTTAGTAAATTCTAGATAATTTCATCGATGTCATTAATTCAGACATCGTAAACAGTAATTTATAGTAAGTGGTCATTTCCAGTACTTAAGATTTGGCCATATATAAGCATTTGGGTTTGAAAGAATAAATGGATTCATTTTATTCTTTCATAAATACTATATTTTGTGTTGAGAGTAAAAGTATTCATTTATTATTAATACTCGTAAAAAAACGCATGCACAATAGCTTGAAAGGCTGATCTCTAATGTATTACATATCTATTGTAAATTGTTGTAAATAAATGCTTATCAAAGAATAAATGAAAATGATGTACATAATAAATATATAATGCACCGGTCAAAACATATTGATCCATCTAACATGAACTGGAACTCACAAAATGTACTTCAAATCCAGTCAAGCCTGAGATTTAGGTCAAAGGCCAACCTGGATTTGAACCCATTCCCCAAGCCCCAGATCAAGCACATTACACATTGTAACAAAAGCCTTAAATATTGATTACAATAATCAAACTCAGAATGCATTAGATTCTTTTTTACCTTTTTTCAATATGCTGAATTTTTTTTAAAAAAGTTGACTGTGATTAAGTTTTTGTAATGTATTGTATGTTCATTTGGCTCTTGTTACACTAATGATAAATAATGAGTTTTTATGGTCAATCAAATTATTAAATATTGTTTTTTTTTTTAATTTTAATAATTTCATGTAAGTAATATATAGTATAATATTTTTAAAAACAGTGAAACTTCAGTATGCATTAGTTTTTTAGTATAATGAATAATAGTTGTGTGGAAGAAATTGTTAAATGCTAGTTTAGTTTCACTTTCTGGGTCTATTTTAAATGCTGCAATTTTTGGACAGTGAAAACATGCATTTTTTTTCTAGCAATATTGAACATTTCTTTTTATAGTTTCTATTCAAAGTCATCGTAGCAACTAAAATGACCACAAAAAAATCAAGAAACCAATTTGGATAACGATGATTGTTGAACATTTTAAACTTAAGAGTTTTTTTTTCTTTTCACATACATTTAAGTTGCATTATCGTACATACATAAATATGTATGTTAAGTGAATACCTGTATAATACACACAGTACAGTTTACACAAGCATATGATATACATTAAGGGTTTTTAAAATTTTTATATATACTTGAGTTATTTTTTTAACGTAATATTCCCAAGTCATAAGATAATTTTTTAGCTGGAGTAATTGGAAATTTTTTTCCCAAATAGACAACCATTATAAATGCTTACACTGCATATAATATTCTTGCTTAATGATGAATTTGGGGTGATCAATTGCCATTACTAAACGGAGTAAAGGTCTATATGTATGTTATGATCTCTGCTTAAGGGCAAGAAAAACAAAAAAACAGTAATAATATACACCCAGGTCTCATTTTATTCTGGGCTCAATTAAAAATTAAAATCTGATTTTTAATTATAATTAACAATTTAAAAATTACATAATGTGATCTGAAATTAATGTGATACGAAACAATGAAATTTGCTTCTTAAATGGAATTGAAAATAAAAAATTAAAGACAAAAATAAGAATTATAATAAATTTTGCCCAACAGTGGTGAGTAGGTGTCTTTTTATTATCATAAGTCTAAGTTCTTATTTTTATTTTAAACTTTTAGTTTACCCTAATGGAAAGAAAAAGAACACCCCCCCCCAAAAAAAGAATTTCTTTGGAAACAAAAATTTCAATTTATATCACTTAGCGAAATGGGAAGGATCAACAGCAATTGGAAAACATTTTAGTTTGGGTGATGTACTATAAGAGCAATTTAAAAAAATGAAGTTGGCACTAGTTGTATTTCCTCTTGTGATGAATCTGATGTCTTGCCAGTTCACAAACATACTTGCATATCATCAAATAGCGATAATGATTAAAATACTGTACATGTCACCATGAAAAAATGAAAAATAATGTAAATTACGCATAAAAATATATTGTTTTGGATAAAATTAAATACTGTAGTTAATAAAAAAAAAAAAAGGAAAGAAGCTTGTCTTGTATCTTTTTTTTTTCAAATTTGAAATTTTTTATTAGTCATATTTTATTTCCTTTTTTTTAATGTAAATTTTAATGTAATTTTACATTGTTGCTTTGCTTTTATGCAATTTTTAAAATTTACAGTATGTATCCCCCATTTTTCAGGGTAAGTTAAGTCTATTTTTGTGCAATTTCTTTTGTGCGCATTTTCTGAGGAACCTATCTATCACATAAAACAAGACCCAGGTGTATTATCAAGAAATAATGGATGATAGTTTGCCATTCTTTCAAATTATTTATTTTAGGGTCTCAATTTTTGAGGTAAATCATTACAACTAGTCTAAGATACAGTTTTGACATTTAATTTGTTTTTACTATGAAACAAATGCAGTTATTTCCGGATTTGTGATTCCACCTATTGACTAAAACTATAACTAAATTATAATAATTTCACATAATTATATTCATAAATTTCAACTAAGTCTATTGACAAAGAGAAAATAATTGACATATTTCAAGATACAAATCACTGGCTAGCAGTATTTCTATTGTGTATCCTTCAAAAAATGAAAAAATAATTAATAATCTTTTACCATTATTAAGATGCATTGCAGATAACTATAAACATATGATTCTTACTACTGTTGACCTTTTAATATTTTTGATAACATGTTCTAAATCATCTTCCAGATATTCTCAGTCAAATTTAGATGTATTTTATAAAGAAGTAGAAGAACTTATATTCCCTGTATCATTTACTCTTGAACTCTGGTTTAAATTCAAAATATAATAAACTTTAAAAAAAAATCATATTCTAATTAGGCAAAGGATATTTTTTCAATAAATTTACACAATATTATCTAAAAAATACAAATCTTGCTAACTTTTATATAAAAAATATGATGTAATATAAAGAAGGGAAATAAACCTTTGGTCATGCACTCTTTACAAATTTGACGCATTTTCCCATGAACATCAGTTTAAAAAACATATGTAGACTCTTATCTTCAGAGCATATTATTATATAGGCAAAGGGTGGCTAATATAACAATAAGCTTTAAACATAAGTGATCCACTTAAGTTTTTAAACTGATGCTTACGAGCAAGTGTGTGTAAATTAATAAAGAGCGCATAACCAAAGGTTTATTTCCCTTCTCTATATATATTACATATGTAGTCAACACTATATAAATATGTATTAAAAATAGGATGGTTAATTGTTACCTTTTTCACCATTTTATCTACAATTATGGGGATTGTTGAAGAGATTTCTGCCTTGCAGTGAGCAATTTAAATGCAGTTTTATCTTATATATATATATATATCAATGAGTAAGTTACAGTTATAAGTTTTAGAGTATAAATTTTATATATGTGGTGTTCAAGCACTAATTGGCAGATTTACTTCAACATCTTCAGTCACTTGACCAATCTGAGATGTGTTTTCCTTACTCAACTAAAAATCAATTCAGAACCTTTTAAATCTTGAGTCTACCAATCTATCATTGAAAGAAACTGTATTGATAGGAAATGATAGCCCAACTGAATCTCATTCTAATAAACAAATTTACATAAATAATGTTCAGTAGTTAGTTTCAGTAAATGGAATTGTATGCTTGAAGTACATTAAAATATAGTGCATATATTGTGAATAAAATGACTTCTGTGCAAAAAATTGTTCATAAATTTATTCCTGTTTACAATGAGAAATGATTGATTATGCCAAGCTGTTTACAACATTTGATGATGATGATGATGAAGAGATTTAAATAGAATTGCTCTTCTAACTATGAAAACAGACTTCAAAAGACTGGAGGTTTCAAAAAGTTAATAAAAATAATAATAATCATATGATTTGCTGCCCATGAGTTTACAAAAAGTTTAAACAGTGAAAGGACAGCTAGAATTGCAATGTATAGACCTCAAGCTACAGGATTCATCATTCTATTATTGCAATAAATCAAATAGAGCTAAAAAAAAAAGTGAAGGGACAAATATATAATATCAGAGGAATATGAATAAAGAAATAAGTTGGGGAAATTTTATGCAATTACATTTTACATATTTAATTTTTAATTAGAAGAGATTTAAACTCAGATTTTCAAGCTCCCTACAATTATCCATTCCATCTTATATAACCAATACACATGACCACATGCATGTGAAAAAGATACATGATCTCCAATAGAAGTATTTTGTGCTGAACCAGCATTTATCAGTTGGTCCAGATCATCATCTCCCGCATATATATATATATATATATATAACAGGCAAAACTCTCATATATGTATTGCCACTCAGTGCAATCCAGAGTAATAAATTGATGCCAGAAGGCTTGTGCATAAAATCCCCATCTAGTGCCTACTCGTCCAATATCCCCAGACTAGTTTCTGGCTTGTGGCCTTCGTCAGTGAGATGCCTTGGATCTGAGAGCCTCAGATCCAAGCCCCTCACTGCCTCGGATCCAAGGCACTTCACTAATGAAGGCCACAAGCCAGAAACTAATCTGGGGATATTGGATAAGTAGGCACTAAATGATCTGAGAGCCTCAGATCCAAGCACACCACTGACGAAGGGCACAAGCCAGAAACTAGTCTGGGTATATTGGATGAGTAGGCATTAGATGGGGATTTTATGCTCAAGCCTTCTGGCATCCATTGATTACTCTGGATTGCTCTGAGTGGCAATACCTATATGAGAGTTTTGTCTGTTTTAATAACAGTTAAGAGCAAGCATAAGAAATGGTGATCATGTAATGTTTATATATATATAATCAGTGCTCAGTTTGTATAAGATAGCAAATCTTCAAACTTTAATAGTCAGACTTCAGTATTCTCCACTTTCCAACTCCTCAGCTATCCATATCATTGAAAATCTGACGATGTAACGTTCAAAGCCGTTGTTGATGCCAATATTATTGTCATTTTATAAAAATGTTTGATTTAAAAACTAATGATAATTAAATTTAAAGCTAAAGATTTCTAGATCAATTTTCAGTTGAATAAAATAAAATATGTGTTTAGTCAATGCTCGAATGTCATGATTTGTCGGGCAACAATATGATTATTAATTTCTTAACATTTTTATAATTATATGTAACTAATTTATTGACTTTCCTTCATATATATATAGGATGATTTACTGTATATTTTAAGTGCTTTTGTTAAACAAATTTGCGCTGTAATGATTATTCTTAACTTGGCAGCGAACAAAAGTTTCTATCATTGCATTCAATAGATGAGTTGTTTTGTATTCTCAAAGGATATGCTACTAATTTTTAAATATTTAAAAAATATTCAAAATTTATGGTAAAAGTTAATAAAAAGAAAGAAAAACTGGTTTTTGGTTTGAAAATAACTTTTACGTTTATTGATATTTAATTTAAATATTTTTTCGTGTCACACATCATTTACTGTGTAATCATTCTATTTACAGATGCACCCATATTAAAGTTAAATCTTGAATTCTATTCTGTTGCCAAGCTCTTCAAATGTAGGCAATTTACACTGAATCAAGTATAATTATGAGGTGATTATTTTTTGTCTTTTAAGCCATCCATCTTGGCCCTTCTGACAAACATGAGGTGGATTCTTGAATAGTTGACAAGCTAGAACCACATGGGACATTTAGTTGCTATGAAAGAACTTAACAGTCAGACTGGAGACATTAAAACTCACCATCTTTAGACCTTCTTTCAAAAAGATTTGTTTACATACCTGACAGTAAACCAGCATTACTTTAGTCCAGCTATTGAGTAGAGATGAATTAATTTCAATTTTTAATGGGTTTCATTTTGTCCTGGCAGATTTATTATAGAGCATAGAGGATATGATTGACTTGGATATTGACACAGAGGTTTTGTAGTTTGGAATTTAATTAGGTCCTATCTCACATGGTTGATAACAGTGTGGGCAGGTAAAAATAGACTAGGCAAAATAGGAGGTTTGATATTTACCTTAGTCATTATTTATTTATGAGATAAGGAAAGGCCTTTTCTTCTTCTTCTTCCTCTTCAAATGTCTTTTTTTAAAAACTTCACCTCTGGAATTTTTATTGTTAAACTTAGTAAAAAATTTCCCAGGGTGAAAAAAAAATTAGCCTATCATAACTTTCATATTGTACAACTAAAGTTTACTGCCTATTTTGTTTATGTATTTATTTGTTATTATAAGTACTGACTTGGTTAAAAATAGATTTATCATTTTATATCTTCTATTTAAATCTAAATTTATCATTCTTAAATAATTAAAAGAATACTTCTATTATCTCTTAAAACTATTTAATTTTTTCAGAATGATTGTATGTGTGAATATATATTATATACAAGTGATACTAAAGCAACATTGTCTTCATAGTTATTTTACTATATTGGTAAGTCAGCATGTGTGTATGTGCGTATACATATAAGAGTAGAGAGTTAGATATCTAACTCCAATGCTTGTATAAACATTTGAATAAACTTTAAAGAACTGATAAGTCAAGAGTAGATTATCCACTTATAGCTTTCGCAATTTCAAAGCATATCCGATGTAAAATGTGGCAATAATTATCACGATTATTACTTTGCAATAAAGCTAGAGATGTAAGTTTTATAGAAACGTACATAGCCTAATGTTTTACTGAAGGTTTGTGATGATGGTGTTCTAGCTGTATTTTTATATTGGACTATTTCCATCATCTAATATGTGTGTTGAATGTCTTCAGAAAAGTTTAATTTTATTGAAATATTCCTGTTTACTGTGATATTACTAACAGTTGTTTGCTGTGATATTACTAACAGTTGAATGCATTTGGAATATTTAAATAAAATTAAACTTTTCTAAAGACATTCAACACACATATTAGATGATGGAAATAGTCCAATATAAAAATACAGCTAGTACATAGCCTAAGTTTTTTTATTATTTTATTATCACTTTCACCAATGTTATGTAAAATATTTTCCATAGTTACCTGAATGTTTAATGAGAAATCCATGAAAAGTTCACCAAATCCATATGTGATTGATAACAATAAACTTTCTTGCCATGATATCACATTATAAATACCAAATATTTGTTTCTACCTGATTGCTTAATCTTAAATCTTCTACCTGATTAATTCATATATTAATAGATTGATGTCCATGATATGGTGCATTAATTAATCTAAGTAGAATTTAGACAAAAATTTCTAAACAATCTTATTTAAAGTCAGCATACATATTTTATGACATGATGACCATACTCATCATCATCATCATGAGTAATATATGTCTAGGTTTAGAAACTAGGATTTTAAAATTATAGGGAACTAGAACCAAGTTTAAAATGATAAACTATATATACATTGATTGGCAAGCACTTTCCTGAACTACCATAATATAATAGAGATTACACAAAGTATGTTGGATTATATAAAGAAAAAGAATATGGGGTATATTTAAGTTTGCTATAAATTGTAACATATAATAGCTAATATAAAATAAAAAAGGCTTGGAATGCTTATGGCATTGTCTAAAAGTCATGGAAAATTATCCTGGGTTAGTTTAATGTCTTATTTTAAGTAATAAACACATTTGGTAATGCATAAAAGAGTAAAGATGTATAATGAATATGTTTTTTTTTTTTTGGATATGGTTTCCATAATAAAGCTGGCTTCAAATATTCCAGATGAATGTTAACAGCTAAAAATACCAATCTTGCACATTTTTACAGAGAATAAAAAGATCTATCTGAGACATATTTCAATAATGATACATTATTCACTGAAAAGATATATTGTTTCAAAGTTATTTTGAATTTTTTATGTTATAAAAACAAGAAAAACATAGACTTCCCAATTAAACAAGTAATATATCTAAACACACTAAAATGCAGGTAGGCAATGGTGAAGCTAAGTACAAATTGTAAAATTAATTGACTGAGCAGTTTTGAGAAGTTTTATTTTCTCATAATCATAACAAGTGGGATATGTGAGCATGGTAAAAAATGTATTTGGCAAATATGCAAATATATGCAAAACAGATTAGAAAGTCCACTTTTGGGAGAGAGAGAAGTATGCTTCCTTCCAGTTTATAATCAGCTGTTGTTAGCTGTAAGTCATGCTTCTTTGATTTTATGCCTAGAATCATGCTGTTCTATGCATATGATGGAAGCAGAGATGGTTCAAATATATGGCCAGTAGACTTTTGGTGTTCTAAAAAAATGAAATTATATTCAGGATTATTAAGAACTCTTTTGTAAAAGTAAAAAGTGATGAGAAATTGAAAGGAAACATGCTTCTCTCTCTCTCTTTCCAAAAAGTGGACTTTCTAATCCATGTTGCATATAGTTAAATGTTTGCGGCATACATATTTTACCATCCTCACACAACCCACTTGTGATGATTAAGATAAGATAAAACTTTTCAAAAGTGCTCAGCCAATTAATTTTACAATTTGTAATTAGCTTCATAATTGCCTGCATCTTCGCACATTTAAACATATTATATATAGATCAAACTGAAGTGTTTGTAAACCTTTAACATCAACAACATTTACATCTCTTTTTTAAATATTCCAATATATAGAGACAACTTCAAATTTTAATAATAAATAAGAATAACATTTATGGATGTATAAAATATATTGATATATAATAAAAACTGATAGATGGGTGGATAATAATATAAGTTTAGAATAAATTTAAAAAAATTTTTATCTGAAAAGTTGTCTTGTTGAAATTTAAAAAATGTTAGAGAATTATATTTTTACAAATAAAATAAAAAATTTGCTACTAAATAAAAATATTGTTGCAAAAATAGAATGAAATTTATTAAAACCTTCATTTGGTATATATTGACTGATGGTTGGGAACATGGTTCTTGGGAGAAAAAAAATGGAATAAATAAAAATGTGGCTTTGCAAAAGATTAAAAAAAAATGTTGGATGAAAAAGAAGATTAATGATCAAATATTAATAGAACTTCAAATAAAAGAAGAACTACTGAATATGATAAAAATGAGAAAGAATGTTTTTGGTCATATTTTAAGACATGATAGACTTTTAGGAGACAAAATTTTAAGAAAAAAGACTGAGAGCCAGACCAAAAATGTTCTATCTTAACAATCTGATCAGGGAAATTGAAGGTTTTTCATATGCATATATGAAATGCATTTCTTAAGATAGAACAATGTGGCTACATGAGTAAGACATTGCCTTTGAATAAAGAATATATAATTCAATAACTATAAAGTTTAAGAGGTAATTTAATTATCTCATCATACTATAATAAATTTATATTTAACATTAAGATAAATATTATGATTAAGGGTAAACTATTTTATATAATAGTAGCTGTCTCAGTGGCTTCACCTGTGTTAGTAAAAAATTACCATTTTTTTTCAAACACCTAAGTATAATAAGTAAAAACCCATAGTCTAACAAACAAAATTTTCAAACTTATATATATATAAACAAAAATAGAGGAAAGAATAATGAATAAATAATACAGGATTGCCAGTAATTTACATACAATAGAGTTCTTTAATTTAAATAGTTATGAATCCTTTGCTTTAGAGCTCTAGCAGTTATACTGGTTGTTGACTGCATACCCTTTAGTTCCTTTTGAAATATTTAAATTTTACTATATCTATTGCTGATGCTCACTATGTGTAGATGATCAATCCCTCAAACATGATTTCCCTAAATTTCTTGCTTTCAATCAGTCCATTACAATATTTTAAATAATCCTTGAAATATATTTTATTAGCCTTATATATATATAAATTTGGATACTTGTTTGCAACTGAAAAACACAAATATTGCCCCAAACTTTATAGTACACACAATTTTTTTCCCACAAAATAATCTATATATATATGTTAAAACGAAGATTTGCATGGGTTAAATATATAAAATACATATTTTGCGGATTCATCAGTGTTAAAAACTTTTAATATAAATATACTGACGTTTCGACTTGGTCACACAAGTCATCCACAGAGTTATAAAAGGTAGAAAGACGGTTGTAGAGGCGCTACAATCACTGATTTGAATAAAACGTTAAAATTTCACCAATAGCAAAAATGTTAAATTTAGGAATGTTTTTTAAAAAAATCTTTCCAAATAGGAGGAAGTTTGCAAGTATCATCTCGCTTATTGATACAATCTGGCCTTTTAAGTATCTCAATGGCTTCTCTAATTTTGCACTGGTAGAGATTATCACATCTGGATATGATCCTAGTACTAGAAAAATCAATTTTATGACCTGAATCTATAGTATGGAGTGAGAGTGCTGATGATGATGAGTGTTGTTTAACTGCATTAGCATACTCATCTCTCCTAACACTGATGCGACAATTACTCATACCTATGTAAGAAGCTTTACAATTTTTACATGAGATTTGATAGACACCATGAGAATTAAGAGGGATTGAATCCTTAGGCTTGTTTATTATATTGCTGATCTTTTGATGAACAGAAAATGCTGTATCTATATTTTAGCATTTTAATATACGTCCGATACTGTCTGTAGTTCCTTTTACATATGGAACACAAATCCTAATAGCTGATTTATCATCTTTTTGTTTCCTATTTTGTCTATTTTGGGCTTGAAATAAGGCTTTTTTAATAAATTTGTAATTATAACTATTTGCTAATAAAACACTATTAATATGATTTATTTCTTCTTTCAGATGTGTCTCATCTGAAAGGTTAATTGCTCTATTTAAAAGAGTTTTGGCTACAGAAACTATCTGAGTTGGGTGATGATGAGAATGTAAATACCTGTCTGTGTGTGTATCCTTTCTGTAAATATAAAAAGATAAACTATTTGGTGTTCTGGTGACTAGAACATCAAGAAAAGGGAGTTTTCCATCAGACTCCGTCTCCATTGTAAATTTAATATGAGGATGCATATTATTTAAATGTAAGAAAAAATCATGTAATTTATTTTTTCCATGTTGCCATATGACAAAAGTGTCATCTATGTATTTGAGCCAAATGGGAGGTTTTAAAGATGATGATTCTAAAGCACAAGTTTCTATATATTCCATGAATAAATCAGCTATTACTCCTGAGATAGGTGAGCCCATATGAGTACCAAAAACTTGTCTGTAATGCTGTGCATTGTATACAAAATATGTATTTAAGAGACAATGTTTAATCAAAGCAATAATATGGTCTGGTAAATTGCAACGTTGTGAGATTATATTTAAAGCTTCATCAATTAGAATGTTTGTAAACAAAGACATGACATCAAAACTGACCAGAATGTCATTAGCATTAATTTTTAAACTTTTTAAAACAGAAATAAAATGAAGAGAGTTTTTAATATATGATTTAATAGATGGGATTGTAGGTTTAATGAAATCTGATTAGCATCTAGCTAAAATATGAGTTGGAGAACCTATTGCACTTAATATTGGATGAAGGGGGGTATCTGGTTTGTGAATTTTTGGAAGTCCATAAAATTTTGGACAGACACAAGATTTTTCACAAGGGATTATTTTATTTTTTATCTCTGTTTCAATAGGTGATTTATTAATAATAGCTTTTGTTGTTTTTCCAAATATGTAGTATGATCTCTTTTTGATAGTTTATAAGCGAGATGATACTTGCAAACTTCCTCCTATTTGGAAAGATTTTTTTAAAAAACATTCCTAAATTTAACATTTTTGCTATTGGTGGAATTTTAACGTTTTATTCAAATCAGTGATTGTAGTGCCTCTACAACCGTCTTTCTACCTTTTATAACTCTGTGGATGACTTGCATGACCAAGTCGAAATGTCAGTATATTTATATTAAAAGTTTTTAACACGGATGAACCCACAAAATATGTATTTTATATATATATAAAATCCTTATTTTCTCTTTTGCCTGATCAATGAATGTATATTTGTTCATAAGGCTGTCACATTTCAAATTCACAACCAATTAAAAACAAATATTACATTTATGTAAAGAATGTAATTCCACCATTAATAAAAAAATGCTTGAAAAAAAATCTGTACTTGTGCTTTCCACTACAAAAGTATTGTATTTAATACACAAAGAAAATGTGATTACAGTTTTGAGTGTAGGAAAAATAGATACTATAGTACTCTATTTATATTTAGTTTTGATTAGCATATAAGTGAAGCCAGTGTACAATTCTCACATTTATTTATATAATATTAAAATCTTTTGTTTAATTTACATTAAATCTTAAATTTTATTAAACGCTCACTATTATTTCAGTAATAGTTTTAACAAGGCTGTAAATCTTAGCAATGAGCGTCTGAAAAAATCGTCACTAGGGACCTCTGCAGGTCTTTAAAACACATGCTTACGCTATGAAAAGTAGGTCGAAGTAAAGAAGGGATTCTCTTTGGGATTCTCTCTTTTCTTCATAGCGTAAGCATGTGTTTTAAAGACCTGCAGAGGTCCCTAGTGACGATTTTTTCAGACGCTCATTGCTAAGGTTTACAGCCTTGTTAAAACTATTATTAAATCTTAAAGGAAATTTATTAAAGCAATCAATTAAAAACCCAACCTATTTAGGCCAGGTACATTTGGTACATATAATTTTTGAAATTATATAAAAAAACAAACGTTTAAATGATGAAAAATTCTCTAGATATCACTGCTAGTACAAACTTTCAAATTCCTTATCCATAGTCTTGCTTGTGGTAAAAAAAATCATTTTTTTCAACCACTAAGACCCATAAAGAAAAATCCACCATCTATATAATTCTCAAAAATACAAGAAAAAAAATTATAAAAGAATCATCAAATTGGTGCAATATTTGTTGAGTTATTAAGTTACAAACAAACAAACCTTCAAATATATATCCTATATATAAAATCCCTATTTTCTGTATTGTCTGATTGATTAATGTATGCTTATTCATAAAGCTGTCATGTGTCAAATTTAAAAAAAAACTATACTACATTTATGTGAAGAAAGTAATTCTGCCATTAATAAAAAATACTTGGAAAAAAAATCAGTACATGTGCTTTTAACTACACAGGTAAAGTATTTAAATCATGAAGAAAATGTGGTTACAGAATATAAATTCATGTTTGAAATGTGATATTTAATGAGAAAAAAACAATAGATGCTATGGTACTATATTTACAATTAGTATTGGTTAGCATATAATTGAAGTCAAAATGACAGCATGAAGGCCAGTGTAAATTTCTCTCATTTACATAATATTAAAGTATTTTCACATGACCCTCAACTGTCCACACTATCTCATACTGCTGATACACTTGATCACACACATGGTGAAATGATAAATAATCACCAATATATGTATTTTGTGCTAAACCAGCACTCATCAGTTGGTCCAGATTATCATCTTCACATATAATTACCAATATATGTACTCCACTGAGCATTGTTCGTATATATATGTGGAGATAATAATCTAGACTGACTGATGATAGTTGCTTTCACCATGTGTGTGATCAAGTGTATCAGCAGTATGAGATAGTGTGAGCTTCATATGAAAGTCTGAGTTCAAACCCTCTATATATTACATATTGGTATGCAGGCATGAAAAAGCCTGTAATGTAGAAAAAATTCATATATTAAAATAGAGTGCTGTAAGACCTGCCCATGCCTCATATATGTATGTAAATGGATTATGTCATGTAAATGAGGGGTCAGATTGACTTATGGTCAAGTTGGCACCAATGTGGGCTTCGAGTATTCCATCATCAGATTTTCAATGAAATGTACAACTGAAGAGTTGTGGGGTGGAGTGGATTCAAGCCTGTCCATTAACTATTTTAATATAAGCTGAGCATTGATTGTATATATGTGTGGAGATGATAATCTGGACAAACTGCTGAGTACTGGTTTAGCATGAAATACATGTATTGGTGATTATTTATCTCTTCAACATGTGTGCGATCAATTATATCAGCAATGTGAAAGTCTGAGTTCAAGCCCGCTATATATTACATATTGGAGTGCAGATATGAAAAAGCCTGTGTAGAAAAAATTCATATAATAAAGTTTTTTGTTTAAATAACATTAAATCTTTTAAAAAATTGTTAAGGTAAACAATTAAAAAAAAACATCTATTTAGGCTGGGTACATCTAGTATATATATAAATAATAAAAAAATAATAGATGAATAAAAGTGTTGTTTACTAGTTTCTTAATTTTCTATAATAATGTTATTAAATGTTAAACATGAGATGAATGCACACAATATAGCATGATGTATTAATTTATATGCATTGGAACAAGAGTTAGAAAAAACTATACATGTTAACATATATAGTGAAAAATTATGCTTAATCATTAATAATTATGTTACTCCAATAATTCAGTCAGTGTGCCATAATGAATAAAAGATAATACATGTGTAAGAAATACATTTACACAAATTCCCAACATTTAAGCAATATGCACAGCAGATATGATTTAGACTCTTACCATTAGAATTTCATAACAACAAAATATATATATAGTAATAAATAGGTTTGTTATCAGTGCACATGCATAAATATTTAAACCTGCTAAATATCAATATCTCAATGTAGTGTAGGCATTAGGCAAGTGATAGGCATATATATATATATATATATATACACACACAATATGTGCAAATAGAAATATATATGCATGATATTATTATAATCACTGCCATAATTCCTATTTAAACTTTTAGTAACTTAATATAATCATGCATCTATGAAAAAAATATTATATAAAAAGACCTCTCACCTTTACATTTACATAAATCATTAACAAATAAATTATCACATTCCAAATACTGATAACATTTTATATTGTAACCAGTTGGTTACATAGCTGCATTAAAAATAATTAGTTATTTGGCAGCATGTTTCTTGGGTTTAGTTTGCGGTTATTTAATTAATAGAAAAATTAATATTAAATTTTCCCATGCACATTTTTTATAAAAATAATGGGTCTTCAATTAACTAAATATTTTAAGTCACAATATGATGGTATGAAAAATTCTCAAACATTAAATTTTATAAATAATATGATTTTAATATAGGAATATTTTAATAAGTTATAATAATTGTATAAAGGAGAGAAAAATAAAAAATGTAAACAAGTTTTTTAAACTCTCTCCCCCTATTTAATCTAACTGAAAATGTATTAAGAGATAAATAAGTTTCTTTTTTTTTGTATATTATTTAATAGATATTAATTTTAACTTTAAAAAAATAATTTTATTTTTAATAGTATATTTTTTTAAAAGAAGATAAGATTTTAATACTTTTGGTAAATTTTATTTTTAATTAGTCAGAGTTGTTTTTTGTTTCTCTTTATGTAAGCAATTAACTTATTGTCTTGTTTTTCTTTTGCAAGAAATTTTTTTCAATTAGAAAGTAATGTCAACAATGTCCTGATCTTAACTTGTTTTCCAATGTCAAAGTTTAAGAAAACAAATAGCTGAACAATAAAAACTATCATTTTGGAAATTGTGATTGGCTTGTAGGTAAGTTTCTTCTAAAAAATAATAATAGAATTAAATATGTCAGTAAACCTAATTTGCTGGTAAAAGTAGATATTCCTAACTTAGCTGTTGAAGAGAAAACAGTCAATCTTAATCTAGTTGATTATGAAGAAAGAAGCAGAAGTCTTTACCATGTTGTGCATACAGCAGGAATCTTAACCAAGCTATTGCATAAAATAGCAGAAGTTTTAATCAAGCGTTTGGCATACTTTGATTTTAGTCTTAAAAATAGTTCCTACAATGAAAACCATGTGCTAAATTTAGCTGAAAGCTAGACATCAACTTCCTCCATATAACTTGCCTTCACTGAAATAAAAATGTAAAGAAAAAGTTACCCCCTAAAGTAATCTGTAACCTTATCTTCATCTAAGAGCATGAGTCTCTATCTGTGTTAGTCTAATCTAAAAATTTTAGTAGAAAGAAATGGATGAAATTTGCTATTTTTAATGTGAAATTATTACAAATCAAGAAAAAGACAAATTAACCAAGTACATGTCTAGAAACCTTTAAGGAGAAACTCAATTGGAAAAAAGTGGAAATAAGGGCCCCACAGAAAATACAACCATGGTTAAAAAAAATTTTATATGTGCACACTAAATTTTTATGTATAGTAAAAAAAATATTTTTTGTTGTTGTAAGAATTGATAATTTTAAAGATTTTCCTTAAGTTAATATTTTTAAACTGTAAGAAGTTTTTATAAAATCCAGTCAATTTTCTTTTCAAAATTCAGAAATAATTTTTAAAAAAATTATTTTTTTATAAACTTAATTTTTTTTTTTTGAAACTGTTTTTCTCTTTTCATTCATTTTCTCTCTTAAAAACTTAACAAAAGATTAATTAAGCTAAATCAAAGATTGTTATGTTTAATTTTGAAAATATTTTTTTGTCAGTTATTAGAAAGAAATAACTTAATTAATTCAAAATTAATTTATGAATAGAAAATAAATTGATTGATTATAATTTTTATGAAAATATATTTTTTGTTAAACTGAATATTGTTCAACTTTCATACTATCATGTTATTTTTTGTTTATTGTTAATCAATTAGTTATTAAATAATTGTCTTTAAAATATTTTTAGTCTTAATTTCTTTATTCTACCTGATTACTGTTTCATAAATTGCAGTGTGTGTAACATTATTTAATGACAGCCTAATGTTCTGAGATTTTTAATCATCCCAATAAAACTATTTATATATATATATATATATATATATATATATATATATAGGGTAAACCTAGGAATTACTTGAAGTAATTTATAATAAGCTGTTTTATTTATTTATCTCTTGTTCTGAGTAGTAATTTATAGAGTTCTTGCTCCCTGTGTGATTTTTTTGCATAACAATTATATGGAGTATGAGATTATGTTTAGAGTTATGGATATCCAGTTGATGATGATTTCATTACTTCTCTAATCCTGGTTGGTGCAAAGGGATATCCTTTAAAGTTCATACACTACATTTCATTTTATTCATTATTTCTTTAGAAATTTAGTTTATAGTTGGTCAGTACATTAATGATACTATGTGGACAGACCACTAATGATGGCAAGGATGTTTTTAGTATCTCAGCAGTAATTGGCTTATTGTTGTATTTTGATGAAGTACCACATAAATACATGCATCCAAATAATTATTGTTTGCATGCCTACCCTAGGTTTGGCAGTGGCTAAATAATTAACTTGGTCCATAGTGAATTACTTTCAAATACAGTTGCAAGATTGACTGTTGATTATTCATGATGATGAATGAGTATTACTTTTGTATAATTCTGGTAAACTTATAGTTAGTTCTGTGCTGATCTCTCATGCTCATTATATTCATTATCATTCCTTGATTATTTATATCGAGTTGGTAATGATAATAATTTTCTATCCCTCCAGATTCATCCCTGTTTCTCCATATTGTTATAATATATAATAAGTTGAAATGAGAAGACAATATCCAATAAATAGAGATAAACTTTTTAACTTTTGGTATTATTAAGAAATTATCAATTAATACTTATTAACAATTCCTGAGGCTAAGCAAGTTTTATCACAAACCTATAATAAACTTATTGGGAGTCTTTGAAGTAAATATTTAATGCAATATTTATAAAATACAAAACCATAAAACAATACAATACTAGATAAAAATCTAAATTTTACCAAAATTCTCACACACCCATATATATATAATCCCTGAGTCTAAACTCATTTTCTCATTAATCTATAATAGCCCTTTTGTTGGAGGTTCTTGTTGAAATAAAAAGGGTTCTCTTTTACTTAAAACCCAAGTTCTAACATGGATTTATTTCCAGAAATGTATTTTTATAAATGTGAGAATGTAAAAGAATAACATCTTTCTTGACATTCTGAAAGTATTTTAAACTTTTCCATAAAATTGTATGTGTTGAATTAAATTTTTCCATGAATTTTTATTATAATAAAGAATAGAAATGAGATTATAAGCATATGAAAAAGATAACCTTTCACCTTTGATATTGCCAAATAACCATCAATTTAGTAATTTGACAACCCCTGATGCTAAACACGTTTTCTCATTAATGTATAATAGCTCTTTTTTGAAGTTTTGTTGAAATAAAAGGAGTCCTCATTTACTTAAACCCATTAAATCCATATAAGGACTTGAATCTAAAGTAAAAAAAACACTCACTCTTTCTTCATCAAAAACTCCAGCAAAAAAGCTATTAGAGGTTATCAAAAAACTTGTTTAGCCTCAGAGGTTATCAATTAGTACTAATTGATATTGTTTTCCTGAAGATTTATGATTATGGTATTTTAGTTGTATTTTTATATTGAATTATTTCCATCATATAATATGAGTATTAAATATCTTTAGAAAAATGTAACTTTATTTAAATATCCCAAATACATTCAATTGTTAGTACTAGCACATCAAATGATTAATATACGCACAATGTTTTGAGAGGTATTATTCTCCCCTCTTCTTCTGGGGTTGCTGGCCTGACCAGTGACAGTACTAGCATAAGATTCAAACCTGAACCATTAGATTCTTGAGTATTGAATTTTAAGGTAATGCTCTAACCAACTGAGCCATTCTGCCAAAAGCAATGAGTGTCAATGAACATATATTCAATTGAAAAAATGCAAAAATATTGGATAGAGCAGAAAGAGTACAAAGAAGAAAATTTGAAGAAGCTGCTTACATGACAATGACAAACAATCCCATAAGCCAACCTAGTGTAGCTATACATAATGTATGGAAACCACTAATCAACTTTGCTCTTAGGAAAAAGTGGAGATCCAGGAGGAACCTCATAGATAAACATATAAAATTTCTAATGATCATTGCCTTTGACAGAATGGATCAATTGGTTATAGCATTACCTCAAAATTCAATACTCAAGAATCTAATGGTCCAGGTTTGAATCCCATGCTACTACTGTCACTGCTCAGGCCAGCAACAGCTGAAGAAGAGGGGAGAATAATACCTTTCAAAACACTGCATATACTAACTTGTTTGATGTGCTATTACTAACAGTAGAATGTACTTGGAATATTTAAATAAAGTTATTTTTTCTAAAGACATTTAATACTCATATTAAATGATAAAAATAGTCCAATATAAATTACAAATAGTATTAACTAATAATTTCTTGGCAACATCAAAGGTTAAAGGTTATCTTTGCTTACATGGATATGATCTAATTTATATTTTTTATAATAACAGTTCATGGAAATATTTAATTCAATATACAACTCTCAAAATAAGTTTAAAACATTATTTGCAGAATGTTAAGAAATATTTTATGCCTTCACATTATCACACCTATAAAAATAGCTTTCTGGGATTAAATCCATATAAAAACTTGGATTTGAAGCAAATGTTTCTTCAATACAAACCTCCAACAAAAAAGCTATTATAGGTTAATAATAGTTTTTTAACCTGTCATTGTCAGTTAGTAGTAATGTATAGTTTCTTGGTGACATCAAACGGTTAAAAGGTATCTCTGTTTACATGAGTATGATTTTCTCATTTCTATTTTTTATTACAATAACATCCATGGTAATATTTAATTCAATATATATATATAAATTTTATGAGTCATAGCATAAGATCCATTATTTTGGCACATAGGAATAAATTTTAATAATATATCAATTCAGATCAGGCTTGCTGTCAAATTATCTTCACTCTTCCTTACCCACACTCTCATTCACTGTATTATAAATTTGTTATATCACAACATACTTTTAACTAATGGACTAATCCAGATTCCATCTTATCTTGATTGAATTAATCATTCTTCACCATAGAATAAATGTACAAATACATAACATATATCCAATAGTATTAACAGGCCAATGGGTGATAATGCTGAGTAAATTTGATTGTTTCCATTTTGGAAAAGGATTTGTCTATAAATAGACAGTCTTATTGATAGTAAGGGGAGAAACCAGTAATTTACTGTCAACCTGAATTGCTGCATAAATATTGTCTACTATATAGAGAAAGCAGTGAGATAAGTTCACAAAGAATAGAATTGGATGATGGTAAGACCTAGATCAGTCACAAGACAAGATGTCATGTTACAGCTGGAGTGTCATCATAATTACACATGAAGCAAGCTGTCACAGGACAACCAGAATTGTAACAAGAATTACTAACAAGGCAAGCTGTCATTCTATAGATAAAAGGGCAGATAAACTTAGAATTGTATCTAAAATTCCTTTTATAATTGCAAAGCAACTAAACACTATACTAAGCCAATGATATCAGGTGAAAATATAATAATTATATATGTTATAAATATGCATTTTTGTATTTATTTTATGTTTATCATAAATTATGCATTAAACACAACAGTTGGTGCAGTTACAACAGAATTTATATAGCTGATAAAAAATTAAAAATCAACCACAAGTGGTTAATCATTACTTATTAATGAAAAGTCAAATATTTTTTTTAACTTACAATTAGAAAGAGATAAAGACAAAATCAAAATGGTTAAAATTGGCTCATTAGAAAATTGACTCAGCCTAATCTGAAATTTGCCATTTCACATGGATTGAGTGCCTTTTATATGCAGGGTAATCAAGTTAAGCCTGAATTAAAATTAATTACACTTGTATCTATATTTGAAGCTCAGACTTACAATATAATACAAGCACAGACAGTCCATAATGTTGGCTGATCTGGATTTTGATGAAGCAATGTCTGTACTGTTAAACGTTTTCTGCCAAAATCCTTAGTATTAATTCAGAGATATCCCTTTACACAAGAGGGAAGGAAGTGAGAGATTTTGCTATTAAACTCAGAAGGCTAGTGCTTAAGTGCAATTTTAAAAACTTTCTCAATGAAGCCTTGAGAAATCACCTCATTTGTGGAATGGAATACTACAATCTAATAATTATGTTGTTAGTGACCTGATATTACATTTGATTCAGCAGTTTCTTGGGTGACTCTAGCTAAATTCACAATGAGTCAGATGGTTCCATTAAATAAAAGTTATGACAGCAATAAAGATGTGTATCATAAATTCAGATCATATAAAGATTTTCCTGATCAGAATCAGCTTATGGGGTCTACTATTAATAATATGGTTAAACTTTTTTATAGATGTGATAAAGCAAAACAAGCACACACCAAATATTCACACCAGTAGACTGTGTTTAGATATTGTAAACATGTCAATCACATAACAGTTGCTTGTTTAAAATAAAAACCAAGATTCTCAGAAAATAAAAGAGTCCATTCCAAAAAGCTGGTAGGACAATTAAAAATCAAATAATATCAGTGCCTATATTAATAATGTAAGAGACATTGATTCAGTTTTCAAATGCAGCACTACTATTAATGATATCCCAGTAATAATCAAACTGGACATCAAGTTTGCAGTGTCCACTATGTCAAAAAAGTCAAGGGCTATTATTAATAGAAAAAATAAACATCAGTTGCAAACAAGGAGCAATCACTGACTATTAAGCCAATTATAAAGCACTCTTGGGTCAAACAAGAATTAAAAGTTATTATGCTTAATAAAAAAAATTATTTACCACTCGTTATGTCTGCTTCAAAATAGAACAATTTGAACCAGCTCACAAAAATAAAATCAAAAATGGACTACCCAAATGTAATTGGTGATAAATTGGGTTTGAATCCTAGGACAATTCACAAAATCAAAAATACTAAAATGCAGATTAGTGCCTATGTCCTTTGCTATATATTCAAAGAAACCACTAAATGCATTCCAGGAATCACCAAACTCAAATTAAAATAATTGTAAACAGTGATTAGAAACTAGCTAAGGATGAAATATACATCACCAGTTAACAGTTAAGAATTATTAGCCAGTGAAGAATCATCAGCTAGCAATGAAGAATCAGCAGCTAATAGTGAAGAGTCACCAAACAGCAGTGGTAAATCAGTAAAATTCAAAGTCAGCAGATCTACAAATAAATATACCAGACTTGCTGATGAAATCACCAAATTTGATTAAGCCAAAAAGCAATGAAGCCATCCATTAAAATATTTAAATGACTACATTCTCCAGAGATACTTTTAGTCAAAGGGAGAGAATCATATCTCAAATTACCCTTAATTAATGGATTGGTCCAGATTTCATCTTATCTTGATTTGATCCAGCACTCGTCATTATGGACTAATTGACTTCTGAATACATAACATGTATCCAATAGTAGTAACAGGTCAATGGGTAATGATGCTCAGTGAATCCAATTACTTTGATTTTGGAAAAGAATATGGAATAGCCATTCACAGAATTTTTATCTATTATGTAATTTATTATCTTAACATTTTTGTTTGTCAATTTAAAATTTCTTCACTACCTACAAATATTAATTATTTACTAAATATATATAAACTATGTAAAAAAATCATAAGTATATAAAATAATAAGAAATATACAATAACTTTACAAATTAAAATTCATCCATAATATCATTCCTAGTAAAGTGTTTAACATTTGCAAATAATTAATTATTAATGAGATTGTTCAGTTTCATTTTTAAAATTTGAAGTTAAGATCATAATTGAAAAGATGTTTGTTTTTTTTTTAAATCATTTTTTTTTTCCAGTTCTGATAAATGTTTTTTCCAGTTATTTTCATGGTGAATCTTTTAGTTTCGTCTTTTCTTGAAGTTTTCATAAGTGAAATTTATAACGGTGATATTTTTTCAAGACTTATAAGCCCAATCTATTAACTTTCTATTGATGATTAAGTATTCTCTGATCATATTATTGAACTAAGGCATTTCAAAAATGCTCTGTATAAAATTGGCTAACTTTCTAAAACATAGAAAGTAGGCTGCTATTATGCTTCAAACGTTCAAAAAAATTGTTTCAATCTGATAGAAGGTAACTTCCTGACAAGTGAAATTAAAGAATGTATATTAACTAGCTGAAAATTCTCTTAGCTACATCTATTTATAATATCTTGATTTGAAAGCAATGTTAATTATATTAAAAATATATCCATTATACTAGCTTCATGCTTTCAAGAATTAATCCATTCTTTGTAATATGTTTTATATTTTTTCTTGATATGTTAACTATACATTATTTTTAAAATTAATTAAATTTATAAAAAGAAATGTCTAGAAAATCCTACTTTTTTTTACTTATCCAATTATTTTGATAACAGTTTTTTCCATTGTTTCTAATTTTTAAACACATTTTTTTTTTTTTTTTAAAAATCCATTTAAATTAAGATTTTTGTAAAATTTGTTTTACAAAAGTAAAAACTCAATTTTTATATGTATAAATAAATTGGTACATATTCTATATACACACATAGATACATAACATATATCCACTTGTTAATGTTATAAATTATTTGTTTGTAAAATTTATGCTTTCTTATTTTATTTATATGGTCTGAATTTGCTTAATTTCTCCTTAAAATGCAAATAGTCTATGTTATAATAAACATTCCACTTTCTTCTGATTTTCATGAAATGATGAATGAATATAATCATTTCAATATATATTGCAATTTGAAAAAAGAGATTAATGTATATTCCCGTTAAGAAATGGTACACAAAATCAAATGTATTCATTTAATATAAACCAATACTCTGATGACGATGATCAAAATAACCTTAGCATTAAAGATTAAGTTAAGGATAATGACTTCAAAAGAAATTTTAATTTCTTTGTTTACATTCTAGTAAACCAATACTCTGATGACGATGATCAAAATAACCTTAGCATTAAAGATTAAGTTAAGGATAATGACTTCAAAAGAAATTTTAATTTCTTTGTTTACATTCTAGTTCAAAGCATTCTTTAAGTATCAAACTTTCTAAATAGAAAGGTAGTTCGGAATATCTTAATATTGCTAATGATCATAATTTAATTATATTTCCATTACACTTGCATGTCCTCCAATGGATTACTTGACTTCTTAGTGTTAATGGTGTATTAATGGCATATGTTGGGAATGAGTTCAAAAAGCATTAAACAAACTAAATTCATTAATAATAAAAAATAACATTTTTTTTACAATAACCCCCCTCCCCATTTATTTATACACTCACAACTACCACGTTATAAAGAAAGTAAATAAATAAAAATATAAAATATTAAATTGAATAAATATAAAATTTATATTTAAGGTCTTGTAATTAAATATAAAGATGGGTCTTACCAGATAATAAAATGTTTACTTACTATATATGCACATCTTTAATGATAATCTTTATCCATCCAGTATAAATGTGATTACCCTCTTTAGGTAAAAGTGATGAGGATAATGTAGATGAGTCACACTAAAAATAGATATACAGTAGGTCTTACAGAAGAATCCATTTCTTTCCTTATGGATGGTTTCCTTATTTAAATCAGACAACATTGCATTCTATATAACTTCAACTTTTATCTACATGCAACTGCATAGTTCTAGGTCTTTAGATTGATCTGCTTTCTTTTGTGTAGCTACTCATGGTAAAGAGTCCCTTTCTAACTAATATTATAATTGCTAAAGTGAATGAAGTATTGAAAAATAATTGCAAACAGTCAGCAAGTACAGCTATCTCAAAATATTCTAAGGAAATTTACTGTAATCATTGTTTTTCCATTTTAACAGCTATTTCTCTATCAGCATTTCCTCTTCCCTTCATTGAATCAATTTGCATTGCTTTCTTCATGAGGTAAGACTAGTCATTTTTCTTTTTATACCTATTTATATCTCACTTTCCCATCACACAAAAACTTAATACATAATTATTATTTTTTTAAAAAAACATCTTTATTGAGACTAAATAATAAAAAAATCATGACCAAACTCTGAAATTCATTCTCTAACTTCATCAATGTTATTACTTTATATATTTTAATCAGAAAGTTTCCATTCATTTGTTTTATAAATGCTACATTTATAATAACTGCAAATATTTTTTTATATGCATTGAGAATTAATATTCTCACATTTAATTTGCAATCTTTTAAAGTCCACTAGTCACTATATCTTTAGTATTTAATATTTTATTATGTGTGCATTGTGCCTTTGCCTAGAATTTTTATATGCATTTAATTTTAAGTAATTCTTATAGTAGTCATTTGACACAGTTTTGCATTGTTGGTCTTACATTGAATATACGTGTTGTATTTTTAAAATTCTTAGTGATAACTTAGTTAGTTTATGTGAAGTCTATATCTTGTTGTTAGTTTAGTATTTGTTAGCCTCATAGCGCTAGGCTTTGTTAACTATTATGAATATGTTTAATGGAGTAGACAAGGTCCTCCATCCTTATTGTATTGCTTTTCCATGAGATGATAGTGCTTGTACCTATTTAGGATTATTATATCGCAGATATTTGTATTCCTAGTGATTGTAATCACAAATTTTGAAGTACTGGAATCCCATGAGAGAGGATCGTACTTTCCTGGTGCATCTTTCCTGTTTCCTGATGCACTGTAGACAAGGTCCAGGCATCCTATTTTCTGCCTCAAAGTTAGGTATTTTGAAAGCCACCACATTCTTATCCAGCTCTGCGGAGCATATATGTACTTAGTTTGGCCTATCATCCATGATGAATTAATGCTAGTTCCACCACAGTAGATGATGTTGCATTTGTTTTAGATATGTGATAACAAGATATGTTTGAGGAACTTTGCTTCTTCAGGTTGTACTTAGCTATTTTAATGCTTATAGGTATATCAATGTTTGAATTGTATTGTTATGATAGTTTTACCAACCACAAGCCAAACAACAATAATTTATATTTATTTTTAAGTATGTTAAATTATGCATATGGTATAAGTGGCAATTCACACATACTAATTTTAATATGTTCATCCAGAGTTTTCGTCATGGATTTGTAAGTTCTTTTAAATTTTAAAAACAGTTAGTGTAATAATTTTATGTGGACAGAATTTATTTAAAAGTGTGTAAATGACTTCTGATGAGTGAATGGCCCATATATCTAATTTAGTTTAAAGTGAGCTGGAAATTTGTTTAAATATATCACTGGCTATAATATTAGTAATGTTAGTGTAACTATTGGTAATATTTTTAAAATATATGCTGAATATGCTTATTCCAGCTTAGCGTTTGTTAAACTCAGGGTTATAAATATAAGCCTCTTATATGTTATTCTGATTGTTAGATAAGACTACCATATTATTAAATATGCTAATAAAAAAGAAAAATAGAATTGTACTTATTAAACTTAGTCTATTTTAATTTAAGTTAAAAGATTTGAAATCTCTGATTGTTAAAAAGAGATTAGAAGTTAGTATTAAATAGCCTCTGCTTACTCTAATAAGCATTTATTTATCTTATTATTTTATTTATTGGGATAAACAATTTTAAAAGAGTTTAAGAGGGATACTCAGTAACTGTAGCCAAAGAAATTGTTTATATTTTTGTAAATTTAAAAAAAAAAAATAAAGTTTAAAAGTCAAAATATTTATAAAAAGATTCGAGTGCTATATTGCCATGTGTATAATAAAATTTTGTTTGTGAACATTTTCTTATATTGTTCTTAATAATAAACCATATTATTATTTCAAAAGTTTTGTTTCTGTTTGTTTTACTTTTATATGAAAATATTATTGTCTTGAGTTCCACAGTTCATAAAATTTTGAGTTCAAAAGTTCACAAACATATTATAAAGTATATAAAATATATTTTGATATCGATTTAAATTATAAAGCCATGCCAATTTAAGTGATTCTCAGATTGAATCACAGTAACAGATAATTACATTATATCAGATGCTTAAGTAAATGCTCATTTAAAAGTTGATTTTTCAGTTATCAGTATATCTTCTCAGACTGAAGATTATGCAATATGAGATAAAAAAATAAAAAAATATTAGTGCTTCAGAAAATTATTTATTATTTACTATTTTAAAAGCTGCACATTATCTTATATTAGCTGCACATTATCAATCATCATCTTATATTTTAGAATTTTATAATCCATCTGCATTTAAGGTCTTTTGTAGGTTGTCTGTGAGTGTGGGCAATGGCTTAAAAAGTACCCTTGCTCTTTTCCTTACTCGAGTGATGTCTTGGGTAATAGGCCATCATTAATTTAAATTTAGATTGATTCATTAAATTTTTAAAATTAATATTTGTTTGTTTATTGTTCTATGATTGAACAATAAGGTAGTTATTTTATGGTTGGCCAAGATATCACTCACTTGTTTATTCATCTTAGCAATTATTTAATAGGCAACTTAATCTTTTATTTTGTGCAAGAGTGTAGTTTTAAAACCCCTGAGATTGTTTACTCTTGTTGCCTTGTTAGTTTTAATTTAGTAGGATAGTCCTTCCACCAAAGTATTATTTATTCTTATTCAGAGTGTATGATCTGATGGTAGGCCGATTCCAATATCCATTAATTAATGATTTTAAATTATCTTTTATATTGTTTAGTGGTAAATCATTAATAGGCCATAATAGTTATATTTGCATTGGTGTTGGATTTGGTCTCTATTCGATTATAAATCTTTGGATCATCATTCTTTTCTTAAATTTATTGTAACCCCACTGAGGCAAGTCGTTAAGAGTCTCTATCATCTTCATTTCACTTCATCATCATCATCATCATCTCTCTATCTCATCTTCAGCTTTATTTCTTTTCAACTTCATCATCATCCCATCTCTCTCTCTCATTGCTCATCTCTGTATCTTATCTTCATCTCCATGTTATCATCATCATCATTTATCATCATCATCATCATCTCTCCTATCTTTCATCATCTTTCTACTTCATTCCATCCCATCTTCATCTTATCTCTTCATTTCTTTCTCTCTCTTCTCCCCCCCCCCTCATTATCTCTCTATTTCCATTAGGTTACAATATATAATATGCATCCAAACAGATTTTCATTTTGAATATAATTTCAAAAATCTTATTTACTATACAATACACATGAAACATATATTGAAACAATTTGTTGTTAAAGTCCCAAATTCAACACATTTTACTAATTTAAAACTTAACCTCTCATTGATATGCATATTGACTTTGATATACATTTGGTTGAACCTAAAAAATTCATAGTAACATTAGATTAAATAATAATAAAGTATTATATCCTTCATAATCTAAAAAATCACAAAAAAATAAATAAAACTGAGATAATGTAATAATTATTATAAACCAAAATAAAAAATTAAACATTTTTAAAATTATTAATTTTACATTTATTCATAAATTATAAACTTTGATGTGTAACTTTTAAAATAGAGCTTTTTTATTAATTTTAAATAATTCTATATAAAATTTTGTTTAAAACAAGGATATTTTAGATATTACAAATAATTATTAATAACAGTATCTTTTATAAAAATCAAAACAATTATTTGTTTCATTCAAATGCAAGTTCTGGTAGCAGACATCTATTTATGAGGTCATTCTGTTCTAAAAAAAATAAATATTAGATTACACAATGATTTGTTCTAACATATTTATTTAATAATAATCCTAATAAGATGGAAGAGCAAATATACATTATTAAATGAATTTTCTGTTTTATATACAATGCCCATATGTATGTATTATGTGCACAAACATATATATTTATCTGGACAATTTCTTTCACAAAATAATATAAAAAATGTAATAATTAATATTAATAATCAAAAAAGCAAATCATATATAATCTGACATTACTTTTATAAGCTTGTATTTACAAAAATGTAATACAGACAGCATATCAATAGCTCAAACAAGCTCTTAATTGATAAGTGTGGTATGAAAAAATATTTAAAACCTCTATCCAGAACCTTCCCATCTCCTGGTTTCAAGCTTATGGCTCACATCAGTGGAGACCTAGAATGTTCAGGCACTAGATCTAAAATATCAACTCAAAACCCAGCACTTATTTCATACATAATATTTAAGTAGAAACTCTGAAATTTTCGAACATGAAAATGTCTTTAAATCCAGCTATCTAACTTAAATAGTTATATGGGACTGAACTAAATTCAGATCTACCATATTTTAATAGCCTCAGCACAGCCAAAGTCTGGAGACGGGAAGGTTTTGGATAGAGGTTTTAAATATTTTCTCATACGGCACTTATCAATTAAGAGCTTGTTTGAGCTATTGGTAGCTCTCTGTATTATATTATTAATATTGTACTAATAAACTAAATTTTATAATTAAAAGTAGTTTTACTTTCTATAGAATAAATTTTAAATAATTTATTGAGATAATTCATTTTAATACATAAAAATTTAATTATAAATATCCTGAAAGTATGTATCAATTCATTTTAAAATCCTTATATATAAAGTTTCTGTCTTTGTTTCTTTATATTAAAATTTAAAAATATATATATAAATTTTATGAAAAAACTCATAAATAAATAAAAACTATAAGTCATATTGCCATTTTGACAATTCCACTTTAAAAAAAAAAATCGTCTACAGCATGATGTATATTATAAGCAAGCATAGTGCATGCCACTTTCTTGTTATTTTTATGAGAAGATAAATTTGTTTTACCCTGACTTTCAAACACTGACAAAATGCAGTCGGAAATGACAACAGAAAAATAATTATTTAAAATCTGTTTGTATTATTTTTAAAATGTTAAAATATAAATCATTTTATTAAGTTTCTTTAAATATTTTACAACCAAAAGAATAAACTACAATTATACTGCCTTTGAAATATTTATGCTTAACAAATACGTTTATTCCGACTTAATACATATGAATCCTAATGTAATAAGTTATATTTAAATTTAAAGTAACATACAAATTTTAGATATGTGTATAAATCAATATTATTATTTTCCATTTAAATAAATAAATGTATAGAAATAAAAATCACTAGCATAGAGCAAAAAATATATATAGTTTTATTTTCTTTATAATTGTTTAATTGAAATGTTTAAAATATTTGGCTTTTCATATATTAGTGCTTATGTAATATAAATTTCTTTTGATGCAAGAAAAACGTGCTTTATCTTAATAAATTTCAATATTTTATCACGTTGCAAAACGGTTGTAATTTAAAGAATGATCTCACTAATTAACGTACCTATTAGTTTGACAGAGAATGTGTTGGGAAGTAATAATTAGTAAACAATGGTACTTATTTCTTAGGTAATTCCCCTTTAACTCTTATTGAATTTTAGAATATTTTACTATATGGAACAACATTTTTGCAATATAATTGTGGTATGATTATTCATACTATTAAATCATTAACTATGAGTCCATGAGATATTTTAAATCTTCTTTATACTATCTTCTATTAATTCAATAAAATTATATATATATATTGGATATTCAAATAGGTAAACATTTGTTCATCTGTGTATCAAAGAGATTTATTTTTTCTTTATAATCTAATATACTAAATGCACTTTCAGTGAAGTTCATCACTGAAAGTGAACTTAAAGTTAGATTGTTAAAAAAAAAAAAACACTTCATTATGCAGATGAACAAATGTTTGCAAATTTGACACACAAAAACAATGGAGAAAAATTAGTATTATATATATTGGATAGAAAGCCAACAAACACATTTTAAACAACTGTTTCATAACAAGTTATAGATTAAAAAATGATAAAAGTCTTGTTAGTCATTATAGTTTATTTTATTTATCATGTTCTTCAGATTATTTATATTTAAAATGCCATTTTACTTATTGTTCCATTATTTCATTCTCTCTCTATATATATATGGTTGCTATTTTGTGTGATATTAAAGATCAATTTTAAAGAAAGTAGTTATTTCACAGTTGTATTTATATGTTGGAGTATTTCCATAATCTAATATGAGTAGTGAATGTCTTTCGAAAAATTTAACTTTATTTAAATATTCCAAATACATTCAACTGTTAATAATAGTATACAGGTTAGTATATGAACAATATTTTGAGAGGTATTATTCTCCCCTCTTCTTCACACGTTGCTGGCTTGACCAGTGACAATACTAGCATGGGAATCGAACTTGGATCCTTAGATTCTTGAATATTGAATTTTAAGGTAATTCTCTAACCAACTAAGTCATCCTACCAAAGACAACAGTCAGTAGAAATTTCATATACTTATCTATGAGGTTCCTCCTGATTTCTCCACTTTTTCTAAAAGCAATGTTGATCAGTGGTTTCCACACAATATGTATGGTAAACAAAGGCAAAACTCTCCACAACATTTATGTGCTAGTATGAGATGGTGATCATGTAATATGTATCGTCACACTAGTTTGATTTATGGATTGTTTGCTATTGTCATGTAAGTAGCTTCTTTAAATTTTCTTCTTTTTTAAAGAGGGGAGAATAACACCAAAACATTGTGCATATACTAACCTCTGTGCTATTACTAGCAATTGAATGTATTTGGAATATTGAAATAAAGTTAAATTTTTCTAAAGACATTCAAATACTCATATTAGATTATGGAAATAGTCCCACATATAAATACAAGTAAAACACGATCATCATAACCCTTCAGGAAAACACTAGTTATTTCACACATGCACATATGAAGACCCACTCACAATAAATCTACACATGATATAATTCAATATTAATCTTTAATAAATATTATTAAGTTAGAAACTTTAAACCAATCTATTTTAAAAAAGTAGACAATGAAAATTCCTAAAGTAAAATCAATTTTGAAATTTATTTTGATAGTAATTTCTAAATCCTATGATTAATTAATAATATGATTGATTCTTGCATAAGCCAAAATTTCTTTAATTATATCTGGATAATAATTAAGTCACATTATAAGTTAAATATATCAGGAAAATAAATCAAAAAAGAGAGAGTAATGAAAAGGGGATGCAATCCTTAATGTTTGGCATTCATTTGCTAATTTAATGTTATAATAAAAGTAATTCTTTTAATATGTAAAGTATCTTAGTTACATGTAAAAATATATAACATATACAGTATTTAAGTTGAGCCAAATCATATTCTTTAGACTAAAAGTCATCAGCAGTACAAAAATATCTATCATACTTGCATGGAGAGAGATGGAAATAGTGTTATAGATCCTGTAGTATATGAAAACATCACTCATAAGAGATAAGTATATGATAATTCAAGTTTATTTATCATATGATTAATTATATTTTTATTGCTGCTTAGCTAAATAGGCTTTGTGTACATCATGAATAGGAGTTGTTAGAAATGATTAGAAATATACTGCAAATATGATGGGATTTGGCCAGATGAATATTAAGCAATAAATTGATCAAGTTTACAAAATGTATCTCTTCTTCATATTGTATAATTATTGTTTTAAAGCCAATATAAAAAATTAAAAAGGCATCTGTAAATAAACTTATATAGAATCAACCCCAGTTCTAGTAGCTATAATATCCTAAACACTTCATAATGTCACTATTTCATATTGCAACAGTCGTATTTGTACATTCCCGCAACAAAATTCAGAGTTTTAGTAAATTAGACCAAGGCTGATCTAGATGAGGGTTTGAGACCAAATCTGACTACATCTCAGCTCCTTCACCAACACTCCCTGACTTACTACCCTATGAATGACATATATGCAGTCACACTTGTCATCTCTTAATTCCCATGCCAACAATAGCAAAAGGTGAAGCGAGAGACACGAGAATAATTAACTAAATGCTTGATAGCTTAACTAAACACACACACAACTTATGGATGGTTATATAATGCATATATTACTAATTATGGTAGGTGATTCTATATAAATAAAGTGAATAAGACCACAGATGTTAATATGTTTTAAATTATTTAATCTTGTTCAAAAACACAAACAACAACAATTAAATGTACTGAGTATTCAACTCGCAGGTGGGATAGTGAATATATGAACTACAAGTTCTGCAATCTATTGTACTTAGTGATAATCATTTTATTACAGCATTCATAAATTAATTATTATTTCTATGTCTATAATGATGCCTAAATTATGCTCTGCCATTCCTACTAGGTTTGGTAAGGGTTAAATCTTAAGAGAGTGTCAACTTTATATAATGTTTACCTAATTTTATTATTACGTGATGAGCAGTCAATGCACTCTTTACGTAGATATTATTATATAAACTAGATCTGAGGTTCGGATCAATGCTGAACAATTAATATAACAGCAGGTGAACTGGCGCTTTGTAGCATAACTTCCAAGACTATGGCGCTACACAAATTACATCAGAGATGCGGCTTGAATGTGCCTTTACTCATGAGATTCAGTAATGATTACTCACTTCTCAGGTACCAGATGCTTGCTATATGTGAACATTTAGTTCGGATGATCGAACAACCTTAATATACGATGCTGGATACCAGTGTTCCAGTTCTGAAAGAAGTAATGGGAATAACCCTTAAAATCATTAGCCCATTCAAGAGATAGCTATCCGAAGTAGGGATAATAATATGGTCCTTAAAATGAAATCCTATCTTAATAAGTATATAAATAGCAAGGCGTAATGCACCCAAGTGCTTCATAAAAGTTCATTCACAACACTTTGTAAATATTAATTATTAAAGTTAGTAAAGCACGAAATCTATAATTTCATTCTGCAAAACTACCCTATACCAGTAAGGTGAATTAGCATACTTAAACTGTGCTAAAAAGAACTTTATTAAAACGATCTAGTTTACCAATTAACTACATAGTCTATAAAAATAAACTAAGGGGTCTAAAGCATATTTGGGACTTAAAAAAACTTGGCTAATTGCTGACAATATGCTTTGAATTATCACTCTCTCGTATTTAACTAAACAGACCTTTTAATAAGAAACATATATGCAATATTAAGCTAAACATAGCAGCTCAACTAATATATATAAGAGTAGGTTTCAGACTGGAGATCTAGAAATGTGCCAAAACAGCATGAGTTAATTTACTTGAGAAGAAAAGTGTCTCCTTATGTTTATAATAATTAGTAATCTCCGATCTGAAGGCATAGCACAAATTAATAAATGCAATGTAATAATACACACACACACATATATATATATATATATATAGGCATAAGTATAGACGAAAATAGAGAAAATAATAAGACAGCATTATCTTTTTACAAGTTGAATTTAAAAGATTTAAGAGAAATTGAGATCAGGCAAGATTTACACTTGAGTTTTTGTTTTTTTTTTACATTTAATTTAAATTTATACAAATAGAAATACACTTATTTAACATAGCTTAATGAATTTATGAGATTTAAGTTTAAGAGTTTGTGCACATTACTTAGATTTTGTAGCTAGCGTTAGGAAAGATTTAGAACTGCTATAGCATTAGGTTAGCTTGGTTGAGAATTTATTACCGGTGGTTCACTATGAAGGCTTGTAGCTTGACAGGATTACACACACGCATGGGCTGGTTTATCTGCTGTTCTTTCTCTGGGCTATTCTTTCAGGTAGACTGTGGTTTCGGTCCTCGATCTCCATAAACGGTTCTAGCCACCATGGAGGCAGCAATGACGTTCTTTAGCCACTGGTCTCCATAACCAAATTGGCACACTGCCTGGGTATAAGTTAACATGAGAGTAAAGCAAAATTGATGCTGTTCATTTCAAACTGGAGTTTTTATATTTCTTTACTCCCCCCTCTCACAAGCCATTAAAATCTTTATTTTTAAACCTTTAAACTTAAGAAGTCACTAATTTTATCAACTTCAAACAAACCGGCTGGATTTATTTCAGGCTTGCTAATTGTTCTAACTTTTATTTCATAAGATTCATACAGTTCGGCTGGATTTATTGCAGGCTTAATTGTTCTAACTTTTATAAGTATCATAAAGTTCAACTGGATTTATTGCAGGTAGACACTGGCAAAGTTCTTTCTCAGCTTAGTGTGAAGTACTTGAGATAGCCATAAACCTTGAATTTCTTTTTTTTTTTTAAACAGCTAATTTCTTTTTTTCTTTCAAAGAGATTCAAACTGCCAACATTTAGCATATATCTAAGAAAATTACCTCTGACCTTAATTATTATATGCGAATATTAGCAATTTAATAAATTGAATAGCTTCAAAGACAATTTGGAAGTAATTTAGAAAACTTGTAATGTTTAGCAAACTGATTACATTACCGCTACCTTCACATATATACATAGGTATGTTCTCATATATATACAATGTCTACAGCCTAAACCAAATTTAATAACTTAAAATCATAAAACAAATCTTTATATGAAATTATAAAGGCGTATACATTATACATAATAATATCAATCAGATGTGCTAATATACAATTTTTCGCAAATAAAAATATTTATCTAATGTTACAAAAAGCTTATACCACCATTTAAAATAGATGTGTGCATATACAATTACACACATATACACGTAAATATACGCTTCTATATATATTAAATTATCTAGTATACTGTTATATACGTGTACATCTAGGGTTTGAATTGAGAAAATGAAGACTACTATGTTATATAGTAGGTGAAACTATATGATGGCTAAATCATACTGTTTCAATATATACTCCCATCCATGTCTCTTAATACCTGTAAATCAATACAATATATTGTAACAACAATCATAGTATTTGGGCACAAAAAATGAGAAGAAGAATAAAAGAAAATTTTAAAAAAACATGGGAGGGAGATATAAATGTCTTGAAATTTGTATTATTGATTTCAAAATAATAAAAGCATTGAAAGTTAATAGAAATAAAAAAATTATTATATAAGAAAGAAGTGTGTCATTTCCATGAAAAGTAAACTAACAAAATCACATTTTGACAAGTCTAATTACTACATATATGACTTTCAGTTTGAACTAAGCTAGCTTTTAATGTTAAGCATATTACAAGAAACATTGTCATTTTTTCAAATGTTTACCTTTTTTATATTAGAATAATATCATTAGTTTTCTTCTTTCCCATGATACAAGTTTAAATCCTTCTAAATGTGTGATATAAAAATAAAATATATTCTATGTTTATTAAATAAATATATCTGTCAGATAAAAAAAAACAACCTTGAAATTAAAAGATTATCTTTAGAATCTTTCCTGCTTTATGAATCTAATATAAAAAATTGATAACATTTCAGGTTATATCTTGGTACAAAAATGAAAACCAAAACATAGAGTCAATATTATTCTATTAGAACACTATATTATAAAATTGTAATACAACTATATATTGTCTAATATATTATTTAAATATAAAATCAATTTAAGGCACTTCAATGTTCTGATTCACACATCAGATAATTACTGAATTAAAAAATAGCAAAAAAAAATGAACCAATAGAAAAAAATTTTAAGTTATATACATTGCTATAGCAAGTGTAATGCAAAGTTTGATCAAATGCAACATTAGATTCAACATTCTCCAATTAACTATTCTAATATTTAATTAACTTATTCATTCAGCATACTGAATGTTTATTATTGCATTCCTATTGTTTTAAAAAAAAAACTTGAAAAAAAGAGATAAAAAGAAAAATAAAATAAAATAAAAATTGTAAGATGGTATTTCTTTTAGTATATTTTCTAAAAAAAATATTTAAAAATTAACCACTGTTCTCCTTATTTATTATTTTCAATGTAAAAAGTTATTTAATAATGAGATAACTGTAAATTCACATCATACATGTTCACGTAATTTCTCTTAAATATGATGGTAGGAATAGAAAAAATGAATCAAGCAGATGCTTTTGTTCTATGTAATTTTTAAAAAGTCAATGCTTTATAATCTTGTAATAAAACTTATGCATGATAAAGATATAATTTTTATTATACATTTAAAATCTACAATTTGGTATTTCTTAACTAACCTTCCCACAACTCTGTGATCTTAATGTTTGCTACCTGCCTGTTAATTAACAATGATTATCTCATGAAACGCCGTGAATTATACAAACCAGTGACCATTTTGAATGTTGTCTTATTCTATAAGTTTTTCTTCATCAGGAGCTCTTATTTTCACAAATGAAATATCAAGATTTTGCATCTCCAAGTTTAACAAATGTTTGGATCTAAGATAATGAAATCCTTTGTCTTGAATAGAAGTTTGTTTGTCTAATACATAAACTATGTTTGAAAAGTAATCTTTAAATAACTCTATTAATGAATGTGATGAATTGGAGTATCTTGGTGCATTTTTATTATTTATCATTAATGTTAGTAGAAAATAATTCTCAAAAACATGAATTTAAAAATAATATTTCTGTTACAAAAATTGATTTAATGATGATAAATATAGGCTCCAAAAAGTATATGGAAATTGAAAGTATAATGAAGACATCAATAGATGAATCAATAATTTGGGGAAAATAGATTACTAAAAATAGAAAGGATATATAGAAGAATGTAAGGACAGGCCTATCTATGTGAGAAATTTTGAATATTAAAAACATTAAATAAAAATAATAATATTGTAATATTGGTAGTCACCAATGATGTATGCAAAACTACTGAAGAAATAATAAGCCAATTGAAGATATCATTATGTATTTGAATAAAATGAAATATAGGTAGGGGTAGTGAACTACTATCAAGATTCAATAATGATGTAAACTTAGAGACGGTTTGTGAGATTAATCTAAAGCTAAATGTCTCTGTCAGAATAGTTATGCTACTTTTTTAAATGTGGAAAATGTTTATCGAAAATAAAAATTTGATTGAAAAAAATGGGAAAAATACAAGATAAATTAATTTGTAATAAACTTATTTGTTCATTAAACTAAAAAAAAATAAAAAAAAATATATAATATAGAAGATTGAAACAAAAACAAGAATAGCTTTTATAATTAAAAAAGCAAATAAAAAAAATGTGGATAAAAACCAAATCATAGATGATATAGCATTACAAAAGTACTTTTATATATAATGTGTAGACATTATTATAAGAAAATATTTGAAATTAGACTCAACAGTGTTACTATAAAAATGAAATATAAAAACATGGAAAGAATTTAGGTTTTTATAGAAAAGTTTATCATATTATTTATAGTGGAGACCATTTTAAAGATGAAAAATATGCATTTTTAAAAGTATAAATGGATTGTAATGATGATAAAAATAAGAAGGTCTATAGAAACCATTATTTAAAAAGAATATTTAAAAAAAAATTGTAAAAAAATATACATAGTAAAAACATTGAATAAATAAAAATAGATACTGGAAATAAAAGAAATATGAAAAATAAAATGAAAATTATTTTGAAATGTTTTTATAAGAATATAGATAGGTTTAGAAAGAATAACACTGATTGCAGATGATATAAATGATCAAATTTGAAACTATTAGATAGAATAACAACTGAAAATATAAATAAAATATATAACAGAGGATTTACTATATATTGTTAGATAAAAAGAAATTACAAATATTATGATAAAAAAAGACTATAGAGATTATCGTAATTTTATGATATCAAAATTAGAATTATTTAAAAGGTTAAGTACTGAATTTTATTAGAATGATTGATAGAAATATGTTGGAAAAAAATTATGAATTTAAACTTATAAAGAATGAACTAATATGAAAAAAAGTAACGAATAATTATTTATTTAAAACTAATAAAGTTGACAAAAAAAAAAGGATCTAAAAATATTTTAGAAAATATAAAAATAATAATAAAAGAAAAACAGAGTTGAGTATAAATAGACAGTTAAAAGCAAATAGGGAGTTAAAAATATATAGAAGAGCTGTTTTATAAAAAAAGGAATAATAATAACTAGACAAAATTAAGTTGGAAATTTAATGAACTTAATAAGAAATAAAAAATTATTATTACGAAAAAGCAAAGTTATATGGAAAAAAAAAAAAGACTACAAAAAAAAAAAAAAAAAATAGAAAAAAAAAAAACATAATGAATTTGTACTAAACATGGTTGATAGGAAATGGGTAAAAGAATGTAATTCATTAGAGACCTAAATTCATAAGATAATAAATTGTGTTATGGATTCAGAAATTAAAATATATATGTTGTAAGGGTAGCCTCCAACCTTGTCACACCATCTCAGATTAACTCACATCAAATTGTGCCATCGAAAAAATATGGTTAACCCCTAGATTACTAAGCAATTTACTATATATTTTTTCAGAGTCACATATACACATTAAACATTTGATTTATTAGTGATTAAATCATTTAATCCCATGACAGTTTAATTTTTTCTATCATAATAAAAAAATTATAAAATTTTAAGTAAAACTAAATACTCAAAAAAATTCAGTCAAATATATATGTAAACTAACATCAAAACGAAAAAAAAAAAAAATCAGTGTTGTACGTCACAAACTAAACCAGAAAATACATTTGACAAGATGCGTAAAATAATGACCTAATCTCAAATCAGTCACTATGTGACCAACTGTAAAAATGAAATTTGTTTTAATCCAATTTCTATAAACAAAATCTACACAATAGGAAATCATATCAATGTATAAGGAAATGCAACATTCAACACACCAACAGTCTGAAATGAATTAATCTTGTTTTCAATCTAAATATTATATAAAAATAGTTCAAATCTTCATCCTGTCTCTCAAAATAATGCTTTCATTAAACAAAAGTCAACCTCATCATTCTTAAACTTGGATAGGGAAAAAATGGATGTATATATTTAAATGAAATAAATTTTGAATAGCACTGAAGTAATGAAAAAGCCAAACCAGCAATTAGATTTAAAATTAATGGGTAAACTATTCCATTTAAAGAAGTAAATAATTTTTTTAATTATATTTTAAGAAGCATTAACTCTATTTGGGCACAAGGAGACAGAAAGTAATAGTCATTAATAACTGAGGAAAAGCAAAATAATTCTTATACATATATCACTATTAAATGCTAAACTGGAATTACATGAAATCCATATATGATCTAGATCAGTGGTCTTCAACCTCCGGTCTGTGGACTGGTGCCAGGCCACATTTTTTTTACCAGTCCGCGCTACACTGGCAGGAAAGTTTGTAATAACCAAATAATAAGATTTTAAACTTTTAATTAATATAAATAATTTTTATTTATTTTTTCATCGCATTTTTACTGGATTAAAAAAAAAACAGAAGGGAACCAAAATATAATCAATCATACATAAATTAATTTGTTACTCTATTTATCACAGATGTTTGGGGGGGGGGGGTAAATTAAATTTTTTATTATTTTTCTAAAAAAATTCAAAATTTTAAAAAAAGTTTTTTATTAAACAAACTCCATATATATATGCCTTCATCTTATATATTTAACATTAAATACAGATATTACATTTATCATAATCATTGTCATGTAATTACACTAGCTGTGATATTTCCCAACATTCAAGTGAATAACACTTTATTCTTGCATGTTTTACCAATGAAATAATAAATGTAGAAATGCAAGCTCATTAATGAGAACAATTGTTATTGTACTGTTTTCTGTAGCAAAATGACTGTGCAACTTGAGAAAGAGTGTTCAGCATGCAAAGGTAAGCAACACTATTACAATACACAGTAATTAATGTGCTGTTTTGGTCAGTTATAACCATTATGCTCATCTAAGGCTAAGCAGTTTACATCTTTAAGAAAATTTATCTGTAAACTTCTGCCGGTTTATGAAATCTTATCCTTATTTTTGCTGGTCCACAGGTGTAAAAAGGTTGAAGACCACTGATCTAGATCACTGTATAATGTTTTCTGGCTATAAGTAATAATGCAATAGGGGTAAACATCATTTCTGGAGCTACAAAAGCATAGTTACTTCACTTGTCTATTGCAACAAAGCCTAAAGAAACATCTAGTGTTTTTGGAGAAATGCCTGCATGTGAACCAAAAGAAATCAACAGGAATAGAGCACTCTCCCATTGCACCAAGCATGATTACACCACTTTCTGAAGGAGCAGTGTGTTATCGTTATCCAAGGAGATCAGTCTTAAAAAGGGTGGATGGATAATATGGACACTCCTAGCAAACTCATCAGACTTTAACCAACATAATCAATTGAAAATTTTGATTTTTGTTTTCTATTATTATTTTTTTCACTAAACACTCAACAATATTCAGTCAAATATATATGTAGACTAACATCAAAATTTTACAAAAATCAGTGTTGTACATCACAAACTAAATCAGAACAATAATAGATGTTTGACAAGACACAAAATGATGACCTAATCTCAAATCAATCACTAGGCAATCAATTGTAAAAATGAAATTAAAACTTCAATAAGTAATTGTTTTAATCCAATTTCTATAAATATAATTTACAACACAATAGGAAATCATATCACCATATAAGAAAATGCAACATTCAACACACCAAATGAATTAATATTGTTTTCAAACTGAATATTGTATAAAAACAGTTCAAATCTTCATCCTTTCTCTTTCAAAATAATGCTTTCACTAAACAAAAATCAACCTCATCATCCTTAAACTTTGAATGCTATAAAGTGGACATATATATTAGAAATGAAATAGATTTTGAATAGCACTGAAGTAATTAGAAAGCCAAACCAGCAATTAGATTCAAAATTAATAGATAACCCATTCAATTTAAAGAAGTAAATACTTTTTTTATATTTTATTTTAAGAAACATTAACTCTATTCATGCACGAGGAGAAAGAAAGTGAATAGTCATTAATAACTGAGGAAAAAAGCAAAATAATTCTTATACATATATTGCTATTAAGTGCTAAACTGAAATTACATGAAATCCATATATGATTTAGATCACTGTATAATGTTTTCCAGCTAAAGTGACAATGTTCTGGAGCCTTGAAAAAACAGAGATTTCACTTGTCTAAAGCCACAAAGCCTAAAGAAACATCTACTGTCTTTGGAAAAATGCCTGCATATGAACCAAAAAAAATCAACAGGAATATAGTGCTCTCCTATTATCCTAAGCATGATTATACCAATTTCCAAAGGAGCAGTGTATTATCATTATCCAAAGAGATCAGTCTTAAAATGAATGGACAGATAATATGAAGAACATTTCCAGCAAACTCATCAGACTTTAACCAACATAATTGATTGGAAATTTTTATTTTTGTTTTCTATTATAATTTTTTTCATTTCTATACCAGGAAGCAGAAGTGTCTAAATCATGGAAAAGTTCATTTTTAGAATAAGGATGGGAAGCAGTTACAGTTTAATTAAGCATTTTTTTGTTTGTTTGTTATTACATAAAATTTATATCATCTTGCCCTCCCATCACCAATATGACTCTGACATACTAATGGAAAATGAAAGGAGGTAAGATTTTGATAATATCCCAAATTAAGTACATAAACTAAATGCAGAATACAATTTTTTGTTAGTTGTTATCATTCACTAATATTTTGTCATACATTTCTTTTTCATTTTTCAGTATGATTGACTAACATTCTTGTGTCGACATTATTTCCTATTACTATTAGAAGTATTCATAGATAAACAAGGATCCCCAAGAAGATCTATAACTGTAAATATAAATTGGGCAAGGATAATCATTTAAATGTCACTTTAAATAGTATTGATTTAGCTATTCTGGTTCACAGTCTTATAAAATTATTTTTTTATATGTATGGATTTGTAAATAATTGGTAACAAGATACATGAATTTCTATCATGGATTAGGGATAAGAATTTTCATTATTTTAAATTAAGCTTATCCTTGAATTAGCTGATTACATAACTCACTATTGTTAAACTATTTTGTGTTATTTTTTTGCCATTGTTGTCATTCAATAAATGTTAAAGAATTTATTATTTTAATTTAGTCTCTATCTCATCATTATTATGTAGCTCATCATCATTACTATTACTAGTATTATCGCAAATAGGCATTCCCACCAATTAATAAAATAACCTTGAATACATATATGCACACACATGCCTTATTCTATGTGTGGTGATACTAGAGAATATTTAAAAAGTTTGGATAATAAATCATCATCTATATAGAAATGCCATAGTTACTGACCTGTATAATTTCATTCCCTGTCAAGAGAGCCTAAAGCAATTACTCTCTGAGTTTAAATAATGTGGTATAACACAGCCAGAAAAGGGTGAGAACTGGATGAACTAACCCAAATTGTGTTTAAGTTAATAAAAGTATATAGAGCTAGTCTATTGGAAGTAGATACAATCATAGGTTATGTATTTTATCATGCAATCATTTGCATCCTATCCTAAGACCCAAAGTCCAACCATAGTAAGATGCACTCCCCTCTCTCCTGAGTAATCCCCTGGCCTTTTATGATATACATATATAAATCAAAAGAATTAGATAACATATATCACTTAAAATGTTAATAAGGGTATCAAAATATGCAAGGATTAGTTTAAAAAAAGCTTAATTAGATGATAATAAGATTCTAACACCAATATATTGAATATTATAATTCAATAAGTTATGGCACAAGTTCTTAATTATATTAGCAGTTCATTGACTCCTAATAAAAGATGACTTGCAACAAATTCTTTTTCTCATGTGTCATAGTATCAGCCGGGAAATGAACCCACTAACCCGAGACAACTGCTTGTAAAGCAGCTGTCGCTGACCTCTTGACCACCAATGCTTGACAAACTTGCAACAAATTATTGCTTAAAAAATAAAAATTTCCTTTTTATTCCTAATTAATTCCAGCATACATGTGCATAGAATAAATTCAAATAGTTGAGAGTGAATATATTAAGAGAGGAAAAAGATAGTTATGCGTTAGAAAATAAAATATTTGTTCACAGAAGAAAAATTCTATTAATGAGAAATTATTATAAAATTTTAACTTCTGTTTACCAATTTAATTATGGACATTATTTATAAGATATGTCATAAAATAAAAGAATCTGTTCACAATAGAGAACTAAATAATTGTTTATAAACAATACAAAATATTACATAAATATAATAACATCATCATACTTTTCAAAAATAAATACCCCCCCCCCCCCAAAAAAAAAAAAAACAAGCAAAGCTTCAAATAACTTTCAAATATTTTAATTCCTGTTTCTTTACAAATAAATAATTAATTTCATTCATATTCCCTTTAATTCAAAATATTTTTAAATGAGTACTTCTATTTATTTATATTTTAGTTAGCTTTGACCAAATGAAAATTTTGTATATTAAAATGAATAAGTCACTTATTTATTTATTTACAAATAAGTAATTAATTTGTTTATAAATAAATGAAGATAGAGATTAGCAAGTTATCTTTTAGATGAGTTTTGACAATTTTTCTTTCTTAGATATTAAATTACAAAATAACCTTTTTTTTTACTTTTGTGCATTTACAAAAAGTCACCATTTATTTATTTATAAATATTATTTATTTCTTTTTATATACATATTTACTAATAAAATGTTTATTTTACACAAGTTGAAATATGTAAATTAGCATTTATTATTAATTATAAATATTTTCTTATAAATAAATTATTTAATCATTAGTATATGCAAATACCAACAAGTGCAATATGACATTAAATATAATTATCTTATTATCCAAAAAATATATACATAAAAACTACAGTGAGTTCTACAATAAGATATTTATGTATATAATTCAAGCAGTTAAATGTCAATTACTATTAAATCTAACTATAATTTAAACACAAATGAAATATCCTACTAGTTATTATAAAACTGTAAAAAAATGTATCCATCAGACATTTATTAATTGCATATAATGATTATCAAACAAATACAATAATTGTTAATAGTTAGATAAACATATTTTAATTTTACTTCATATCTCAACTTAATTTTTAATACATATAACTATATACATTTAACTACATGTATACTTTCTACATAAACTTCATATAATTATAAGAGACTTGAACTAAAATTTTCAACTCCTTGTCACAATGCAATCCATTTTATATAACCAATACACATGACCACATACATGTGAAAAAAATAAATGATCTCCAATACATGTACTTTGTGCTAACTCAGCCTCATCAGTTGGCCAGAACAGCATCTCCCACACATATATACAATCAGTGTTCAGCTTATATTAATTAAGATAGCAAATCTTCAAACTTCAATAGATAAACTTCAATCTTTTCCACTCTTCAGCCATCCATATCATTGAATATTCAAAGATGTAACACACAAATCCTTTGCCAATGCCAATATTATTGTCATGCCCATGTATATTGGAGATCATTTATGTTTTTTACATTATGTGATCATGTATATTAGTTTATAAGATGGATTGCAAAGCTGTAGGGAGTTTGAAAGTCTGAATTGAAGTCCCTTATAATTACAACAAATGTAATATAGAAAATATACATGTATTTAAATATTACATATTCAGCTTGTATTCTGCCCACTCCTTTTCTAATTCTGTATAATTAAATGAACATATTAAGGTCCTATGTGAAAGAAGTCTTATTGACTTAAGGTCAACATCATTGAAAATCCAAAGATGTAAGGCTCAAAGCCATTGCTGATGCCAATATTGTTGTCATACTCATGTTGACCTTAAGACAATAAGACTTCTCTCACATAGGACCTTAATATATTCATTTAACTATACAGAATTAGAAAAGGAGTGGGCAGAATACAAGCTGAATATGTAATATTTAAATACATGTATATTTTCTATATTACATTTATTGTAATTATAAGAGACTTCAACTCAAACTTTCAAACTCCCTACAGCTTTGCAATCCATCTTATAAACTAATATACATGACCACATAATGTAAAAACCATAAATGATCTCCAATGTACATGGGTATGACAATAATATTGGCATAGGCAAGGGCTTTGTGTGTTACATCTTTGAATTTTCAATGATATGGATGGCTGAAGCATTGGGGAGCGGAGAAGACTGAAACTTGTCCATTGAAGTTTGAAAATTTGCTGTCTTAATATAAACAAAGCACTGATTGTATATATGTGGAATATGGTGATTTGAACCAATTTATGAGTTCTGGTTCAGCATGAAATACTTATATTGGAGATCATTTATCTTTTCACATGTGTGGAAATGTGTATTGGTTGTACAAGATGAATTGAAGAGCTATAAACAGTTTGAAAGACTGAGTTCAGATCCCTTATAATTATATTAAGTTTAGTATATAAAATATACATGTAGTTAAATATTACATATTCAACCTGTATTCTGCCTATCCCTCTTCTGTATAATTAAATGAACATATTAAGGTCCTATATGTGAAGAGTCAGACTGACTTAAGGTTAACATGGGTTTGATAATAATATTGGCATCAGCAAGAACTTTGAGTATCACATGTTTGTATTTTCAATGATATAGATGGCTGAAGAGTTGGAAAGTGAAGAATACCGAAGCTTGTCCATTGAAGTTTGAAGATTTGCTATGTTAATATAAACTGAGCTCTGATTGTATATATGTGTGGGAGATGGTGATCTGGGCCAATTGATAAGTACTGGTTTAGCATGGAATACATATATTGATCATTTTATCTTTTTGCTGAAGAGTTGGAAAGTGAAGAATACCGAAGCTTGTCCATTGAAGTTTGAAGATTTGCTATGTTAATATAAACTGAGCTCTGATTGTATATATGTGTGGGAGATGGTGATCTGGGCCAATTGATAAGTACTGGTTTAGCATGGAATACATATATTGATCATTTTATCTTTTTCACATATTTGTGACCATGTGTATCAGTAGTATAAGGTGCACTAGATAGCTGCAGAGAGTTTGAAAATATGAGTTCAAGTCCCTTATAATTATGTTAAGTTTAGTACAGAAAATATACATGTAGTTAAATATTACATATTCAGCCTGTATTCTGCCCATAATTAAATGAACATTTTAAGGTCCTATGTGTGAGGGGGTCAGATTGACCCAAGGTCAACATGGGTATGACAATAATATTGGCAGCAGCAAGGGTTTTGAGCATTGCAGCTTTAAATTTTCAATGACATGAATGGCTGAAGTGTGGAGAAGATTGACTCTTGTCCATTGAAATTTGAAGATTTGATATCTTAATATAATCTGAGCACTGATTGTATATATGTGTGAGAGATGTGATCTTTCCCAACTGATGAGAGCTGATTCAGCACAAAATACATATATTGGAAATCATTTATTTTTTCATGTATATTGTTTGTATAAGATGGATTGGATAGCTGTAGGGAGGTTAAAAGTCTGAATTCAAATCCTTATAATATATATATACTGAAATGGAAACCTTCCAATCCCTTTCCGTTTCACCATCAACCTAATGACCTACTTGTCTGAACTAGTTTCGAACGTATTTTAAATGTAAAAATGTGATATATGAGTTGAGCAGTAAAATTTGTTATCATGGCCGCTTGAATGGCATCATCCATTTACATACGAAAGTATGCTATAATTAGACAGGTTTGATAAAATTATAGCATAGAAATCCTCATAATTATTCATAAAATATTTTATTAATCTATAAGTAAATTCTAAATTTTATATTTGCATTATATTCGTATTTAGATGGATAATTTAAACCTTGGAATGATGGTATAATGATTTGTATATATATTTAAGTTTAAATAAAAAGATATAATGTAAAACATTTTCTTTAAAATATATTTATGGTCTTTAATTTAATGATTTACAGATATAATTGAAACTAAAGTATTTGCTTTAAATTTGCTTTTTTTAAACAAATAATATTGGGAAGGAAAATAAGTTAAAAGTTATTTATTTCAAGTTAAAATAAAAATCATCGGTTTAAATTAAAAATGGAAATTTTGTGTAAACAAGAAATCAATTAGTGACCGCACCTGGGGTAAAAGTAAAATCTAGTTTACTGATTGAATTTGTTTCAACAAAAGACTTTATTATTAAATCAGAATACCGTTACTATCTGCTAAGCTTTAACATTTTATAACACCTAAAAAGGAATTTAATTAATGAAATCGAAATCAAAATTATATAATTTATATATTTTAATAATTTTTTTAAGTAAATTAAAAATAACACCTCGGAGATTTTATCAGTAGTAGAAATTAGATTATATGATTTTGTTTAATTAAAACTTGATTGGTCCCGAGGCAAACGAACTTCCAAAAAGGTGTTAAGGCTTGGTGGAAATGTATAAATAGGCTAGATTTTAAGCGGGAAGGGATACTCCATCTTGCTTTTGAAGAGCTATTACTACGAGAAGCTGAAAATTTGTTAATTTAACTATGGCTCAGGCAAGAATTTGCTGCATTTCCCATGATGGAACGCCAGAGTTCGATCCATCCAAAAGCTGAAGCAACAACCAACGTTGCCCTAACAAGCTTATAACAAATAGAAGATGCCATAAGCCACTAAAAAGGACTTGCCTTCATTCCAATTTCAGTCCAGCTACAGGAACACCATTTTAAAATTGTCTCCCAACTAAACAGAACATGCCATAAGCCGCCAAAGAACTTACCTTCATTCCAGCTCGAGTATTTCCAGTCCAGTTGTACGAGAACTGTTTTAATATTACTAAAATCGCAGAGCTCTGTGTAAAATTCAAAATAATCATTATTCTTCAAAATCAGGTTAGCTAACTATATTACTGTAAACTCTTTATAAATTGTTTTCTAAATAATATTTGAATTATATAAAATGTAATATTTTTGCTAATTTTTCTTTATTAATTCAATGTTTTGCTATATAACTTGATCACTGCAGTATATTTACTTTTCTTTTGATTATTTTAATAATTATTAATTATGCCTATGTTTCGAAACGGCATGCATTTAAGTATAGAACATGTTTTTAAAGATATAATTTAAAATCTTCGTATTATTATTTATTATAGCATCATTTATCGCTCTGTTTTGAAACTCTAATTTATAAATAATGGTGACCCTTTGTGCTCATTATTATTTTGTCATTTGGTAAATAATTAATGTAAATATAAAATGTGGCTTATAAATCCAAATTTTCAACCTTTAATTATTATGTCACTAAAGATTAAACTAGCCTGGAGTGTAATCATAAGTATATTTTTCTTATTAAAGTATTTGTAAGTCCCTTAAATATACTTTCCCCTTTAAGAGTTTATTCATTATAAATAACTGAAAAGATTGAATGGGATAAGGTAAAGTATATATCTATATTCCCGTCAGTAGCATATATGTATTTTTCATGCTACAGAAGAGTTGGCTCTTTTGATCAAACTGATAAACTTGTGTTCATTTAATGTATGATATTTAATTTACAATATACTTCGGCTTGGCGGATGTAAAATTTATCCATATTCTCATTCTGCTGCTATGCGTATGATACGTATATTAACATGGAGCCACGGTATTGCCAGCACATCTTTTCTTATAGGGTAGAGCAGTAGCGTAGCCTGAGCCAAGGCCAGGTTAGCACGTAAGTCCCCTGCCATTCCTGAACACAATGTTCCTTTTCACACAGCATGGTGATCGGTTACAGGGTACCGGCATTGGTCGCAAGAACCCTGAAGTTATTGATCCATCTGCAGAGCAACTTTTCCTATTGTTATTTACCTGTGCCATAGCGCATCGGTAAAATCCTATGCAGCCAACTCTCCCACCTTTATATAGCACTTTCAGTACTGATCTGAAATTTTCTCTCAAAAGCCATGTTCGATTGATCGTTACTTGAGCTGGTTTATGCGCTCATTGTTAAATATTATATTTGCAATAAATAATGAATTTTTAGAATGATCAAGGTTCAATATAATTATTTATATAACAGCCACAAATTTAATAGGATTTGGTTTAACTATATTTATAGACCTAACATAGTGATTATATTTTGTATTAGTTGTAAAGCAATTCATAAGATGGGCCCATGTTAAACCCATCTATACAAATTTTAATAATTACTGATATAAAGCTATTTTGAATTCAGTATAAAAAGAGAATATGTTTCTCCTATCTACCCAATGTTTGCATGCGTTCTACACTGAACTGCTGTACATTATTGTCATTCCAATTGTAAATAAGTGATATATATATATATATATGAATTGTAAATAAATGTATAATTAATTTAATGTATTTTGTTCTCTGCCTCGTTATTAATCTAATTCAATCCAATTCTAATTATTATTTATAGTCTATATATGTGAAAACTATGCATTAATAATCCTTTAAATTAGTGATATATTTTAGAAAATTAAGGACCTTTCTTTTATTTATCAGAGTCTTACTGCGTCTCCGTGAACTATGTCAGCTGTGAATAAAGGAGTATACTACATGTAATTTCAAGGTGGTCATTTGTAGGGTCTTGAGTCTTGGAATCCTGGCTTATGAGTTGAAGTGTGGTCAGACTTGGGATGTCACATTCCTAGTCTGGACAGCTTTGGTCTCTTTTGCTTGGATTCTGAATTCTGTTATGCGAATGTTCAAACTTGACCGTTACCATATATATATATGTATGTATTATAACTTTTACTTTTATTAGTAAAGCTAACTTTCAAGCTATATAATTGTTTAGTGTTTTTTTAAAAAAATTAACAAATTAATTTCTATAGTAAGTCAATTTGTTAGGGCTTGATATTTAAATGTTAATGCATCCTATGATCATTTTATAAGAACATTTATAAGTTTTAATTGCTTTAAAGGTTATTTTTAATATCTTGTAATTCTTTAAACCCATATGTAGTTGTAGATAACTTTAAATTGTTTAGTTTAGGATATCCTTACCGTAAATATTAATGAGTTAATATTGAAAAACATTAAGAGTTAAAACTATTTTAATATAGATACTAATGTGTAAAAGGCTATTTTAGTCGATGGCTGATCCTTTGTTGACATGCATACATATTGCTTAGGTTATAATATATATATACATATAATATTATGGAAAGAAATTACTCTTCACATATCCATTATTAGATTGATATTAAATTTACATGCATTCACCTGTCAATAATGTTTTAAAAGGATAAGTGAATCCCTTATATTTAGAGCTTATTCTTATTGACCATGGTTAAATCAGAACTTGATATTATTATGAGCTTGATATTTCAATTGACAAATTAGTAGTATAAAGTTAGTTTACATATCACAGGTAAGAAAACGTTTCTCATTTTTAACTATCTGCAACATTGAATTATATTAGTTTGAATATATGTAATAAATAATTTGGTGATTTATATATATATGTAATCTTGTGGAAGGAAATTACTCTTCATACATGTGATATATATATATATGTATATGTTATCTTATATTGCACCAAAAGTAATATATAACAGCAAGAGTATTGCATTCAAAGTTCATAAATAATTAAGGCCAATAGACAAAAACAGTCTGAGATTTAGACAGAACATCACTATCTAGTGTCTACTGATTACTCAAGCTTGCAGTAGATGGTTCAAGAATAGCATAAAGAGAATGGATTATTCGCAAACAAATGATTGAGTAAAACAGCAAACAAGTACAGTGAGTATAAATGCTTCATTTGAAAATTATAATCAAATTTATTATAAGCCATTGATGTTCTGAGTACAACAACTTCATCATAGTCAAGTGACATATTTTTTTAAAAAATAATAACATTCCAATTTAAATAATTTTTTTTTTACAAATTATGCATTTGACTTTCATATCTCATTTATAACTAAATCAAAAGTTAGAAAGTTATTTTAGAGTTTAATTTGCAGTCTTGCAATTTGTCATTTGTGAAATATAATACTGAGCATACGTTCATGTCTAATAGTCATTAATTTTATTCTTCTTGGATTTTCAATGTGTTAATACATAATCTGATTTTCAAGTGGTCAACACCTTTTATTATATATTACTTAATAATGATAAAATATTTATATTCCAATTGGGATAACAAAATTCCAGAATAATTATTTATTTACTTAATAAATATTAAAATAATATATAAGTGTAAACAAATACGTTTCAATAAATAAATACTTATTTATTTAATATATGAATATTTTTTAAGACTGAACTTGAACCTGATTCTGGATTTATCTTTGAAAGCAACCATTACAATTTCAGAAGTTTATAACCATAATGGTTATGGGTTTATTGATAGTATTCATATCTTCAAAATAATTCTGTTATTTAAATAATTTCCAGATTGAACTTTCATAAAAATAGTTATGTGTTATCTAAAGAAACTAACTTTTTTTTGGGATAGCAAATCTTTCTATGGAAAAATTATTCTATTATATAATAAAAAATTCTATGAAAGAATGAATGGATGATCTAAATAAATATGACAATAAGTATTCTACATAATACATATGTATCTGTGTGTAAATAAAGGGAGTAAATCACCCTTCCTCAAGCTATGAATTAAAAGCATTCTAAATGTTGAACAATGAAACAAAAACAGAATGAATGCACAATATGTAAATACAAAGATGTTTACGAATGTATACACTTTTTTTAGCCAGTCACAGCATTAATAAAATGTTAAAAAAATTATTCTTATAGTGTTTACATCACAACCCAAATAGTAGAAGGTAGTACCTAAAAAGAAAATTTCTACAAGGGATTTTACATGGCTTTTTCCCTATAAAACACCCTTCATATAATGTATAAAATCAATGTTCTTTATTTAAAAAAATAGACTTTATATTATATTGATATTTCTCTTAAGAATTTAACAAGGTATCACATACTAAACAAATATGAATTATTACAATATACAGCTAAATAGGCATTTTTTTAAATATTTATACATTATAAAAAAATTGAAAATGGAAAAACTAAAGTAGGCTAACTTGGATTATGGCTAAAATATTTTAATTCACAATTTTAATGAAGACTATTTATATATAAATCTAATAACTTTATTATTTAAATTATAATTAGAAAATTGGTAAAGTAAAATTATTTGTGCTGCCAATTAATAATTAGACCTGAATATAACTATTGTCTGAATGCAGATTAAGTTTCTAAACTTATGGGTCTATTAATTAACAGTCTGAACTAGTGTTTGCTAAATTTCACATAAAAATTTAAATATTCAATTCATTTGTAAATAAAACTCTGCTTCCATTGAAAATGTGAGGTATGATGAGTTATTTAAATATTGCACAGGTAAGGAAACATGTTTGATCACATAATTAATACCGGCGTTTAATTTCTCATTTTTCACTTTTATATAATTTACAAAATTGAAATAAGTTTTTTATTTAATGATTTGTTATGTCAAATATACATACTATTTTTTTGAAGAAGGGATGATGCATTGCCTAGAGCAGAGAAATTTTCATTCTGGTCCAAAGAGCTTTTATGTATATAAAAACAAAACTATTTAAAAACAACATACATTAGATTAAAAATTAATTTTATAAAATTTCGCCAATTTTGTAAAAAAAAATATGATTTTTTTTTTTTTTAGAAATAAATAAATATTAAATTTTTGATTAGTGGGTCAGACTGACGGGTGGTGAAGTCCCACCCTATGTGGTAGGAATTTTATTTAAAACAACAATTTATCATAATTTAAAGAATCAACAGATTTCTGTTTTGACGGTAATTCTTGTATATATACAATCCTTTAACTATACCTTGTTAACTTCCTGTTTCTTAGTATCAAGATTAAAATAGCTGTCTTTTACCATGCCTTTGGCACTTGTGTCTGACAGAATGTTTGACTATATCTAATACTTTATGATAAAAAAAGAATAAAAAAAATAACAAGGGAGCAATTTGTTTTACAAAACAATTGAAATTATTGCGCTTGTAAATACACTGTTTTAAATGTTCCTAATTTAATTATGTAAATGAGTCTATACGCAAAGGAAAAAATCTATGTAATATTATTTTAAATCAATATTAAACTTTAATACCTGTAGTTGATACCTAATGTAAACAAAATAAATTTTTTAGACATGGGCAATAGAATGATTTGTTGTTTTCTCCCCTCAAATAATCCGTAGATAATTAAAAACAATAAATTGTAAATTAATTTTATTTTAATAATGTTTTTTTTTTTTTTGCTTTCAAAAATAATAATAAAATAAAAACGGATGCCAAAAAATAATTAATCTTTTCTTCTTTCTAGGAGTAAATTATGTTTTTAAAAAATGAAATTTATTTATTTAGCGTTAGAATTTTTTATTTTTTGATAATATCTAATCACAAATATACTAAAGCAACCTGTAGAGATTCTAACAAGCAGACAGATTCACTAGTATATCTAGGAAGTTATTTACCTATGTCATTACATAAGTTCATTAATGAAGTAGATAAGGGCAGTAACTATGAATGGTCTTGAAACTGTTAATAATACTTCATCAATGTCTAGGAGATCAAATCAAGCTTGCTTTATTGTCAGATTTCAAAATAAAAAATTGTATGGGCTGCAAATTAAATGAAAAAATAATAAATTATAGCTATTGTAAAATTAAATTTATTTCTGTCCTAAGCAAATTTTGAAAGTCAAAATGCCATTTCTGATTCACTATCAATATTATATTACGTTGAATCTTTTCACTACAGTAAAATATATTGCATAACTCATAGCACATGCATTTACATTGATGATATATTACAAAAAACTCAAAAAGAATGGCTGAAACTTCTATAAAAATATTTAAAAAAACTCTATGTCATAAAAGAAGCAATTTGGATCATTCAAAAATTATTAAACAGACTGCTTATATTTCACAAAAATTGCTGAAATAATTGAAAAAAGAAAGAACTCATGTTAAAAATATTAAAAATGATATAGAGGTTTTAAAAAAATCTATAACAATTATCATAAAATTTTGTATTTTATATTTTAATGTCATAAAATCAAACATATTGCAATATACTATAGAAACTAGGAAGATCAGTAATGAATCCCAACAAATTCTAAAAGAAAGTGATAGCAAAATTAGCCAATCAAACTAAGAGTCATCAAACAGAATTCCATGATAAAATATCTGTTTTGTGAAATGAGATAGCAAAAAAATAACAACAATAGAAAGTAATCAACAACTACAAGGTCAGTTACCAAATCAAATCAAACATGCATGATTCATAATATAAAGTAAAAACTACATATAAATATTTTTTAAAAATGATAAATTGATGATTGTGATCTGAAAAATAGTAAACAAAATTTTGAAATTGGGTTTGTTTGTTTTTTTAATTTAAAAGTATAAATGAAAAGAAAAAAAAAAGTTGTATTAAGTAGTAAACAGGAATTGATAAAAATAAAACAATTTAAGCATCATCACAAATGCTATAAAAATTTTTAAAGAATAACAATTAAAACCTACAAAAAAAATAAAAAAATGTTGGTCACAATGTTCAAGGTTATGGGTGACAAATGGTATCCAATTTGTTAGACCAAGTTGAATTTTATTACATTTCTTTTTGTGAGAACCTTTCAAATAAATCAGATTTATTATCTCAGTTTTTAAAAAAGTTTAACATTGACTTTTTAATAAATATATTATTATTATTACATTATTTTCCATAAATTTTTTTGATTGTGTGTAAAAAAATAAGTATAGTTTATTCATGTCAAATAATGTGTATACTCTTTTTTTACATTATTTGCAATAAGTCTACATATCATATTCTTTTAAGTGAGAAATAAACAAAAAAATGTATAATCACTTATTATGGGTTTAAAAACATTTGAACATTAAAGTAATAAACTAATCACAATATTTCCATTCAACTGAATGAACTGAGACTTTTTAACTTTCATTTGCTAAGAATTGGCTTTTTTTTTTTAATTTCATAACTTTGCATAATAGGTAACGACATGAGATATAGTTTAACAAAATAGTGAGAAGACAAATTCATGATTTAGAGATTTCTGGCTGAACGTTCAAGAGTAGAAAGCTAAATATATCTCAGTTTAATTAGCTGAATAAAAATGTTATGAATCACACTGTTATTTGATGCCCAAATATCATGTAGCCATTCTAGTAACCAACCATATAATTATTTATTTTTGGAGTGATTAATTAAAATAGTTGAAATATGACTAATAGTGATAATAATTTTGAAAACAATTGGAGATATCAAGTATGAAATTAAATTCATTCTACTTTCTTCAATTCTTGACATTTTATCTACTATCACCGTTTCAATAATACTTCCCATAAAATTCAAAATTTTTATAATTGAACTTCATATATATAATATAATTTCTTTCTATCTATTTGATAATTTACCTTGTGTTGATACATAAGCAAACATTTTATAAAATCTATCTCTAATTATATTTAATTTTTCTCTAAAGTTTTCCATTCAACTATTTCAAATTTATATATATTAGAGTAAGAATATATCTTTTCTTTTCCCATTTGTTTAATACAACAATGTCATTTTATTCTTATACAATTTTCTCTTTCTTCAAATTTTGCATCATCACATTATTTAACTGTATTTCTATCACAAACAATAATCCATATACACGTTTTCTGAGTAAGCAACATTTTTCTTTAGGAGTACTAGAATTGTGACAATTATCTCATATGTAAGATGTAGTACTTTTCCAAAACAAAAATAATTGAGTCATTATCCATAAACATTTGCATTATTTTTGCTTTGATCAGATTTTTTAAAAATTTTAATGACTATTTTAGTAAAATTGTGCAATGTTTTGCATGAAGACTAACATTTCAAATTTGAAGTGAATTCCAAACTAGCATCCTTTACAATCCAGATATTATTGTTTCTCAGAATTCAAGTTATTCTGAATCTTCACTGTCATTAAAATCTGTCATACTGAACTAGTCAACTCACATAGTTAAAAATATTATATACTAATTTTCATTAAGTTTTTCTTATTTCTGTCACTTTCAAAAATTCTGACATATAAAAAAGTGCAATATGTAAAACAAAACATGATCAAAAATAATGAAATAATGAATGATAAAATACTGAGTACAGTAACATAAATTCTGCAAGGTGAAAAATTTTTTTCTAAAGACAGTGGACTTATATAAAATTGTCTTTGTTAATATTTTTTTATTGAATATGATCTGTAATACATTGAAAGCATGCTAAGCATGAATAAAAGTGTTTAGATAAAATATTTGTTTACATTTTTATATAATTGCCCAAACATTTATACTATTAACATAACTTTTTAATAGACCAAAATAGATTAAATAATGCAAAAATACTGAAAACTCCCAGTGAGATGTGTACACTAACTATCAGTAAAAAAAATGTAGAATGAACCCACTTACAATTTAGGTTTGATTGTATATAAGCATACCATTTAATGCGATACTTACACATAGAGTAAAAAGTTATATTTACATCTATTAGCTGACAATTAATTTAATATTAAGAAGTTGTTAAATATGAGGCTTGGTCCTTCCCTCTGATTAGTTATAGTGATTTCAGAATAATTGTCTTGAAATTAGCATGTCAGTAAATGGTATATGTATCGTACCAGTATAAAATAGAAGCCATGGGAAGAACATCATTATATACCCAAATTGAGATACTAAACTGTCACAGAATAAAAATTAAATAAGATACAAGAAAAATTCTTTGACATGTTTTATGAATTGGGCCATCAAAAATTATAATGATGTAGAATGCCCAAGAGATAAAGAATCTTCGAAACCAAATCAAAAATTCAAAATTTATAATAATTAAAAAAAATATTAAAGCAAAAAAAAAAAAGAAAGTCTCTGTAAATCCCTAATTTATACCAATAAAATTAAAATAATAATAATAAAATAATGCTAGCTGTTACTAATGTTCTGTAAATTATAAAGCAAGAACTTAAAATACTATTAACTAAATAATATAAGTAATGAATACACATGTACAAGCTAAAATTGGTAGGTGCTATATCAGTTGATAAATTGATTCATGATAAAACAAAAGAATAAGAGTTTAGCAGGCTGTTATAAATTAAATAATCTAAAGTTCATGTTAATATAATACTTAAAATTTATCATTAAATTTGCATTGGTATTTATTTTTAAATAACACTTAGGATGCTGTGTGTTGATTTTATGTTATGTTTAAAAGTATGAAAAATACTAAGTCCAATGACTTATAGAATTTTATTACAAAAATTTATTATTAACAAAATAGCAGATTAATTTTAATAATTATTGAACATCAGTGTGGTGACAATATTTGGATTTACTCACTAGTTAAAATCCACATTTATTATTTTTTATATAGAGATTATAATTACAATACTTTATATAGTTATGGTAAATAAAATCCAAGATTCAAATGATGGTTTATTTGCAATAGACAATAATAAAAAAATTAAAATTATGAATATAATATAGAAATTAAAATTAAAATGCTGTATGATGCTGCATATATTTGTACTAATAGGTGATGTTAGAGGAGATACTCATTCCAAAATCAAAAGAAAAAACTCATCTAAATTAATTTTGAATAAACTAAGATAAAATTATAAAATAAATTCTAACTTGTTCCAGAGTATCCATTAGAAAGATATTGAGTAAATTTAAACAAGTTATTAACAAAAAATCTATTTGATTACTGATTATAAACTTTAAAAGTCTATTGCAATTTTCTTTTAATTAAATATCCACTCATACTCATTCATATATACAAGAACATACATTAAGATTGATCTCTTTATTCATAAATGTAATATTGAACTATAAATAAAGCAAATGATTTGCACACAATAACAAATGATCACTATCCAAAAGTTCTACTGCACTTTAGATTTCTTTTACCAAATTCAAAAATATAATTCATTAAAAGAGTCAGATAATTAGAATGCTGCAATCAAACAAAGAAAGAACATAATGTTTGAAATGTATTCCTTTAAACCAAGAGCTAGTAATTTCCAAAAAAGCATTAGGTCATATTAATCTTTTTAACAATTATTATTATATTGAAAGTTATCACATGTATCCTCATAATTTTTTGATTTTATTGACATCTATGTGAAGCATGAATGTGGGCAGATATTAATTTCTATGGATGGTTTTATGTAATACTTCAGCTATTAAAATTTTCCATTTTGGAATAATTATCACTTTAACCATTAATATATTAATAATCTGTAAGCACTACATTGTATAAACACATGTATAGATTTATAGTAAACACTTTATTAATATTTTATAATTTAAATCATTCCACTAGTTGGCATTAAATATGTTATAACAAAACTTTTTAGCATTCTTTCACAAAATATTCATTTCAATTAGCAAGTTGTTATTATTTAAATCCTTAGTAAATCGTTAGTTTTATTCCTTAGCAATTATATACATATTTATCAGGCACATGCATATGTATATTTCCATCAAATTTTAACCAAATATTGTAAACCTCTGTCGTAAGACTTTTAGAATGCTATTATAATGATAAATTTTCATCCTATTCTTTTGAAAGCCTCTCAAAGATCTACATTTTGTCCTGGGAATAAACATCACACATTTCTATATAGCTATCCATAATGTAACCCATAATATTGTATACATTTCTGAATATACATATACATAGCACTTCTTTTTAATAAAAAAATAATAATTTAATACTTAATGCATTATACTGATTAAACAATTAAAGATGCATCTTATATAGAAAATAACAAGTAAGAGAAAAGATTCAACTTAACACACTTACTAATTGATACACTCAAGTTTATTCCTTTAGTATTTTTGAGTAATTAACTAAGTTTCTTACACACACTCCGGGTATTTCTGACATTATGCCTTTTTAAAATTTTACTTTTTAAAAACAAAAATATTTAAAAATATTATTACAATAACAACTTTTAAATCTCTTTTAAAATAAATAATAATAATAATATATTTTAAAATATTAATATACACCATTATTCTTTTTTTTAAACAAGTTTTATATAAAAAAATTTTGCAACCTAGAATCAATACATGCGCATAGATTCACATATATATATATGTGTGTGAAATGTCATTTATTATTTACCTATCACTGTTTTTATTAAAAGCAAAACATATATGTGTCTTCTTTTTAAACTTATAAATAATTTTAACTTCAAGAAAGAAGTCATAATACTGGATTATTTTTTTTCTTTTAAAAGATAAAAAAAAAACACATACACAAATTGTTTTATATTTCAAAATGTTTACAATAAACTAAAACCAGACAAAATATCATTCTAATTCTTATTAAAAGAAAATTCATGTCTTTTAATCAGATCGCATATGAGTTCTAAAATAAAAGGAAACGTCAACTGAAATTATTATTTTATATATCGATGCTTTTTATAATGACTTAAAGTTAGATGTAATAAGATAAAGTTAGAGAACACATCATTTGATGACTTTAATAAGAAATAAATGAATGGCTTAAAAATTTTTTTTAGGTATAAATAAACTCCTATATATATATGGTCAGGATGGTACATTATATATGATCAAAGCTAAAGTGTAGACAGGATCATTCTCCATTTTAGGCTTACTGACAGTTAGCATACATATAGTTTACTGGGGGGTATCACCTGCATTATTTCATCTATCAGGCTACTAAAAAGTTATATTTACATCTATTAACTAAAGATTAATTTAAAAGATGATTAAAAATGATGTTCAGTCTTTCCCTCTGATTAGTTATACTGATTTCAGAATAGCTTATAGTTGTCTTGAAATTATGTTAGTATAGTATATATAAATCATACTCAGTGTGTGAGTATATTAGTAAATGGTAGTAGCTTACGTATGATAAACACTAAAGAGTAGATGGGTTCATTCTACATTTTACATTTACTAACAGTTAGTGTAATATAGCTTGCTGGTGGTTTTTAGTCATTCCATACTATTTCATCTATATGAGCTATTAAAAAGCTATATTTATATCTATTAACTGAAGATTAATCCAATATTAACTAAGAGGTTGTTAAACATGAGGCTCAGCCTTTCTTTCTGATTAATTATAGTGATTTCAGAATAGCTTATAGTTGCCTTACATTAGTTAGTATATAAATCATGCTCTGTCTGTAAGTATGTCAGTAAAATGGTATGCTTTTACACAATTAAAGCTAAACTGTAAATGGGTTCAATCTACATTTTACATTTACTGACAGTTAGTGTACATATAGCTCACTGAAGGTTTTCAGTTCTGGCTATTAAAAAGTTATATTTACATCTACTAATTGAAGATTAATTTAATATTAAGTGGTTGTTAAATATGAGGCCCAGCTGCCATTCCTTCTGATTAATTATAATGATTTAAAAATAGTTTATAGTTGTCTTGAAATTACATTAGTATATATAAATCATTCTCTGCATTTAAATATGTCAATAAAGATATGTTTACATACTCAAAGCTAAAGTGTACATAGGCTCATTCCACATTTTATATTTACTGAGAGTTAATGTACATATAGCTTGCTGAAGGTTTTCAATACTTCTGCATTATTTCATATATATCTAATATAACATGCACATTTTTTAATTATGATATTGTTTTTAGGTAGGTAAATATAATAAAATCACTATGCTAACTAGTATGTGATCTAATTTGTGCATTTACTTGTATTCTTTGCCAAAAAAATTTAATGCATATTCAGTAAAAATAGAAACTACAAATACTAATTTCTATTCTTATAACAATAAAAATTTCCACCATTCTTTTTAAAAATATATAGTCAATTCATATAATTCTTTAATCAATAACTCTTCACCATAATCTTTTTAAAAACTTTTATTTTCATCATATATATTTAAATCCATCCAAAATCTCCTTATTCCAACGTTTCGATTGTTTTATAAATTACAATCATTTTCAAGGCAAAACTACAAAATACACAGAACAATTGAATAAATAAAAAAATACATCATATTACATTACATAAATACAATTTATTTTGAATTGTTATAATACAGTTAATTGTATTTATGTAATGTAATATGATGTATTTTTTTATTTATTCAATTGTTCTGTGTATTTTGTAGTTTTGCCTTGAAAATGATTGTAATGTATAAAACAATCGAAACGTTGGAATAAGGAGATTTTGGATGGATTTAAATATATATGATGAAAATAAAAGTTTTTAAAAAGATTATGGTGAAGAGTTATTGATTAAAGAATTATATAATTTCTATTCTCCTCCCCCTATTTATATTTACTGAAAGTTCATAAAAAAAAAGTTTTAATAATATGTACATATTAAACCAAATAAAGAATTATGTATTAAAAATGTATTTTATATGTGTGCAAATGCAATTAGCTTACTTTTGATTGTTTAAACATATCAGTTCAAAGTAATCAAAAACAACATTGTTTTACATTTTACACTTTCACAAATTAATGTATGACATATGTAACATGTTCAAAATTTACACTAAATAATAACATTGTCCCTATGCAATCCAAAGAAATTATCATATAATGTAGAATTTATAGTTGAAATGTAAAAATGCAAGGATATTGTACCAAACTGGAAAGATGTTAGAATGTAGTTAATATGAAAAAAAGAGAAAAATCTCAGATTGCTTTTCAGTCATTAATCAGGTTGAACAATGTATAAGATTCTTAACAGAAACCAAATAATTTACAATATAACTTTTGGGAATCGAACTCAGACTTTCACACAACCCACTACTCCCAGTGCCATCTCATATTGCTGACCCACCTGATCACACACATGTTGAAAAGATAAATAATCACCAATATAGGTATTTCATGCTAAACCAGCAATCATCAGTTGGTCTAGATTACTATCCTCACACACATATCTAATCAGTGCTCAGCTTTATATTAAGATAGCCAATCTTTATACTTTAATGGTCAGGCTTCAAACTATTCCAAGTCACAACTCTTCAGCCTTCCATTTCATTGAAATCTGATGATGGAACGTTCAAAGCCCTTGTTATTGCCAAGGTTGTCATCCTACCCATGTTGACATATTAGTCATTCTGACCCCTCATGTACAGGAGAATAATCCATTTATACATACATATGCGAGGGATGGGCAGACCTTTTACACACTATTTATATAAATTAATACATTGTACAGGCTTAAACCTGCATTTATATATGTAATATGTGCGGGATTCGAACTCAGACTTTCACATGACCCACTACTCTCAGTGCCATTTATATTGCTGACCCACCTGATCACACACATGTTGAAAAGATAAATAATCACCAATATACATATTTCATGCTAAACCAGCAATCATCAGTTGGTCTAGCTTACTATCCTCACACATATATATAATCAGTGCTCAGCTTTATATTAAGATAGCCAATCTTCATACTTTAATGGTCAGGCTTCAAACTATTCCAGTCACAACTCTTCAGCCTTCCATTTCATTGAAATCTGATGATGGAACGTTCAAAGCCCTTGTTATTGCCAAGGTTGTCATCCTACCCATGTTGACATATTAGTTATTCTGACTCCTCATGTACAGGAGAATAATCCATTTATACATACATATGCGAGGGATGGGCAGACCTTTTACACACTATTTATATAAATTAATACATTGTACAGGCTTAAACCTGCATTTATATATGTAATATGTGCAGGATTCGAACTCAGACTTTCACATGACCCACTACTCTCAGTGCCATTTATATTGCTGACCCACCTGATCACACACATGTTGAAAAAATAAATAATCACCAATATACGTATTTCATGCTAAATCAGAAATCATCAGTTGGTCTAGCTTACTATCCTCACACATATATATAATCAGTGCTCAGCTTTTTATTAAGATAGCCAATCTTCATGAGCACTGATTATATATATGTAAGGATAGTAATCTAGACCAACTGATGATTTCTGGGTTTAGCATGAAATACGTATATTGGTGATTATTTATCTTTTCAACACGTGTGTGATCAGGTGGGTCAGCAATATGAGATGGCACTGAGAGTAGTGGGTCATGTGAAAGTCTTGAGTTCGAATCCCGCACATATTACATATATAAATGCAGGTTTAAGCCTGTACAATGTATTAATTTATATAAATAGTGTGTAAAAGGTCTGCGCATCCTTTGCATATGTACGTATAAATGGATTATTCTCCTGTACATGAGGAGTCAGAATGACTAATATGTCAACATGGGTAGGATGACAACCTTGGCATTAACAAGGGCTTTGAACGTTCCATCATCAGATTTTCAATGAAATTGAAGGCTGAAGAGTTGTGACTTGGAATAGTTTGAAGCCTGTCCATTAAAGTATGAAGATTAGCTATCTTAATATAACGCTGAGCACTGATTATATATATGTGTGAGGATAGTAATCTAGACCAACTAATGATTGCTGGTTTAGCATGAAATACGTATATTGGTGATTATTTATCTTTTCAACATGTGTGTGATCAGGTGGGTCAGCAATATGGGATGGCATTGAGAGTAGTGGGTCGTGTGAAAGATTGAGTTCGAATCCCGCATATATTACATATATAAATGCAGGTTTAAGCCTGTACAATGTATTAATATAACTTTTGATAAAGATTAGATTACTGCTATAATATATAGTTTATTCTACCTCTAATCATTTTCAATTAAAAGTTGCAAATGCCTTATCCATAATATGATCAAAGAATGGCCATTAAAAAACATGCATACATTTTTATATATGTAGATGTCATGTTTCACATGCATATATTTTGAAATTATGTTTATAAAATATTCTTAAAAACAAACGCTGAAAAATATTTTTTTACATTTTCTCATAATTTTAAAAGTTTATTTATTAGCATTTGCTCATAAATGAATAGGCACCATTCAAGCTTCAGCAAAAAAAAAAATGGAAAAAAAAAAAAAATCAAAATGTATAAAAGATCTTTACAAAGAGAATAAAAAATATAGCAGTCAAAATTGCTGTGAATATAATTAAAAGACAGAAATTTGGTAGCACAGACCCATTATCCCAACATTTCAGTTATTCCAGGCAGATGACTAGTGGCATGAAAGATTCATATGTCCAAATCCTGTACAAATTTAAATGACTGATGACAATAAACTTTAAAAAAAAAAAGAAAATGGAAAATTACTTGAAATAGAGAAAGTGGAAAAGAAACAGAGTATAATTATGTATGTATAAATAAAAGTGCAAGCAAGCATTTAGATAAATTTTCAGGCAAATTATATAATATTAAAGTATATGAATGTGATAAAATTAGAAAGAAAGCAATTCAATGTTTTTTGTAACTATCACATTCATGACAATACTATTAAGAATTGCTTAGTTTCTTATATTATTACATATATTTTTGTTTTATAAAATGTGAATTAATACTATTAGCAATATCTACAAAACTAAATAGACAACACCTCATGGCAACTATAAATGAAAAGCCATAACTGATGCTGATAATACAATACATTTATATCTGTTTATTACTACATATCAATAAACTATAACTTGTACATTCCTATAAAATTATGAGCAATGGGGGAAGCAATGGACTTTAAAGATTTTAAAATAGCTGTAGCAAAATATTGTATTATAATATAAAAAATAAAATAATAATAATTACATAATATTTAAATACAGATATACCTTATATCCCTGGAATTTAGATGTAATTACAGGGGATTTGAACCTAGACTTACAAACTCCCTTCGGCTATCCAATCTATTTTCTACAACTGATACATATGACCACACACATGCGTAAAAGATAAATGATCACCAATATACATATTTCATGCTGAATCAGCATTTAAATTGTTTTTATCTCTCGTTAAATATAAAAATTTAAATATAAAAATATAAAATAATGATATATAAAATTTATTGTTCATTTTGAAGTACAAGTGTCAAATCTACTTCACTTACAACTTTGACATTAATTACCTTAGAAAAATACAGTAATGATTATCACTAGTCATTTATTCAACTAGTGATTGTCTCTAACCCAACTATAAACTTTAAACCTCAGTTAAAGATTAAGATATCTGATTTTTTAAAAATTAAACACATACACACACACACAGAATTACTCACTTTTGTCCCATGTGTAATATCTTTATAAATGTATTAAACAACCTCCACACCACAAAACATTTGATGGTCATTTATCTGTTATTGTATCCTTATTCATATGATTTGAAAAGAATGAGTGGTGATGTGGAGGTTGTTTAATATATTTACAAAAATTTATATTTTATATATAGTTTTCATTTTGATGATTTTTTTTAAAGATATGCATATTTAAAATCAATATAGATTGAATTTTTGATTAAGTTCTTATTAATTTATGTCATCAATAAAAACAAACCTTAAGACAGCTAGCAGCTCTTATTTTATATTCATCAATTTGTTAAATATGAGGCAAAAAACTTTCATTCATCTGTCACATCAGACTGGCATATTGGTAGTTGGTTTGCAGCCTATTACTATGTGCAAATAATTCAAAAATTGCTTCCACTAGTTCTTATATGCATGACAAAGGTGTGTCAGTCCTGAGTATTAGTTACTATAAATAAATGCTTGACTTTGAGATTTTCTATAAATAAAGTTAATATATAAATCAGACTTTTTTTTTTATAAAAATAATTTTAACAAACTTCTTTTGATTTCATGATTCACTTGCCACTATTTTGTCATTATGATCAGTTAGCTTCTGCTATTAAAATCCTACACATGATCACATTCTCCAAGCAATCTTTTTCTTTATTCTCCTCTTTTAATATTCATAGACGTTTTCTATAAAGTTTTTATTTCTTTATATTCTCTACTGTCTGTTCAACTTCTCAAGATATTAAATCCAATTTAAAAATGGAAAGAATATTTTTTAATATAAAAAAAAAATCTGTTTTCCTTTATTCGCTTTAACAGTTTCTTATTCCTAGTATTATATTTTTGTTTATTCTCCAATCCTACATCTTTCAAGTATTCAACCTATTTTCTTTCAGTTTTTTTGTGCCCATCTAATTTCTGGGTTTTTTTTTTTTTTTTATAAAGCTGTATTTTAAATAAAGAGATTAACAAACTTTTTTTTAAATGTATCTTAATTTGGTCACAAAACAATCACTTTTATTAAAATAGATAATTATGCAATAGCTTTCTCTAATTTTTTGTCATGATTTCTAATATGAGTTAAACAACTTCCCAATCTTACTCAAATGCTTTAACTATATCAGGGAATTTGGCACCATACTGAATTTTTTAAAAAACTGATTTGGGATACAATTTTCACAATAATTTCAGGGCTAAGACAAATTGTGATTACCATTAAAGAAGTAAAAAAAAAAACAAAGAAATTTCAACATCTGAAATAATTATTACTTTAATATTTGTTCATATTTTCTAATTTACCATTATCTAAGTTTAAAACTACATTTTCATTGATAATTGATTTGTATATCTCACAAAATTCTCATTCAAACCATATATTACTTCTTACATGAGGTAATCCATAGCTTCAGGAACTACAAAAGTAGTTGCATAAGAATTCTTCATTTTTACTTGTATCCCAGAAGTTAAAAAATTTCAAGGCATCTATAAAAAAAAGATTCACCTAATAAAAGGTACAAAATAAATCATTTCCCAAAAGGTGGATTTGCATTTGTCATCAAAGAAATTAGCTACTTGTCTATCCAAAACTAGAAATTGAAGGTTACTGTCTGTATCAATGATAAAATGTGTTTTATCTCTTCATTTTATATATTTTATGTACACCAGTGATGTTTATATTTTTGGTGCACACAATTAATGCTATCTTGTTATGTTTATTGTCCCATAGAGATATAATTTATTGATACATAACTCATTTTCTAGCTATAGACTTCAAAATAATGTGATGCATGATGTGGTAAAATTACTGACTCCACAGCATGAGTACCAAGGCATAGGCAAGAACCAGAATTTGATTCTCTCCTGCATACAATTCCATGTGGTATACATGACCATTATGGTTATCACCACAACTTGAAACCTCTCATTGGTTTTAAGAGTTTATATTTTCACATGGTATATGGCCAGTAAATTTTGTGATTGCTTTATCAACTGCAACTTTTCTATATATCTGATAATCAGTCTTAAAATTTATATTGCACTGCTCTATAATACCTTAATGTTATATATAAAAATCATTACTTGTTATACAAACACAGACATGCAAGTACAAACACAAGCACACTAATACAAATATAAACACACTAATAAATTATTAAACTTTTTGAGAATCATTATGTCTATAAAATAAGGTTGCATAGAGTCCCAAAATTATATTGTACATAAATCACTACTTTTGTTATACTTGAATACAAGTATAATTTATATACTATACAGACACACTAATACAAATGCAAACACATTAATAAATTATACATTTATCAAATAATAAAAAAATTTAAAATAAAAAAATTTAACAATAATAAAGAAATTAAAATTGAATATTTACATTATGATTATTTTCAGGATGAAGGCCTTGAAACTATATATCGCTGAGGAATTTTGAATCCATTTTGTTAGAGTCTGGCCATTAATAAAATTCTGACTTTGTCTTCTTCGTGCAATCTAGTAAACTGAACAGAAAAAAATTAAATAAATTTATTAATAAAAATATTAATAAAAAAATCCAAATTTTATCCAATTTTAACATGTCATATGCTATTTTAAAAAGGAACTCAAGCCACAGTATGATGGGATTTTTTTAAACATTATCTTTGTGGTTTTCCACAATTTAAAAAAAAAAAAAAGAAGAAATTTTAATTTCAATGAATCAGCAACAGTGAGCATTAATCACATTACCTCTTGTAAACTAGTTAATCTGTTCTTTAATTTCTTGTCTGATTACCATTCTTAATATATTGTTATTTATATCTAACTTCACTGCTTTACTTTTAGTTTCACCTATTCATTTCTATTTTTTTTACATATTTCATCAATTTCAACTAATGTTTTTTTACATTCATTCTTACAAGCATTTTCATATCATTGACAAGTTACATAATATTAATTACTTCTAATAATTCTTTTTTTAATGCTAACTCCATTTCATGCCAATACAACATTCATTACCAAACATACAAATAATTATTAACCAAAATAGACAGCAGAAAGCATCTCCATGATTAATGCATAAAATCCTGAAGCCACAATATGAGGTTATGAGTCAGGCAATGTTTTAGTAAAAAGAAATATTTACACAAAAATATCTGCTATTCATAATTAATTGAATAGTACAATCCATAAGACATGAGTTTGAAACTGGAGTCAAAATCAAAGATTTGCCATATTTAATTTCAGTAAAACAATCATTGATAGAAAGCAATTAACAGATATAATAACAACATATTATCTTGATTATTATTAATTGATTGGATGTTGTTTCAGCTGAATGATCATTTAGCAAATTAAAAATTATATATGGAGAAAAAGCATGCTGGAAAAATAACATAAAATTTGTAGCTCTTTTAGTGATTGAACAACAGCAAATCCAATAATTGAATATGAATCAAACCATAATTGCATTAAGTAAAAAGAATGAAAATTTGAATTGAGTTTTAGTATGCATTATTCTAATTATTGTACTAATCAATATATTTATATCAAACTATTATACACTAAACTATTGAATCTATCATTAAAGATAAGATTCAGCCACAATTACTCTCTCACATCACTAAACACCAATTTTCTCACAAGGGCTCTTCTATAATTGAGGCCGTGTGGCATTTTATTCTACTGGTTGAACATGTGACAAATAAAAGAAAATCCATGCCTATCGCTGTTCAATTACATTTTGCTGCAGAATTTGATTCTGTTATACCATCTAAATTATTTAATCTTCTCAGACATTATGGGATTCCAAATGTTTATATCAGGATTATTGGAAATCTTCTTTTAAATAGATCAATTCATATATCATTAGATGGTCATCTTACACCAGGATTTAAATCTCATCTATCTATTCCTCAATGGTCACCTATTAGTACATTATTCTTTATCACATATATAAATCCCTTGCTTAAGGAAATTGAAAATGAACTAACTGGGATATTTGTTCCAACACTTATGGAAGAGATTCATCACATATCATATGCTGATGACATTACAGTATTTCTTCCATCTGGACTTACAGAGTCTTTATAAAATTTTAGATAGATATGCTGTTAAATTTAATCTTAATATAAACTGCTCCAAATCTTCAGTTTGGAATATTAATAAAGGTAATGTTGTTCCTTCAATATATACTGCCAAGCCACAAAATTTTCTTCATTATCCAATAGCATTGTCTAAAATGGCTATGAGAAAACAAATACAACAGGACATGCTGGTCAAAACTAAAAAAATTGTTAAATCTTTGGCCATTATTTCTTTATCACTTCCTGGCAAGACTGCATTATTGAACATGATGATTTTTCCATGAATTAATTATTATTTTCCAGTTATTAAACCTACTATTTTTTTTTCAGAAAAAAATCAATTCATTCTGCTCCAAACTACTTTGGAATGGAAAATGTGTAGCCATAAGTTTATCTAAAGTACAAATACCTAGACAACACAATGGTCTCAGACTTTATGCATTACATGTTTTTATACACAAAAGGTAATCAGTGTTTTAAGTGCCATTTATTTTAATCTGCCGGAAAACAAAACTTGGTTTACTTTTGAACCTACTGATACACCTCCACCAATTCCAAGTAATTGGATCAAAAATTTAAGGGAATACTTAGTCAAGTTATTTCCTATTACAAGACATATATTAGAAAATAAAATAAAATATTGGGATGTCTATAAGCTTATATATAATAGTCAAGAAAAATTACCAATTCAATTAGAAATTTCTAATAAGTTATTTCTTAAAAAATCTAGACATATGATTTTTGAACCCAAATATATAGATTTTATTTTAAAATATAATCTTACCTCTTTACCCACTAATTATTTTTTAGTTTGGAAAAGACGCTTTCAAAAAATTAATCCGCTGTGTAATTTATGTAAGTCTAATGATGAAACTTTATATCTTTTCTTTGATTGTCCATTTCTTCATCATCTCCGGGAAAATATAATTGCAAATGTTTCTCCAAACAGTACTAATGTTTTGTCACTCTTAAATGCATTTAAAAGTGGAGTTTTTTCAATCCTTAGAATGGCTATTTTTTTTTTTTCAATATGGATAACAAGATGCACGTTTGTGTTTAATCAAACAAATCTTAGCCCTTGGAAAGTTTATTTGGAAATTATGAACAAAATTAAATCTAGAGACAAGTTATTGGCTCCAGGGAAATTGTATGAAGAAACATGGTTACCTCATAATCTTACAGATGTTGATTAATTATTTTCATGTCTTTTTTTTTTTTCAGATTTATTTTATCAATGTATATATAAATTCAATGTTATCTTCTTATAAATAAGTTATATTTTTCAATAAATAAAAAAATTATTATACACTAAGTGAAGATATCAACTATTATACACTAAGTGATTGTTTTTATATGATTATTTAATTTGTGATTATTTTGTTGTGTTCTATTTTATGAAAATATTATATGCACATATATATATAGTAATTGCTACTAATAATTAATGATCATTTATATAAAATAGGTACTTGTAATATACCACTATCTGTTTTAAATGTTTTCCTATATTTATATCTTTTGTATATAAAATCATTTAATCTTTAAAATAACTTTTGTTTTTCAATTTTTACATATTGCACAAAAGGAATTCAATTCATTTTCTAAAATATCCTTCAGGAACAGGAAATAAATATTAACCACTTTCTTGTTATTTCAATTTCATTGCTTGTTAATCCATTTTTTCTACATCTGAATTTTTCTCACACAAAATATATGTAAGGTATAAAAAAATTTCATTAATAGTTTATTACATAAGATATTAATATATATATATGATTCAGAGTTCATGCACTCTTTACCCATTGGTGTGCCATCATCCACTTACTAAAGAAGACAATAGTGAGCTAATTAATTAATAAGTTTTATACTTATCATATATATATATATGTTTGAAAACATGTAAATATTATTTATTTAGAATGCAAGCATAAAGATGACATATTTTATTCATACGTCAAATGCGTTGACTGGTAAGCGAACCTGTGCCATCTGCTTGGAAGTCAGCTATGCTAACTACTAGGCTATCAAAGCTTGACAAAGATGATATATTTAGTGAAAAAATATGATTGAAAAGCATATATTTTCAATAAGTGGGATGAATGAAAATATTACAGAAAGAATTAAATTAGCAATGCTAATAAACAGTAATTTAATATCTTCTGGAAGATTTACTTTGATAATATTTATTGAAAATATTTGCTTTTCAATCATTGTTTATTCACTAAATAAATTATTTTCATGTTTGTTTTTTAAATAAATTAAATTATTTTCATGTTTTCAAACATATATTATTTCTATGTTTTTGATTTTTCATGAAAATGATGAAACTTATTGATTAGCTTATTCTTGTCTTCATGGCAGCTGGCATCAATTTTCTGATCTCACATTTTATGGCAATAGCATTTCTCTGACCATTTTAATTTTTTTTTCATCTTTAATAATTTTAATGTTTTTTTTAAAAGTTAAAAATAATAATTTAAATATTTAGTTTTTAAAATTTAGATTAAATTTAAACTATTTCTTTTTAATTTGTTTTTATAAGATTACAATTTAAAGTTCATTTTACTATTTTCTAAATTATATATAAATATTAGTAATTCAAATTGTGGTCAAAAAAGATATAAATAACTGATATTAAATTTAATTTTCAAATATGTTAAACAAGCAAATATGATTTATATACAATAAATAAATAAGCAAATAAATGCCAAGTTTTAACTATTGCATATTGCAGAAATTTCAGTCGATTAAAATCAAATATATAACTAATTGATACTGAATTTAATTCTCACATATATTAAAGGTGAAAATTTAATTTATATACTTAATAAACAAATACCTAGTTTTAACTGGAATACATTGCAGAAATTATACTAGATTACATTTAAATTAATCTAGTATAATTTCAGCAATGTGTTATAGTTAAAATTAGGTATTTGTTTATAACATTAATAATTTATTTTAAGCTAATTCAATTTTTATTATTTAGATTTTTTTCAGTTATTATAATATCTATGTGTGTTTCTATATATATTGTAAATGCATGACAATAAATGAACTGAGTAAATGATTATATAAATATTTTTGAAATAATAACAAAAGGAAGTAGGAAGTCAAAATAAACATATTATATATATAAGAATCATTAAAAATGTTATTTTTAAAAAATACATTCAAATGAACGAACTAATGAATGGTAAACAATAAAATATAACAGCAATTATTTATTTTCAAAGAACTGTTGATTATGAAAATTAAATTGATGAGATGTCTAAATTGTATTTTATTTTAGTGCAATTATATCCTGGTTGTGTCTCCTAATTAAAACTATTTTAGCATTGTGTGCTAATTAAAACTAGTCATGTTTAATACAATGATGAGCAATTAATAATAAGCATATAAAATGACAATTGTAAGAGACTTCTAACAGATAATGAGCAACTCTGACTAAACAATGCATAATGAAAAACACAAGATAAACTCCCATTGTTTAGTTTTAAATCAAATTATATTATATGTAAACGCTAAAGCAGAATTTGTTTCACAAAATAAAACAAATCCAAAAAGTCCATATATTTAATCCTTTAAGTCTCTCTCTCCTCAAATCGTTTCGAATTACATTCCTTTTTATTACTAAGAATATTTTGCGTTTAAAATAAAAACAATTTTTTTTAGAAGAGCGGTGGGGGGGGGGGGATTTTCATTCTGTTCTAAACTTCCATGTTCAAATGAATGAATTGTATGTAATAACTTTATATTTTATTACAAGTTTATGAAGTATTTCAATAAGATGTTACCATATATATGTCAATAGCCACGTGATGCAAACATGAAATGTCCACCATGTCTATGCCCTGAGATTCAAATCCAGACCAAAATAATTTTCTTTCAAAAGGTTTAGATTTTTGTTTCAGATAGCTGATCAATAATAAATACAACTATCCATTCAATACTGGTTGGTAAATAGGTGTCTAGTCATTGTTTTTCTGTGAATGCCAGCTGAAGAGACCTTTGCTTTCAAATGGAATATTTATTTAAACTATCTTACACATGATAATTTAAATTAAATCTCTCTCCTATTTATATATTAACAAGATTTTTGTTTCATTTATTTATTTATTAAAACAACTCATCTTATTTACAAAATAGTACGTACAAAAAAATAATAGAGGATAAGAGAAATAAAAAAAAAATTTTTTTTAGACTAATTAAAAAAAAAATCTATACAATACGAATATAAGGGAATATGATGGTGAATATAGATAATTTCAGTTTACTGTGATTTATGTTTTTTAAAAAATAAATAAACCTTTATATAATTCTTAAAGCTATTTCAATATCTGTTATTAAATTCAATTCTGGTATTTCATAAATTATAAAGTATATAATATGACTACATCAGTTTTTGGCATAAGAATTCTATTGCTTTCTCTTTCTAACTCTCTTCTTTCTGTGTGGTCACAAGATTTAGACAGGCCAAAAATAATTACAACTGAGCCGACAAAATATTAGCTTGATCAAGTAAATGAAATGCTGTATTCAATTCATTATTTTGATGCTCAAATATCGTATGTCCTCCTGAGTAAGTGATCATATAATTTTTTATTTCATATACTTAAATGCCATAAAGACCTACATAATTTTGTACAACTGTAATGTTCTAAACTCTGGATGGAGTTAAAGTTCCATGGGATAATGGCTTCACTTCGGAAATTTCCATTTCTCAAAGTTCTTATAGGCTCTTGAGAAATATTCCATTCTATAATTTTTTTATACCACATATAAGACTAAGCCTAAAAAATAACTATAATTACTAAAAAACTAAAAATTACAGTACTTAATTAATAAACATATTATCTGAATAATGCAGAAAATAGAAGATTTAGATAACTGCTAATAAATATAAATCTAACAGAATTTCAGTTAAAATTTTTTAAAATAAAATTGTATATATTACATCAAAATAATTATCAAATTTAGGAATAAAAAAGTTAATAAATTCTTAATTAAATTATAAAAATAAGGATGAACAAATAAAGAAAACGATCAATTATCTGATTCAAGAACATTAAAAAATTTAAACCATTATTTGCAGTGAGAGAAGTGAATATTATGTTTAGATAACTACTGATAAATTTGATTGCACTATAAAATAAAATAATATAAATCAAGCTCATTCAAACTTGAAAATTATAATTACTATGATAATTTAAAAAAACAAAAACAAATAAATATAAAATTGAATTTGGAATTTTCTACATATTAGTTAAGACATAAGTAAATTGTTTAAATTTAGTTAATCTTAACAATTAATTTGTTGTTACATATCATAAAGTCAGCATAATGGAAAGTTTTAAAAAAATAGTCTTGAAAACTATATCATAATTGGATAGTTAAGATATATATATATTAATTAAATGTTGTACAAAAGTGTAGGTACATTTTTAAAAAATAACAGAATCTACTTTATCAAAAATACTGCAGAAAGTATATAATTATTAAAATACCAAATATGTGGAGGATAAACACTTTTGATTAAATAAATATAAACCAATGCTAGTATATTTCAGCAATGTTATCTGTATTTACAAACATAAAATCTGAATCAAATGGCACACACCACAGATAACAAAAAGATAACCTCTTACCTATTAAGCAGCAAGTTGACAAGTATATTGATATTAAGACTATTCTAAATATGGAGCAGAAATTTAAATAAGCTTAGATTTTGAATGTTAATAAATACACACATTACATGTTTCAATATAAAGCATAATTAATATATATATATATCAACTTAAATTTTGAAAAAACTTCAAACATAACTATATAAGAATTATAATAAACCATAAAAATATCATATGTAACAACTATATAAATACATAAATATTATTAATAATTGTTTCAAATGTTAAGCATCTATTTTAATGTTAACCACTTACTGCAGATAGAACACTATCTAGTCATTTATGATGGACGTAAAATTACAACAATAACAAAATAAAGCATAAATAAACCAAGATAAAATTATGATACAGACATTCAATAAAATTTCAATGAGTTGACTATAAAAGAACAATATACAGAATAAATAATACATACCCATAGTCAATTCTTTGAATTTTTATTAAATCTCTGTATCATAATTTTATTATTTTATTTTGTTATTGTTATTTTACTTTCATCATAGAACACTAAATAGCATTCTTGGTATTTGTCTGAAGGTTTGTAATGATGGTATATTATAAGAGGTGATATGTTGGACTATTTCCATCATTTTTACATTCAACATTCTCTCATAAAAATGATGGAAATAGTCCAACATATCACATCTTAAAATAGCATTCTATTTGCAATAACTGGTTAATATTAAAATAGATGATTACATTTGAAAGGGGCACAAAACCATGTGTCAAAAAAGGTTTTTTATGTATAATTATTATTAATATATATATTTTGATAGCTATTGTATATGATATTTTTATTATTTATTATAACTTATATGGAAAAAAACAGCATAATGGATTTCATTCATTTCCATTTTTGATGCCTACATAAGAATAAATCAATAATGGTATACAGTTAGTCAAAACTCAAATATAGAAAATGAATACAAACTAATGCTAGAATATTTCAACAGTACTAGACAAGCAGCTACATTAACCTCTAGGCCACCAACACTTGCCGAGGTACTAGCTGTATTTAAAAATACAAAGTCTGAATAAAGCAGCATATATAAAAATAACCTTATCTATCAAGCTGCAAGTTGATAAGTATATTGATTTCAAGACTATCCTAAACACAAAGCATAAATACAAATAAGCTTAAATCTTTAAAGTTAATTAAAAAATGTATTTCATGCTTTATATACAACTCAGTCTATCAGAATTATCTAATAGTTACCTTTAAAAAATAACTTCAAACCTAGTTCAACACTTGGACTGGGACAGTTCATTTTCATTAACTACTGTTTAAAGTTGTAATTATAAATTTTATTAAACGCTCACTATTATTTCAGTAATAGTTTTAACAAGGCTGTAAACCTTAGCAATGAGCGTCTGAAAAAATCGTCACTAGGGACCTCTGTAGGTCTTTAAAACACATGCTTACGCTATGAAGAAAAGAGAGAATCCCACAAGAGAATCCCCTCTTTACTTCATAGCGTAAGCATGTGTTTTAAAGACCTACAGAGGTCCCTAGTGACGATTTTTTCAGACGCTCATTGCTAAGGTTTACAGCCTTGTTAAAACTATTATTAACTACTGTTCTAAGTTAAGTGCTTTCTAAATAAACAATTTTAAATGGACAATATAAATGAATAATTATAGATGGAAATATTTAATTATTTCCATTTAAAACATCTATTAAAAATATTGTATTACTATTAGTAGTAAATATATATATATATAATAGTGATCATATAAAATAAAATCATGCTGGTTTCATAAAGCTAAATATTCATTCAAAAAAAAAAAACCAAGCAATGAATATTACAAGTGGTAAAATGATTTATATATATATATCAATAATTTATTTTTAATTTTTAAATAAATAAACTTTTTCTAAAACCAAATTGTTTTTCAGATATAAACTTGTATTAAAATTGTATATGCTAATGGTGTTAATCAATAGTCTTAATATGGTCATTTAATTTTTACATTTCATTGTATAAAGTATTACTAATTTATTACATTTTAGTCAAAGCTACAGAAGTAATAGTTTATGTAAAAAAATATGTGTGTAATGGGGAAAGATTTGGTAATGCTTGATCTATGTAATGGAATTTGCAACTCAACTTTATGATAAGTAGACTATTTTTTTCAGGATATGAATCCATTGCAAAAAAGAAAAATTTTAATGCAATGAAATAAAAAGATTAAACAGCAATTGATATATTAGACAGGAGTCAGGGATAATAAAATAAGTCACAGGAAAGTCACTAGAGGAAGCCAAGGACTTAGTTATGGTTTGGGGAATGATATTACCCTAAACTAATTCCAATTGACAAGAGTTATCCCTCAGGTCTCTTTTCATACAAAAATTATGGCACCAACTGATAACAAGTAAGAATGATTACAACTTTTCTTTAAAGCACTGTTAGAAGTAAATGGCAGTCATTCAAGTTTCTAAAGAATTCTATGGAAAAATTCAATTTTCAAGATGAATTTTGATTTAACTCTACTTTGCTGACTGAATGGGAGTTTCTGGTTGTTGGGAGGGTCCCTGGAGGCTTAAATCCTAGTTTTTTTATGGGCCAGAGCTGTGAGGAGAGTGCTGTGGGGATCATTATCAGAATTGGGTAGCTCATTCATTTGTTAATAAGAATAATGTTAATCATTGTGGTTTGAGTAGTTGTGTTACAAACCAGAGATTTTACTTAAGGAAAACTTTGCTCAACTGTGATTTGTCTTTTTGACTGAATTTAAACATTATTTTCAATTTTCTCTAATTTTCACCTATACATCCTGTATTAAATCTATTAAGTTATCTCTCAAAATGTTATTCTATTTTAAATGCTGAACATCAAAATTAGCACTAATTTTAACATGTAAGTTTCTAGAGAAGTCCAGTGGAGAATTCAATTTTGAAAAATAATTTAGATTCAACTCAACTTTGTTGACTGAATGAGAGTGTCTGGTTGTGGAGAGTGTCCCTGGAGACCTAAATCCTAGACCCTATGAGTTTGGGGCTGGGAGGAGAGCACTGTAGGGATCATTGCCAGAATGAGATATCCCATTCATTTGTTAATAATAATAGCATTATACATTGTGGTTTAGTGATTACGCTACAAGCCAGAGATTTAATAATTTTTTGTTCAAAAGTGAATGTTTTCGGACTATATTTGAACATTATACTTCAAGTGTTGCCCTAGTTTTTACTCATACCTAATATATCGAATCTCTTACAGAGTCTCTCATAATGTTATTTTATTAGCAAAATGGAGCATCAGAGATCATCACCAATTTTTGCATTTGATTATTAACAATAGTTAAGCACCTCATGCATTAGGGTTTCCAGTTTTCATAAGTTATCAGGGTGCTGAAACATAATGGATGAAGTTAAAGATGCTATTTGAATTTATACATTATTCTATGTAGATCAGCAATTGCCTTGAAAAATTATTATTATGTCATTACGATGTCAATTAATCTTCAAAAATAATAACTGGGATTTATACTCTACATTTTGCAAGATTTTAAAGAAAATTAAGATAAGAGACCGAATAATAAACCCTATGGGAATATTTAAGGATACCTGGGCAATCTATCAGTTGCCTGAAACCTGAATATTCCACCCCCAAACAATGCAAGAACTTTCAATTCTGAACAATCCCGCACAACCTCATGATTGCTGGAAGTTTAAACACAAAATAAACCATATATAGCAATGCTTAACAACCAGAAAAATATATTGTATTCATATTGTAATTCTAATTGACCAATAAATTCTAATTTAAAAAAAAGTCACAGGAAATATATGTAATATATTTATCCCTTTTGTTGTGGAAAATATAAGATGGATTCATTTTTAACGGCTATATTCCACAATTAACCTAGTAAAAATTGATCAAAAGTACATTAATAATCATCAAAATAGTGAACGACTCTATGATTCAGTTCTAAAAAAACTACTTAATGATCTTGAATTTAATATATTTTCCACATAATTTAGAGGTTATGTAAAGGGCACCACCTTTTATCATTAAAAGAAGCAATGTCACTTTACTTCAACCTATAATCCCCACCTTCCTGTAAGCATAATCTCAAATTCTGGCTCAGTGAGAAAATGTAGATTTAAACAGTTGCTAATTGTACATTTGCATATATAAAAGACACATTTTGTGGGTTCATTCATATTAAAAAATTTAAATGTTGATATACCGACGTTTCAACTTGATCACACAAGTGGATGACTTGTGTGATAAGTCAAAATGTCGGTATATCAATATTTAATTTTTTTAACATGGATGAACCCATAAAATATGTCTTTTATATATGCAACCCATGAAAATCTTCATATCAACAATATATAATATAACAAATTCAATGTATCTCAGGTTAGTTATATTGCAACACTGCAGAGAAAAAACCAGTGAAGTTCACAAAATCAGCCAATAAACACCTCTATAATGCCATGAAGAAAGAATTAGACAGTACTGTATAAATTACCCAAACCCTATTGATATTATATCTCATATAACATCACCAATGCTGTTGTATTTAGTTTTTCTAACATCACCAATATTCAAAAAGAACTACCATCATGAGAGGAGCTACAAAAAAGTATGTTTTGTGGCTGTTTCAATATTTAGCATAGTAATAGTTTTATTTATTCATTATTAATAAATTGATACATTTTTTATTATTAATAATCCATTTAGTCTGTCTTTGTATATCAATCCCAATATTATGCTTTTTATACCGATATGATAGATAATATCCACAGTTTTGAGAAATCATGCAATCCACTGAATTGCTGGGATAGTTATAATAATTGATGATCATTCCTTTAAAAGTTCACCGAAAATAAATTTTCTTTCTAAAAGGTTTGGAACTTTTGATTATCGAAATGCAAAAACAAATAAAATACTTTTGGGAATACTTGTACCTTTAAATTATAAATCATCATCATCACATTAGTTAATATTATTATTGAACTACTTTTGTAGTGAATTTTATTCATTCAATTTTCATATTTATTTGAATCAAAACCAAAATTTATGGAATACAGTAAAGATCTCATTATGTATATGTGTATATCTTTGATTAATATTATTATTATAGATTATTATATATCCAGGTACTAGGTTTAAACCCATCTTTAATCAAAGACAAAAAATACCACACAAGGGAAAATTTACAATTATATAATTGGCATAAACAATGTTTTAGGGCCTGAACATTTCTTTATTCAGTTAAATTTCAGTCTTATACAATCCATATTTATGCAGCCAACTTTCTGGTTTGAACATCTTCTTTCTTATGTTTAACTTTACATATGTATAGTCATGTGATGTCCTGTATATTAAAGCATAAATAAATGTAGCATATTGTGATGTATAATAAATAAGTAAAATACAATAAATGTTTAAATTGAGAAATAAGATTAGCATTTAAATAAAATAAAAAACTATATACACTAATATTTTATAAAAGCAGTAGGTTGTATCTAAGTAGTCAAGGTAATATTTAATAAACAGCAGTATATATGTAAAACATAAAAATAAACAATAAAGCAGAAGTATATCACCTTATTCTGGAGAAGATTGTATATGAAGGATTCAGATTAGTGTGTGTTTAATTAAAGACAGAATTTATATAAAAGAAATATCTGAGTTTGTAACTCTTCAAATAAATCAACAAGATAGAAGACAATTATAGAACATTTAGTTTAATATATATAAATGATATGTTCAAAAACAAAAAGAATGGAATCTCAATTAAAGATGAATCCACCATCAACATAAGGACCAGTACAATCTATGGAATCATATTCAATTGTGCAAAAAGTATTCAAACAGTTCAAAAGCCTTTAGAACAAAAACCAAATTCATTTGGTAGTGAAATGCTTTATGTATTTATAAAAAAATATGAAGAAGACTGCATGCAAAATTTGAAGAAATGTATTTAAAATTTAAAGAAAGTTAACAAAAAAAAAGATAATTTAATGAATGATGTAGAAAATTTGAAGAAAATATCAAAAAAGAAAAATGGAATAAAACTTTGAAGTGGCATATAAAAAGAAAAAACATAAAGAATGAGCAGACACAAGATTTTAAATCTGAGAATATTTCAGACTCCATAGAAGAAAGCTCAACTAAAATAAATAATGAAGTACTGAGTTTGAATTTAACAGACTTTATAATGATACTAACAAAAAGAAAGTCCTAATTCAGGCATACATGAAAATAAATACTGATGTAGATAAATGCCAGAGTTTATTGTTTAGAGAATCTTTTGAGATTTGTACCTTTAACAGTAAGATGAATTCTTCTGCCTAAATAATAAAAAAAGGATGATGATGAAGAACAAGTGATGAAAATTAAAAATGGAAATGTCAAAATTGTAAAGCCTATAAAAGCAAATGCTAAATAATATAAAAAAATCAAAAAGAGTAAAATGATCTAATAGTATCCTGAATTTGAAGCAATGGATTACTTTTGACAGATTATGAAGTTCTACTACCAGTATGCAAAATGAAAAAGAGAATGGAAAGAAGAAAAATGAGACAGTAAAAGATGCACTCCAGAATGAAGAGAATACGATATTTTTTGAGTTATTCCAAGTGACATCTCCACCATTAAAAAAGTATCTGGAGGGAGGTAAAACTTAATTTAAAAAAAATAAAAGATGCCTTATTCTCTGTCGACCCTGGATTTGTTAGAAAACAAATGTTTTAAAGAGAAAAAAAATTATATAAATTAAAAGATAAAATGTATAACAAACCTGAAACTGATATTAAAATTACCAAAAAGAAAAATTACCAGCATGCTATAAAGCAAAAGTGATGGTTATTGTCATAAAAAAATTTTTTTAAAATACAATTTAGATGTTGGAAATAGGTATAATAAGAAAAGATAAAGTGATTTATGCGATGGATGAAAAAAATGCTTTTATAATTTGTTTAGACATATTTTCATTCTAGTTATGTATTGGAATTTGGTCATGTATGTGAGACACTAAGTTGTCATTGATGTTTTGAAGTGTGCATCATCTCAGATGCTTCCACATTTCTTCTTTTGCAAGTTTGCTCACTCATTTATAAGACTCAGAGAAAGCAAGGTGCAGTTCAAATGTATGTGAAATTTATCAGCTCCTAAGACTCAAAAGAGAGCCAAGCTTAATTTTTACATGGTATTTATCAACCACTAAGACTCAAAAGGGAAGAAGGTGTTACTTTCAAGTGTTATATCCTTCATCCTCAACATTCAAAAGGGAGCAAGGCTTTACCTTAAAGTGTTATATTCTTCATCCTCTAAGACTCAAAAGGATGCAATGCTTATATTTTATTTTAATGTGTTGTGAGTAGATCATCACAAATCAAACTGGGGTAATGCATACACCTTAATGTTCTATGATGAAAGTTTTATAGATCATAGAATTGAAATCCTATGGATTCTTTATAACATTCAGTATCAAGAAAATCTCTACATATTATGAGCATGTATTTTCTGTAAAACACTATTTGTAAAACGGAAATATAAAAATAGAGAAATAAATAAAAGTTAAAAGATTTATAGTAAAAAAAAACAAATGAGAAATAAAAAAAAAAAAAACCATTATCTCATCTTAAAGGGAGGAAATTTGTAAATATAATAAATATGATGCAGCTCAGATTAGTTATATTGAAATGCTGCAGAGAACAAGAAATAACATTGAAATTTGCAAAACCAACCAGTTAAAGGCCTCTATAATACAATAAAGAAAGACAATGACAGAGCTGTATAAATTACCCAAGACAGAGCAGAAGCAATTTATAATCTCTTTATAATATTCCTCAAACATATTCGTGCAACTTTCTGCCTTGGAAAATTGTCTTTTTAATTGTTGTTGTTATTGTTTATAAAATTATGCTTTTCATCTTTATTAATCTGTACTGCTTAGATGTAAAATTATACTTAAAAGTCTGGCTTCCGATATCTGCATTGTGTTTTTAAAAATAAAATATTTACATGTATTTATTGTTTTTGCTATGAAACTACACATCAAATATTACAATTTATAAATAAAAATAGGTATTAAATTTTCAAATTATATTCATATTAGTTTCACATTGTTTTTCTAAAAAAAATATGCAACACATGTTAAAATTACATTCACATTAGTTTGTTAAAAAGGTCATCAGTACTTTGTTGTGGAGATGTTATGTTCACATTAAATTGTATAGCCTTTTTATAAAATAATGTATTAAAATTTTAAAATTATGTTTATATTAGTTTATGTTGCTTTTTAAAAAATATATATGCATTACATTTAAATTTACATTCACATTACTTTGTAAAAATTTTGTTGGTACTTTGTTTTAAAAAATGTTAATTTTATTGATTAACATCATCAGTATGGTTTTGGTGGCTCTGTCTGATATGTAATACTCAAATCTATTATATAATAGTTGTGTGCAAACAGTATCTAATTTTTTTTTGCCTACAACAAGTAAGGATCATTTTGGCCAATTCTTATGGACAGAGTGTTTTTTCTTCTTCTCTCTATTATTCTATTTATGATAAAAAACAATAGTGCTTCATACAAACTAGCTAAAACTTCCAAATACTCAAAGAACTTAAACTTTCACAAATATTCTTACATTTCTGTCATTGAATCTTTTCTAAAGGCAACCTCTTACTGCTGTATGACTTTTTCATGTTTGCAACAAATGCAATAGTAAAAAGACAATTTGTTTCTATTTTGAAAAAAGACCACTGTTAAGTTGAATCTGAAGAGTTAATAAAAAAAATATCACTTATTCATATTGTGGTCATGATTGAATTGACATTTTTCAAAATGCAAGTACATCTTTTCTGAATTTATCACGGTTAATTTACTCAAAAACTAACTTTATTATTGCAAAAAAATTTCAAGTCTTTAATCATTAATCTAAAAAAATAGTTCCTTTATCAGGTAAAATAAAATAAAACAATGATTTTTGTACATTTTTATGAAAATAAATGGAATTCATTGGAAGAACAAGTAACCTGGAATAATATATCAGAAATTTATTTATATTTTCTTCATTAAAGTGCTCCAGTTTCTTTGATTTCTCATTCCTTGAAATCACATACTTCATAGAGGATTTGCACTAAAAATAACATTGTGAGGAACTAGTCTCTTGCAGATGATAGATGATATTTTATTAACAATCTTCATTTTTCAAGTGATTACTTTTGTAGAGGTTTTTTTGGATGTCTTGTAAATAATCTAATATGTCATACAATAAATGTATGAAGCCCACCTCTTGTTTTGATAACTATTTTATATATAAAATAATGTCCATAGCATTTTTTTGATAATGTTGCATTGGGTTTTGAAAATTAGCTCACATATAATATAATAATAAAAATTACAATAATTAAGACAGACAAACAGATGAAACAAATGATGAATAGACACAATCATATAGATAAGAATATAGATATATAGATTGGTAAATGAATAAACATATAAATAGAGTTAGATAAGACAGAACATCAGATAATTGTCAGATGGATAAAGATATATATATATATAGAAAGGCAGGCAGGCAGACAAACAGACAGACATAGAAACAGATAGACAGAAAGATATAAAACTAGCTAAATGGATAAATAAAAAATGGATGGTTAGATAAACAGATAGACAGACATATGGATGGAAGGAAGGATGGATGGATGGATGGATGGATAGATAGATAGATAGATAGATAGATAGATAGATAGATAGATAGATAGATAGATAGATAGATAGATAGATAGATAGATAGATAGATAGATAGATAGATAGATAGATAGATAGATAGATAGATAGATAGATAGATAGATAGATAGATAGATAGATAGATAGATAGATAGATAGATAGATAGATAGATAGATAGATAGATAGATAGATAGATAGATAGATAGATAGATAGATAGATAGATAGATAGATAGATAGATAGATAGATAGATAGATAGATAGATAGATAGATAGATAGATAGATAGATAGATAGATAGATAGATAGATAGATAGATAGATAGATAGATAGATAGATAGATAGATAGACAGACAGACAGACAGACAGACAGACAGATAGATAGATAGATAGATAGATAGACAGACAGACAGACAGACAGACAGACAGACAGACAGACAGACAGACAGACAGATAGATAGATAGACAGATGTCTGCATAACTTCTTTACTGCAAAATTTAAAAAAAAAAAATCTTCTAAGTGTGAGTCAGCTGATCTTTCATTAAACCAAATAGTTCAATAGCATAACAAAAATTTAGATGAGTACATCAGTGTAATTTAATAAAAGTAATTTTCTTCCAGTAAAAAATTAACACAACTTATTATCACTATGGTATTTAAACAAGACTGATTTGAGGCTATTCTTCACACAGAAGCAAATCTAAATGTCTTTCATCTGAACAATCTGATGTTACAGCACATTTATTCTGTTAGTATTAACAGATATTTCTTTCATTTACTAAAATAAATTATACTAATTTTGCAGAATAATATATGCTTTAATATTAATATTACATTAATTTTTACATCCCATAATTTTACTAAGTGACATAAATATAAACAGACCTATTTAAAATGATTATTAAAAAAACATCTGATTTCATATTTGTTTTCTGCATCAAAAATATACTTTAAACATCAAAACACTTGTATCTAAATTGTTATTGATAAATAAAAGAAGTGAAAATTGCATTGGCCAAACAAGATGTTAATAAAAACCAGAGGACAAAGAGTGACTCTTTAAAGTTAAAAAAAAAAAACACTTTTAAAATATTTTGTTTGGGTTATAACTTTATATAAATCATGGATTTTTTTAGTCAATTAGTAGAATATGTGTGTGTATATACATATAAATATTAGTCTTTGAAGAAAAATTGAACAGATATATTAAAGATACATTAAGTGAAAAGTGTGCCCCATATAGTTAAACATATTAATAGGGTAGTAGACTTTAGAGTCCAAGTTCCATGGACTATGTGCTTCAAGTATATCACTTTTGCTACTTGCACTTCTTGTGTGTTTCCTAACAATAAACCTTGATTATGGAAAAGTATGAATACAGATGAACTTTTACTTGCCTGAATGAAAAATTTGTTTATTAATCCATCTTATAAAAAAATATTATTTACTTAATATTCATAGAAATGTTCTGCAATTCTTCTTCATCACAAAAGATCAAGAACCAGTGTTGTAAGCAGAATCTTAATATTTTCCACTCTTCAACAAAATAAGTTTTCTTTAAAAAAAAAATTGACTAAAATATACAATCTGATCTTTCATTTTGCATTAATTCTTCTATAAACTTCTGCAAAAGGGGAGGAAAAAAGGAAATTTCTTTGAGTTCATCAGTATATATTTCATTAAACATCATCCAATTAATTCTTTCATCTAATATTTGATATATTTATAGATAGTTTCAGAAGAAAAAACTATATTTACACTGACTTTTATAATATTTAACCACTTTAAAAATACTATAATGACAAAACAAAAACCAAAAGATAGGAAAAAGTTGTACATTCCTATTAATAGAAAAAGCAAAAAAAAATTAAACCTTTGTCTTGAGATATATATGTATATATTCAAAATCAGGTTAAAATATCGAAAAAAATACAGTACTATAATCAAGTAAATTATAATGATCATTTACCATAGCTGGCCCTCCCTTAATAAAATTTAGTTAATTATATTAAAACTAGGTTCTAAACATTTTTAAAATGTATAAGTGTGTATTTATATAAAGCCAATATAAAATGTTCAAAGATTCTACACCCCTGTTTACAGCAACGTTGCTAGCAATAATACATTCAAAATGAATACAAATTTAAATGAATTAGTTAATCTTTATCAAAATCTTCAATAAGGCTGCTAAAACCAGTATTAAATATCTTTGAGATAGAAGTTACTTTTCTAATTACTTTTCACATTTAAAAAATAATCTTTAATATATTAGACTGAAAATCACACTGTAAAAACTTATAATTAATTTAGAACTATCTATGATGGCATTTACATATTTAATTAAATAATTCATTCAGAACATGGACTATGTGGCATTACATATTTATATCCATTAATATTTATCTAATCAGTTGAATGTGCGTAACTATCTGGTTTTGTTTTAAAAAAATGTCTTTAATAATACACATACTGAATTTGTATATATATAATAATTACAGATTAAAAAAAAAACCTTGCAATTAATTAACTAATTTAAAAATAAGAGTGAGAGACTTGAATGTTAATAAGAGAATGATGAATTTTTGCATTATTTCATTCACAAACAAAATATAAACATAATATATATCTAAACTCAAAATCTAGGACAACGGAAAAGAAGAATTAAACCATAGTTTAATATCTAATACAGTCTATTAATTACGATCGATATTGTAAATATTATTTTTTTAAAATATTTAATCATTGTGAGATGAAACCAAATTAGTGGAAATAGAAATTATGCAAATATCGCAAAATAAATAATAAAATAATGAAGAGCATTGTATACTAATAATTTTTATTAATCATTCATTAGACAAGAATATTCACTAAATTATTAATTAAGAAGATATAACTTAAGTGAAACCTAAAGTCTAATTGCAATAAGTTAATAAAATCAATGAGACTCTGAGAAAATGTTAACAAAAATAGATGTATCTTTATAAAATAGTATTTTATGAAACAAAACAACATTAAGTTTTTTAAATGTTTTTAAAGAACTAATTTATTAATTCCGAAAGCAGGTTTCATTGCTTTAAAGTCTTTTAGCAACGATATTGTAATTGAAAAATAATAGAATACCGAAATCCATGTCAGTAATTTGTTCACTTTCCGGCAATTTTTAAAAAAATGAGTTGAATAAAATAAATGACTTGCAAGAATAATCACAAATATTAAAAATTGAAAAATAAAACAAAAATTTGTGTTTAAAATATCAAATTGCCAAAAAAAAAACTTTTCTTTCAATTTAAAAGTGTTAAGATTCTCATATATTACATAGTAGCTAAGTTGTGATATATATGTTATAATGGTCAGAATTTGCTTCTATTTAGATAAATATGCAATAATCAATAACTGAAAAGTAAATTATTAATAATGAAACCAAAGACACGGGGACTGCAATTTTAAGAAGAACAGCAAAACTGATATACTATGCCTAAGCTAATGATTCTAATATTTGTTTTTCAGATATTAATAGTCCCAATAATTTTAGGATCTGAGCAAAAATTGATATTATTGAAAACATCTATAATAGTTCCAATAATTTTAGGATCTGAGCAAAAATTGATATTATTGAAAACATCCAACTTGATTTTTCTTATTTGCATCATTTAGAATTGGAGGAAATGTATTCTAATAAAACTATAGAATTAAACTTTGGTCAGCTACTGAAAAAATAAAAATGTTTATTATCTCAAAATTTACAATGAAGTATAATTATTTCATAAAATTTATTTTTCTTGCCTTTATTCTGCAAAATCATTAATTATATCATTGTAATTTAAAATTTCACATTATTTATACAATAGAATTTTTTTAAAAAAAAAATATTTATTTTAGAAAAAAAAATTATCTATTTTATATATATACGCATTCGGTATAAATTTAAATCAGTGTGAAATGGCTTTAAAACAAAAATATTAAATGTGAAATTTATTTGTTTATAAATACAATACTATAGTATAATTTTTTTTTTCTCATGTGTCATAGCATCAGCCGGGAAATGAACCCGCGAATCTGGGACAACTGCTTCTAAAACTGCTGTTGCTGACCTCTCGACCACCAATGCTTGACAAACGGAGATTTTCAAGATCCTTATTTTTCAGAAAAGTATAATTTTACTGCATTTCACAATTCCTCCAAATCTATTTAGATCACAAATTTCACATAAGAACAATATAGTTTCAAAAGTAAACTTGAAAATTATATATTCTGATTATTATTTTATTTGATTCATTACAAAATGTAGAAGTTCCCAAATGTTGGATCAAGGCAAATGCCTGACCTACCTAAAGGCAGTATGGACAATAATTTAGAATTGATTACATTGAACATCATAAAAAGGTGACAAAAACTATAGAGTATAAGTAAAGAAAATAAATAAAACAGAATGAAAAAGGACAATATAAAGGATACATGAAAATAATAATTAGGCAGAAGATGAAATCTAATTTAACTATTAAAAATAATTTATTAAGATAAACTTATTTATTTATTTGGTTGTTTTCTCATCCTTGGTGTTCGCCTTAAGATGTCGCTACTTCTAGGTAAATTCCTAGAAATATACCATTTCACCGGCCTTCACCCAACCAAAGAGGAATTTTTCTACGTTATAAATGCAGAAAAGTCCTCATGTTATGTTGGATGGAGGAGGCGGCGACAGAAGCCAACACAAAGAGACTTCTTTCTATGATAAAACACAGAAAGAGTTCCCAACGGCTGCCGGTTATGACTTTTTTTCTATGCTAAAAGCAAAGAGAAATAAATGCCTTGATCGGCTGCCGTAGTAGTCGATTTTGTTCATCATTTTATCGTAATAGTAGAATATCTATTCTCTCTGGAGAGTGTGTGTATTTGAAGCGGTCGTAGTTTTTTTAAATTTGATAAGACATCTATTTTTTTAATGTGTTGTAACTTACTTTACTGTTGTAAGTTTAGTAATAATATCCTGAAGATTCCATTATGAAGGGATAACCCTCAAAAATTGCTTTTAAGGGTGCAAAAGGAAAAAAAATTAAACGATCATGCGAAAAGTACCATTTGCACGAGAATTCGTCTGTGACCAGTTACTTTCGCTATATATATACGCACAAACAAAAACAACCCACTGTCTAATTATTAGTAATTACGTGTCCGAAAAATAAAATTAGTCGGGTATTTTTTTTGTTTTGTTTTGTTACATTTATTATTTCAAAATAAGATTAGTTTTTATATCTACACACTAACAAAAACAACCCAGTTCCTCATTAATTACTGTCTTTAAAAAAAAAAAAGCAAATTCAACGGGGTTTGATTTTTTTCAATGGAGTCTTTGAATTACGGTTTGTTTGTTTTTAAATATACACAAGATTTACCAAAAAAAAAAAGAAACCCACTTTCTGATTAATTACTGTCAAAAGAAATGCAAATTAGTCAGCTATCATTTTTAAATTTAGTATTTCAATAACGGTACCCTTTTTATATAGACAGACTTAACAAAAAACAACCCACTTTCTGACTCATTACTGTCCCCCCCCCCCAAAAAAAAAAGAAAATGGAAATTAGTCGGGTATCATTTTTCAATCGAGTCTTTTAATGACGGTACTTACTAATAGTAGTCAGGTATCAATTCTAAATTGTAGTATATAAATTACGTTACTTTTGATAGATTTAGAATTACGTCTTGCTTTTTTAATAAAATGATTAATTTACTCTTGACCAAAAATACTGTAACTTAAAAAAAAAAGACATACATAAAGTCCAAAAAAAAATGAGAAAAAGCCCCGTAACTTTAAAGATATACACACACACACAAACTCAAAAACAATCTAAGATTAATAAACAGTAACTTATTACGTCTTGCTTTTGAATCAAATTATTGATTTACTCTTGCAAAAAAAAATACCGTAACTTTAAAAAGACATACCCTAAAGTCCAAAAAAAAAAAAATTCGAAAAACCCAAGTAACTTTAAAGACACACACACAAACTCAAAAACATGATTAGATTAATAAATATTTACTTATTACATTTTGCTTTTGAATAAAATTATTGATTTACTCTTGCAAAAAAAAAAAGACCGTAACTTTAAAAAGACACACGTAAAGTCAAAAAAAAAAATTAGAAAAACACCGTAACTTTAAAGACACACAAACTCAAAAACAAGATAAGATTAATAAACATTTACAAAAATGAAAAAAACTAACATCATATAATAGTATTAGTTAGTAGAATATTTTATTACAAATCTAAGAAATCAGATCTTTTTAGATCAAATCGATCATTTAGGTCTGGCCCGGAATCATTATATGTATATGTTTTTGATTAGCATCAACGCCATCTTAAGGCGAACACCAAGGATGAGAATACAACCATTTATTTAAAATTATTTATTTATTTAAAATTTCAGTTTATTTACTGTTACATAAATTTACTAGTAATATTTTAAAAAGTAACTTCCTTTACTGATATCGTATATCTTATACAACTATACCAACTTATTATAATAGGCATAACTCTCTCCATACAGTAGTACCACTCTAAGCAAGACAGGTAATCAATAGATGCCAGAAGGCTTGTGCATAAAATCCCTATCTAGTGCCTACTCATCCATTATCCTCAAACTAGTTTCTGGATTATGGCCTTCGTCAGTGAGGAGCCTTGGATCTGAGAGCATTGCACCTAGATCTTAGAGATTTCTAAGATCTAGGTGCAATGCTCTCAGATCCAAGGCTCCTCACTGACGAAGGCCATAAGCCAGAAACTAGTTTGAGGATAATGGATGAGTAGACACTAGATAGGGATTTTATGCACAAGCCTTCTGGCATCCATTGATTACTAATGTCTTGCTTAGAGTGGCACTACTGTATGGAGAGAGTTTTGCCTATTATAACAACAGTTATGAGCAAGCATGGAAGATAGTGACCATGTGATGTTTTAAGGTTTATATACCGAGTTATCTAAATCAAATCTTGTCTATTGGGTAGGGGCAATTATTCTATTCCATATTTCTTAAATAAAAATAATTAAAGACAATTCTACCAAAAGTCTATAAGTTTTAATCACTTTACCAATTCTTACATTTCTATATATATAAGATTGGGTAGTTTGGAAAATTCATTTCTATCAGATAAACAATTTTGAAATATAGATCTAACATTTAATATCTTGGGCAATGATGCAATCAGCATTAAACTGAAACTACCAATTGGTTTTGAAATATGTTTGTGAGTGCTATGATTAACAAGTCCATTAGTTTTAAAAAATTTCATGTCAGAAGTATACTGTGATCAATTAAAATAAAACACTTGGAATGGAATCCTACCTAATTCTTAGCAGAACAAAATTACTGCAGCTACTATTCAATATAATATGATTCTTGTGTTCTTATGTATGTTGAATTTAAATAGAAAAATGAGCTGATAAATTTGAAATCAGATTGGTTAAATACTTTTCATTTTCATTATTTCTAATTGCTATGCATAATGATAAATACTTATTTTACTAAATATATGTAAAAGTCAAATAGTGATTTCAAAGCACTATTAATAAATAATTGACTGCCACCTAGCTGTGACACTCAATAACTTTTGCAGGAAGAAAACAAACACTTTTGTGATCCAAGATTTTACATGGAAAACTATCTTGAATTTTAACATTTATAAGTATATGGAGATATAGATGTATGTGAATTATTCTTCCAAAAGATACAGTAAGAAATGGGCAGAAATATTCTACTTTGTATCAGAATTTCCATAATGTATTATTAAAAAAAATATTTGAATGGTTTTATGAAGTTTAAACATCAAAAAGATCAGCACTGAAATAAATCCTAGAACTACATTTTAGAGTCTGACACTTTATCTCTGCATTGCTATTGAAGAATCAAATACAATAGATATAAATGTTTGATTGCAAATTAGTTCAAGGTCTAAAATTAAACAGATTTTACATTTATAATACATAAAAGTAGAGAAGTATCAGTATTACTATGAATATCAAAATATATCAGATCTCTATCTCACTTGTTGAACAAAGATTGTTGGAAAATACATTTATAATGAGTTAGGATAACCTGAAACATTAATGTTGATGGATAGTTTTAATAGAATTTTAGTTTGAGACAAAGAGGAGGTCACATATAATTTAAAACTTGCTTGTATATATATATGTAAATTAATTAGTAAATGAAATTATATATATATATAAGTTAAATATACGCCTAGATGTACTGATGTGCAGAAGCAGCCAATCAGATGTGGCACTGCAGACTGAATAAAAACAATAGCAAACCTGCCCCAGCAATCACTAATCAAAAGAAGGCTAGCCATGGATTTATCTTCTATATATAATAGTGATCCCAATTACCAATTAATTTATATCTATATTAACCATTAAAAATATTAAATTTATATATATATGCACATTACATATATAATTATTTTAATGTAATAAATATGACTTCTGCTTGATTATTTATATGAAAGTATTCACTGAAAGATATATTTTCCAAACACTTGCATTAAATCAATGTAATATTATTTATTGTCAGAATTATCATGAAAATTAAAAATGAATCCAGTTTCCGTTAATGATCTCATTTCTTATAAAAGCTGAAAATCTGACAGTTGATATGAATAAGTGCAAATGTCCAACTAAATTTGGATATAAACAATGCCTACATAATTATAAATTAATAATTAAACTTCACAAGGTAGAGTCAATTGTCAATCACTTTAATACATTAAATGAGATAATAAATTTCATATTGGTAAATAAAAATAATATAATGATATCAATACATAATCACTGGAATGACAAATTTTTTTAAGCACTGGCCAAACTAATGCAATAAAGAAAGCAATTCAATAATTTCCAAACATAAATCTCTACCAGTGAAATAAATGGCATACTGATATAAAATGTAATTACATATTTTTTTAGACATTTCAATTATTTAGCTATAAAAATTAAAAAATGTTTATATCTAGAGAATGATTTTTTTATCAATCAAAACTAGTTATCTAAAATATTTTTTAAGCAAATAAAGAATTAAAATTCTTTATTTAAATAAGCAGTTTTTGTTATACTTTTAAATATAAAAAAGGTAAATTTATTTTAGCTTGTTCACTTTCAACTGTTTAATTATTCAGACTCTGATAATCATGCAAAGTGTATATGTCTACTCATTCTGTACCCAACTAACTTCATGATAAGATCTAAAAAATATGATAGAGATGAGATTCTTAAAATCATTTGTTGTAATTCTCAATAATTCTACTCATTTCATTCTCTTTCATCAAAAGTAAAATACATAATGAAAGATAATATTATAAAGTTTAAGGAGATGAAAAACAATGTTAATGATAAATGGAGATGAAAAAAAATCATTTCAATAAAGAATATTAATAAAGTAAATCTGATCAAAATTTTAATTATATTTTACCCATATTTCTTATGTGTAATAAATATATGTTCATCACAAACATGTGTGAAGTCCTTTATACTATTAAAATATTTGGACATTAATTAATCTGGTAAAAAATTTATCCAGTATGGCAGATGACTGGGCTTTCAGTACAATAATATAATTGATATTAAACCTATTACCAAAAATATAATTCTACCAATGTCAAGGTTATATCATGAAAAGATGAACAATGTATTATTTTTTTAAGTTTTATATTTCTTTGAAACTCATTATGGAAACTTAATTGACACAATGCATAAGTTAATATTAATTTGAAATAGATTACTACATAATTCCAAATGTTATTTAAAATGTATCTTTATAGATTCACATGTATAATATTTACAGAACTATTCATGCACACACACATATATATATATATTGTAACGGACCGTAAAATGTACCGGCAGTCTACAGGGTGTGAGATTTAATTAATCGATGCCCCAAATGTTTGGGTTGCCAAAATATGTAATGGACTGTAAAATCCTTTAGGATAGTACACCCAGAGCCTTCTCTACTTACAGGTCCTATTACTACTCGGGTTCTAACTCAGTCTAGACATTTGCCTTTAACTCTGCCCAAGGATGGAATTAAATAGGATGGCAATAATATGACCTCTATATAGATCCTTAATGGCTAATGCTAATAATAAATTAAAAATCTGTATGCATGTATAATAGCTATTCTGGTGAGTGAAGTATGAATGATGCTTGACAATCTAGAGACCAGAGAAACAAAGATTTTAACTTCAAACAACAAATATTTATTAACAGATCATGCTTAAAGTTATGATATTTATAAATCAACAAAATATATACATGGTTATTATAAAATATTAATTTATCTCTACAACAATAAGACTAGCTGTAATTTAAATATTAAAATATGAGTTGAAATAAAAATTATAAAATTATAGTGCATAATTTACAATAATGTATCAATTATATATACTAAATGTACGATTATCATTTTGTTTATGTCCTTTAAATGTATCTCAAGGTTATGTCCATGAATTGCTAATTTGTGTTTTGTATAGTTCATTCATAAACAGTTATTCATTTAAACAAGAAAATGTAATATATATTTACTTATTAATTAGTTTGATTTTAATATATTAATTGTCTTATAAATGTAAATATTTAAAATCTTACCTTTTGTTTTAGTCATTGTCCAGTTTAATTTAAGCATTCAATTGCACTAATATTTTATTTACAAACATATATAATATATTGATGTATACTTTGAGTTGTGTATTTCTCTCACCCTATAAAAATCTAAACAAATGGGTTCTTTTTTTAAAAAAATGTTTGCTACAAATGAATAAAAGGGTGAGAAAAATTCATAACCCAACTCTCAGTATACATTTAAAAAAAAATATTTAAAGCATAAAATATAATGAAATTTCGGAATTCCTTAAAACTATAGCCAGTTAAATTTTCAAGAGCAGCTTCTGTATTCTTAGCAGATAATGTCTTTCTTTTATTCACGTATATTAAGTCATGTTAAACATTCTAAGCATTAACATTTCCCACGACGAAATTGAATTCCTGGGAGTTTGATTTTAAAGCCATGCATTTCCATTCCATATCCAGATCTTTCCACATTGATTTAAACATTAAATATACCAATAAATATGATCCTCCATCACACACCAATGATACCAAGGAGATAGAAAAATCCCCCGACACTTAATTAGCAAAAGTGCATTGTTAGATATTATTTACACACATATAAATCTTTTTCCAAGGCTTACGTTATAATATAAGACAAATGCTATTTCTATGCAGTTTTATTTATATATGTATGAGACGCATGATAAAGATTTTACTTTAAAAGTAACAAAAATTAGAGTTAATAAAGTTCTATTTCATCATTAGTTGATTTGATTTTATTCAAGAAACATTTTATAGCAATTATATTTTTTAACAATGATAAATAACTATGAAGCTCTTAGCATTTATTTGAACGAACGAAAGTTTATCAATTAAACAATGTCTTTTTTTTTCTTTTTTTTAAATATTTTACACTTATCAATAATAAAATTCCAAATATTAAACAGTTTATTGTTAATAATGAAAGGAAATCATAATAACTAATGCAATAACAATTAAAATATTCTTATTCTACAACTTTACTTTCATGTACTTCATTTGAACAAGAAAAACCAACAACTAAAAAAAAAAAATGTTGCTTAGATATTTTTCCACGTTCCCAAAATCAACAAAGGTTTACTCTTTTTTTTCTCTTTTAAACAAAAAAAACATGGTTACTAAAATTTAATGTCAAATATTTTCTCTATTATTTTTGTCACGTCATGATTTAAAATCTACATTCATGTATATATATGTGTATATGTATATATTTTATTTTACATTTAATAAAAAAAAAATTTGTTCATTCCTTCATGAATGTATGGTTTTGTTTGTGTGTATATATGTGTGTATATGTCTCCAAATATCTAAAAAAAAATAGGTTTTAAAAGTTGGTTGCCTATTTAATCTTTATACATTTTATCCTAAAACATCAGTTACTTATTATCATTTTTTTTATAAGGATTGGGCATCACCTTACATTTCCCTTACCCTTAGAAGGTTAAAATTTAGACCATTGTCAAAATTTTAGCACATAAACAAAGGTTTGGATGGTTATTGTGTTGGATAATTTTATTCTTTTTAAATAGGGAGAATTCTAATGCTGTCGTACTTATTTTAATTTACTCATCAATATACATTTGCTTTTTTTTTATATTACTCATTTTTGGTTAGATTCCTATCCTTATCTCTTTCATCTTAACATTGAATTACTGTCATCATCAACATTGTTTCTATTATCTTTACTAGAATTACTAACTATATGACGGTTGAATACTCTGAATTTGACTGGTTAAGTATCTCTGTTCCAGAAGGCACATATTTGGGTTTGTCAGCCTATATCCTGCTCCCTGGGAGTCTTATTGGATTTTTATAAGGTCTGAACAAAATATGGGATTCTCACATTGTATGGGTCAATACCCACATATCAGTCAATTCCAAGATACCTCAATAAAATGTTTCAATATTAATTTGAGTGCATCCTCATCACATCTACCTACTCTAGCTATTTACTCATGAACAATGCTGTCAATGCATCCTCATCACATCTACCTACTCTAGCTATTTACTCACGAACAATGCTGTCTTTCTCATTACAATATACTTGACCCATTTACATTTTTTTTTATAAACTTCACTTTCATCTACTTTAATCATGATCATCTGTTTACAAATAACTAAGCTTCTTTACTTGGCAGTTCTTGACAACCACTGTATGGCTTTAATATCCGAGGATTATAAGTTCCTTTTATCTCTCCATCAATATTTAACCAAAATGCATTTGGGCCAGCTTGTTTCACAATAGCATATGGTCCAGCATATTGTTGACAAAATTTATGATAAACATTATCCATTGGTTTACTTGGGTTATGTGTTCTCACAAAAACCTTGTCTCCAATCTTAAAGTGATGTCTGGTTTCCTTCCCCTTCTTATTTCTAAAATTGGATTTATTAATTAACTGTTGTCGAGCCATTTGAATTTTAGTTTCTATGTCATAGTATGACATTCAATTGGAGGTTGGTATTTCACAAATAATGAAGGAATAGGTTGGTTAAAATGTAGTTGGATGGGTGCGAATCCAGTAGATTCATTTGCACTCCAATTTATGTAATTCACTACCCGTTCTGTCTGCTTCACCCACCCCCTATTATTTTTATAAGATTTAATAGTCAAAAGTAAACTTAATATTTTTTTATATACATATATACTCACTTAACATTATTTACAGGGTTCAATAATTAAGAAAGTCCATTTTTTATGTTCCAGGGTTGCAATCATGAAGTCTGTCCCTTAATTTGTGCCTTTCTCTTTTTAAGGACTTTTATGATTCAATAAATGTGAATGGACCTCCATAAGTGTTGCAAAGCTTATGGAACGTGGGACCTTTCTGTTTCTTTGTAGGGAGTATAGTTGACTCCAGTAACATCTGGCAACTGTCTATGACTTGGTCATCTTCCTGCTTATGAAGAGACTTGTTGTGCCATAATACACATTCAAGATGAACAAGAGTATCTACTTCATTTGTCCTTTCAAAGTTGGCTCCACTAATGGGACAATTTTCTTTTGTGAAAAGCCTTTGAGCATATAATAGCCTTTCTTGGATTTTGCTACTATGTTCATGGACCTTGTATTTAGAACAAACTATATGTTCTGAACGTTGGATGCTCACAACAACTTGTTCTGCTTGATCATCTAACGTATTCATTCCCATACTCTTCATGGGAAGGATTGAATCAGCATCATTCCAAAATGTTTTTGGGATCGCTCCTCCCAACTTAAAATTGGTGGAATGATTTTCTATTATGTCTTCAAGTACTTGCTGAGTCCATGTAGCAGGACATTCATGTACAAGAGAAGTTTCCATAGTAACAGAATATTTAGTACTTCGATTGGATTCAAAAATAAAACTAGATGTTTTTTTTAATATCATTAATATCACAGCTCATACTATCTATCCTATTATTAATATCATAAGTTTTAGATTCTATCCTATCTATATTTTCTTTTATATACATTATCTTTGCTTCCAAATTACTATTTATTTGGATCTCCAAATCATCAATATCAGTTTTAGTTACCATAGTAAACTTTATATCCTATATCTTAGTGGATTCCTGGGCTTGGTGAACTTCCTTAACTTTATTCTCAATTTGAGTGGTAATACTTTCCTTAAATTCAGTATACCGCTCTTGACACTGCAAGTTCACTACATTTATATTTATTCTCATCTCTTCTACATTTTGCTTTATGCAGTCCATTCATATCTGAAGATAACTGCTCCATGGCTGCAGAAAATTTCATTTCAATGCAACTAATTCTTTTCTTAACCTCCTCATCCAATTTGTCAATATCAGCCTTAGTTACCATGTTGCTTATTTCAGCCTTGATTATATTCATCTGACAACTCATGCTATCCATCCGACCATTCATCTGACCACTCATGGCATCCATCCGACCATTCATGTCAGACTTGACTATATCTATCTGACTGCTTATGCTATCTAACAGACCACTCATGTTATTTATATCAGCCTTGGTTGCCATATTATCCATTCGACCACTCATATCAGCTTGCATGGCATTCATCCGACCCAATAATGTTTGGAACATCTGCATCATGGCTCCACTATCTACTGCAACCTGTGTTAGTCCAATTCCAGGTGATTGAGCAGATTGTTCATTAGAGTCCGAATTTGAGATATCATTTGTTTTTCCTCTTGCATTGAGAAAGAATGTTCAGCTCCAACCATTGATCCCACAGACACATTTATGTCTACTGATTCTACTTGTTCCATATTAGGATCATGCTCAGCTTCATTGCCACTAACATCCTGTGGCTTTACATCTAACTCTTTATTCATATCTGATAAATACCTCCCACTTCTGAGAAACATACAAAATAAATTAATACTTTCTTTAAAATATCTACTCTACCAACTTGTGTCATCTCATGTGATTTTGGTTACCTTAAGTATTTTACATATCATTGGTATTAATGCCGGTTTTATATATTTTTCCCTTTATCTGCTTCACTTGCCTACTCTTATTAGATTCTTGATCATCAATTTAGTTTTGGTCTCTATTTATCAATTCATACCTTCACTCAGAGTTGTTTGAACTTATTGTGGATTGACTAAATTAATTATACCATTAAGTTGCCACACCATTTAATCCATAGGGTTATGCAATTTATAGTTTATTAAATGACTAACTAAAATATGATAAATCAGGTTACATCACATGATCACATTTCTTGTACTAGCACATTAATTGTTGATAAACAGAGCAAAACTCTCCATACAGTATTGCCACCTGTGCTAAACAGAGTAATCAATGGATGCCAGAAGGCTTGTGCATAAAATCCCTATCTAATGCCTACTCATCCAATATCTGTGGCCTTAGTCAGTGAGGAGCTATGGATCTGAGAGCACTGCATCTAGATCTTAGGATCTAATGCAACCCTCTAGCAATCACCTTTTATCTCTACTTAACTACAAAACTATGAGAATAAAATTGAAAACACAAAAAATATTTTCAATCTAAGCTCAATAGCTTATATAGTCATATGGGTCTGACCCCAGTTCAGCACCCATACATTTTGGTGTCTTTGGTTCTTTTACAACCATAGCCACCACTATCCTATTAGGCAGGATTGGTGTTAAACCATTAAGCATCACATGATCACATTTCCTATACTAGCACATTAATTGTTGATAAACAGAGCAAAACTCTCCATACCCTGATGAAGGCCACAAGCCAAAAACTAGTCTGGGGATATTGGATGAGTAGGCATTAGATAGGGATTTTATGCACAAGCCTTCTGGCATCCATTGATTACTCTGTTTAGGACAGGTGGCAATACTGTATGGAGAGTTTTGCTCTGTTTATCAACAATTAATGTGCTAGTATAAAAAATGTGATCATGTGATGTTTAATGGTTTAACACCAATCCTGCCTAATAGGATAGTGGTGGCTATCGTTGCAAAAGAGCCAAAGAGACCAAAATGTATGGGTGCTGAACTGAGTTCAGACCCATATGACTATATAAGCTATTGAGCTTAGATTGAAAATATTTTTTGTGTTTTCAATTTCATTCTCATAGTTTTGTAGTTAAGTAGAGATAAAAGGTGGTTGCTAGAGGGTTGCATTAGATCCTAAGATCTAGATGCAGTGCTCTCAGATCCAAAGCTCCTCACTGACAAAGGCCACAAGCCAGAAACTAGTCTGGGGATATTGGATGAGTAGGCATTAGATAAGGATTTTATGCACAAGCCTTCCAGCATCCATTGATTACTCTGTTTAGCACAGGTGGCAATACTGTATGGGGAGTTTTGCTCTGTTTATCAACAATTAATGTGCTAGTATAGGAAATCCTGATCATGTGATGCTTAATGGTTTAACACCAATCCTGCCTAATAGGATAGTGGTGGATATGGTTGTAAAAGAGCCAAAGACACTAAAATGTATAGGTGCTGAACTGACTTCAGACCCATATGACTATATAAGCTATTGAGCTTGGATTGAAAATGATTTTTTGTGTTTTCAATTTCATTCTCATAGTTTTGTAGTTAAGTAGAGATAAAAGTTGGTTGCTAGAGGGTTGCATTAGATCCTAAGATCTAGATGCAGTGCTCTCAGATCCAAAGCTCCTCACTGATGAAGGCCACAAGCCAGAAACTAGTCTGGGGATATTGGATGAGTGGGCATTAGATAGGGATTTTATGCACAAGCCTTCTGGCATCCATTGATTACTCTGTTTATCACAGGTGGCAATACGGTATGGAGAGTTTTGCTCTGTTTATCAAAAATCACGTTATACTGAAATTATGGACAATTTCTCATAAATCCAATTTATGTCACACTAAAAATATACATTAACATATGATAGACCTAACTCTTTAATGCTCAACACATTGTGTATCAAAATATAATAGACAAAACTTTTCACATGCAGTGAATCTAAGTATTCAAGCTTACCACACTGCATGCCAAAAATGTAACAGACAACCAACTAGAATGAATTTAATAATTGGCTATTATGAATGCGACATGATAATCAACTTTCATTAAGTCTATATATGCAGTGTACAGGCTTCACTGTTGATGGTGTCAAAAATGTAACAGTATGTAGTTTGTATCTGTGGTGAACTTATATTTTCGTGCCCCACGTTGGGCGCCAAAATATGTAACCGGACCGTAAAATGTACCAGCAGTCTACAGGGTGTGAGATTTAATTAACCGATGCCCCAAATGTTTGGGTTGCCAAAATATGTAATGGACTGTAAAACCCTTTAGGATAGTACACCCAGAGCCTTCTCTACTTACAGGTCCTATTACTACTCGGGGTTCTAACTCAGTGTAGACATTTGCCTTTAACTCTGTTCAAGGATGGAATTAAATAGGATGGCAATAATGTGAACTCTATATAGATCCTCAATGGCTAATGCTAATAATAAATTTAAAATCTGTATGCATGTATAATAGCTATTCTGGTGAGTGAAGTATGAATGATGCTTGACAATCTAGAGACCAGAGAAACAAAGATTTTAACTTCAAACAACAAATATTTATTAACAGATCATGCTTAAAATTATGATATTTATAAATCAACAAAATATATACATGGTTATTATAAAATATTAATTTATCTCTACAACAATAAGACAAGCTGTAATTTAAATATTAAAATATGAGTTAAAATAAAAATTATAAAATTATAGTGCATAATTTACAATAATGTATCAATTATTTTAAATATGAAATTATATTACTAAATGTACGATTATCATTTTGTTTATGTCCTTTAAATGTATCTCAAGGTTATGTCCATGAATTGCTAATTTGTGTTTTGTATAGTTCATTCATAAACAGTTATTCATTTAAACAAGTAAATGTTATATATATTTACTTATTAATTAGTTTGATTTTAATATATTAATTGTCTAATAAATGTAAATATTTAAAATCTTACCTTTTGTTTTAGTCATTGTCCAGTTTAATTTAAGCATTCAATGGCACTAATATTTTATTTACAAACATATATAATATATTGATGTATACTTTGAGTTGTGTATTTCTCTCACCCTATAAAAATCTAAACAAATGGGTTCTTTTTTTAAAAAAATGTTTGCTACAAATGAATAAAAGGGTGAGAAAAATTCATAACCCAACTCTCAGTATACATTTAAAAAAAATATTTAAAGCATAAAATATAATGAAATTTCGGAATTCCTTAAAACTATAGCCAGTTAAATTTTCAAGAGCAGCTTCTGTATTCTTAGCAGATAATGTCTTTCTTTTATTCACGTATATTAAGTCATGTTAAACATTCTAAGCATTAACAATTCCCACGACGAAATTAAATTCCTGGGAATTTAATTTTAAAGCCATGCATTTCCATTCCATATCCAGATCTTTCCACGTTGATTTAAACATTAAATATACCAATAAATATGATCCTCCATCACACGCCAATGACACCAAGGAGATAGAAAAATTCCCTGACACTTAATTAGCAAAAGTGCATTGTTAGATATTACTTACACACATATAAATTGTTAAATATAAATCTTTTTCCAAGGCTTACGTTATAATAAGACAAACGTTATTTCTATACAGTTTTATTTATATATGTATGAGACGCATGATAAAGATTTTACTTTAAAAGTAATAAAAATTAGTGTTAATAAAGTTCTATTTCATCATTAGTTGATTTTATTTTATTCAAGAAACATTTTATAGCAATTATATTTTTTAACAACGATAAATAACTATGAAGCTCTTAGCATTTATTTGAACGAACGAAAGTTTATCAATTAAACAATATCTTTTTTTTCTTTTTTTAAAATATTTTACACTTATCAATAATAAAATTCCAAATATTAAACAGTTTATTGTTAATAATGAAGGGAAATCATAATACCTAATATAATAACAATTAAAATATTCTTATTCTACAACTTTACTCTCATGTACTTCATTTGAACAAGAAAAACCAACAACAACTAAAAAAAAAAAATGTTGCTTAGATATTTTTCCATGTTCCCAAAATCAACAAAGGTTTACTCTTTTTTTTCTCTTTTAAACAAAAGAAACATGGTTACTAAAATTTAATGTCAAATATTTTCTCTATTATTTTTGTCATGTCATGATTTGGAATCTACATTCATGTATATATATGTGTATATGTATATATTTTATTTTACATTTAATAAAAAAAAAATTGTTCATTCCTTCATGAATGTATGGTTATGTTTGTGTGTATATATATGTGCATATGTCTCCAAATATCTAAAAAAAAATTAGGTTTTAAAAGTTGGCTGCCTATTTAATCTTTATACATTTTATCCTAAAACGTCATGATTTAATATCTACATTCATGTATATATGTGTGTGTATATATGTATATATTTTATTTTACATTTAATAAAAAAATAAATTTGTTCATTCCTTCATGAATGTATGGTTATGTTTGTGTGTATATATATGTGTATATGTCTCCAAATATCTAAAAAAAAATTAGGTTTTAAAAGTAGGCTGCCTATTTAATCTTTATACATTTTATCCTAAAACATCAGTTACTTATTATCATTTTTTTTAATAAGGATTGGGCATCACCTTACATTGCCCCGATCCTTAGAAGGTTAAAATTTAGACCATTGTCAAAATTTTAGCACATAAACAAAGGTTTGGATGGTTATTGTGTTGGGTAATTTTATTCTTTTTAAATAGGGAGAGTTCTAATGCTGTCGTACTTATTTTAATTTACTCATCAATATACATTTGCTTTTTTTTTATATTACTCATATATATATATATAATTTTTAATTACTGTATATACTTAATAGAACTACTATTAGAAAAATTCATACCCTTATTCCATCAATTAGCTAATGTGATCTAACAATAATACACATTCTTGATAATTCATTTATATTTATACATGTTAATCGTATCTAACAATCGTATTTATTAATATTTATGGTAGTAGTATCAACAACCATACCATTCGCTTAATGGCGTTCTTGCTAATGAAAAACAATGAAATATAACGTTACCTGGCCAATAACCTTTTAAGAAACTAATTGACCTTTACTTGTTTTTTTTTTTTTTTAAATAATATTAAAAAAGTAAATGTCTTTTTTTTTTAATAACGACAAATATGACGGCATTTTTACAAAATGAAATGTATTATTTTTTTAACAACAACAATAACAAAATCTTTATTTAGGATGTTTTTAAGATTTTATTAAATATACATTATTCTTCTAATACTTGAAACACCAAAACAAAAAAAAGATGAATTAAAATGTCAGTGCGTAGTGCTGGAATGGGCATGGGGGCTGAGGGTTTGAAAATTTTTTGGACATCGTAGTACATCATTTGAATGTAATATAATACTTTATTAAATAACATTTCAAATGTTATGTTGACTTCAAATCGACACACTCTCAAATTATATGATAGCACAGCCTCAATAGCGATCATTTGTAGAATAAGAACAGGCCACTTGAAAGTAGTGTGAATTTCCAGAAATTAGAATAACACACTACAAAGCATTACTGGGTGCCTCAAAAATGGTATATTTAACTGATTTTGAGTAGCACTAGTGCTGTCAAGTGATAGGTACAATCATTGATACTTGTACCATATTTATATATACTCATACTAATTTAAAATCAGTGTGTATAACTACTATTTATATAAAATTTAATATTCTTTCTTGTACTAAATTTTACATATAAAATTTTTTTAATTACCAACAAATTAGTAACAAACTTTATTTATAACAATTAATTTATCATAATATATTAGAATAATTATTGCAGCCTAAATTGGTCATTTTTATCTAAACTTATTTCATAGAATAACATTGCAGAGATCATGTCTTATCAAGTGATTATTAATAATGTTTTACCATATTTAATTCATCCATTAATTTTTAATGTATATGTCATTCGATAATAAAATTCTCAAATATTTTATATCACTAAGTACATCTATTTGTATTCAACATGTCATGAGCAGACCTCATATTCATCTCCAAAAAAAATTATCTTATTTCCAAGATATATTTATAGTAGACCAACAGAAACTACAATGTAAATATTACCTAGAACTTTAATTGTATTCTGAAAACACAAAGCTATGCTCATCACCACTACACAAAACTTCTGCATTCACTATAATATCAGTGATGGGTATAATCTAACTTTGTATATCAAAAGTCAAGATTTACACAAAAGTAATATATTAAACTACATGTTCTACAATGCACACATAAAATTCTGACTTGGGTTGGTACCTATTTTGCTCTTTGATATAATCTAATAATTCATAACATTTTAAAAATAATAATTATATTAACCAGTACAATTTTTTATTAAATTCATTTACACATTTTCACAATGTATATAATACAATTAATTTAGATAGTCTTTCTTATTTTAACAGATCCAATAATTTTAATTATAATACTCTGCTTTACAAAATCTGTAAAAAAAAAAAAAAAGTAACAGGTGAAGCATATTTGCATCTTAAATTACAATAAACATTTTATTAGGCATTTTACATTTCTACTTCATATTTTTTAAATTAAAAAAAAAAATCATTAGTTCAATGACTAAAATCCCATACTGAAGAAGTGAATTAGTCATTTTGCTTATATCTTTAGATATAGACAAATATTACCTTCATAATCTATAAAATATGAATGTTGCCTCTTAGAATATATATAATCTTCTATTGACACAAAAATTCTAGAAACAATTATGAGAAAAATAGATTCTAAGTGATACATTTTGTATGGAGCTGAAATATTAAAATGAATTTAACATATTTTAAAAACTGAATAGGTATGACTACTGGAAATCTTTAACATATCTTTAAAATCAAACGAATTATTATTAACAACAGCTTCATGGGACAATATCATTAATTAGTGACCCTACTACTTTTAGTAATAACAGTAAAAGTGTGTTATATATGAGCTTTATAATAAATTCTGAAATTTCAAAATTTACATTCAGTAACTTATTACTATTTGCAATTGTGGTAATGATTTCTTTTTTTATGTATACATAATATGAAAACTGATAATTCATCAGAAACTGGGCCAATTATGAACAAAAGTACCATTTTAATTAAAATATTCATTCAGTTTAATCTTGCAGTAAACTGGTCATGGATTTTATATTTTTATTAGTATGCATAATTTGTAGAGCAAATACTTAGTTTAAGTGATCTATAAATGATTTTCTATTTTATTATCTTCCATATTATTTCCAATAACTATGTTACAAATCACATGATGAGTAGGCACTAGATAGGGATTTTATGCACAAGCCTTCTGGCATCCATTGATTACTCTGTTTGGCACAGGGTGGCACTACTGTATAAAGAGTTTTGCCTTTGTTATGTTTCAAATAATAGTTAATATTATTTAGTTTCTTTGAATTGTATAAACTTAACTTGTTCATGTCATTTACCATGTTCTGAGCATGTGTAAAACTGGTAAAAATGAAGCATGTAGGGATTTATTAATAGAATTTTAATCGACCAGTAAATGTTCAAATTAAGATTCAGTAAAATAATTTAAATTTGTTATTTAATATATTTACGTATAATTTGTTCATAAAATAATATCGTAGTTTTATTGCAAAGTTTTAAACTTTCATATCGTATTTACTAATACATTCGGTGCATATATATATTCATAATACTTATAATATATGTAGACATAACTAATAGGTTAAAAAAAAACACGCCATCAAAATAATTTTCTTTCCTTTATTATTGTCACACATGAATATCTATATCCTTTAAAAAATCCCCTAATTATATGACTTTTATAAAAATATACAGACATCTGCTGAGTGGTGAAGTATAAAACAATATAGCCTGCCAGAACTTAATGAAAAATTACTTTATAATTCACCTTTATTTTACAAATAAATAAATCATTACAATAAAAGACTACATTTATAAATATCATATATATATTTATCAGATGTATTTTTCCCCCCAGATTATTATTCCATGTAAACATTTTCATAAATATTAAATTATTTACAAGAATAAGATAACTTTTTCTTTAATAGTAAATAACATCTGGCCCTAAGAAGTTAAACATGGGTCCGATGTTAAACTTGAAAGATAAAAATTACTAAATCAGGATCTACCTGTCATTTCTTATATTTGAACATCAAATTACATCCTGGATAACAAATTAATTCTATTATATATATATAAATTACTTGCATAGCTTAATACTCCATAGAACTCGATACTTTACTGAAATTAATCTGGGAATCATTAAATTAACATTAAAAAACTCAAAGTAAAAAACGCTTTAAATACTGGTACTTCATCATGGTTCAGTAGATAAAAATGTTATCATTTGAGTTGTCAGCTCATAGCTATTAGATTAATAGATGTGTGTATATGTTTGTATATATAATGTAAGTAGATTTTAAAAAGATTCCATTTATAATTTATGCTGATGAAAAAATAAACAACCACAAATTCTAATAATTATAATAATTCAGTATTAACTCCCATATTTCTACTGCCTTTTTAGCTCAATGTCAATTAACTGTAATGTGGTCAATTGGGTATTTTCAACTTTCAAAATAATCATTTTTATTTCACTTTATTATACACTTGTCAAGATCAATTAAAGAGAGAAAGAATTTTTAAATATATGAGTCAAGTCACAAAGCGCTTTTTGTATATATAACCCACACATTTTGTAAAACTGTTAATATGTCAACTAGGTAAAATCTGACAGCGAAGAACTTAACAAACTTTTCATTAAAACTTACAACTTCATTTAAATTTGTCAAAAGTCTTATTTATCACTAAGTAAACAAAGCTGATCACATTTTTAATGGCAAAAAAAAAGATAAAAAAAATCTCAAATCTGATATTTTTATTTTCTGTAAAATATTAACAAATAAAATAATCATATGCATTAAAAAGTTACAATTTTTTATTATTATTATTTAATAGTACAACAGTATTATTATTATTCTGTTTGTGTTTATAACTACAATTATTATTATATTAAAATTTTATTTCTTCCAAAAATGATAACTCAATAAACATGGGCTCCAACTATGGAGAAAGATCATATCACATTACAATCATATATTAGTTTGTTTTTATTGTTTGTGGACATGATAATAGTACAAATTGTCTTAAAGATGAGTTAACTTATTGATTGCTGAAGCGGCCATATTGAATATTTAAAAAATTATGTTAATCCACAAATTTTATCATGAATTAAATTTATATTACTCAAAAATGACATAATAAATATTTTTTGAAATATAAAACCCCAAATAATGTAATTAAGTTGAAAAAAATAAAGTTATTGATATTTAAAGAAATAAAAAAATAGAATAAAAGTTAATATTTCTAATAATCATTTTCATAGTATTTTATAAATTCAATATTATCATGCACACAATTTAAAATTATTGTTTTGTTAGTAAGTTAGTTGGATTCATCATAAAATTTCTAAAAATTTGGTATATAATAATACTTAACTAAGGTAATCCATCACTTGATAATTTCATAGAATAAAGACATTGGTACTTTTCATTTTTCTCAGTAGTCCTTCAAAATGCATTTCCATACAGGGTTTTGCAATGTATAAGACATCCCTTATAACAAGTAGTTAATATTGATCAATAATTAGTATAATTTGAATATTATAATAAAAAACTTCAATACAGTTTGTAATTTATTAAAAAGTACTAAAATAGTCACTATATACAAAATAATAAAATAAAATAAAAAGTGAATGAAATACTAAATTCATCAGAGAGCTTGATGTACATACGTTTGTAGTTTATACATATACTGTCAAAACTGATTCTTTTATGTTAGTTTCAATAGTAATTTTTTTATCAAATATATATAAAAAAACAATAATTAAAAAATATATAATAAAATAATAATTAAAAAAACAATAAAGTAATAATGAAAAAATATGCAACTTTGAAATTTATATTGCAGGTCTATAATCGGCCTAAGTTTATATACTGTCAAATCGTTACTTTTATTATTTGCATAATGTTATTATTATTAAAATGCAGAAAAGAAATTATAGAAACATCTAAATCAGATCATTATATTTCTGAAATATATTCATTTTTGTCTCATATCAATTAATTCTAAACTAAGCAAACATTATAGAAAAAATGCAGACAATCACTATCTTTCTTTTTTATATACACCCGGATCTCGTTTTACGCGGATTTATTTAATGTGATTTTGAAGTTATGCGATTCATGTTTCTTCTTAATATGCGGTGTTATTTTATGCGATAAAAATTATTAGATCAGAAGTCGAGCTCCGATAATGCGCTATTACTTTAAATATTATAAATTTTGCACACTCACATCATATTTAAAGTAATAGCATATTATCGGAATTCGACTTCCATCTAATAATTTCAATATTTCCAGCGCTTTATAATAGTACTGTAATAGATTTTATGCAATAAAGAAGTTCATAATTCACTTAAAATCAGGATTTCTCCATTTTATATACACACATTAAATTTTACAAGATTATAATGTAAATCTGTTCAAACGTTATAGATGCCTATACTACATGTTGTTTTTGCATTTTAAATCACATTCAATTTTTGCTTTTAAAAAAAAAAAGTATGTAATCAATTAATCATTTAGTATCCACAAGTAATAAATTTTACAAGATTATAATGTAAATCTGTTCAAATATTATGTATGTTGTTTTTGCATTTTAAATCACATTCTATTTTTGCTTTTTAAAAAAAGAGTACGTAATCAATTAATCATTTAGTGTCCACAAGTTTATTATTAAAAGGTGAGTAACAGCAGTGGGCACAATTAAATTTGATAATTAAAATCTGACTTTTAATTGTAATTAATAATTTAAAAATTACGTAACATGATCTGAAATTAATGTCATGTGAAACCATGAAATTTGATTTTTAAACGGAATTGAAAATTAAAAAATTAAAGACAAAAATAAGAATTTAATTTTTAATGGTTAGTTTTAATTAAATTTTGTCCAACAGTGGTGAGTCGGTATCTTTTTATTATTGTAATCTAAGTTCTTATTTTTATTTTAAACTTTTAGTTACCCTAATGGAGAGGAAAAAACAACCCAAGAAAATGAATTTCTTTGGAAACAAAAATTTCAATTTTAGATCACTTAGTGAAATGGAAAGGATCAACAGCAATTGGAAAACATTTTAGTTTGGGTGAATCCACTATAAGACCAATTTAAAAAAATGAAGTTGGCACTAGTCGTATTTCCTCGTGATGAATCTGATGTCTCAAATAGAGTTAATTATTAAAATACCGTACATGTATGAAAAAATGTAAATTACGCATAAAAATATATTGTTTTGAATAAAATTAAATACTGTAATTAATAAAAAAAGTAAAAAAAGTTTGTCTTGTATCATTTTTTTTCAAATTTGAAATTTTTTATTAGTCATATTTTATTTTCCTATTTTTTTATGCAAATTTTAAAGTAATTTTATGTTGTTGCTTTGCTTTTACGTGATTTTTGGAAAATTACAGTATGTATCCCCCATTTTTCAAGGTAAGTTAAGTCTATTTTTGTGTGATTTCTTTTGTTCACATTTTCTGAGGAACCTATCTACCGCATAAAACGAGACCCAGGTGTATATTAGTTTTAATAATAATTTTTTATCAAAATATATATATATAACAATAATTAAAAAATATATAGTAAAATAATAATTAAAAAACATATAATAAAATAATAATTAAAAATATATAGAAAAATAAAAATACTTACCAATAGGCGCTTATAACGTTTTCTTCAAAATATAATGGAAAAAGTAAAACTTTTTCCAAATTATAATTTCACACTGAACTGTTCTCCAGTAACTTACAAAAAAATGAGAGAAAAACAAAAAAATTCAATCTACTTGATCACAAAACCATGCATAGCTTGTGTAGATTTCTGTTAATCTTAACCTCAACATGGATGTTTATAATTTGATAAATTTCTTGAGCGTTTTAAGTGCTCGTAATAATGAATAAGTTAAAGGAGTAAATGGATTATTAAAAAAGAATAGAATAAGAGTATTAAATATCATAATTTGTATATTACAAGAAATGATGGTTTATTTAAGATATAAATTAGTAATCCAACCATTGCAAGAAAGAGGCTACAAACATTGTAAATGAAAAGTACTAATTATGCATAAAATAGCAAGATCTTGTCATTATGAAAGTGATAAATCACAAAAGTTATAATGTTAAACAAATTTATTGTACTTTAGTCAATTTAAAAAAAAATACACTAGTTTGAAGTAAGGAAGGTTAATGATAAAAATGGATTTATATTCCATATTTGTCAAATACTCAAACTAAATGTTATATATATATATATATATATATATATATATATATATATATATATATATATATATATATAAAAAGATTTAATTGTGTTTCATTTTGTGCCCTACACAATATTAATAGATTGGTAAATAATTCAAAAAATATTATAACTTTCATACAAAAAAGTAATATTTTTGTAAGTGCATGTCCTCATACAAAGTCAATCAAGATATAGCCTTGAGAAAAGATTAAAAGAGTATCAATTACTATACATGTGTATAAAATATAAAGAGTAATAATAATTTAGTAACAGCTTCTGCTTTCTAGGATCATAAAAAACATATGTGATTTTATCTTCAAAATGCTAAGATTCTTGATGAAGAGAAAAACCACAATAAAAAAAAAATTAAGGAGGCATGTAATTCATCAACAATGTGCTAACATAATAACCCAGGAATCTTGGAATATGCCTTAATAATATTTATCTCCACTATATTTGAATTTAAGTGTTTTTCAATTGAAGAAGGTTACGAAATTAACTGAAAGTACTTCTGTAGTCTGTTAAAGTTTTATTATTATTATTATTATTATTATTATTATTATTATTATTATTATTATTATTATTATTATTATTATTATTATTATTATTATTATTATTATTATTATTCCATAATAGACATTATATATATATAATGACTGTCATTGGCTGTAAGGTACCATTTGAAGGTGAAGGACTTGTATGATTCATCAATGTTTTAACACAAAATCATTATTTTATGTAAAGACTGAAGACAATTAATTGAAACTGTTTATTTGATATCACAGTCCCAAAACTGATTTAGTGGATACTTTCTATCTATAATTCAGTTATAATAATTAGTTGACACATATTAATATATAAATAAAGTTTTAGATATAATATTAATTAATTTTCTAAGATTATTCTTCTGAAAGTAATCAAAACTATTTTGAAACTGAGGGTTTTGACCAGCATTAGTTTCACACTTCTTAACACAACTGAGCATCTCTGAATCTTTATTGGATGTCACCTACACACATTTTCTTTAAAGCTTTATAAAATTATGATCTCACATACTTTTAAAACAACTTGTTGCACATCTTATTCAATTATTGACCATAGTAGTATACAAAATGTTCTGAGAGCAAGATATTATGGCATCATCTTCAGTACTAGAATTTCAAAGCTTGCAAATATTTTTATCCAATCTATTTTAGAATTTTAATATTTAAAGAAATTAATTGGTATTTTATATTATAAAATGCTTAATATAATGTTAATATAGAAAATAAGATAATATAATTAAAACCCAGTCATCCAATTTTTGCCAAAATATATTTATTACAGTTATTATAAACTTAGCATAAAATAAATTTTTGGAAGAAACGGTTTTTAATTTTAACCTAGAATAATAATAATAACGGTGATATTAAATAAAGATTTAAAATATATACCTTCTAGTAATAATAATAATAATAATAATAATAATAATAATAATAATAATAATAATAATAATAATAATAATAATAATAATAATAATTGTTGTTGTTATTATTATTAAATTTAAGATAGAAGCAATATTACAATTGATGGATGGAAAATATTTAAGATATGAATATGAAAAAAAAAAACGAAATTGAAAATAGAAAATTAAAAGAAATGATAATGATAAATGAATTAAAATATAAGATGAAAATTTTGCTAATAATAATAATAAAATAGGAGAAAATAATATTAAAAGAATTTAAGAAGTATAAGAAATTTATACTTTTAAAGTAAATAAACTAAATATGATATTAATAAATAGAAATATATATATAATGATAAACTTTCATATCATTATCAGAACATCTAACAAACTTTTTAAATTTTGAGTATACAATAGGTAAAGCAAATTTTCTTCTCAAAGCAAAGCTCTTTTGAGAGCTAGAATAATATTATTTTTAATAATTGTGAAAGATTTTTAAAAATTAAAATGTCTACTATAATTTATAGTATAAATCAACTGTCACTGTTTTAAAAAAATCAGCCTCTAAAATTAATTGTTTTTGAAAGTAGTCAAAACAAAAATAGAGTTAAAATACAAAGTGATTCCAGCATATATTCTTCTAAAACAAATTCTAATGGATTATAAACAAAAACCATTTATGTAAATGCATTAAATATCAATTATGAAATATAAATACAAAATAAAACAATATAAATAATGATCAATATTAACAAAAAAAATAATATTCATAATTTGAGCCAAGACAGTTATAAAATATAGAATCAATCAATGCGAATTATATAAATTCCTATGAGAAGTTCAATACTACAAAACTATCAATTGTATTAAAATATAAATATTAGCAAACAAATAATATTCATAATTCGAGTAAAGGTAATTATAAAATAGAGAATCAATCAATGAGGACTATATAAATTCTTATGAGAAGTTCAATACTACAAAACAATCAAGTGTATTAAAATCTTTTCATAAATTTCAAAATAATAAACCTTTCATTATTGCTATTACTGACAGAAATATCTCAATTACAAAGTTCCAAACAGATGACTTTTACAAGAATTGGACAGATTTTTTGAAAAAGAATGTTCAATTCATCTTCCCAAAAATTATATGCTACATAAAAATCAATAAACATATATGCTCAGGGTCTACAAACCATTTAAAAATAATGAGTTGCAGGGCCACAATTTATATCACTGTAATTTTCTATATTGTGGTAAATAAAACTTCTAATAAATAAACATAACTTTATGATAAATACTTCACTCATGTAATTATCTTTAGAGATGATCCACTACACTTGTTTCTTCTGTGAAGTCAGGATCATCATATCAAGAACTGTCCTGCTACATTCAGTGATTAAGATAAATTAAAAATCACAGTGGATAAGTATGCCAAAATACTTTTGATATCTTTAAACATAAGGAAGAAACACCTTCCATCTTAATACATCATAATTAAATATTGGTGATTGGTATGACACAGACTCTCCCCTGTAAGTTTTGAAAGAAATTACATTAATGAGATAAAAGAATACACCAGTGTTTTTGCTTCTAATTATTTTAAATAAAATATCACCTAACATTATGAATGCTATAGCCTCAATTTTATACTGCTGTGTATGTTCTAGATGTCATATATAAATTTTTCCATTCTCCATATAAAAAATGGAATAAAAACTACTTCCAGATGGAAGAAGAATCATTAGTTAGAGAGCAAAACAAAAACCAATTAAAAAGCTTCAGGGGGGGGGGGAATACCAATTTTTCTGAAGTATAAAGAATCAGTAAGATTAGTAAAATCCTTAATTTTACTGTCAGTAATACACAATCTAAACTTAATTACTTCTAATAACATTATTATTATTTCTAATAAAAAAAAAAGCTTTTCCACTGTTAATAGACTCTTCTAAATCTACAATACATAAGATAATTATTAACATAATCCTTAATATGCAATCTAATTCCATCCAGAAAACTGAATTCAAATGTTCTCAGAGTAAAATTGAATTGAAGGTAGAGAACATTCAATATACATGACTTAAATTCTGTTGGAAAAAAAATTCCAATTGAAAAAAAAATGGATTGATATAGTATGTCATTCAACATTCTTGTTCTACTGAAAAGAAATCTATGATTCTTCAGTATATTTCAATACATACAATTTTATTCTTTTTCTCTTTTGGGAGAAACTGTGATAACTTTTGTATGGACATGCTGGTTTCTTTTCTTTAAAATTCTATATATGGACTCTAATTTTAAGGGAATTACATTTCATTATCAAACCATTACAGAGTATATGTAGCATTTGTCAATATATCACCTGATTCTGCAATTTATAGCAAATTGATTTTTATACTAAATTCATTGTTTTGCTTTCTTTTACATTTTGTTTTACTTCTTAAAAGCTTTAATATGTTCTATCAGAATTATATATCCAAATAGCTATATTTTTCTCACTTTTCTCTAATAACTGGCAAAAATGTCCTTCCTTCAGATTATTTCATTTTGCATCAGTAGATTTCCTCTTATTCATCTTTTTTCTATTTATATATACTTCCCCACTTAATTAATCTCATTAAACCCATTTTTTCTTTAATCACTCAGCTCTCATGGCATTTCTAAATCTTGATTCTGCTCAAATATTTATACATTTTCATTAGGCAATAACAATATTTTTATGATTTCATATGCTGAGAATTCTTTTTTCAAAATTCTACATTATCTTTTTTTTTAAGTTAAAATAAGTGAATTTGGATCCAGCAATCACCTTTATTAATCTTTTATCACTTATAAAAAAACTATATTACTTGGATAACTATTATGTCTGATCAAAATAGTACATCTGCTGAGCTTTAAAAAATCCTCAACAATGGTTTTAAAAATTGAAAATACTGTTATGACTATTAACAACATGGTTGAAACTTTACTTTTACACTTCAAGCAGCAACGAAAACCACAAAGAGTTTCAACATTTTGCTAATTTTTACATTCAATGTCATTGGTCTCTTTTATTTAAAAAAACCAATGGCATTATTTCACCACTCAATCTAGAGTGCCCTTGGAAATACAAATTATGAAAATTTGGATTAACTTTTCCATCAGCAGTAAGACTACACTGCATTAGTGCTTTCTTTTCAGCTATTTGTCCTATTTATTTTACAATTTTTATTTCCATTGATGACAAAAGTTAGAATTAACATATATTTTGATTGATATTAATTCCAACTCAGACATCAAAATCTTTCAGTAAAAGATCTTATTCAAAAAGATCAAACATTTTAGCTTTACAAAAAGTTATTCAGTGCACTTGTGTGATTATGTTTTTTAAGAAATTATTTTAACTTTTAAAAAATTAAAAAATGCAACTTTATACATAATTTATTTACTTGTTTATTTTTATTTTTGTAAAATTAAATTAAATATTTGTGTTTTGATAAGGGCATCATATATAAACTCAACTTTTGTTTGAAAATATTTGTTTTCAGCAAAAAATTAATGAGCTGAAAATTTATTATCTACATATAACAAGTGCCTCCTGTTACTAAATAAAAGGCATTCACTTCTAGGATAATTTTTTATTTTTTGTAATTATAAATGGGATTTAAAATTTTAAAACATAATTTTGTTGTTTGATTATAACCTTTACTAAAATTTGTTTCACTGATAGAAATTTATTGAAGACATATTTTTCAGTCTGAAGGCTGAAAATGTTCTGTTTATTACTTTTTTTTTCATTTACAAAACTGATATATTATTTATATTAATTACTTCCCATTTTTAAATTTAAGTTTTTAATAATATTTTTCAAAAACTTAAACATAATGAAAAAATTAATTTTTTGTTCATTATTAAAAAAAACAAACAATGACCCATTCCAGTAGCAAAGAATATATCATTAAAGAATTACAATGAGACTTGTTCATTGCCTCTTTTCTATTCAATACAATCTCTTAAAGAAAGATCAATCATTATAGATCAGGCTGTTCTTCCATTTGAAACAATTTTAGACATTGTTCAATTTACATTAATATAATGAGATTCAGGTACTCTAAATACAAAGTATCCCATCATTCATTCCACACTAACTACACAAAAGATATCACTCTTAATGCACTATTGTTTGCAACATATATTAATACACTTTATAAAAGTAATTAGGCAGCAAATTTCCATGAATATCCATATCAATTTTAAACTCATAGGTGTCTTGTATAACATATATAAATAATATAACAATATTTTTGGCATTAAAAAAAAACAAAGATCCCAGTTGTTATACAACTTGATGAAATATATAAATAAATATAAGCTTGAATTTACAATGATTAAGGACATGGGAATTATCCATATATATATAAAATAACCCAAAGTTCAAGTCACAATCAGGTAGGATCAAAAGATGACCAGTTGAGATGAATGTGTTTTATATGGAGTGCTTTTGATATTGCTTGTGCAATAATAAAAAGTAAATTAAAATGAATGCATGTTTATTTTCCACATAAAATAAATAATAACTATTTTAGAATTTATTAATATATTAAATTTAAGACAATAAAATAATTCCTCAGAGTATTCTTATAAAATGTATGATAATAATCTTACAGCATTCTTAAATACAAATATTCTGTTATATATCTCTTGTGTAAAGAATTACTTTGATACAAATTAATATGTACTTTTAAATAAGGCTGGTAAATTAAATCTCACTCCTAAATTAAATATCATGTTCAATTAATTAATTCTCAGGAATATTAACTAATTCAATCTTAATCATTCAATTAAAAGATGTATAGCTTTAAAGTTTATTAAGTTATACTAGGTATGATGACTGTAAAGGGAATTTTATTGTATATCATTCTACCCAACTAATTTGTATTTCAGATAGCAATAGTGTAATAAATAGAATATACAAATTTATTAAAGTATATAATTTAAGAGTTTGGGATTATGACCTTTTGTTTCAACAATATGTAAAGATGATGATTCCAGTAATGACAAGTAGACATATTTAAATGTAATAAGTACTTTATTATAAATAATAACTTCATAAACAAAATAATAAAATAATAAACACAGTTTAATAACAAAATTCTATAACAATATTAATAAATATTATTGTTTGTTCTCTGTGAATAAGCTAATCTTATGCTATGGTTATGTATATAATTCTAAAGTGTTGTAAAGACAAGGCATTCTATTGGTCATTAAGTCAAAATCTAATCTTATAGAAAGATAAGAATGTTTTATAATGTCCTTAATTATCTTTGTAACAATATATTAATTGATTGTCAACCTCATTCTAAAAAAACTGACTAGTTTTTAATCCTTTTGAAGCAAGCAAAATTATCTACTTAGTACTCTTCATTCTATTTTATTTAAATAAACTAGTTCCTAAATAATTACAATTACATTTTATCAACCTATCCACTATTTTAAATGTTTTTAAAAAATAAACCTTTACTTAATTTTTACATCTATTTTAATAAAACATTAAATATAATATAAACATTTCATTTGTGCAGTACAGTAAAGCGATACACAATTATTGCTTCATTTGTATTGAAAAAGGAAATATTCCACAAGAATTAATTATCAATAAAATCCATTAGATAATGTCATATTTTACAGTACCCAATCACATATATATGAAATATACCCTAGGTTTGCATTGGATATTCACTGAATTAACATTACTGATATTATTTATCCACTTAACCTTTCCAATGTCAATAATTATGCTTGGTTGAGTTAGATAAAACTCTAAACTTTAGATTGGTCAATTACAGAATCAGCCATAAAATATATTCATCTTTTAATAGTATATTCATTTTAGTTTTGTTTGTAAAAAGCAAGTTAATAATTTGTTCAAATATGAAAGTGAATGAAAGTTTTTTCAAAAATAAATTTCTATTTATAATTATAAAAAAAATTTATAGCAGAGAACCTCAAAAGAATATTTGTAACCTATTAGAAAATGCTGAGTATGTCAGTGATTTTCTTTCTCAAATTATGTTTGTGTAAAAGTAAAGAATTTTTTTTACTAAAATCTTACTATTTTTTCTAAATAATTATATTTTCAGCATATTTTATCAAAATAATTTATAATTGCAAAAAAAATACTAAAAAAACCCTCTAAAATATTCATTTTTGTTTAAAAATCAAATAAAGAGCTAGGGGCGTTGACAAGTGTCAAAATTGTTGACAAGCACCAATTTCTTTTTCAATTTACATTCAGGTAAAAGTAAAGAATTTTTGCTAAAATCTTACCTATTTTTCTTAAATAATTTCATTTTCAATATATTTTATCAAAATAATTTTTATATGTAAACAAAATACTAAAAAAAACACTAAAATATTCATTTTCATTTTGAAAATCAAATCAAAAAAGTTGGAGTGGTAAAAATTATTGACAGGCACTCTTTTTTTATTCAAAATGAAAACCAACCAATCAGTATCTAGGAATACCTACCTTCTCCCATTGTTGTACCTTCAAATCTATATGTTATTCATTTTTTACTTGTAAAATAATTCTAGAGAGGGCAGCATCTTATGGTACTTTTTAAGCTTTAAAATGAGTGTAAATTCACTATGATAATATAAAAATTGCCAGTTTTTGAAAGACTTGAAGCCATGACCGATGAACACCGTTAAATCTCCAATCAATCTAATATAAAATGGACTTGGTAACAATTAAGCTATGTATGACAATAATTGGCAGTTATCCACACCAAAAATAATATTCATTTATGCCAGTTAATGAAATTTATGATCTCCACTTCAAAGAAATTTAAAAAGTAAGATAAATCATTCTGTCTAATGACAGAATGCAGTCGATTAAGATTTCTATAACCAGACAAGATAAGGAAATAAATAATCAACTCTGAGCTAAGGAAATTATTTCTATTAGTAATAAATATAAAATTTATATGTAATCAAATTTTTTTAAAAAAGATGTATAAGAATATACATATATCTAATTTTAGTTCACATACCAAGGCGGGTGTGATCTTGGATCAAATTTAAATTACCAAAATTATCTTGTGCACTCAAAAGAAATAAAATTAAACAGATACATTGGATTTTAAACCAACTCTAAATTTATTGGTTTATAAAAAAAATATGATAACAGTAATATAAGGGAACATCAATAGATGTATGCAATAGACTAAAATCAATAAAAATAATAAAATCTAAATGTGTGGAACTCCAAAATATGCTGCAAGACAATACAATTTATAAATAAAAATGGAAGGAGAGATTTTTTTAATATCTTCCTCAGATTTCAAATGTGATAAATAATGAAGAAAAAAAAGTGATCAAATAAAAATTGATTTATATTTCTTCTTTAATATAAATTCTAAATAATTAAACAAACATAAAATAAAATGTTATATTAAACCCTTTTCTATCCAATATTTCAAAATTAAATCCTGAACATATAAAAAAAACATTGAATATCTGAAAACATCAGATCATATTAATTTATATTATTAGATAAGAGCTTCAAATAATAAGACCAAAATGACTCTCTCTGATCCTTTTTAAAGCGTGAATTCTATCATTCCCATATATAGTATTTATCCATATTTTTACAAAAAATGTAAATACTCCCTTTCCTTTAATATATATATATTAACTTAAGAGACCCTTTGATTCCTCTTGGAGGCCTTAAAGGAACCGAGCAGGGCAAATCCCTAATGTCCACTCCATATGTTCTTGTCATTGCAGCTGTTATTACTATGTGATTATTCATATAGTACATGGACATGGATGGGCTGCTCATCAACATACATTAGCCAGCATGGTGAGTTTATTGGCTTTTTACCTCTAAGATCAAGAAACACCATGGGCTTTCTTCTCAGTGCCTGCTAAGGCAGAATGAATGTTTGTGTAAATGATAATTTTTTCCAATACATACATACAATTATGACAGACAAAAATAAAGCACAGCCCTTATTCCCAGGAGGCTGTAAAGTCACCAACCAAGGCAGCGAATAGTGGCCGAAGGCGGAGGGTGTTAAGAATCCCCTGATTGCGGACCCAGGCTGCCATTTGATGATGACTTTTTATTTAGGTACTTACAACTGCAGATCACATTCAAGTGAAGGAAGATTGCAAGAATTAGAAGAATAACTAACTGTCTTATATTAAATGGAACATTATTGGACTTTGTGAAGGTAGAAGAAAAGGTGAAGAGACGATTTAAAAAGTGGACATATACTCTATTATGAAGGCACAAATATTGGAAATACAAGTGGAGTAGGATTCATTATAAATAAAAAAGTGGAAGAACAATATCGTGGAGATTGATGGTGTATCGGACAGAGTGGCAAGATTAGTTATACAACTTAATAGCAGATACCAAATGCAGATAATTCAGGTTTATGCCCCAACAAGTTCTCATAGTGATGAAGTAGTAGAAGATTTTTATATGGATGTACAAAAAGCTTTTGATCACAGTAAATAACATTTTAAAATTGTTATAGGAGACTTTAATGCTAGAATTTGTAAACAAATGAAAGATGAAAGTGCTGTAGGTAATTTTGGTTATGGTAATAGAAATGAGAGAGGACATAGACTTGTAGAGTTTGCGAAAAAAGAAAAACTTTATATTATGAATTCTTTTTTGAGAAAAATGTTAAAAGGAAATGGACATGGAAGCATCCAAATAAAGGTACAGCAGAATTGATTTATATTTTAACTAACAGGAAATACATATTTCAAGATTGTAATGTTCTTAATAAATTTAACACAAGAAGTGATCATCGATTAGTAAGGTGTAAGATATATGTTAATGTAAAACTAGAGAGACAAAAATTATTAAGAAAAACAATATTTACAGTTGATATTCCTAATCTTCAAAAACATTCTAATGAATTTAAATTAGAACTAATAGATTTTGAATATGATTCAGATTTGAATGAAATTAATATGAAAATAACTGATACACTTTTAAAAACTGCAACAAAGATAGCTGGTAGAAAGAAAAAAAAAGCAACTGACCAATAAAATTTCTACTGAGACTAGAAAATTTATGAAGAAAAGAAGGAATATGAAGATATACAAAAATGATGCATTAAAAAGGATTGAATAACTCAAATTTTATAAAATGGTGCAGAAAAGAGTTGAAAATGATATAAGAAAGTATAACTGTGAACTAACAAGGAACGCTGTAGAAGAAAATAAAAGTCTCAAGAATGTTAAACAACATTTTGGTATTGATAGAAAATTTATATCTGCAATAAGAAAAAAAAGATGGAATTATTGCTAAAAACAGAGATGAATGACATCATGAAATGGGTAGAAGATTTTTATCAAGAATTATATAGTAATAAAGAACAAGTACCTCCTATATCTATTACATCTTCCAAATTGCCCAGAATTTTAAATGAAGAAGTGAGACATGCAATTAAATGTATGAAGAAAGGAAAGGCTTCAGGTAATGATGGAATTATAAGTGATATATTAAAAAGAAGCAGGTGAAGAAATAGGATTTTTTTTAACAAAGATATATACCAAATGTCTAAATGATAAAGATGTATAAGATGATGGGAAGAATGCAGTAATAATATTAATATTTAAAAAAGGTGATAAAGAAGATCTTATAAATTACAGACCTATCAGCCTTTTATCAGTTTTATATAAAATTTTTACCAAGATAATTACAACTCCTCTAAAGAGAACAGTGGATTTCCACCAATCAAGAGAACAAGCTGGATTTAAAAGTGGTTTTAGTACAGTAGATCATATCCAGGTATTGAGAGAAGCTATAGAAAGGACAAATGAATATGAGTTATCATTATGTTTTGGATTTGTAGATTATGAAAAGGCATTTGATTCTATAAACATTTCTTCAGTGATTAAAGCATTGGATCATCAAGGTATAGATCCAGGATATTGTCATATTTTAAAAAATATTTATAAAAATGCAACAGCAACAATTAGATTACATAATGATACTGGAAAAGTCAACATTGAGAAAGATGTAAAACAAGGTGACTCCATATCTCCAAAACTTTTTACAGCAGTGCTGCAAGAAGTATTTTGTGGATTAAAATGGGAAACAAAAGGAGTGAAAGTAAATGGAGATTATTTAAGTCATTTAGATTTCGCAGATGATGTAGTTATTTTTGCAAATAATGCTTCAGCGTTGCAGGAAATGTTGCAGGAGTTATCAGATGAAAGGAGGACTAAAGATAAATGTTAAAAAGACTAAAGTAATGTTTAATCGATTTGCTCAAAATATGAAAATAAAGATTGATTATGATGAATTAGAAGAAGTTAACAGTTACAAATACCTTGGTCAGATTATTAATACAGATGGAAACATAATGGAAGAAATTACTCATAGAATTAAACTTGGTTGGAGTGCTTTTGGTAGAAATAACTTGATACTAAAAGGAAATATGCCTATGTGTTTGAAAAGGAAGGTTTTTAACAAATGTGTTTTACCAGTTCTTACTTATGGATCTGAGACTTGGTCATTTAATAGAAGATCAATACAGAGACTTCAGACCACTCAAAGAAGTATGGAGAGATGTATGTTGGGAGTAACAAGAAGAGATCGAAAACGCAATCTATGGGTAAGAGAACAAATAGGTGTTACTGACCTCATTGAAAAAATTAAAAGATTGAAGTGGAGTTGGGCTGGACATATTGCTAGAAGAGATGATAATAGATGGACAATTGAAATTTTAAACTGGATTCCACAAGATTGTAAAAGACCCAAAAAGAGACCACATGTGAGATGAATGGATGAAATAGGAAAGTGTGCAGGATTGATGTGGCGAAGAAAGGCTAAAGATCAGAGAAGACGGATTAAACTTGGAGAGATCTTCATCCTGCAATATATATATATATATAATATATATAAACCATACAATAAGTGAAAGTCTGTTCATTTTCACTCACTATCTGCTGATCCACGGTAGCTTCTGATTCTTTATTTCCAATCCTAAGGGGTAAAGATGATTTTCCTTCGAATAGAGAAGATAAGCATGTGTAGTACTAATGCAGATTCAAACTCAATTCATTTCATGTTTAATTTCCAATGTTTTCTTTTAAGTATATAAATATCCAGTTTTCAAAAAAAACAAACAAGAGATGCAAAATTACACATCACTGGCTTTAGTTTTCCTTTTTCCATTGACAATAATATGCAAAGAGAATTCCTTTAATGATATAATCCAGTCATAATTAAGTGAATAATCAATACTAGCTTGTTTTTTTACCTTTTTTTAAATTTCAAAAGTGAAGTTTAAATCGCTTATTATAACACATAAGTTAAGTTAATCGATCTTATTTGAACTCAGATTTTCAAGCACTCTTCACACCATCTCATACAACTGATACACATGACCACACACATGTAGAAAAGATTAATAATCATCAATATAAGTATTTCATGCTAAACCAGCACTCATCAGTTGGTCCAGATTATCATCTCTCCAAAAATCTGAGTTCAAATCCTCTATACTTACAATTAAGCTCCCAGGTTTGTGAAGAATGCCTGGTTTTCAAATAGTTAATTGATCTTGTAGATTCCCTTGATCTGAAATACAATATCCATAGAACATAATGGGATTTATATCCATCACAAATAAATGAATGCAATTGTGTATGTTTAACCACAGAATATATTTATATAGCTGACTACAATACAATGCATTTTGATGGGTTTTTCTTTCTTCCACATTTTTGTCATTTCCTCTGGAATTTCATCAGTTAGCCACTCCATTGAATGGGCAAAATGAGCAGATAGTTAAAAATTTTATTCTTCCATAGTTCTATAAATTAATCACTTAAACAATAAAATTTAATACATTTTTACAGGAAAAAACTGTATCCTTCCTATATAATGACAAAATGATAAGAACTCAAATTACAGTATCTCAGTTCTATTTATCAGATACTCTTGATGACATTATTGTTGGCCTAATGACTGTTGGAAATTTCTCGAATTTAACTCAATGATGAATAATCTGTTCAAGAAAATCTTGCCTCAAAATTGTAAATGAAATGAAGATTTAAAAAAAAAAATGGATACAGTGAAAATGAAATACAAGTTCCATATGATTTTTTTTTTTTGTTTTTAAACCAAAATAAAAAATTCATATTACAATGTTAATACATTTTAATGGATACAAATATTTTTATATATGTTTTTAATAATAATTTTCCACCAAATTAATTTACAAACAAATACATGTGAAACATAAAACATTTAATTGTATAATAGGTGTTGCTATGATGATTGCAATAATAAAAATTGAAATGTGTAATATTTTATAATAACGTTGATTTGATTAATCTTTTATGATACACATAACTATTTCCAAAATCTATTTATTTATTTACCTGTTTATATTTTTTTCTGAGATTGATCACAACAGATTTAGGATTTTGATGCTAGAATTTGCAGTAAACAATATTATTTTAAAACATTAGATTGCCATGGTTATCAAGTTAAACTTTTCTATTTCAAGATTTCCATTATCCATGAATCAAGTGAAAAGAAAACCAAACAAGAGCAACAAACTTCTTTATTATTTTTTTAATATTTTGACTTACAGTTAATCTGAATATTTACAATATATATATATATATATATAACCAGATCATTATTTAACTCAGTTCTTTTAAAGCAACCGTTTTACATTTCTAGGTTTCTCACTTTACCTCAACTTTTCTAGCACATTAGCATCTATTCAGAAAAAACTCAAAATGAGTTACAGAAAGCCATCTTGCTTTTCAAATCATTTTTTTTTTTTCTATTTTCACTTTTTTCCCTATTTAAATAATTAATTATAATAATTTTTTTTAAATATATAATTCACTTATTGTTCCTTTCACAGAATCTATTTTCTCTTACATGTATTTACTTGGCAGAAAACTACTTTGGGGGAGAGTTAGCAAGTGTTTTTTTTTCTGTGAAACAACTTTATTCTTCTTTAAATGACCTAGTTCTTCATTTCATTTCTTTTTTACATTCAAAAAATCCTGGAATTCACTTTGTGCTTATCTGGACAGCATTTATCCTTTGGTACAATATTATGAATAACTTCTATAAATTGCCCATTGCTATTATGTAAATATTGCATTTCTCTATTACTGTCATTGTGTATTATTCTAAACTTGCTATTTATATCATATCAGCAAACACATACTTAATGGAAAATATATGTCAGTCTTATTCTTAGGTTAATATGCAGCTACTTTAAAAATGTAAAACTGGTCACTTAAGTCCAAATTTTGTAAAAGTATTTGACCATATAATAATGAAAACTATACAACTAATTTATGTTACCCATAATATGTTTGTTTAAATTTTTGTACAATATTTGACCATATAATAATGAAAACTATACAACTAATTTATGTTACCCAAAATATGTTTGTTTAAATTTTTGTACAATATTCTCCACCTTAATTTATTTTACACAAATATTTTTATTGCTCTTTCATTCACCAAAATAAAATAAAAACTTTGTTACTTAATAACTTGACAAATTTTGCACAAATTTTGAATCTTGCTCAGTTTTCTTTCCTTTTTTTTTTTTTTTTTGAGAGAGTTCCATAGGCTATAAATTTTTACTTTTTGGTACTTGTTTGGGAAAAAATGATATTTACTCCTATTGTAAGTAAAGCTACAACTACAAAATTTGAAAGTTTGCAGTAGCAGTGATCTCTAGGGAATTTCTTATCATTTAAAAGTAAGATTTACTAACAAATTTGAAAACTATCAATATATTATTTCAGTAAAAAAAAATTGTGTGTATTAATAAGATTGGGGCAATATTTGTAAAACTATTAAATAACAAACATTAAAATTTATAGATATAAGTCTACCAAAAATATATTTGAAGAATTATTTAAAATATTATCATAGACTGATTGTTAATTTATTATGTACATTGCTATTCATTTTAAAAATAAAAAATTTGGAAAATCATATCCAAAGGATTAATGGTATTCATGTAGTAAGTATCAGTAATACGTGTTGTATTATATTTAAATGTTTCAATGAGAATTAAAAGATTTGCAATCAACAACCATAATAAATATTACATCTCTAAAACAAATAATTCAGGAATATTTAAATTAATGATAGTCTACTATGTATATGTTACAGGTAATCTTCATCATTTATTCTTTACCTTTTCTTTTAACCTTATCCTTATATATGTAAATTTTAAGTTTGTTTGCTAGGCTATAGATTTTTGTTTTAAAACAATTGGTAATTTTCTATTAATATGAGCAAAGCTATGGGTTATGTAATAAAAACAAAAAGCTTATTTTTTTTATTTCATTAAAGTATATGACTAAAAATAATGTTTATTTGCTTTATATAAATTACAAAATATAATGTTTAAAATACAAATAATTTTTATTTGCTTAAAATTTTATATAAAAGCATTCGAAAAATTTCATTTAAAAATGCTCTATAAAATTGTTGAAAGTAATACTATAGAATCTACTATAGTAAAATTACATCTTTATTGGAATAGATGTGTGAAATAAATAAACATACATGACTTTCTAAACAGAATTAGATGGTGAAATTGAGTATGTTTTTCATGTCAGAAACAGTCTCCATTTATAAAGATTATCTCAAAGAATCTAAAGAAGTGAAATTCTGATAGCTTTTATTAAAATATATGGCTGAGGATAAATTCAATGGAAAATTATAATTTGACAAAGTTGTTGAAATCTTTCAAAAAATAAACTTTGCTATCAAAGAAGTTAAAAGAAAGGGCAGCATTGCAAAATATCAATAAACAATACAATGATTAGAATGTTTTACATGCGAGTGTAATTGTGGTTGACAGACAGATTTGTAGGTCTTCACAAATTTATTTGTTGTATATTACTTTTATTATTTATCTTTTTGTGATTTTCCTCCTTACATTAGAATGATTAATTCATTTATGATGGCTTCTGTTGAAGATAATGGTAATTTCTAATTACAATATATTAATTGTATAAGTAGCATTAATTCACTTCCCAAAAAAAGATTAAATTTTATTTCACAATTTAACTAATGCTTTTGATCCATTGAATATTAAAATAGTGTGTGCAGAATGCAACAATAGGAAAAAAAAATTAAAGAAGATAGTTTTTGCTAATAACATCCAAGTGATAAAAAAGACTATTGTATAGCACTGTCACAAATGCGGAATATGTAAATTACAAATTTACATATTAACCACTGAGTATTAATAATGTGTTTTCTCCTAATAATACCAGTTTAGCTGATAAGTTTGAGCACTATGATTATGACCGCCCAGGTCAAAAACATTGCTCCATGAGTTATTAGTTAAATTGTGAAATAAAATTTAATATTTTCTCAGGAAGCAAATCAATACTATTTATAGAATCCCATAAGTAAAAAAAAAGAGCAAAATTTAATAGAATTACACAATATATTAATTGATAAGAGAGTACACTAAAATTGACATCTTTAAAGATTTTCTATTGTATAGTATTAAAGTCATTTCATTATTAGTAGTATTATTATTGATGTTAGATGCCATCAACATAACATAAATTTCCAGTGATCATATGAATAGCATTTCTCTAGAATGATCTATCACCTGCTAGGTTTTTCAAACTATTCAAAGGAACAGCCATGATTGGATGTTATGATCCATTCATTCTCACTGATATTTATTTTCTTTTCCTTTCACCATCAACATTTCCAACTTTTCAGTTTTCTTAGGCTGTTTATCATTCAAGTGAATGTTCATATCTAATTTTATCAAATATCTACTTATTTTCTTTGCTGTTTATGAATTTTTCAAAAGCTTTTGCCAACACCACAGTTCAAAACCATCAGTTTTTCTAGAAATTTCACATTGAGCTTTTTTCCTTTTTTGTATGAGTGAAAAATTATATAATGAGTCTTCATGAAGCTTCAATAATTTTTCAAGGAGTTCTACAAGAACTTTATTACGGCTCTACGAATTCATGAATATCCAAGAAATAAATAAATAGTCAAAAAATATATTGCTTAGGAATTCATAAAAAGTTTGAAAACTAAAAATGTCAAAAACTGGCTTAATCTGAACTTTAGCTCCAGAACTTGTATTTTATCAGTGGACCAAAATGATTTTGTGTTGCATATGTATATATAAAAAATAATGTTCGTATTTATTAGACAATAAAAAAGTGCAAAAAATATTTTGATAATTTAAAATAGATCAAAAATATTTAAAATTTAATGATTAAAATAAGGTAGAGATATTTATAGTTTTATAATTTATTAAATCTGATACAGAGCTGTCAGAATTACAATTTCAACAATCTCTCAGAATTTTATATTTGATGATAATTTTACATTTATAAGAGGGAGTGTAACTAAAAGATATGCTTTATTTTGATTGTTTAAAAAAAAAATTCAAGTTTTTCATGTATATGCTTTTTCTCTATCTTTATTCGTATTTCATTAAACATTCCATTCATGATTTTTTTTTTTTTTTAAATAAAGTAAATTATAAAAATTACCCAAGATTAGATTATATTGCATTTATTTTTTTTAAAAAAAACTGTTTTCTTTATAATTTAAATATTTGATTATACAAATAATTTCTAGTGGGGAGTATAACTTCAATTTATAGTTATTCTATATTGGCAAAGTTTATTAAATAAATCTGAATAATATTATTTAAATGTTTAGCCAAGAGGTAAAAAACTTTTGTCATTTACAATATGAAAACTGTCTAATAGTCAAGACTAGTATTATAACAACAAAAAGTATATTTTTATTAAAAATAAACAAAACCCTAATGTCTGAGGAACTGCTAGTGTCTGTTATTAAGCTGGATCTTTGACCTACTATTAAGCATTATTTATCATTATCATTTTGACACTTTGGAAATAAATATAATTAATATGTTCAATCACAAACAATTCAACTGGCAAAGTGACAAGCTAATTACACACAAACAAATAATTTAGAATGCAAAATAGTTAGAAATAGAGTCAGTGATATTTTAGTTCGGCATACAGATAAAGCATCATTTGCATTTTACTATAAACCAAACAAACAATGAGAAAATAAATCCATTATAATTAATATTATTTTAGTTTTTATTAAATATCTAATTATTTCTTCATTATATAAATGTTGTAATAACCCTTATTTAAAATCTATGAAAAGAAGAAAGGAAAAAAGATTGTTTTACATGATAATATAAATTAGTAGGTGTCAAAAGTGATAAGAGAACAATACTATATGACAGACCTAAAAAGAAACGGAAACATTTCTTGAAGAATATAAAACTATTGTTGTAATTTATAAAAGATAAATTGTATAATAAAACCTACGATTATTTTACTCAACTTTTTTTTTTCAATAACTATTTTAAAAATTAAGACTTTATATAATTAGAAAGAAAAAAAAGATATTTATATGATTTACAAATTTAACTCATTATTGTAATATTCCTATATACATATATAATACTACTTTCACTTAGCCCATTATTAAAATTAAATTTCAATTGGAAAACTTTGCTTGCATATAAATATACAGTATGTAAAAGTTGTTATCAGTATTGTAATACATCTAAAATAAATCTTTAAATCATATTGCGTGATTTTAAAGTTATATTTGTTGTATATATACACAACAAACAACACACAAACTTCTTTATAAATCTTAATTTATTATTGAACTATTACAACGTACAAAATATACTCCAACGTTTTGACTATATGCTTTTATAGTTTGTATCAAGGAACAATTTAAAAATGCATAAAAAACAATAGATACAAATATTCCATAATACATATAACATACAAATATTTCTTCATTACATTCATTTGTTTGTTAGAAGAGTTTTAAAATAAAAGATATTTTTATTTGTTATATGAATTATGGAATATTTGTATTTACTGGTTTTTATGTATTTTTTAGTTGTTTCTTGATAAAGACTATAAAAGCGTATAGTCAAAACGTGGAGTATATTTTTGACATTATAATAGCTCATACAATAAATCAAGATTTATAAAGAAAAAAATTTGTGTATGGCTTGTTGAGTATATATTGAAATTAATGAGCTACTTTTAAAAAACAAGACTGTGTTTGTTATTTTTAAGTTTATTTCTTGTATATCTGGCATCAATTAAAAAACAGTCAATATACATAAAATAATAAACATTTTAATAATAGATACTTATATACATAATATTAATATTTATACAAAATTATATTAATTTTGGAATGATATTGAAAATTTCCTTTTACCATCTACTAAGCACTTAACTACTTCTGCTGTAGTTTTTTAAGCTTTACAATAGGAGCATTAATTAAACTAGTATTTATTGTGATCGGACTTTTTTTTAGTTCTCTTTTACTTAATCTGATTATATGCTTTTTTCCCATATCCCCCTGTGTTACATAATTTTTTGATATATTTTTAAATTCCATGTCCTCATTCCATAATCATAAGTTGAAATATATTGTAGGAGTATATATATACTCATACATACATATAATCAATATGCATACATTATATTTGTATTCTTATTATATTTATAAAAATAAATATTTAATTTAGTAAGTTGGTATTTTTCATTCTTTAAAATAAAAAAACCATTGATAAAAGACGGTTGACAAGGTAATGACGTCTGGGTTCACATACAGTTTATTGAATTAACTTAGTGTTTTAATATCAAATTGTATTGTAACAATGTAGAATGTGATATGCTTCAGCAAGCTCATGGAGTAAGATATAAAAATAATTTTATTTTTATTAGATTAAGGATTCTATTCTTGCAGCTATATCCTCATAAAAACTTATACTGTGTTCGATTTAAAAGAACAGTGTATAGTATAAAATCTATATTCTGAATGACAATACTTATTCGAAGAAATTTCTAATATTTTTTTAAAGAAAGTAATTTCTAAATTACTTGGTTAGAAATCGTTCTAATCAGAGTTCTAATTGTAAACTTCAATTTAAAAAGAACATGTTTATAAAAACTTCAACTAAATTTAATGTACTTTACATTATAAGGAAAATGCAAAGCAGGTAGAACACCAATTTATCATGGGATATATAAAAGACACTTGCCTAGTCAAATAAATATGTGTGAATAACATCTTTTGCTGAATGTCTATAAAGTTATATAAAAGTTATATCTTCAAAATGGAATTATAATTGTTAATAAAGGAACTGTGTATTAAGGAAGATGAAATTTACATATAAAGAGGAAACTAAACATCAACTTGGGATATCCTATTATTTTCTTTAAGGTATAACAACAAAGGAATTAAAAATTGCATCTTTGAAGGATTTTCATTCATGAATTCCAGGAACATCTGAGACTATTGTATTAACTTTTATAAATACCATTTAAGTTTTTTGAAAATTATAATTGGAAAAGATTAATTTCATTTACTTTATTATCGTATTCATTTCATTAAAGAAATGAATAATAAGAGAGAATTAATAACTTAAAATATTTTTATTTTTATTTATGATTAACCCTTAAACCGCTAATTTTATCATTGGTTGTATCAGATAAAAATCAAATCTTTTAATTGGCTAACTCACAAACTGAAGACAAAGCCTATTGTTAAAACATATTCGCCTATAATATTAAATTCAACTCAGATACATTTATAAAAAGTATATAATTAATTTTTAAGGTTGTGAAGACAACGAAAGTTCTTTCAAAAATAAATTGCTATTTATTTATTCTAAGATAATCAATATTGGCAACATAAAAGTTATAATGTAAACAAAAAGATCGACTTTTACGTTATAGAAAAGTAAATATTTCTTTTTATTACAACTTCAATATTTGGACTAAAATCTTCAATATTTTTCGAAAATAATTTTGTTTTTTTATTATTCTCTCTGAAAATTATGTTTAATTTCCATAAATATTATTTAATAATAATTTAAATCGTATTCGAAATGAAAATCTCAGCGTTTTTCTTTATTTTCTTTGATCAGGCAGTTTCTTTGTTCTTTCCAGCCAATCAGAATGTCTTTTTCGCTGAGAGCATGCTAAGAACCAATCACAAATAATGTTCCTTCTTTGTTTAGGTTTAAATGCGTTTTTTCTCTATTTTTTACTTCTAAAATAAATCGGAAGATGTCACCATCGTACAGAACTTTTAAAAACGAATTCAATACGTATTTAACGAATTTTTTCGTATGAAAACGAACTGAGTTAGAGTGATTTCAGATGTCGACGAGGAGCCTCGTCAAAAACAGTCTTTTGGTTAATAAAGATTTAAATATAGGTTAAAAAATATTAATATGGGAAAGGCATGTAAAAATATAGAGGGATAAAGTGAACTTGGCGATAAGAAATTAAATTATTTTTAAATTCACATACTATTATTTTCTATGACATGACACTACATTGTTAATACTAATTCAAATAGTCTAATAATCATAATGTATGATGTAGATAAATGACTAACATTGATATGAAATATATATATTTTATATTAATAAACATAAATTATGTACAATCATTTTAACGAATGAAAATATTATGTATAAATGATTGGATTATTATTTGTATAATCTAATTATTATAAAATAGTGTTAATATAAAAGTCTTAATATTTAGATACTTATATTTTATATACGTTGTAAAATCATGTGGTGTTATAAGTTAGAAAATATATTTACCATAAGTAAATAGAATATTTATATTTTTAATATAAGGAAATAAATATATAAATAATTTTTTTATATATTATAAAGTTTAAGTTATTTATTTGTTAAATAAATAATTATTATGTTTTTTTATATTAAACTAAATGAAGTCTTCAATTTATTTTATTTATTTATTTAATTTTATTAGATAAGAACAAACATTTAATATAATATTTTTATTGATTATTATAACTTCATGAAACCCATTTCAAAGAGTTAGTGAGATTTACTATTATCATTACTCTAGTATATTGATAGGAACCCCTGAAGAGAATCAATTGTTAAACTTCCCTGAATTTGAAATCTGACCATAACAGTTAAGTCAATTACGGTGAAAATTGATTTGATGTGGTTTAGATATAATAATTTATTAATAATAAGTTATTTGTTGGGAACAGATATAGTTTTATATCAAAATTAAATCACATCATTCATGGCATCCTATATGAAGACCAAAAATCTGACTATAGTGAGATGTGACTGCCTTAACTTATTTTGTTGAGAATTCATACCATTACAATATGTTAAAGATTTTATTGTTAATACTAAAAAAAAGTTTTATTATTAAGAAATATCATACAAATCAAGCGAAATGCATCTTTTAATTTGGTACGATATAGTTTAATAATCAACACTTTTTTAATTCTATTTTCAGATAATGCATAGTAATTAGGCAAAACAAATACCAAATATTCAGAATTGTATTTTATAAGATGCTATTACAAAAAATAATATCATTACCAAATCATTTCCAATTTTTATACTAGAAACATGAAATTTGTTTTAGTTTTTAAGAATTTCTTTTATATTGATAATTTTATACTTATATTCTGTTTAGTTTGTTTGTTTTTTACAAAAAAAATATTTTTTTTGGATCAATTAATTTAAAAAAAAAAGAAGCCTCCAAATATGAGGTTCAGAATTTTTACATTTAACGTGAATTTAAAATTTTGTTCCTTTTAGTATTCTAGAACTTAAATAAATGTTGGAACTTATTTTGACAACTTTATATTCCATTACAACATATATAATGCTTGTGAATAAATAAAAAATAACATTGTTAAATTTTGTGGTAATAATTAATCATTATGTATACTTTCCATATTTTAGTACTGATATAGTATACCCATGGCCAAAATTATAAAAACTAAGTTCAAATGTTAAAAACTGTCTTTTATAAATACAAATTTGAGTAAAGACCCTGTAATGTTAATAAACTTTTGATATGAGATGATACATAATAATTAAGAATAATACTTCCTTTATTTTTCTTTAGTATATTGATTTTCTGAGAATAGATAGCATAGCTGGTTTCTGTTTGTTTGTTTTTTTTGAATGAGAAACAAAGTTACTTTATGAATTAGTCTTTCATCTGGTGCACTGATCTGTGGGTTAAAGAATCTAATATGTGCATTAGCATTCAGTCCACTGAATACATTTTCTTTATTTTTCTTTCATATATTTATTTTGTGAAGATAGATAGCATAGCTTGTTTGTTTTTTAAATGGAAACCAAAGTTACTTTAGGCATTAGTCTTTCATGTGGTGCACTGATCTGTGGGTTAAAGGATCTTATTCATGAATTAGCATTCAGTCTACCAAGATAAGCTGATGAGGAAGTGATGTTGCATAGCACAAACAAATAAAAGAATACTAAAAGAATTTCATCATCTATCTTTAATTTGTTTATCTAATCAAAAAATATAAATAGTAATCTAGAATTCTTATTCTAAGATCTTAATTTTATTATTATTATTATTATTATTATTATTATTATTATTATTATTATTATTATTATTATTATTATTATTATTATTATTATTATTATTATTATTATTATTATTATTATTATTATTATTATTATTATTATTATTATTATTATTATTATTATTATTATTATTATTATTATTATTATTATTATTATTATTATTATTATTATTATTATTATTATTATTATTATTATTATTATTATTATTATTCAAAGCAAAACTTTATTGAGTCTAAAAAGTTACAGAGTCACATCTAGTAATATATTGATTTGTCACAAATGAAAAACAAATTACAACTTTCAGTATATAAGTCTTTATCTTTTCTGCATACTTTTTTTTTCTTCTTGTTTTTAAATTTGGTCTTCTATTTAGTTCAGTTTGTGCTTGCATCTTTTTGAAGTTCGAAAAAATGCTGATGTTGAAAATGCCATCATCTATCTTATTGACCTTTATATTTCATAGACTGGATCTTTGTTTCAAGTGTGACCATGTGGCTGCAAACACATCTGGTTGAGCTAGGATGCTGTCTTTTTCTGAATAGTTCTAGTTTTATTAAATATATTGCTGGGTGGTGTTGAGGGTTATTGGAAAGTGCAAAAGTGCATCTGGTACACCAGTAGGCATAAAGGCTGTATGTTGCTGCATGAATAGCAGGGCTGTTGCCTTTTTTAAACGTATTTATTACTTCCATCAATTGAAATGATAGCCTTTCTGTATGTGGTAAACATTGTGCGACGTATTGTTTCTAGTGCACTGCAGGAATGAAGAAAATGATCTTGTGTCTCTTCTTCTCTATGACATAGCCCACACATGGGGTCTATATTTGTATAGAATCTATGAAATCTAAGGAAATGGGTTATGGGTGGAGCATTGAGATTAAGCTCAAGTAGAAAATCAAATAATTTTGGTTCTAATGACCATTTTCTGAACTGTTGCAGTAGTTGCCTATTGTCTATTCCAAGAACTGATGGATGTAGATTAGGTATCTGGTTTGGATATAGTATATTATAAATGTTCCAGTATGTATACTTGTTGTCATTATTGAGTGATATTTTGTTGTATATTGGCTTGAGTTCTTCAATCAGTGTGGATAGATATCCATATGAAGGGGGTGGTCTGTCTGTGGGTATTATACTGATTACACACTCCAGGTCTGGAAATCTTTTTATGGTTGCTGTTATTAGATTTACTGATTTCTGTGAGTAAAATATTATTATTATTATTATTATTATTATTATTATTATTATCATCATCATCATCGTCATCATCTGTGTGATTTTAATATTTTATGTTATATTTATACTTTTTTTTTGTATTTTATTAGTGTTTTTAGTTGTTACATTTAAATTCCTCACACAAGATTTTTCTTGTATGGAATTTATCTCACTGTATTATACATTTATTGTTTGTTTCATAATGAATAACTAAATAAATAAAATAAATAAATTATTATTATTATTATTATTATTATTATTATTATTATTATTATTATTATTATTATTATTATTATTATTATTATTATTATTAAATTTAAATACTTATTTATAAAGAAAACTCAATCTTATATCAATCCTTTTGTAAGTTTTCCATATATGAATTTATAACTCTTCTTTCATAAACTTCATATTTACAAAGTAATGATTTAATGTTTATCAATTAGTTGGAAAAATAATTTCATCTTTCAGCTATCAATGAGCATTATGCTTGAGAATATTTATGTTGTGTATATACTCATTCTTTTATGCTGATCAGTTACAAACAAACACATAAACTTCAATGTCTTTTTTCATTTCAATTTTTTTTTAAAATTATTTTTTGACTATCATAGATGATAAATTAATACTTCTTATAAATTTGTATATTTTTATTCTTTAGATATTTGTGTATATTTTTGGTAGCAATTTCTCTATATCATTGTTTTCTAGAGCATTCAACTCTTCATAAATGTAATAGTATGTCTTACATTTTAATTGAAACATGTGTAAAATAATGATAAACTATTTTCGAATAGTTCTCTGCAGGGGAATCAGTTTCTGTAACAGCCTTAACCATAGATATTCATGGATGAAAAAGGCATTGCCCTCCAGGTTGCAAATTGCTGGATTGCAGAAATTTGTGTAATTTCTCATTCTTGTTAAGAATAGCAGGATTTCTATTTATCCAATAATATTAAATAATTAGACTTGGTTGTTAAGTCTAACTGCTTGAAAAAAAAATCTTACTGGAATCTGGAAAAAAAATCATGTCTTCCTTGGCTGGAGTTCAAAATAATTTATGGGCATGAACGATGGACAAACTATATCATGATATCCTTTATAACATAGTCGTATAAATTTTGGTGAAACCTTTGTCTACAATGGGATATTTAAAATAGTTTTACTGTTTGTTTGTAGATTTCTTCCATATACTTTGTAAATTCTTCATTGTTTTTTTAGTAACAATAATTTTTTTTTTTAAAAAAAAAGCTAGAAATTACATCACTAAAATGAATAAATTAGAGGCCAGAAGAATAAAAAACTCATGAAGAAAATTCAGAAAACATTAGCTACAATTCTAACACATTTCTAGTGGGGAACACTCTTGTCATAGGAGACTATTACATCAAAAGTTAAAAAATAAAAATGTATTTATTTATTTTTGCAATGCTTTCATCATCTTTAGTATTATCTTTAATTTAATATGGAATTTTATATAATTTAGACTTCAATTCTTTTCTATAGCTTTTCTTTTACAATGCACAATTATATTTCTGTTTGTTATTATTATTTTCTATACTTTTTACAGCATTTTATAAATTCATAGCTTGGTCAACCTTGGATTAACAATCTCAATGAAATATTAAGGGTTCTTGAAAATCCCATTATCTGGGGAAAAAATCCTATTTCCAACCAGATTCGCATTCCAAATCATGGTAGGTGCAGTAATTATTAAACTAACCTTTATAGATATAATAAACACCTCCATACTTCCCCATTCTTTTTAAATTCATATAAATAAAGATATAATAAAAGACAAATGACCCCCAAGATGCATTTCGTGCTGAACCAGCACTAATCAGTTGGCCCAGGTCACTATCTCTCATATATATATAAAAAATGCTAACATTCTGATCGTAAATGTGTTTGTAATTTTGGTATCTAATACAAAACAATTAACAAATTTCTCTTAACCAGGTAGCATATATATATATACACACACATACAGAAACAGAGAGAAAAAAAGTAAAGTATATAAAGTAAAATTGAGCGTAATATTGACGAATAAAAGAAGCTAACCAGAAAGCGTAAGACGGAGTTGTTTTTTTAAGGTTATGTTTAACGCACACTTCTGGTCTTAAAAAATTAATGAATAATTCAGTATTTTGGTTTATAACATTTGCATGAAATTTTAATTTTATTTTCAAATTTATTTAGTTTCATTCAAAATTATCTATTTCTTATCTCTGCTCCCAAATCAATATTCTTCCACGATCTGATAATTAAGGCAGCTTTATCTAGCTTTAGGGGAAATTCAGATTAGGAGGGGAAAAACTTGCATTTATCACATTGTAATTAAAAATCAAATAAATACAGCCTAAAAAGATAGTCTACTTCTCTAACAATTTTAATAAAACAGTGATATTTTTGTCACTTGCCCCATAAAGTTTAACTTGCAACAAAATATTCCAAACACTTGTTCATCTTAAAATTTAGCAAGAACAACTGGTTTAAAAAAGAAGGAAAATCATTATTTAGTTTAATAAATGACCATTATTAGGTTGTGATAATAATAGGGTGAAATCCAGGCAGGTAATAATTCAATGCTGCCTACCCTATGATTACCCACAGGTTCATATCTGGGATGATTTACAAATATGACCACAATAAAAGCTCATACAAGTGCAAATCATGGTAATTCAACAAGTCATCATAATAACAATGATTAAGCTGTAGGAGTTTAGACTTTTTTAAATTATTGAATTATCAATTTTAAAAAAAGTAAAATAACAAATATGAAGCAATGATAAAACTATTTTTTATACAATTCTTTTTTTATTTTTTCAAAATTATACCATATAAAATATTAATAATGGCTGCATTAATAACAATAATAAAATAGCATTAGTAGTTAAAAACATTAATTTTTATACATTTATATATATATCAATGTGTATGCGTTTGCATTTTATGTATGTGTGTATGATCCTGACACTTAAACTCACATACGTAATTATATACAGAAGTCACTATAGTTTGCATTTTCACTATTGACTTACAATGTACTCTTATAGCCTGCTTAGTGGGTGATTTTATGCAAGGATTCCCCATAGTAATCCTCATCAATTTGTACTCACTATTTTGAATTCCAACCCATTATTCGCTATAATGATTGTAAAAAAAAAAATCGATTTTTTTTTAAAACGCCAGTTTATAAAATTTATGACATCATAGGATAATGACTTTAAGTCATCCAAAAGAAAATGGTTACATTTTCCATGAAAATATGTAATAGATAATTTATTCATTATACACAATACAACATACAATAATACAGTGTTTTAATTATAAAATTAAAATACAATTAATTTACAGAACGTTATTTTATTTTGAGCCAGTGTACTTGCAAGACAATTAATACATTCTTTAATGACATATCTGAAATAAAATTTAATGACTACAAAAGTAAAAAAAAAAGTGACTCATTCAATACAATAAATAGTCAAAAGCCTATTTTGATGATGTACAACAACCAAGTAGTCAAGCATTGGTGGTTGAGTGGTTAGCACAGCTGCCTTACAAGCAGTTGTCCCAGGTTCGCTTCCCAGCTGACGCTTTGACATATGAACAAAAAAAAACAAACTAAGTATATTCATATCATATTTTAGTATGTGTACATTAGCTTAAAAACTTTATATTCACTCATTTTTATGGATTAAAATTCTTATTAATGGTATTTTGCTTATGGGAAAAATTACGATCATGGTAATTGTAAAACTTAGTTACATAATTACAAATTATTGGAGGAAAAAAACTGATTTTGCACATTATGCAAATAATAATCAACTTTACATGATTAAAGTTACCAAATATGTGCAAAATATCTTTTACTGCACAGCATTTTTTAAATTTTAATTCAGAATATTGTAATTTGTTTCAGACATATACAAGTCAAAGCAGATTTTATCACAAACATAAAAGAATACAGTGCCAAAAAAAAAAAGAAATATAAATTTCATTCAGCATAAAACTAAAAATAAATTTCTCACATGCTATACTATTTATAATTAATTTTAAATTGAGTACTATAATAGTCTAAGTATTCAATCATATAATTTTGAATTTAAATTTCTCAGACAAATTAAAACTGCTACATCTTAAATCTAAAGTATTTTCAGTATAAAAAAGGAGGGGGGAGAAAAGGATTTCATGAATTATGTAATAAATAATCAACTTTATATGATCAAAAATTATTAAATCTACATTTAAAATAATATTTACTTGCCAGATTTTAAATCATAATCTTGTGATATGTTTCAGACATAGCTGTTATTTATTACAAACTTAAATAATTATAGTACTAAAAAAAATATAATTTCATTCAGCTTAAAAATAAAAATAAATTACATATGAATATTATTAATAATTACTTTTAAATTGTGTACTGAATATATTAAAACTTTTATGAATGTTAATTTCAATTAAATCATTGACGAAAATGCAATAGAAATAAATTAAAGAAGCTTCATGCTTTAAATTTTTAATTTAAAATGGCCAGTATTTCTGCCAGTACACAGTATTATATACTGTATTATTCAAAAAATTGCCAGGTCATTTCAAAAAGAGGCCACCATACAAATACAATGTGATATCCAATGCCATATAAAAAGACCACAACTAGTGTATTTGTATATAAAGTATTTTTTATTTAGATCAGATGGTATATACAGTAAAAAAAAGTTTTAAATATTAATTCTAATATGCAAACACAGAATGCATTAGATTATATATTTTCTTTTTCAATGTGTCAGAATTTTTAATTAATTAATTAATTTATTTTAAGTTCATAATTAGGTTTTGGTAATGTGCAACTCTATAATATGAATACTCTTATACTGTTGATAAATAATAAGTCTTTATTGTTACATCAGTACACTTAAGTGAGATATTATTGGGCATTATTTTTTTAATTCTAAATAATTTCACATAAATAATATAAGACTATGAATTTTCAAAAAAAGATATTGTGGTATGGTTATTTTTTCAATGTAATGATTAACCATTTTGTGGAAGAACATAAAAAAATCATCATCTATGAGTTTACTCTCTCTTTCTCAGTCTATTTTTCTATAATTTTCATAGAGAAATCACACTTATTTTTTTCTAACAATACTGATTTTTTTTAAAGTTTACATCTGTACATGTTTTCAATGAGAACCATATCAGCAACTAATACTACTGAACACCACATCATTTCTTTAACACAAGGATCAAACAATCACTATAACATTCAAGATATATTAACTTCAATAGCATTTTGTTACACTTTTGGTAAAAATGCAGATTAAGAAATTGATTATTATAACATTAAAGTGCTTTTGTAACCACAGGTGGAAAAATTAACTAATAAGGAATTAATGCATGAAGATGAAGAAAATCAATAAGCTTGTAGAGAAAAATCTGGACATCAAAAAACTGAAATAACTGATTTCATACCACAAGGTTATGAACAGCACTTTCAAAGAATTTGTTAACATTTATTCTAGAAATCTTCAGCTAGCAATATCTGATGTATCTTTTTCAAAAAACAAAGATCATCAAAGAATTTAAAAGCTAATGATAAATCCTTAGAATGAGCAGCTAATGACTCTGTAAAACTGGATGATAATAATACTGAGTAAATGGATTATCAGAAAGAATAACTATAAGTTCTTTTTCCTTTATACATAGATCTAAATTGCTCTATCTTACATGCATTAATATTTTAAGTACATACTTGCATAATAAGACATAGCTTAGTTTAAACATACATGTACTATACAATAGAAGAGATTTTAAATTATTATAAATATTAGGTTAAATTGTTTGTTAAAACAATATTTATAATTATGGTACAATTTTTATTTGCACGAATAAGTTAAATTTTTTGCCATAGAAAATCATTATAATCCTTTGCTTTTTACATGATTTTCTTATCTTACAGTGAGTTTTGGGAAACAAAATGTCAGCACAAATCAGGGTATAGATGTATTTCTATACAAATTATTGTAAAACTACACTTAAGAATCTTCTGCACATGCAATATTTTTTTGCAAGTTTAGATTAAAATCTGATTGAAATATAAAAAATAATTTATATTGCACATAAATTCTATATTTAATGTCAGACAAAAATAACTATGGATTCAGCTTCCATAATATGTTTCTCACATCTTTTTTAATAAATAAATACCTGAATGAATCAATATAATGTTTGAGGACTGGAAATAATGAAGTTAAGCTGTGATCCAAGGAGATTCTAACTCATGAGTCTGCCGCTATCTCCCCAACTGCACTAAATCATGAACAACATTTTTACAGTTAGCACAATAACTACCATAGATTAACTTAAGACCTTTACTCTCCAGCTAATAATAACAAGATAGTCATTAACATGAGCTTACTATCTGAATGAAAATTCCTCAATCACTTTTTGATTTACTAAAATTCATTCAGCCTTTATTCAAAACAAGGTTATATACATGGCATGTGATATGCTACTACTCTACCAAAAGGCCATTACACTGCATTTAATATAAAAATAATACTTTCAATTAAAGAAAGTTTACTTTCAAATCTATAGAAGAAATTAATATTATAGAAAAAAAAATTTGTTTATTTAAAATATGTATTTACTTTATTTGTAAATTTAATTAAAATAAATTTAAATTTTAAAGCAATAAAAGTAAGCATTTTCAATTTCTTGTCCTAACTAATAGTAGAATAATTTGAACATTGCTGTTCCCATACAAAGGTTTTTCTAGTGTGTGACATCATTAAAAAAAAAAACTGAATAAAAAAAAAATTAAAGTTAACAATAAATTTTTAAAATAATTTAAGCTATATAATTATTATTATGTTTTTAAAAAAATGTTTTTGTTTTTCTTAATGTTTTTTTTTAATTATTAAGGATACGCCATTTGTTAATTGCTCAAGAGATTATGTGATGATCAAACTCACAATTGGCAGGCTAAGAACAATTTTTTAACTGAATTGATCAAACTGAAATTTATGTATATTGTGATAATTCATCATGTATACATAGTTTTAAAAAAAGTTAATTTTTTCATTGATTTCAATGAGGCAGTCCAAATGTATGTGTTTCATATTGCTTTGCTTTGACTTTAAAATCACTCTCTTGCAACTACCTTTAGTGCTATTTTACCAGTTTTGTGTTTATTTGATGGTAAAAACTGAAACTAAAATAATATTCATTTATTATTGCAAAAACAAAATCTCAAGATGCCAATATTTTACAGATTTTTTTTTACAAATGACTGATTGGCTGCCTACAATGCTACTGGTAGGTAATTTCTAGTTATATCCACATGAGTGTGGTTGCAAAAGCATTAAAGAAATTACTTATTCTTGTTAGATTTCAAAAACCAAAACATTTTCCATAATTTGTTTACATATTTCTGATTATTTTTCATAACATATTGGTATAATATTTAATTTTAAAAGAATAATGTGATTTGTTTCAGATTTTATTTGAAAATATTTATTTTTACAAGAAGACAAATTAAGAGAACAATAACTTATGCCATAACTTGCAATTAATTGAAAAATACTTATTTCATATTGACTAAAATGAATTCATTTTTATCATTTTTTTTTCTTCTAAATTATAAATATTTTAAACTTTTAATCAACTTTTCTTAGCTTTAAGGATTCTAAACAATAATTTACTCAGATTTTACTGAACAATAATTCATTCAGACTTTACAAACTAAGTTAAAACCATTCTGACATTTTCTTGGTTAATATTTTGTTATTAGCAATGCAGTAACTGACTAATAAAATAACAATAATTGTTTCTTATAAATATTATTACATATTTCAGTTTTAAAAAAAATTCCATATTTTCAATGTTGAAATAATATTTTTAAGAATAACTTTACTTTGCAAACATATACTTCTAACAAATAATTCAAACATTCTGAAAATATAATAAAGTACAAAGGTAAAGTTGATAAAATATTATAAATTTAATTCAATCTGCTACTAAAGGTTTATCCAAAAAAATATGAATAACTAAAGTATTAAAAGAATTTTATGTAATGGATTCAAATATCATGAAATCAAGTTATAGATTTAATATTTTTTAAATAATATACAAAAGTTTTAATGTGAAAGAAAAAAAAGACAAATTTTTAATACTTTTACAAAGTAGATTTTTAATACACCCTTTTTATTCAATTAATTAAAAAAGAGAAAAAAACATATTAAAAGCTTTATATAAAAGTAAGGATAAAGGTAAGAGATTATAAATAAATGAACAAAATAAGAAGTTTGAACAGAATAAAATCAACTATAAATAAAGGTTTATTAAAAAACAAGAATATTTACAACAAAAAAAAACTTATTAAAAAGGGCAAAATAAATTTAATTAATTGTAAGATAGTTAAGAGAGTTGCAGAATACTACCCTCTAGTAACATTAGACATGCCTAAGATAAACTGAACAACATAGTGAAAGAACCACTATAATAAAACCATATTCAGTTAAAAAATCAGAAAAGACTGGTTCAGACATACAAGCATTTCTGGAAAAATACTTATCCCCCATCATTATGTTTCCATTAAAAATTTACTGGGGATATTGGCTTCATTATTTAATTCATCAAAACTCTTATCTATTTAAAAAAATTTTAATGTTGGACTAGTGCAGAACTAAAAATAAATAAATGTTAAACACTAAAAAAATTTACATTAGATGAATTTTGCTGTAAGACATTTAATTGGTGCAGATAAATTTGCCTTAATAACAACAACATGTCTAAATGTGCTAAATAACAATAATAACTTTGAAATATTTAATTACATTTTGTTTAACTTACTGTAGATAAGTAACAATTTTAATAATTTTTTGTTATAAATTTAAGTATATCAAGTACATTCATAATATATATATATTTATGGGTGATGAAACATGACTTTTTAGGAACGGAAGCACACTACATAATCTTTTTTATGTTTTTATTTTACTTGCCACAACAATTTTTATGTAATAGCTAATATATACATAGTATACCCATCCAGATTAACTCTCTTATTTGTAAATAAAACTGGGCCTAGTTAAGTATAGAGAATTCATTATCAGTATACTTTTATTTTCTAAATGCTTTTAACATTCTTAAGTTTTAACTATTAATTACATTATAGCATTGTTTGAGCTTTTTATAATCAAGAAATAATATGGTGGACAAACTCATTATTTACCTTATATAAAAACACTTCAACTGTAGATTAAAAAATTGAAAGTTAACAGAAATTCCATACAAAAAAATAATGAGTTTGAATAATTCATTCTTCTTTTTTATGTTTAGAAAATTAATTTGGAGAAAAATATGGAACTCTTTTATCTTCCAAATGCTTTTAACATTCTTATATTTTAAGTTTAAATTACATTTTAGCATTGTTTGAACTTCTTATAATCAACAAATAATGTGATGGTCAAGCTCATTATTTGTCTTATATAAAAACAATTCAACTATTGATAAAAAAAATAATTGAAATAGTCGACAAAAATTTCCACACAAAAAATAATGAGTTTGAATAATTCATTCTTTTTTATGTTTAGCAATAATACTTTATATACACTAATGTACTTATTGTTCTTACTACACTATTTTATGTGCAACTTCTTAAATTGATTTTATGAGGTTGAATAAGCTCATAGTTTAGTGAATTTTTAAAATTGAATTTTAGTTAAGGCTTTTAAATTTTTTAGTGAATTCTTTTACAGAAGCACTCATTTCATTCAATACATAAAGTCTTTGTCCCTGACATATTTATATATATATATATTTAAAAGACATATTTTTGCGGGTTCATCCGTGTTAAAAAAAATTTAATATAAATATACCAACCTTTCAACTTGATCACACAAGTCATCTACTGGATGATAGATGCTAGAAAGACAGTTGTAGAGGTGCTACAATCACTGATTTGAAAATAACATTAAAGTTCTACCAATAGTAAAAATGTTAAATTAAAATATGCTTTTTAAAAAAATCTTTCCAAATAGGGGGGAGTTACATGTATCACCTCACTTATTGATACAATCTGGTCTTTTTAGTATCTCAATGGCTTCTCTGATTTTACACTGGTAGATATTATCACATCTGGATATGATTTTGGTATTAGAAAAATCAATTTTATCACCTGAATCTATAGTATGGAGTGAAAGTGCTAATGAAGATGAATATTAACACTAATATGATAATTGGTCATACCTATGTAAGAAGCTTTACAATTATCACATGAGATTTCATTCAAGAGGAATTGAATCCATAGGCTTGATTTTTTGGTGAGTAGAAAACACTGTATTTATATTATAGCATTTTGTCTGTAGTTCCTTTTACATATGGAACATAAATCCTAATAGCCAATTTATCTTTTTGTTTCCTATTTTGGCCATTTTGGGCTTGAAATAAGTTTTTTTTGATAAAATTATTATTATAACTATTTGCTAATAAAACACTATTAATATAATTGATTTCTTCTTTCAGATGGGACTTATCTAAAAGGTTAATTGCTCTATTTAAAAGATTTTGGCTACAGAAACAATCTGAGTTGGGTGATGATGAGAAAGGAAATGTAAATATCTGTCTCTGTGTGTATTCTTTCTGTAAATTGAAAAAGATAGACTATTTGGTGTCCTGGTGACTAGTACATCAAGAAGAGAAGTTTTCCATCAGACTTTGTCTCTATTGTAAATTTAATATGAGAATGCATGTTATTAAAATATGAGAAAAACTCATCTAATTTCTTTTTTCCATGTTGGCATATGACAAATGTGTCATTTATGTAGCCGAACCAAGTAAGAGGTTTTAAAGATGATAAATTCTAAAGCATGACTTTCTATATTTTCCATGAATAAATCAGCTATTACTCCTGAAATAGGTGAACCCATAGGAGTACCAAAAATTTGTCTGTAATGCTGTCCATTGTACACAAAATATATGTTCAAGAGACAGTGTTTAATTAAAGCAATAATATAATTTGGCAAATTGCAGCACTGTGAAATTACATTTAAAGCTTCTTCAATTGGAATGTTTGTAAACAAAGACACAAGACGAGAATATCATTTGCATTAATTTTTTAATTTTTTAAAAAAATGAGTTGGAGATCCTATTGCAATAGGATCTACCACTCATACTCTGGCTAGGCATTTATCTGATTTCATTAAACCTACAATTCCATCTATTAAATCATATATTAAAAACTCCTTTCACTTTATTTCTGTTTTAAATTTTTTTTAAATTAATTTAATTAATATTCTGGTCAGTTTTGATGTTATGTCTTTGTTTACAAACATTCCATTTGATGAAGCTTTAAAGGTAATTTCGCATCCCTCTAATTTGTCAAACCATATTATTGCTTTAATTAAACACTATCTCTTGAATACATATTTGTTTACAATGGGAAGCATTGTAAATTTTTGGTACTCCTATGGGTTCACTTATCTCAAGAGTAATAACTTATTTATTCATGGAAAATATAGAAACACGTACTTTAGAATCATCATCTTTAAAATCTCTTATTTGGCTCAGATACATAGATGACACTTGTCATATGGTAACATGGAAAAAATAAATTAGATAATTTTTTCTCACATTTAAATAATATCCATCCTCATATTAAATTTAAAATGGAGACAGTTTGATGGAAAATTTCCTTTTCTTGATGTACTAGTCACCCAGGACCCCAAATAGTCTATCTTTTTAGATTTACAGAAAGAATACACACATGGACAGATATTTACATTTCCTTTCTCATCCAACTCAGATTGTTTCTGTAGCCAAAACTCTTTTAAATAGAGCAATTAATCTTTCAAATAAATCACATCTGAAAGAAGAAATAAATCATATTAATAGTGTTTTATTAGCAAATAGTTATAATAATAATTTTATAAAAAAGCCTTATTTCAAGCCCAAAATGGCCAAAATATATCTTCAAACGTTAATAACAAGCTTTAATCTTCTCCACTCTCCAACTCTTCACACATCCATATCATTGAAAATCTAATGATAACATGCTCAAAGCCCTTGATCATGCCAATATTATTGTCATACCCATGTTGATCTTAAGTCAGTCTGGTCCCTCACACATAGGACTTAATATGTCCATTTAATTATACAGAATAGTGATGGGCAGGCATCATATATAATATTTAAAAACAAATGAGCAAAAATTTGACTTTGTGGTTATTTAAATACAAGTATATTTTCTATACTAAACTAAATGTAAATATAAGAGACTTGAACTCAGACTTTCAAACTCCCCACAGCTGTCCAATGCATCTTACACAATTGACATGTGAAAAAGATAAATGATCCCAATACGTATTTCATGTTGAACCAGTACTTATCAGTTAAATGGACATATCAAAGTCCTATGTGTGAAGGATCAGATTGATTTCAGGTCAACATAGGTATGACAATAATATTGGCATCATTAAGGGCTTTGAGCATTTCATCCTTAGATTTTAAATGATATGGATGTCTGAAGAGTTGAAGAGTGGAGAAGATTGAAGTTTGTCCATTAACGTTTGAAAATTTTCTATCTTAATATAAACTGAGCAATGACTGTATATATGTGTGGCATAATCTGGGGAGAGTGGAGAAAGATTGAAAATTTGCTATCTTAATATAAACTGAGCAGTAATTGTATATATGTGTGGGAATTATGACCTGGACCAACTGAAGAGTGCTGGTACAGCATGAAATACATATACTGGATATCATTTATCTTTTTTACATGTAGGTGGTCATGGATATCAGTTGTATAAGATGGACTGGATAGTTGTGGAGTTTGAAAATCCGAGTTCAAATCTCTTATGTATATATACCATTAGAAACCAGTCAACACTTAGATAATCCCAATATAGATAACAATTAAGAATTTCAAACTGTTGTCAAGGCAACCTCCTTTTAGCAATAGACGTGAATCCTAATATACATATATATATATATAAGCATATAGGATAAATAAGTTCATAATTCAGTTTTTTTTTTAAATTATATGTTATCACTTTTAAAATCTTTTTTGTAACACTCAAACCATATGTATGCAAATGAAAACATTTCATAAATGTAATTTTCAAAAGCATAATTTAAAAGAAGTTTTAAAACAGTTTAACTTTCCATTCTTAAATAAAAAAAATATTATAAATTCTTTTGAACTTCCATTGTGAATTCAGAATTATTGAATATTATTTGAATGCAGCACTCAAATTTTTACTATTAATTATACCAACTATGTGTGTGTTAATTAATTAAATTTGAAAAAAAATATTTTATTGTTAATTTGTTTATTTATATAATTTATTTTAATGCCTAAGTATTTATGTTTTACACAAAAATTATTTGATCACGGATATTTATGTGAAAAGAAATAAATTACATTAAGAGCTATGTTACTTAATTTATTAAAATAGTGAAGAATATGTTCTTATACCTCCAATGGCATGGCACCTATCAATATTGTAGACTAAATATATCATAGGTATATAGTGCAAAGCAAAGACATGCCATAGAAATTAAAACATTTACCATTTAATTATAGCCATCTGAAAGATTGTTAGCACAAGCTTCTCTTTCATTCTATTTAGATTATTAAAATATTCAATAAATAGGAATAGTTCACTATAAAGAAATGATTAATAATATTGTAAATAAACTACAGATAAGAACTGCTTGGACCTGGTCGCACTTTGAGTGATCACTCATTATCACTTCAATTGAAACTAACATCTCCAATTACCTGTTTTCCCTCATATCAGTGGATGATCTCTACATTCTGACCTTTTCTCAAACACCCATTCTATTACAATATAAATATTATTTACACAGCTGAGAATTAATCCAAAAACTTTTAGCCAGTTGAATCTATTATTTTAAAATTACACTTTAAAGTGCATTGTAGCTATTTAAAAATAACACATATAATTTATTTCAATATTTCAAATAAATTAACATAAGACTGCTCTAGTTAACATTTAATATGCATTTGTCAAATGTAGACTAATGTGAAATATTTCTATACCATGTGTTTGTTTGCATCCTAAATTTAAAAGTTTTTGCCAAGGGATCATCAAATAGTTTATAAAATCTTATTTTACATTTTATTTTTAAACAAAAACAGCATTCAAAAAATATAAATCATAATAACAGTCATAGTTTATCATTTCTTCAAATAAGCTTTTTTAAAAAAAATTCATTTAATATGGATCTTCAATAAATAGAGATAATACACTATGCTGGAAAGACTATAAATTTATTATTCCTTAAAAAATGTACAGCTTAGTCTTGCTTTTGACTACATCAATCATATTCATAGAATTAATATGGGTGGGGTGTATAAAAAATAGAATCTATAAGTTAAGTAAATTTAGAAAATTAAATGTACAATTTGTGTCATAATGCAATGCATGAGTCTTTCTTGTTTATTGTGTGGATGTTATTTGTAATAAATCACACCTCTTTATACTTTCTTTTTACATCACCACATTGAGTGTAAATGAATCCAAATAGTGTCCCGATACTAACTCATATCCAAAAATATAGACTTTATGTTAGGAGTTGTTTTAGCTCATTTGTATGTATATTTGTGCTATGCTAATCTTGTAGTGCTGTTGGCATGAAACTACCATAATAAATTGCTTTACAGATTGGTTCATTGCATTTAGTTTTATAAATTATTTGGTGAGTTTGATCTGGAGGTAATTTGTCTTTGATGTTGTTCAACATGCAATTAGTGGGTGTTCTAAAACTAATATTGAATTATTTTCAGCAGATTGTTGTCTCTTTTCAGATGTACCCAATATAAACTGAAGGCTGATCCATGCATTAATGTTGTTGTTATTTTTTATACACCCATAATGAATCTATGAATATGACTGACCTGGTCAAAAGCACTCCCTTGTAAATTATTTAAAAAGTAATAAATTTATAATCTTTCCAGCATAGTGTACCATCACTATTTATTGAATTATATCCAAATAATGAAAGAATAAAATCTAATTTAACTAATATATATCTTGTTTATTCTTATACAAATTCATTCCATATCATTTAAAATACAGTATCATTAAAAAATTATAGCACCCCTGACAAATCTTTATTACTCAAAAATACTTTTATTAATTAAATAGTAATTATATCTATAACAGTTTTTGTAATACATTACTGCAATTTATTTCATTATTATCCATTCATCATTTATAAAAAATTTATTATAAACTTTCTTTACCATATACGAAAGTATAGTTTTAAAAATACATATAATGTAATGTTTAATAAATATAAAAAGTAGGTACTTTATATGAGTGTTAGTTTTATATATGTACTACCGCATTACCTATATACTATAGTAGGCAAAAATAAAGTAATCTGTAAGCTTACAAAATATTGAAACATTTGAAATTAATATCTTTAGTTATTGGGTGAAAAAATTATCAATGAGATAAATATAAATTTGACAAACAAATAAGGATTGAAAAACAATTATTTTCAATAACCTTGACCTATGCTACATTCATTATTCAACAAATGCTATATAAGTAAAGTATCATAAAAATTCATGATTTCATCATATCTGGGAACCAATCACCATCCAATGACTTGATTGTCAGACAAAATAAAGTAAAGGGATTATTATTTTTGAATACAGACAAAAAAGCATTAACCTTTGAAAATAAAGAAATGTATTCAAATAAATTGTGACACCATAAGTCACATAAGAACTTTGCACTCAAGGAAGCAACAATCTTTAAAATTAAACTTTAATTATACATATGTGTAATACTATTTTTTTTTGTTGCTGTTATTATTCCTACTAATGTTATCTAATGTAAGCATTAACAGTAATACAGACACATGCATCTTGTTGTTTAATAATTGACCTCAAGATCAATTACAAATTTTTTATTATAAGTCATATAAATAAGATTATCTTTTTAAAAAAAAAAACACTTCTATTAAGCTTAATTTAAAATTTCTATATATTTTGATGTAGGTTTGTTTTTGGCATGAACCTATCATAGTTACATATTACTTTTCATGAGGATATTTATCAAAGAGAAACTGATGTATAAATTCATAAATAATCTAATTACATAATATTTGTTTAAGTAATATTTATGTAGTTTTATAAATATTTTGAACTTTTTGAAATAAACGCCCATATAATTAGTTCATGAATATACATAATAAATAAACGGCTTAATGTATTTTTTTAAATATATTATTGGGAATCTCAAACGATTTAATATTATACCATGAAAATTAAATCCCAAGTAATTGAAATGTTATTTGATATGATATTCATTCATATTATTTTGTAAAGATCCTTAATCAGGAGAATGGGAGTTTTTCATAGCATCATAAGAAATGTTACATAGACTGTTTTATACTCAAATACTTTGAGTCAACTTTTAAGTTTGCATTCTTAAGTGCAAATATATATCAGTATAATATCTGCCCCTGTTTATACTTTTTTACTGTATTACAATAGATCAATTCCACAGAATGGTAGAAAATAACCCCAATTGAGAATTCATCTAACATTAATAATGCTAGTATAGGATAATGGATATAATATCATTTGCATGAGGCCCCATGGTCATTGAATTTATTAATAATGAATGATAAGTAAGTTAGTAAATCAGATTTACAAAAATGCATTATATATATATATATATATATATATATATATATTTTTATATATAATACTCTTATAACAATCATTTCATACTATTACTGCATATGAAATTATTATATGAGATAAATAAAGATAATTTTATCAATACCAATAACTACATGAAACATTCTTCATAAATACATTATTATTCATAAGATTGCTAATGAAAGTAGATAATTAAAATAAACACCAATTGTAGATCAATATTTGTTTGTTTTATAATATCTATATACCAAAAATGAATATAATATAGACTAATATATATATATATATATACATATTAGTATAATATAGACTAATATATATATATTACTTTATACATATTAATGATGGGACAAGCAATGAAGTATTTATCAGTTTTAATTCAGTTTATTATCATGTATATATTAAATATAATAATTCTATTGGAATAGAATACCTGTTAGTAATTCCAAGAAGGAATCTAATTAGTATAATATAAAGGAATTAATTTTGTTTTCCCCTCTATATTATTGTTCGATTTTAAAATAAATCATTTATTTGAATATTTTTGTATATGTCTCCTTTAATAACAATGTATCAGGCTATGCAACATGAATATATTTGAATACCCTTCCATCAGAACAATATTCATATGTTCATATATACAGATATATTATAAAAAAGGATCTATTTTGCATAGACATGGTGACAAAATCTGGATTAAGTTCCCTATTAGTCTTATCATTGCTAAGGATGATCATTAATTTATTTTGGGACTAATAAAGATGGATTTGTGGGTAGAGTATGAGTTGTGGGGGATTAAGAGATCCAAGATATCCATCATACTATTACTATTATTTAAATTTATTCTATTTATATATTTTTATTACTTCCTTGTGTTATTATATAAAGTGCATTGTATATATTCTCTTTATTATTTTTACGTGCAATTGTAATTGTCTATAAGCTGTTATTTTGACCTTAAATAGCTGATTATTGCTTTTACTAATACTACAATTATTACCACTATTACTTTTATTATACTACTGCTACCATTATTCAATAGAAATTTTGAGCCAATCAGGTTTTTATAATCTTGATTAATTAATCCATGTCCTATATCAAACAGATATACTCCTCTCCACCTGCACTAATACTGACCACTATAATATATAGGTGGAAATGATTTACTTAAATAATGATAAAAGAATAATTAAAAAATTACCAATACTTTATAACATGTTGTGTTGTTTCGCTACAAAATAAAGTTTTTTTAAAACTAGACAAATGGAAATACTTAATTATTGTTTTCTTGAAAAAGTAAAAAAAAAAAACACAGAGAAAAATAAGTAATTAAAAAATAAAAAACAATAAAATTAAAAAGTTTTACTGATATTTTATAAGATTATGTTATTACCTCAAATGCAAATACTAAGCTAAAATAAAAAGATTAAAATGTAAAAAAAAAATGTATATTTGAAAATATATTGTTAAATGGCAATTATAAATATTTCAATTTGTTTTTGTTTGCTTGGTTTTTTTATATATATATATAATAAAAGATAATATCAAAAACAACAACAACAAGAGTAGGAAAGATTCTATCTGAGAATATCCTTTAGAACTTTGTTAGATTGTTCATTCAATGGTGATCCTCTGTCATCATCAAAAGATATATTAGAATAAAATTTACAACCAGTATACCAATGCAAGCTCTTCTAAAAAATGTCTACTCCTCACTTCATGGCATTATTATGAAGCTGCAAGCATAAATTATAATTGAATGCCAAAAGAAAATGGTATTTGCCATACTTTATTTGCATCTTTTTATATTACACAATGGAGAAAACTTTCAAAAATGCTTCATGTCTCTAGAATATACATATTACAAGCAAACATTATTCAGACTACAGTTATAAATAAATGAATTGTCAAATTTATAAGATTCTTCATAAACATATCGCTGACATTGTTTCTCAATAGTTTTTACAATTCCAACTGATTAAATATGTTACTGTAACAATTTGTAAGCCTATAATTATTACATTTTATACCTTGAAGATGAAAAGTGAATGCATAATATAATCAAAAGCTTTTATTTGATATTAAACAAAATATCTTTGTTTCAATTTAACTCCATTAGAAAAATACCTAAAAGCTTTTTGAAAGCTAGCATTTACATATATATGTAAATAAACTAGTTTTTGGGTCAAAGTGTGTGTTACTTTTACTTATTTCCCAACATTTCAATAAAATAGCATCTGCCTATTTCATCAAAACATTGGGAAGCAAAAATAACACACGGTTTGACTCAAAAACTACTTTATTTACATTATATAACCATGAAAACAGTAAATGATAATATATATGTTTATAGAAGGATTTGACCTTAGGATTTTCATTCTATATTCATCCTCCACTCCATCTCAACAACCAATACACATGACCAAATAGAGAACCAGCACTCATCATTTAGGCCAGATCATAATAATCTACCACACATATATAGAATCAGTGCTCAGTTTAAGATAGCAATTTCTTAAACTTTACTGGATAGGTTTCAATCTTCTCACTCTTCCAACTATTCAACCATCCATTTTATTGAAAAACTGACAAATGAATGCTCAAAGAAATGGAAGGTTAAATAGTTGGAAGGGTGAAAAGATTGAAGCCTGTCCATTAACGTTTAAGGAATTGCTATCTTAATATAAACTGAGCGCTGATTGTATATATGTGTGGGAGATTATGATCTGGCCCAGTTGATGAGTGCTGGTTCATCACGATATAAGTTTCACATGTATGTGGACATGTGTATTGATATGGAGTGAAGGATAAATATTTCTATTTATATATATGGAAAACATTCAGTATAGATAAATTATATATATGTTCATATATATACAAAAATGTTGCAAATAATGCAGTTTTAAAATTAACACTTTTTTTAAACAGAATAAATATATAACTACGTGTTGATTATTGCCTTTTTTTTTTGCACAAATTTATGATGAAAAGCAACAAAATTTATTAATTTTAAAAGAAACGTGCAGGCCTACAGGTGTTACGATCGTGAAATAGAATAAACTATGACATTTAATTTCATGTATATTTTAAAAAGATATATTTTTTATATTTAAGTTATTATACGATTTCACAAAAAAAAAAAAAAGAAATTTGATAGAAAATAAATTTTAATAGTAAGAAAATAATATAAAAAGTTTAGGTGTGTGTTATTATAATTCAGAGGTGTGGGTGATTGTTATCATTTATTTGTTTGCATTTTCTACTGCTTTATTATTATCATTGCTATTGAAAACGATGATTTTAATTTATCTATTAATTTCTATTTACCTATACTTACTCTATAATCATCATCATCATCGTCATTTTTTGTTATAAAGTTAAATAAAAATATTTAAACTGAGAATGTGTTTAATTAACATTCAAAATTATCTTTAATTTTAGCATTTGGAGTGTTGTTGTTTCAAAAAAGGAAGTTTATTGATCAAAGAAATACAGAGCTTTTTACATTGATTTTTTACAGTGATTTTACCATTGGTTTTGTGTACAAGCATTTTATAGTCTTTAGTCACATATTTTTCAATGAAAAGTTATCTAGTTCTTGCATAAAAAGTTATTTGTTGTAGAGAGAGAAAAAAATGTCTTTTTTATTTCCGTATTTTATTGTTATTCAATTTTTAGTGTTCTTGAATTTTTGATGCTTGATTGTTGTTTGATGAGAGACCATGTAGCTGGTAAATATGGGGATTTGCTATTATCTTGTCTCTATTATGTGTATGGTTTAATGTGTTGTAGAAGGTGAACAGATGCCTTCTGGTGTTGTTGCCCATTAGATAGGTACACCTGGTACACCAAAAAGCATATAATACAAAGGTTGCTGCCCTAATGTTGGGTGTTGATCTGCCTTGAAAAATCTTGATTATTTGACAAATGTTCATGTTTTGTTGGTGGTATATTGCACCCATCACTGTTCTTACATTGTGTAATGCAGTACATTGATACAATAGGTGTTGTAGGGTCTCTTCAGCCTTGTGGCATAGTCCACAAAAAGATCTATTGAAACATACATCCTTTTATAGTGTAACAAGTATGTTGTTGGCATCGCAATGAGATTTATTTTTAGAATGAAATCAAAAAATTTGGCTTCTAGAGACCACTTTTTGTATTCATGTAGTAATTTTCTGTTGTTTATTCTGAGTATTGTGTTATCATTATTTAGGTCTCTTTCCTGTTGAATTTGTTTGTGAATATTCCAATATAAATATTTGTGTGTATATTGCTCTCTTCTATTAAGGGTTGTTCTATATTGATGGATGATTGATGATGATGATGATTATTATTATTATTATTATTATTATTATTATTATTATTATTATTATTATTATTATTATTATTAAGTTTCAACAATAGTAAACTTTGTTAATCCTTTTAGTTACATAATATTGTAATGCCGTAGCAAGATACATGTTTAATCCTATTATTGTCAGTTCAATTTCGAGTGTTACAATATTCATTTTTTTAAAAGTACATATCTATATAGGCAATTTGTACATGATTCTATCCACTTTAAAAATGTCAATTATGCATATTATTGTCCAATAGGAGCATAATCTGGATCATACTTTCCTTAATTCTTTGGAAATAGGAGATATAATTTCATCATTGTTTTTTGATTTCTAATCTCGTGGTTTATCATGGAAGACATTTTATGAATTTCTTTATCTCAATAATAATAATAATAATAATAATAATAATAATAATAATTATTATTATTATTATTATTATTATTATTATTATTATTATTATTATTATTATTATTATTATTATTATTATTATTATTATGTTTCAATAAAGGCTTTATTGATCTCAATGGTTTACATAAGTTTACATCTAGAAAATTTCAAATTTAACATACAATGAATAATATTAGGGTAAACATATATAAATGAATTTAGTGGTTACACTTTGTGATTAATGGACTATAACAATATAAAAAATAAAAAAGGAAAAATAATCAGAGTTCTAAAGTTTGAGGAGCTTATTTAGTTTTGTCCGCATGTCACTTTGAATATTAGTTGTATGAGAGTTTTCTTTGCAGCATTCACAGCATTGATGGTTGTTTTAACAATGACCATGTTGCTGCATATAAGTGGGGGTTGGTTATTATTTTATCTCTATTTTGAATGTGTAGCAGTTTGTTGCTAAATGTACCTGGGTGTCATCTGGTGTTATTGCCAATTAAGAAAGTACATCGGGTGCACCAGTACGCATATAGAACAAATGTGGCTGCCCTAATGCTAGGTATTGATCTTCCCTGAAAAGCAGCCACCATGTGATTAATGATTTATCCGGTTTTCTGTAGGTGTTAAACATCATCTGTCGTGTTTGGTTAAGTGCTACACATTGATAAATAAAGTGGTCCAGTGTCTCTTCTGCTCAATGGCAGAGTCCACAGAAGAGGTCAATAGATATGTACATTCTTGTATGATAAAGAAAATGGGTTGTTGGCAAGGCAATGAGATTGATTTTTATGATAAAATTATTATTATTATTATTATTATTTAAATAAAAGTTCTAGTTATTTGTTAATAACTTTGAAATAATTGTGTTTCCAGAATCATTTTTAATCTAATTACCAATCAACTAATCATTACCTAATAATGAATTCGAATTTTCTAAATATTAATCACTAAATTGAATTCTTTATAGCTTATTTAAATCATTTAAATATTCTATAGATCATTATTTGAATTAATAAAAATATCAGTCATGAGCATATTGTAAATGTCAAAAAGCAAAAAAGGTTGACACTCTTTGTTTTTCCTATCTTTAAATTGGTTCAAATTAAAACTCCTCCACCAAACCTATATTACATTTTAATAATTGCTTAATGAAGTTTCCTATAAACATTTTCAAATGCTACTTTTATAAAAATAAAAAGCAAAAATGCTCATATCACAAACCCTTATTTATTAGCAATTTACTATCCTTTTTTTTTCTCAAAATGGTTCAGATTATCTAATACCTTTAATATGAGTATAATTTTCAGAAGTATCTAGATATTTTCAAACAATGCTAAAATTATTTTTAATAACTTGATCAAGCTAATAAAAAAGATATAAACAACATTTTAGCTCATGACATTTTTTTTATATTTGCTTGAAAACAAAATGTCATAACTATAGCACTTCTGGGTTTTTAAAACCACAATGAACCACTGCAAATTGATTTAATAAAATCATTAAAAGTTTTTTTTTACTATAATGGATAAGATTGAGTATTTATAATAATTATTTTAATCTTTTCTTGAGGAGCCCATATAATTTTTACAATTTCTTGATCATTTTGAAAAAATTATATTTTTCCATGTTTCAAACCTTCTTCAAGGATTTCATCAAGACCTGGGAACTTTCACTTTTAAGATTAAAAGGAATTGGTATACTGTATTATGCTCTTCTCTTTATGCAAATGTAAATGTATTATCAATAGAATTAATATATCATTAAATGGTATATAATGAATTGTATTATTGTTCAAAGATGATCAAATTCTAGACCCATGTTCAAAACATCATCATTATCATTTATATTTCCATCTACTGATTATGATTATGATATCTTTTTTTCAAATATTTATGTTACTTTAAATAAAGACTTAAGCTGACAATAATTAGAAAATGATTATATCACCTTTGCACATTTGTTCAATAATATTCTTAAATTGTCAATTATTAAAGTTAAATGTGTTAACTGCTTACAAATCTCCACATTCATTTTATGTGGTGATTGTCTCATATATATGTTTATATAAAGATTTTCATGGTTTATAGATATAAATGATATCAAGCTGAAACAATGATATATTCATTATCAAATTCTTACACAGATTAACCTATAAAGTATATAGGCCATAAGCCAGAAACTAGTCTGAGGATATTGGATGAGCAGGCACTAGATGGGGATTTTATGCACAAGCCTTCTGGCTTCTATTGATTACTCTAGCTTGCTGTGTATGGCAATATATATAGTGAGTTTTGTCTGTTTTGACAACAGTTATACACAAGCATAAGAGGAGATGGTCATGTGATTATATTATATATAAATATAAGGGCTACTCATGGACAGAGAACCACACTTGAGAACTGCCACAAAAAAAATAGATGTCCTTAACAGCTTGTGAATATGAATTTAGAAATATTTTTAACAATAACTCACACTGAAGAGATAAGAAAATATCAAGGTGTTGAAAAAAATAAAGCATTAGGAAAAGATCCAAAAGTTGTATGAAGCAGTGAATTAAAAATCTAATCAGTCTGTGAAGAATAAGAATCAGTGGCAAATCAATGAAAAGATACATAAGGTTATTTAAGGGGATAATAAATTAATAATAAAACATAATATCCAGATTTCTCTAGAATTTCCCTCAGAGAAACAATGGGGGGGGGGGAATAACAACCCTTATAATTGTTGGATAGTGGAAGTTTTTTTCCTTTCTTGTTTTATTTTTTAATTAAAACTATCCAGATATCAATTATTGACAATAGTTGTGTTTAGATAGTTATCTATGGATCAGCTCTCTAAACTTAATTCATAAAGTTGCCTGGCATCTGAAAAAAATCCCAAATTTCATCAGCCTGGCTCTCAATAAGCACTATATAACAAGTACTTTACTATATACATATTGTACAAAATGTATACTAAGAAAAAGTTTATTTAATACTATTAACAAAATGTATACTCAGAAAAACTCATTTAATACTGTTACATGCATCAATATATTATGCTGAACATGCTTTCAATTAACTGGTAATCATACTCAATGAGACGACTATAAGTTGTTATTTTTTCATGTGTCAAAGCATCAGCCAGGAAGTGAACCCGGGACAACTGCTTGTAAGGCGACTGTGCTGATCCCTCGACCACCAACGCTTGACAATATGACTATAAGTTGTAAGTATTATTTATATTGAATTACATTTTTTTCAAAAAACGTTTAAAACTACTATAATTATATACATATTGATACAGAAAATTACTACATAGAACAACTAAAACTTTTTTGAAAAATTGGAAACAATATTGCCCAATTTATAAAATGGTCGTCAGCTTGCAACTAAAAATATATAACAATAATAACTTAAAATTCAAATCTCAAGCTTCTATATCATAATATGTTTAAATATGTGAATAAATCTATAATTAAATTGTTTGAATGATTTATGAAATGATTTTTTTTTTTTACATTTTGTCAAAAATCAATAAAAATTCTGAAATACATAACTGCTTACATAATCATCTTTCAAGTTTAATTTAACCACTATAAACGAAAGTTGAAGCTTTTATCTATAATGATTTGAACAAAAAAAGTAACGATTTTTTATACAATATATATATCATTTTCTATCTATCAGCAGTTAATTTTCTGTCCATTTCTTTGCTATTTTTACAAAATAAAATTAGCTATTCTTGGGTCAGATTATTTTTCTTATTATCCTAAGAGATAAACGATATCTAAAGGCAAACCTACTAACTGAAAACAATTGTGACACATCTGACAGTAAAAAGTGACATGTTGTTATCCCATTAGCCAATCACAGATTAACTAGCACTGAAGAAGAGCAAATTAAAGTGCTGCAAAAAAACAAACAATATATTATAATTTGGCATGATGATGAGAATGAGAGAGGCGTGCGAAAATACTACACCATCACAAGTTCCCATAAATAATGCATAGCAATATGAGGAAATGACAAACTGCGATGAAATATACAGAATTCCACATTAAAATGTATGAAATTTTTGTGAGCGGGTTTATTACTTGAGGAGATTAATTACCAAGAAGACATTAATCAGACTTTTACCGTGGAAGAAAGCAAGCGTCTTATCAGTAAAATAATCAGACAATATAAAGTTTACAGACTTGAAAGATACTCGATAAAAAAAAAAGTAATTCTTATTTAAATATTTTTTAATTAGAAATAAAAGTACTTTTAAGATAAATATTTTAAGTGATTGTAAATAATCACAATATTTTTTTTTTAATTTTATTTGTACTTCAAATAGTTCCTATATATATTAAATTAGTTTTCATTTTTAAAAAATTAAATTAAAACAAAAATACGTGCTACATTTATAAGTGTGTGCGCATGTGTATAAATAGAAATTTGTCAGTTCAAACAAATTTCTTGACAATGAATAGCATTATCAATTAATCAATAATAATAGTATCCATTACTTAAGATTTCTTAAAATGCAATGATCACAATAATAAACTATATATTTACCTACATCATTATATTAATAGCACATATCATCATCATTGTCAACCATTATCAATTCACTGCAGGATAAAGATCGCTCCAAGTTTCAATTCATCTTCTCCGATCTCTAGCCTCTCTTCTCCACACCACTCCTGCAAACTTTCTATAGTTATATCATAAATAAATATTATATCATTCCACGTATATTTTTCAGTGCAGTGTTTCTGTTCCATTAAGTTTTCTAATGTAGATGTTGATAATCTCTATCCATTATAAAATATGAATACAGTTACGAGTTAATTACCATATTTGTATATATTTGACCAACTACAAAAATGTTCAAACCTCAAAATCAAAGAAGTTCGTGGTTAAGACAACTAGAAAGTTGGTCTATCATTTTTGTGAAGATAATCAAATGTTACATGTTGTAGATTTATTACATAAACTACTACTGAGAGAGATTAAGCTGGGAAAATTTATACTAAATGATAGCTCACAGCTTAATAATCAACACTCAGAAGTTCATTCTTCAAAGTATTATATATACAAAGAGAGAATAAATCTGGAGTTATTTATTATTTTTATTGAAATTACAATAATTTTTAAATAATGCACATTTTATTTGTATTATATATAAACCAGTAACAATTTTAAGTAAATTCATAGTTTTACTTGAACAAATATTTTTTTAAAATATGATAATTTTAGATTAATGTACACAAATTTTAATGCATATTCACTTCAATTATTTTATTTAATTAATTAAATGTTCAATGTTTTGTTATTAATAATTCAGAGATGAGTTATTACCTACTATATACCTAATACCAATTGTATAAGTATTTCTGAGATGTGAAAATCCGAAAGATAATTTCTTGTTCTCATTTTTAAAGGTAGGCTGCATTTATGCCGCTCGCTTATAAAAAAGATTACATTAAATGGGAAGTTTTACATTAATTAGAATGTTTGAACATTTGTTAAAAAAATTTCATTCTCTTAAAAATTAGTGTCTTTAATTATTAAAACAAGAGGAGGCAGAATGTTTCAGTAAAAATAAACGAAAATAACTTATCATTTAATAAGAGGATGAAGTTTTTTAAATGCTTTCATGAAATCAATTTCAATTTTGGCCATCACTATCAATTTTAAAATAATTCTTTTTAAAAGTAGTTCTTTCTTTAAATAAAAAAAGATGTAATTACTTCCGTTTTTTATTAATATAATATCATGTTTACTATGTACTCATTGGATTTTTTTATTATGTTTTATGTATTTAATCAACGTTCTTGATTATAAATTTTAGTAATAATAAATACCTTTCCCCATAAACTAGGATGGTTGTATTTTAATATACTGAGACTACATTCAATGATTACGTGATTCAGGTACAATTTTTATAAACAATAAATGATAGGCAATCTGGTTTCTTACACTAGATTAAATAAAATTATAAGTACAATAATATCTATAATTTTATTTAATCATTCAAACTTATAAAAATACTTTCTTTTTTCCACAAAAAAAAAAAAAAAAAGATCGTCATTTGGCATATATAAAAAAATATTCATCAAGATAAATGATAAAATAATATATTATTTCATGCAAAAAAATTTCTGGAATAGCTCACTAATTTATATTATACCTGGATATTGAATTATTTGTTTATAAATAAATATTTATTTACTAAACTGCCATGAGCTAATTCATTAATCTCCCCTAGTTAAACATTAAAAAAGTATGTTTAAAATAGTCAAAATATATAATTGAAATTATTTATTTATAAATAAATATATAATTTATATATTTTTAGTTCAAAAACAAGTAAAATATTTAAATTATTTAGTAGTACAAACATAAAATGTGTCAAATACCAGATTTCTTTTTTTATTTTTTTTTTAGCAAAATGCATATTTTTTATTTCTGTGAATAAATATTTACTTTTCTTATATCAAGATAATAATTATATTACTATTTTTTTGAATGGTGTTTTATTTTACTTACAAATAAATAGCAAATTTTGTAATAATAGCTTCATTTTTTTTTCATTTATATCTCTGCAGTGAGTCTTCTTGCTCTTTATTTTGTAATTTTTGATGCAAAACTGATTATTTAAATTTTTATTTAATATATTCACTACTATTTTCATAATTTGTCACAAGCATCCTAAAACAAATATTAAAAATGAGATATTGTATCACTGTCAGGCTATATATTAATATACGTAACTAATATAATTTTTAAATTAATACATATCTCTATATTATATAAATGAAGTATAATAGTAATTGCTTTGCATACAAAACAAAACACTCTAATCTAATGAAAACTAAATTAATCTTAATCTGTTTAGCTACAAAGTCCACCTTTCTACTTTAAATGAACTCTAGTGAGACATTAATTCATAGCTGATCATATTTGATTTGCAATTAAATCGTTTTTTCTATATCATAAATTGATAGTCTTAACATTATTTATTATAAATGTAAACTTTCAAACAATAGACATTTTAAAATTAATATTTGATTGTGAAATAAGAAAATAAATGTCTAAACAGAGATCTTATTAATAATAATGGTGCTTGGCATTATTGAACATAATTTATGTAATTAAAAAATTAATAGAATTAAATATTAAAATAAAAATAAATTTAGGGTTAGTTATGATTTTAAAAAATATATAATGTGTTGACTCTTACGAGATTACATGCAGCTGCTTCAAGTAGCTTGAATTCTGTTAGTTTTAAAGATTTTGCATTTTTTTCAAAGGTTAAAAAAAAGTTCCGTAAGATGCTGCCTCTCTTAAATTATTTTACAAGTAAAAAATCAAAAACTGACATCAAAGTATAACAAAAGAAGTAAGATGAATGTTCTTCCTTTTGATTGGCTGTAACCATCAAGTTCAAAGAAAGCCGCTTGTCAAAGCCATTCATCAAAACGAAACTCTTTTCTTTCATTTGGAAAGTGATAAACGAATGTTTTAGATCATTTTAAAAGTATTTTTGATGTATTTTTTGACATATTATAAATTATTTTGATAAAATATGCTAAAAATAAAATTATTTTAGAAAAATAGTTAAGACTTTAGCGAAAAATAGTTAAGACTTTAGCAAAATTATTTACTTATCCACGCAATGTAAAATTGACCAAGAAATCACTGACATCATCAAAGCTATTTGGTTGGTCAGTAATATTTGTTTTAAATTTGCTGCCATTATCGAATATGTTTAAATTATAAATGAAAATTTATTTTTGAAAAAACTTTCATTCATTTTCATAACCTGACAAATTATTAATATACTTTTTACAAACGAATCTAAAGTGAATATAATATTAAAAGATGAATATATTTTGACAGTTGAGTTTATGACTTGACCAATTAAAAGTTTACACTTTTACCTCACCCAGCCAATAAAATACTAGTTGCTACAAAGGTTAAAAGTAAAGATTACCTTTATTGCTATAAAAATTTTAATTTTTTTTTTTTATCATTTTGACAAATTCTGTTTTACCCAGTGAAAACAGCTTCCACTTGTCATAACAAACTTTTAAGAGTTGTCTTACTAAAAATAAATGTTTTGAAATAAAATGTAACTGCAGTAATGTAATTTTTTGGTTTAAAATAAGTATTTTATAAAAGTATTGCATACATAATCTTTAATATGAAAACAAATTACTGAAAATACAATTTTTCTTTAGAAATATATTTTTTTCTGTTATTTGGCTTGAGGTCAAAAACTTGTCATTTCTATTGACATCTAAATGGGTATGTCTCATGGTCTTGCCATGCAAATTGGCTATTAAGTTTCACATAATGCTGCCATCTTCAGATTTTTTTAACTAATAATTTTAAAATTGCAGCTACAATAAAATAAAACTATGCATGGCAATGTAAAGATTATAGATAGTGTAAAACAACATACAAAAGATAATGATGACAGTATCATCATGATGCACAAAACAAAAAATATAGTGTGAAATTGTCACTATTGATTTTCAAACCATTAAATAAATTAATTAAATAAAGATTATTTTAAATACAAAATATTTAAAATATAGAAAAACATTATATATATTATAATGGTATAGAGAAATATTGTAAAATATAGAAAAACATTATATATATTATAATGGTATAGAGAAACAGTGTTCCAACAACTTGGGTGTCAATTTAACTGTATGGAAATAGGAGTTAATAAGAGAAAATCTGGGAAACTATCATCATACCCAAATAAATTATAAAATTAAATATAAAAGAAAGGAAGCATGAGAGATGAGCATAAAACTAACTATAAGTTCACTAGAATTACACAAAATTCAACAGACAATCTTGTGAGTGGATTTGAAAGTAGTCCACTACAGACCAGGCTAATTATTTAGCTACTGCCAAACTTATGGCAGGAATACAAACAATAATTATTTGTATGTACAGACTTGGGTAATAATTCATAAGAATACAACAATTAAAAAAATAATGCTGGGATTCAGAAACATGATGATCATCATCAATGCCTGGTCACTTAGTACCATTAATGTACTGATTAACTATAAACTAAATTTCTAAAGAAATATTAAATAAAATGAAATGTAGCGCATAGACATTGAAGAGTATCCCTTTTGTCCAACCAGGATTATCATCATCTGTATTTCCACAACACTAAACATAAACACCTACTCCATACAATTAACTGTTATGCACAAATCATGTTCAGAAAGCAAGAACTCTATAAAATATTAATGTGAGCAAAAGATAAATAAATAAACCAGCTTATATGTCATTTCAAATAATTCCTAGATTTATCCTAATATAAGTAAATAGTTTTATTGGGACCATTAAAAAATCACAGATCATGGAAGCTGTCATAAAATAAAGTGATACGTGACAATTTATAAAACAGGAATTAGATAGAATAATGAAATTAAGACTAAAAAATATTTTTAAAACAATTATTTAATAACTAATTAATTAACAATAAACAAAAAAATGGCATGTCAGTATGAAATTTCAACATTCATTTCATCAAACAAAATATTTTCATAAAAATTATAATCAAACAGTTGATTTCTATTCATAAATTAACTTATAACCAATTACATTATTTCTTTAAAATAACTAAAAGTTGAAAAAATACCATAAGAAAAATCAAGTTTCACTGAAAAAAAATTTAAGTTAAAAAAAAAAGTTATACAATTTGAAAAAATTAACTTAAAAATATTATAAATTCTTACAAAAAAAAAATTATTACCCTTTTCTACTATTAATAAAAATATAGTGTGCATACAAAAAATACCTTTAACCGTTATTTCATTCTTTTGAGGAGTCCTTTTTTCCAATTATAATTTCCAGTTGAATTTTCTTCTTGAAGGCTTCTATTAATGAACATGATTAATTTGTCTTTTTCCTGGTGTTCAGTATTTCCAGATTAAAAAATTGCAAGTTTTATTCATTTCTTTTCATTGAAATTTCCAGTTGAGACTAAAACATAGAGATTCAACATTCTTAGTTAACAAGGTTGCAAATTACTTTAGGATTAACTTCTCTATACTTTTATCTCAGTGAAGGCAGGTTACTAATTTAGCACATAGTTTTCATTGTACAAACCATTTAATGATTAGATTCATAGTATGCCAAAAGCTTGATTAAAACATCTGCTATTCTATGCAATAGCTTGGTAAACACTTCTTTTTTCTTTATCAGCTGGCTTAAGGGCTTGACTGCTCTCTCTCTTCAACAGCTAAGTTAGGAATATCTTTTCCTTACCATGCACTTGAGTCTGCTGACTTATTCACACACGCATTATTTTTTTCTAAAACAATCTTGCCTAAAAGCCTATCACAATCTGTTTCTAATCTGATAATTTTTATAACAACCAATTAGGCAAATTTTTGCTACACACATGTTTAGCTATTTCTCTCCTTAATCATAGACATTATAAAACAAGTTTAGAACTTAAATTAACATCATAAAATTATTACTATTTCTTTCTAATTAAAAAAATGTTTCTTGAAAAAACAGATAATCAGTTAATTACACTGATTTGATTTTTTGGAATGAAGAGACATAAAAAAAAATTCTAATTAAAAATAAAATTTACGAAAGCATTAAAAGCCTATTTTGCTTTTTCTTTTTTTTTAAAACAAATGCTCTTACACATAAAACTTTATCTCTCTTATAAGGTTAAATTAATATCTATTACATAATTTACAAATATATATATATATATATTTTCTCTTAGCACATTTTCAGTTTATATTAAAACTACTAATTAATTATTACTGAAGAGAAAGAATAAAAAAACTTGTTTACATTTATTTACAATTTTCTCTCTTTTGTACAATAATTTATAACTCTTATTAAAATATTTACATATTGAAATCATATTATTATTTAATACATGTAATGTTTGAAAACTCTCATACAATCATTTAAAAACTTAAAATGTTTATTTAATTGAAGATCATTTATTATTGTAAAAAATATGCATGGAAAAATTAAATATTACTTCCCCATTAATTAAATAATTTTATAATTAATCTGAGAAACATGCTGCCAAATTATCTTATTATTTTTAATGCAGGTATGTAGCCAATTGGTTACAAAATATATTGTAGCACTCTGACTTGAATTTAAACTTAATGACTTTATTTACATAAGAATTTTGTTGGCTTATTTATTTTACTTTAATTCTAAAATTATCTAAAATAATTTAAAAGTAATTAAAATAGTCCAGTTTGCAATTAAATGGTTTTAAATAACACATCATAATGTAAAATGATTGTACCTCTATTTTTTTCCTTAACAAATAGTGTATCAAAATTTATTATTTATATTTTATATCATGGCCAAGTTTAAGGAGTAACATTTTTTTATTCTCAGAATAATATAGTAAAGTTAATGATGTATTAGTATAATGCTAGGCATATATTAATAAATTCATTTGATTACATTTTATTTACAGCATACATTTCAAAATTTAAACATAAACAAATAGATATTAAATTATTATTTAAATATGTGTATGCATTTATGTGCATTTATATATTAATTTGATTAAACAGTGTTTAAAAAGTATTGTCTTTAAATATTTATATTAAAATGGTTATATGATTTTAAATACAGGCATTCTTATACCTGGAGCCTGATTGTAAATATAGAGAATTTGAAATGTTTGTTTAAAATATTGATTAACATATATAAAATAGATGAATTAAAGGCATATTTATTTTATTAAAATATGACTTTAAATGTATTTTATGTTTTAATGTGTAAAATTATATTTTATTATTTAAAAAAATATATTGCAATATTTATTTTTATGAAGTTTTAAAAAAAAATAATGTCATGAACACTGGTTTGTTAGAAAAGAACTTTCATTGAGAGAATATATAAATAAATTTGGCTCTTAATAGAAAATACTATGAAAATGAGTTAAAATAGATTTTCTCAAATGAAATGCAAAGAATAATAACATAAGTATGACATCATCAGGAGAAATTTATTTAAGCCCTGATCTTAGATTAGGCTTTCTCTCATTTTTCTTAGCAGTTAGACAATGCAATTTTTTCTGTATATATATATCAATAATTTTATTCAAAGTTTGAAATGAATATTATGGGTTAAGTTCATAAAATGTCTGCTCGAAAGTCTTCATGTCTTTTGAAAATCTGAATATATTGGATAGAAATCAATTTGGTGCAAAAAGTATCAGAGTTAGGTGCTGAAATATAATTCTTCAAGATAATTTGAAAAAATGACAACTACTGTTGTTATTACATAAATAAAACAATACTACACACCATAAAATTTTAATTATGAATATTTTTAAGGAAATGGTAAAATGTTTAAATATAACATTAATTTACACATTAGAACACATTGTGATTTTCAGCAATATATCTAAATGAGTTTTGAACTATAAATTTTTACTTTTTGGATGTATTTATTTAAAATGTATAAGTGAATCAAAATTATTGGTGTACAAAACAAATATTGTTTTTCAATAGAGTTACAATTTGATGGGCAATCCTTGTGAGTATAAAAAAAAAAAATTCCCCAGAAAAGTGGAAGAATATCTAAAGAATGAGTATATATTATCAAGTAAGCAATGATTATGATAAGTAATAGTTTGTATTTTAAACATAAAGATATGTTTTGGAATATAACAAAAAATGGGTAATGAAAAGTTCAATAAGTAGGTTATTATCATCAGTGTTTATAAATAATTTGAAAAAAAAACATAGTAAAAAAAAACATAAAAAATATAGAAATAATTAAATATTATAGGTATGTGAATGATAAAATTGTTATTAGAAATAGTAAGTGTATTAAAAATATTTAATGAATTGAATAATATGTATAAAATTAAGTTTACAATGGAAAAAGAAAAAAATGTTTAAAATATTTAGATATTTATTTAAATAGAAATAAGGAAAATGAAATAAAGGTGAAACAGTGTATTAAAGATGTAGAAATTAGAGGAATAATTGACCCTAGTTCATGCAAACTTTGGTCATAAAACATGGCAGTTTTAAAGAGATTTAAAATAAAAAATGATAGTGTACTAGTCAAGTTTTGTACATTTGCATAACAGAACCTTGAATCCAGACAAAGAGACCAAAACTGACTAGACCAGGATTGGGACATCCAGAATCTGAGCACACTTCAACTCATATGTCAGTACTCCAAAACTCAAGACTCTACAAATGACCACCTTGAAGTTACATATAGTATATAATTTATTCGCAGCTGGCATAGGTCAGGGTGAAGCAATAAAACTCAAGGCTACAAAATGCAATTACTTAAAATCTAATACTATTTCCAATAAAGATTTATTAATGCATAGATTGATAAATAAATATGATCAATAATTAAAATTGGATTGAATAAATGAAACAGAATGAAATAGATTAATTTAACTAGGGATTTATTATAACAGCAAAACATGAATCAAATTAATATATATATAGAAATGACCAGGGTATGAAATGCATGCAAGCATTTGTAAGAATGAGAGATAACAAACTCTCTTCTTACAGATTAATTTATAGTTGCATTTATACAAGCAATAATTAGCATTTATAACAGATGAGTTTAACAGATTCTCATCTTAGGACTTTAATATGTGAATAATTACTATGCTATGTCTATCAATAATTATGCCAACTCCTATTAGCTTGTGGCCATTATATAGATAAATAATCATACTAAGCCTTGATTAAACCTAATAATTAATTTATTATTACAAATATTACATTACAGATAAGCATATAAACCAGCTCAAATAACTAGATCAAACCTGGCTTTCAAGAGAAATTTTCAGATCAATGCTGAAAGTGATATTTTAAGGAGGTAAAGTTGGCTGCATAAGATTTTACCAAGGCACAGATAGATGACAATAAGAAAAGTCATGCTGCGGATGGATAATAACTCAAGGGTTCTTGTGACAAACGCCGGTAACCTGGAACCGATCGTTATGCTGTGAATAAAATGAACATTTGTGTTCAGAAATGGTGGGGGGCTCATGTGCTACTGCACTATCATATAAGAGAAGATGTGCTGGCTCGATCTTAATATACATAACATATGTAGAGCAAAACGAGAAAGGATTCAATAACAAAATAGATCTCATCTGCCAAGCAAAGAATATTATATTTCTAACATTATGAAATACACGAACAATACCATATCAGCTCTTTCAATCGAAGCCAACCCTTGTGTAGTATAATAAATATACACTACTGATGGAAATATTAATAACATCTTTACTTTAACATGCTCAATCTATTTGGAAAATTTGCAATTAATTAATATTTTAAGGGGAAAAAGTATATTTATATGAACTTAGGAATAACTTGACTGGCAAATATACTTATAACTATCCTCAAGGCTAGTTTAATTCTTAATAAAAATATAAATTTAAGATTGCAACTTCTTGATTGAAACAAGCCACATTTCACATTTTAAATCAAAATTAATAAGAATAATAACAAGCGCAAGATGAGTCATTATTATTTATAAAATAGGATTTCGAAACAGCAAGCAGAAAAATGACACTATAAACAATTACATGAAGTTGTTTAAATAATATATTCTTGAAAACATATTAAGATTAAGTGCTCGCTGTTTCGAAGCATTGGCATATATAAAACACAATAACATTTAACTAAATATAGACATAACCGCAGTGATATAACTTTAAATTAGAAATTATTAATTTGCTTTTAAGGAAAAAGCATTTATAAATAGGCAGGTCATTAAAACTTTTTAGAAATATTAAATTTTGATAGCAATTTACACATTATTTTAAATATTAACGGATTTAAATTATAGTTACACTTGGGTTTACAATTATTTAAGTTACATTTAATTATTTTAAAGAGAGTTAGCTAACTTGGATTTAGGTTATCATTATATAAAATTACACAGAGCTCTGTGGTTTTGAAATTAAAACTGTATCAGTATTATTCATATGGACTGCAAGTGCTTGGCTGTAGGTATGGTGAGCTTGACTGGGTGGGCTGGTGGCATCATCTTTTTCCCTGATCTGTTAGGCTTGAGTCTGCTGGCAGCATGATGATTTGTTAAGGCATTGCAATGAAAAAAATTTCCACTCTCTCTGTGGAGTAACAGCAAAGAAATGCCTATTTTTAGCTGGACATATTAGAAATTAAACTGATGTGGAGTCTAACTGCTTTCATGAAATGGTTATTGAGTGTTACACAGTATCTACATGCACTGACATTAGGAATCTATATCACCTCAGAACCCATTAATTCAAGAATTTGTTTTACTGATACAAAATTACATAAATTTTAAATTAAACTATTACTGGATTTCTGAGGTGCTATATTTTCCTTTAGGCTATTAAAAATAGTGCTGGTCTAATGCATTTTCTATATGACTTTCTGTTTTAAACATTTTTAATTTTCCATTAGTTTAAGATTTTAAAAGATGAATTTTTATTTTTACTTACTGCAGGTGTGGCAGTTAAAGTAAATTCTTGTTTACAACAAATCTGTTTTAATTACTTGACAAGAACTTTTTTTATTTTAATTACTTAACTAAAAAAACTCTTAATTACAAAAAAACCTTTTAAAAAATTTTTAAAGAATACTTTTTAATGTACTTTTAAAGAATACCTTTAACATATTTTTAATACAATTTTTAATATTTTAAATCATGTCAGCCCTATATACATTATATATAAGGCAGATTATATATCCACATACGGATTTATCATAACAAAATTATTAATAAATTGATCGTTAACATTACCTATATAATAATGATTTCTTAAATATTCCGTGATAGAAATATACTATAATTTTATTACTCCTGTCTAAATATAGCATTGGTTTGCATATCATACAGTTTTATAAGCTAATTTTAAGAGTATTAACATTAAAAATAAGGTTTGAACTTAGCACAGATGAGAGGGTCATTAGGTTGATGGAAGGTTATCGTTTCATATCCGAAAACTTGGAGCAAAAAAAAAACAAAACAAAAAAAAAAGCAATTTACTTAAGTTTGGTTAACTAATTTTATGGATTTGGCTTATACTATCCTTAATTAAACAACCTTTCCACATGGATCTATATAAAAAACTTAATTGACTGCTGCGTTATTCTATACTGAGGAAACTCATGCGTATTATTAAACAATCCACCACCACAAAATCTGTGACTAACTTAGTTTAAAGCAACCCACAAAAAATTATATTATCAAATTATTAGCTATTAACAAGATACGATTAATATTTACATTAAACAAGCTTTTATAACCTATTGGATATGCATCAATTAGCATGAAATGGAAATGTTAGTTGTTTTTTTCTCTATTTATATATACAACTTATAAATTATATAATGGTGTGGAAGGGCAGATCCTGAAAAAAATATATATTCCACCTAAGTAGGATCTGGGGGTTGTTTAAGAAATAGCTTCTCTTGGTCTGACTCAAAACAATAACCAAAAATATGGTCATCCTCTTCATCAGATATCCAGCCATATCCTTTGTATTCTTCTTCCCATGTCATGCTGGTTACCTTACTAGACTCTGTGCAAACTCGCTCCCTTCATAAGGTATTTTGTGGCTTAGTTCGACCTCTTTTGTCTTCAACTTAGAATCCTGTCTATCTGGTATGATGTGCATCGCATAGAACTCTCTCAATGCTGTTTCCAATTCTGTTGTAGTGTTCTCCACCTGGGTTTCCTCATACAAAATGTCTGGAGGCTCCTTATTTTTATCATTCTCGTTTGCCATCACCTGTGCAAATTTAACACCCTTTTTATTTTGAATGGTCTCCTCCAAGGTAAGAAGCACTCCTCTCCACACTTTGTCCTGCTTCTGTATTCCCAACTTCTTCACACTCTCTACCCTACTCTTCAGCTGGTCATTGTGCTCCAATCCTTTCAATTCTGTAATCTTCAAAATGGAATCACTTTTTGTCCATCACCTCTATAATCTCTGGCTTGCTCATTCTGTCTAGCTCAGTCTTCCTCAATTCTTCCCCTTCCACTGGTTTTGGCTTTCTCTACTACTATATTCTCCTCCTTCACTACTACTCTATTATCAAGCCTGACTTTTTTTTTCTTTTACCAGTGCCCTCAGACTCTATCTCTTCTCCCCATCTTGACACTAACACATCTTCTACCTCATCCTTCCCCTTGATATTTTGATCTATGACTTCCATATGGCATTGGTCATCCCCTATAACTTTAAAAATAATTTGTGCACTCCTTAGTTCTGACCTATCTTTCTCATGATTGATCCCTATCTTTGGTGGCTCATCTACTAAACTCCCCTCATCTTCACCCCCTGTCTCTATTTTCTTGAAGTCATCATGAATCAATATAAACTGTTCCACAGATGGTTCAGATTTCGACTTAGGGGTTTCATCCCTTGCTTATTTACTAGAACTCTCTTCATTGGCTGCCACTTGACTTACTCCAAAATAATTCTTCCATCCTTAGTATACTTTTTTGACAATTCTCCTCCATGCCTGCAATCTTCTTCTGCTATCTTTCCTCCAATTTTAATGCTTCTTGCTCATCTTTATCTGCTCAAAATAGGTCTCGCCGATACTCAGCAGTGACCAATTCCTTTCTTATACAGAGCATACCTTTAAAGTAGGTGATTATAACCTCCAGTTCCTTCCTTGAAGGGCCTTTTCTTACTGCTTCTATTGCCACAGTTTCCCCATTCTCTCCATCCAAATGCATTCTAATAACACCAAATTAAATTTAATGGCTCTATTCATTTTGTTAAGGTTTCCTGGTCTTACTTAATTTATGAAATTGGCTACTTGCTGCACTACTCAAAGAAAATGATCCATCTCCTACTCATCCCACCACCTTTGCCTAACTCTATTAACATCCTTAAGCTCATCGCTATACATTCACTTGATGCCCACCCAACATTTAACTAAACATCCTTAAGCTCATTGCTATACATTCACTTGATGCCCACCCAACATTTAACTAAAAATGAATAAATTTAATATTAAAATATGAGATAAAAATTTAATAAAATGCAACTCACCCTTGGCCTCTTCCAGCTGTTTTCTTTTTGAAATTTCAATGGTTCATGATTATAATTTAATTTTACATGCCTGTGCCAGTTTCGAACATTTTAACTGATCTTACTTTTATTTCATTCTCCTTCTCATTCAATCCAATTCATAAAAATATAAAAATGGGTCCCCCATTTACTTTCTTTACCCCTGATGACAAAAATTATGTGAAAATGGTTTGACATCTATTCAAATCATCCTTGGATGCCAGTCACCAGTGAGCAAGAAAGCTTACATAAAATACTTAATAAATCCCCTTATATTACTATGCATCAACACAAAAATTTTTTTACCTTACATATTAAGTCTTATTCAAGAACATTATACATATATTAAACATCCCAGTATGAAGATTTATATTTTGAGAAAAGAAATCTTTTACATATTTAACTCAGGATATGTGGTGTTTACACTATCGAAGCCCTACATTGGCGCACTGGAACATGGGAAAAAAATATACTATGTACCAGTCAAGTTTTGTACATTCACATAACAAAATCTAGAATCCAGACAAAAAAAACCAAAGCCGATGAGACCAGCATTGGGACATTCAGAATCCGACCACATTTCAACTCGTTTGCCAGAACTCCAAGATTCAAGACTCTATGAATGACCATACAAAAAGGAATATATTGAACAAAAAATGAATATAAAAAAGATTATTTAAAATGGCATATAATAAAAAAGATATTAGAAATGTTTGGAATAGTAAAGTAAAGATAAAATAAATTATGGAGAAAGAAGAAAAGAAAATGTGAATAAAGATGGATGGGTCAATGATAATAGATATCAATACCTTATTATAAAGATGAATATGAGATTTGAGGAAAAGAGAAGTTGAATAAAAATATAAGAATTGCTTGGAACAATAGTAAATCATTGAAAAGATGGATATCAAATGTGAAGAGAGAGAGAGAATAATAAGGAAAGTAAAATAGAATTATTATACAAAATAATCCGTGGGAGCCATAATATATATATATATATATATATATATATATAAAATAATATATATGACAAACAGGGAATATATATGACAAACAGGGAAAACTGCAATAGAAAGGGGGAAAGAGTATAATAGAGCTATTGATAGAAAAAATATGAATTCATGACCATATGTGCATTACTTAAATACTGGTCATAGAATGAGATGTATTGAAGACATGGAAGTTATAAAATATGTTAAAGATTATAATAGAAAGAAATATTATGTGACAAGTATACATTCAAGAGAATATGAGTAAATGTGTTAATTTTGTTAAAGGACCTGCAAAGTTAAATAGTAAATGGGCATTAAAGTTAAATTAAAAAATTTAATATATGTTTGACTTGTTTTTTTATTTTTGTAAATTTATATATATGATATATGTAAATAATTAGTTAACTATGGATAAATAAGATTTTATTTGTAGGTATGTTTATTAGAAATATATGGAAAATGATACATAAGTTAGTTCAATGTACAATATATATATATATATAATTAATTCCATAGAGTTTATGTAAAGTAGTATATAATTCATGATGTATAATATAAGTTTATAACTATTTAATTGTAGTTAATGTGGTTTTATTTATGGTATAAAATAATATATATATATATAAGGAGTATATATATATATGTAAATAGTTTATATGATTATATAAAATGATTATGTAAAATGAACATTAGAGGGAGTGTTGATAGATATAAGGGTTATGTGATTGTATTAGAAAAGTGAATTTTCAAAAGGCCCAATAATAAAGAAAATATTTATTTTTATATAGTTGTTTTATTTCAATTGTGTTGGAATCATTATTAATTATTAAAAAAAAAACATTATGGACAAATTTATGTTTGGCCGTTATTAAGGAATATACAAGAAACTACATCTTTATCCAAAAAAAAAAAAGGGTAAAGTAAATAGTAAACAAACATAAAAATCATACATTTCTTAAAGATATTTTAGTTTGTTTAAATAAAAATATGTTTGTTTTCTTCATTTATATTTAAAAAGAAAATAGGTTTTATGTGCAAATACTTAAGAGTAATATTAAGGGAAGTGTATAATTAATAAACATTTATAATGATATTTTATGAATGTAAATTAAGGAGTTTATACTTAATGTAATAAAAATAGTAATCAAATTAAATACATTAATTAAATTCTGCAAAATATATCTTTATAAATTTATTTAGCTATTTGTGCTAACATATCTATTTTTTTGTTAGTGTATTGCTCACAACACATAAGAAATATAATTAGATATGATATGGTGGACTATTTCCATCATGTATGAGTGAATGTTGAATGTATAGAAAATTTTCAACTCTATTTAAACTTTTCAAATACAAACAACTTGTTAGTAATAACACACAAATAGACAACACAGTTTAATAATTACACATGTTTTGAGTAGTATTATTCTCCACTCTTCTTCAGGTGTTGTTGGCCTGATATGCACAGTGACAGTATTCACATAGAAGTTGAACTCACACCTTTAGATTCTTGAATATCAAATTTAAGACAAATACTCTAACCAACTGATGATTACAATGTTTACCTTAAATTCAATATTCAATTATCTAAAGATGCGAATTCAACTTCTATGCGAATACTACTCAAAACATTGTATAATTACTAACTTGTGTTGTTTATTTCTGTATTATTACTAACAAGTTGCTTGTATTTGAAAAATTTAAATAAAGTTTAATTTTTTTTATACATTCAACATTCACTCATAGATTATGGAAATAGTCCATTACATCACATCTAATAATATACTATTATCACAAATCTTCAGGCAAATACATGATAGATATATTTATAAAATAATATAATAAGTATAATAATTTCAAGTGTAAACTAATCCAAACAGAATATTTTATTTCCTTCTTAATTTTTTATATTTATGGTTATTGTTTATATTAATAAATTTTCATTTTGTTAATTAAACTGATATTTCATAATCACTAAAATTGGTAACAAATTTAATAGGCAAGCTCTTAAAAAGTTAAATAATATTATAAATTAATAGAATATTTATGGAATAGATAATTCTAATACTGTAGAGAAGTTTAAATATGTATTACCTATTTAAAAAAAAAACACATTTGAATTCAATTAGAATCAATTTATAATTTAAACTATATTTTAATAATTTTAGTTGCTTATATTTTATTCCATATTAATCTAAATCTTGACAGCCTCTTTTTTTATATGTTAATGTATTATTATATTAGCTACAAAAATATTACATAAGCATTGTCCATCTTTTATGTAAATATCATTATATTTGGCAATCCAAGTAAAGCCTGAATAAGACTTTTTACCTGAACGGAAATACTATTATATTTGGTGCTCTTAAATGTGAGGTTTGATTGTATTATTTATATATATATATAGTTATATATATATAGTACTGGGTGGATGGTTTACCAATAATTAATTAAAAGTCAATTTAAATCCCTGATGGAGTAAACACAATATTTACTTTTACTCTTCAAATAAAATTATCTTATGAGAGCAACTTATAAGACTAAATATATAACACAGTATTTATTATTAATTCCTTGCAATTTATGTATTGCTCCACCATGGCACCTTAGGCAGAGAAGAACATAATCGGAGAGTATGTATGTCCAAACGATAGCTATAAAATATATAACTAGCATTACATTTCCAGGACATAACTTCTTCTCGGCTGTTGAATTCAACACCATGTTCTAAGCACTTTTTTGTTTTTAAAAACACGGACGCCAGCTACTTATCCAGAGAATAAATAACACACTTTGAACAATGGCCACTAATTCAATGCCCAAGATACACCCATGACTAGCTCAGCTACTTGTGGTCAATAACAAAGTTTCAATTAGTGGTGAAAAGAATTGACCAACAAATAAAGTTTTAAGTTTAATTTATTTTAATTAACATTTGTTAAAACTAATTTTAAATATTTTATAAATCTTATTTACTATTATAACACATGCATATTTTAATTCACATACTATAATGTCTTATGAGAAAGCATTAAATAATATTTGAAACATAATACAATGAAATCACTATATACTAATGCATGAACACACAATATTTTAAACACACATATTAAATAGTTCATCTATGTATGCTATAGAGTTCTTAAACTTGACTCTTGAGGCTTTACGAATGTGATGGCTACTTTAGAAATGAATATAAGAAAATGTTATTACCTAGGATTTTGAACGTGAATACATCTTGCTGTTTGCTGCTTCTAATGAAATATTTCTAACTGGTTAGATTTGAAGTTTTCTTGTGGAGATTTGATGCTGATTATTCTGAGGCATTTTCTTTAAGACAACTAGATATTGAGCGGATTCAGGTTGTTACGCAGGCATCATTTAAGATTGGGTAGGTTGGCTGTTTTCATCGGACTTCAGGCTGGAGAAAGTCGTATGTTTTCCAAGGTTGTAACATTGCATTCTTGATTCTGGATATATAATAAGCTGACTTATATAACTCACTGATAGATTGTACTGAACTGTTATTTCAAACACAACTCAAATGCGACTCTAACTCAATTCAAACTCGACTAACTGTCCGATAAAAAATTGGCTATTTATACATACAACGATATCCTCCAGCAATATCTGTTGTTGTAATTCCTTTGATAATCTTTTAATTACGGGTTTTTGAAGATCGTTTAATTAGTAGCCATGCAAATGTGTTGTTTTATATTTTAATTAATAGCCATCGCTGAACTTGTTTTATTTATTTTTTAACTTTCATTTATTTTTAATATTTAATACGCATATACTTATTACATTTACAGTTGCATGCACATATATAATTTGAGATCCATTCACTATTTAGTTTTAAGATGACTTTTTCCCCCCTAACTTAAATAAAAAGAGATTTGTTTTTAAACTTTTAACTTATATTTCAATTAATAATAATAAGAAAAAAACTCTTTACTTCTTTTATAAAACCTTTAGACTTGACGCTTCTAAAGCAAACCCCCCTTCCCCCTTTTAATTAACTAACTGTAACTTTTATTTCAAAACTCTTAAACTTTTACTTTTACATTTTCTTTTATGAAAGATTTTTATTTTAATAATTTTTTTTAAACAAAATTATTATGTGCCAACACAATGTTGGTACAATATATATATATATATATATAGTAACATTCACAAGCGATTTAGGCCTTCTATTACATGCACTATAAAGTGCAAGTTAATCAAACTATAGAAAAAGAATATTCCATTTATGTATGAATTCAGATATTTCAAGAACATAATATTTTTCCTGATTAACTGACATAATATTTTATCATGCTGTGGATTGCATGGAATCAGATTTTAATTTATTTACGAGGGTGCCAGAGTCCATAGATTCATAATCCATCACACATCATAAATTAAAAAGCAAATAACTAAAAAGATCGAGACTTAAGTTTCTTTTTAATTAATGTTATATAAATTTTCCCCAGGTCTAATTATTTAACAAACATATTGGCAAAGATAATTTCTACAATTTCCTAAACTTAATCTTTTGTAATAATAAAATCTAGCAAACTTAAAATTAATAATGTACAATGAAAAGGTAATATTAAAGATAAATATTTTATTATGACAAATCAAAATATTTAAATGATAAATTGTAAATTACTAATAAATTGGAAAATACATACAAATGCTCATCCAGATAATAATATTAAATAATAAAAACAGTTCCATTCATTTAAGTTTCTTGAAAGAAGCAATCCATGGATAAAATATCTCTTTAGAGATGTTTGGAATTCATAGTTAAAGTTAGTTTGCAAACATTTAATTTCATTACAAATTGGGTATGAATAATAGTAGCTTGCAGGTAAAATATGCAGGTCAATGTAGATTGTATATTATTCTAGCATGGTTTTCTTGGGATGAAAGAGGTCATTGTGAATTTAGTTTGTCAACATTTTGATGTTCAGGATCCGCAGTAAGGCTGGGCTCAAAAGCTTTTTGGAGTGACCTATTTATGGTAAAACGTGTCTCCAAATGCTCTAATTTCCATTCCATATGATAAATTAGTTCAGCATAGAGTGTCCTGGATCACAAAGGCTCCAGGACCAGTCAAAAAAAAACAGACAAGATGTTTGTCAAAGCTGTTTTCTTCCTTTTATAGTCTCGACCAGTTTTGAGATTTCTGCACGTCTTAAGCTTTTGTTTTTTTTTATCAGAACAGAAGTTAATAATTTTGTACATTTTTTCTTATTTTTGATGTGCAAAGTTTATCTTTTTATAACTTAATTCTGCCATCTTTAATTAGCGTTAGAAGGATCTTCTCTGATTGTAATCTCTTACATTTATAATTTCTTTCTTTTACATATCTCAATAAACAGACTGATACAATTACATTCTTCCCAATTTTAACTTTAATTAAATTAAATAAATAATATCAAACACAAATAACTTTCATTGTACATACATATCAAAAAATGAATTATTCTAATTAAAAAAAAAAAACTAAATTGCATCCATTGATGATTTTTAAATTTTACTTTTTTAGCTTTTTAAATATTACCGAATCCCAAAACCCTCATGAACTGTATGTATTTTAATAAGGTTCAATATATATATATATATATTGTTACGGACAGTTCCAACACCTCACCAATACCTAGTATCCAACATGAGGCCCAACCCTAATTCAAGCCCCATAATATTAGCATAACTGATTATAGAATAATATTAGGTAATGTTAGAGCACATAAAATGACAAACCATTAATAGCAACATAAGTATTAAAGCCCAATATAAATAAACATTAAACTAAAGTTCAAACCAAGTTAGTCAAATAGATGCAACAACTAATCATTACAACAATTAACATTAACTGTATTATGATTACCAACACAAAAGAACAACATACAATAGATCAAACAAGTGAACGCAATCAAGAAAAAAAATACATATATATATATAATATTAAAGTAGAGAAAAATCAAATGCTTCTTTTCTTATTTCTTTTAAACAAGTTGTTTATGTTAATATGTAGCAAAGTTGATGTCAACAATAAAGTAAAAAGGATGAGCATGAAGTGGCTTAATGTAATATATAGAACGAACGTTTTTGTTCAAGAAGGTAAAAAAAAATTTATCTGTGGGGAAAATCTATCATTATCTATGCAAAGGAAATGAAAGGAAAGTTTGAATACCTGTATCAACCAATTCAGAGCTGTAATACTTTTTTAAAAATCTTTTATAATGTTTCTAGAAAGTGAGAAGAAACATTCAGCTCATAAAACAGCTAAACAAAGAATTCGAAAATTAATAAGTTGCAAACAAAATAAAGTATTCAAATCTCTAAAACCACAATTGATTCCTCACTATAGATTTCCAGGTCTAAATAAAAAAAACATGCAATAAAAGAAGAAATAGTGATATTGCTCCAATCAACTTAAACTATGAAAACAAATACAAGTATTGACAAAAGTAAATGTGCAGTGTTAAGTGCAAGAAGAACATCATAGAAGAAAGCTTATCATTGATCATGGAGCTAGAAATTGTCAAGATCGATATGGAATTGTTCTACTTCTCCATGCCTGAATTAATAAACTTCGAACAGAATCCATTATGAATTTTTTTTTTTTACTCTTCATTTCAAAATTCCTGTTTGAAGGCTAGTAAAATCAACCTATCCAGTGAATGTTCGAATTCCCAGCTATGCATAAAAGAACTACCATGGATTATGGAAACAAACCATTACAACAGTGTCTATACGAACTATAAAAATATAGAGCCAAATAGCTTTAATTTAAAATGTGTGAAATAAAAATAAACTTCTTCCTTCATAATATTACTTTGGATAGATATTATGAAATAGTCCGATCACCATAAATGAGAGAAGGTAAGATATTACCTAATACATATATAAATCCGATATTCATATATGTATAAATACATACTCTTCCTATATTTTCTTATTCCAAAGTTTATGTTAATTGTTGATATTTTTATATACTTTCTTTGCATATCTTTTTAATTATTTATGTCATGAATATATAATTCTTCTTCATCACACACACATCGTACATAACAGGGAGGTCTTTTAAACTATCATGGTGTTAAGTAAGAGATAAAATAAGTAAATGAGTACTTTACTATGTATAGCAATGTTGTATATAACATGAAAATCATTAATGTTAATTGGAATATTTAATGGGTATTCTTTATGGGATCAGGATGTGAAACATTGGTACAAAACCAAGCATAAATAAAGAATGACCAGAAATATCTAAATGAGTTTTCCCTAATTTTCTGTTAAATTTTCTTGTTCAAATAAATAAATATAAATCAATATAAATAAATCAATATAAATACATTTATTAAATTTATTTAAATGTTAAAATACTATTCATGGTTTATTTTCCTGTAATTAAATTTTTCTCAATCATATCCTTACACACATATTATGATTACTTGTATGTATACAATATACCATATTCACTTCCATTAATAGGCATATACTTATTTTACATATATTCAGACTTTGGCGATACAAATATACCCTGAACCAGAGGATTAAGCAACATCTCCATGAGTTTGAATTCTGGAATAATGGAAGTAAACTGCAATGGGTATGAGATAGATAAAGGGTAGAATCAGTAGTTATTTAGATATTACTCTCTCCTCTCCTAGATATGAGCTTAATGCATGAATGTGGACATCAGAGATATACTCTTTTATTCATCAGGAGGAACCCACCCACCTTTGTGCATACCATGAAAAGACTATCCCATTATATATATATATATATATATATATATATATATATATATATATATATATATATATTGTACCCTTTTCTATAGGTCAGTAATAGTTTATAACAGTCAATTACTAAAAAATTTTAAATTTAGAATATGTTCTTTTAATATGGTAATTGTATTAAGTCAATTATATCTTTAAAGTACAATTTGAAGCTAAAGAGAATACGTAGTATATAAAATCATTTAAAAATAGTTATATAAAGCTTTAAATATTGTTTCATATGGTTGTAAAAGCTGGCTATATTAAAGAACACAGCTATAAATAATTAAAAGTATATTTAATAAGCTCAATTTTAATAGTCTTAAACGTATAGATAAATAAATGTTATACAGTATTTAAATATATAAACTATGTTTAATAATCAAAATTAATATAATATATTTTGGATAAGCATTTATTTTATAACGTCTTGCGTGTGATTATAATTATGATAGAATGACAGCCTGTTAAGCTAATTGCGCAGACGCTGTGAGAATGTTATTAATAAATGAATACCTTTGAACAACCACATGATATAGTATTTGTGTAAGAGTAAAAAGGAATCCTCTTACCCTTACGACTCAAATGTTTATATATGAGCAAATCTAAAGTAGTTGTAACAAAGGCGTGACTACATAATAGTTCAGTAAATTCTAGAAAATTTCATCGGCGTCATTCATACAGACATTATATATTGTAATTTAAAGTGACTATTATGTAATCACGCCTTCATTACAACTACTTTAGATTTGCTCATATATAAACATTTGAGTCGTAAGGGTAAGAGGATTCCTTTTTACTCTTACACAAGTACTATATCATGTGGTTGTTCGAAGGTATTCATTTATTAATAACATTCTCACAGCGTCTGCACAATTAGCTTAACAGGCTGTCATTCTATCGTAATTATAATATATTTTAAAAATAAACTTTATGATGGTGAAAATTGTATTTAATTCTATATTTTCTAAATTGTTCTTCCAAATTTTATAATTATATTATATAATATAATATAATAAGTGTATCAATTTTATAAATCTAAGCAGAGAAATAGATTAAAAATCGTCTGTCAAAGTTATTAATCATGTGACTTGTATATTACATACTTTCTCACACACGCTTGTTTGAGTTAATAATAAAGTTTAAAATATTTTGAAATTGCAGTATAGAATTGGATGGAATTGTCACCTAGCATAAAATAATAATAAATATTAAGTTAACTATCGTATGTAATGTTTTAAGTAATGTAATAAAGATGAATACAGATATAATAAAAATTAAATATTTTGTTTAAATAAAAATAGATAAATGGAATAAGTTATTAAGGTTATTTTAAAAGTTATTTTAAATGTTTAAATAATTTTAATAAAATAATAATTGATTCAAAAGTAATATTATAAATAATATTTTAAGTTCATTACGTCATAATTTCTAATTTTGAAATTTAATTCTACTATAAACTAAAAATATGTAAATTTGTTCTCAAGCTAAAGTAAGAATTAACCAATAGAAATAGGTATTCTTACAGACTATAAATATGATTTGCGGGGGGTATAGCGGGAGATTAATAATGTATTGAAACCAGAGAAAGGTAAATTATAGCTATCAAAGAGATAGTATTTTAAAATTATTATTTTAGTCAATTTTAGCGCTCTCTCATAATTTATTTGCAAAAACTAATTAATATTTTAAAAGTAACTTGCAAAAAAGAGAGTGTAAACTAAAAAATATTTTAATAATTTCGTTTAACATGCTTTGTTAAATTTTTTAAAGTTCCATTATCAGTCGTATTTTATCTAAAAATTTAACCTAAACTTCGCAATAAAGGATGGATATACTATGAAATAAAATGGATATAAATTGTAATACTGTAAAAATGTTTGGAATATTATAATACAGCTTTATTTATGCATAACCAAAGAACTGTTCTGGTACATAAAAAACCACAGCTCGGACATTATATGGAGTCTAAAAAAATGTATTGAAACGTATTATTTATAAGTTTATCCAAGATTTATTTTTTAAATAGTAATAATACAATTGTATATTGCATGAATTATTTTATATAATATTATATCAAAAGGAGTAAAATGTTGTATCCTTTCTGAAGATAACATTTTTAAAAAATATTTTCAAGAATTAAAGAAAGAACCCAGGAGAATATGTTACAGAAGCATTTTTGATATTAAAATATCCGTCTTAGAATTATTTAAAAATGTATTTAGAAAAGATTTGTTTAAAAGTACTTGAAGTTTTTTTTTAAAGTGATATATAAAAATACTAAACGAAAGTTTAAATGTATTAAGAAGGAAACTTATATAAAAAAGTGAACACATAGTTGAATAAAAGATGGATCCATGGAAATACAAATAATACTTAAAAGTTTATCGAATATTTTTAAAGTTAAATTAGATGGATTGATGCATTGGATATGCAGAGAATATTGGTAGAGAAGATTAAGAAGCTTCACGGGATTAATTAATATTATGATTTAATAATTATCATCCTAAATACTAAAACGAAGGATTATTTTCTATAAATTTTACTAAATGGATTAATAATTATTTTTATTTTAAACTTTAACGCGCTTGGAGGAGAACATTTTTTAAAAACTCTAGAGAAAATAATAAACATTTTGGACTTATCAGGAACTATCGTCAAGAAAATATGTAATTATAGTTTTGATTCCTTTTATTTTGTTAACCTAGTTTAAATCTAAATTTTTATATAAGATTAGGAAAAACATAAAAACATTAATTTATTAATATTAAAATTTTATAATATAACAATCTAATAATTTACCTAAAAATATTTTAATATAAAGTGTATGGGTGTGAATTTTTTTTTATATCTGCAATGCTCAAGTGGATAAAGGAAGCCTACTGAACACGATGACCAGATAAAGGTTATTGGTAATAATAATAACTATTGATAATTTATAATGTATTTTTTTTGTTGTTTTCTTTAGATCATCCATAAATTGGAAGAATGAAGTGTAAAAGTTTTTTTTTATTTATATATACCGCATTTCATACAACATTTTAAAAAACATTATGAGATAGGATTGATTTAAAAATATGCATACGACGATTTTTTTTTTTAATGATATAATCCAACATAACAAATAATTATGTGATTCTTTTAAAATTTTCATGTTATTGGATATTCAAATATTGTCTAAGTAGATTGTATATGATTAGACATATAGAATAATGAAGTAAGCAGACTTTTCTTGTGGAACAGCTAGATTGTTTAACTATTAATGAATTTTATTTATTGTTTTGTAAATGCAGATAGTTATTTATAGATGTAAGATGTGGAAAATCTTGAGAAATAATGTTGAGATAGTGGCTTGGAAGTACTTAGTGAACAGGAAACCAAGATGATGTTTTAAGAAATAGGATGTTATAAGGAATGGAAATAATATTTAGTCTTTATGTGAATATCAGCATAGTTAACAAAGCCCTATGACTGATACACATTTTATTTGGACAGTGTTTATATTTCTTTAAATATTTGATGTTATAATAAAGCTGAAAAAATAGCTTTAACATCGTCCCTGTACTAGAGGATATTAGGCAGGTAAATGTCATACCTCTTCACACTGTGCCATGATTTTGAGATATGGTTAGAGTAATACTCTAGCTTTCTTCCTTAATCCTATGCATCTGTTTTCGCTATCTTTATTTCATGTAACTGCATCGTTTAGTAAGATATGTCTAAGAGAAATGATAAATAATTTAAAACTTAGGTTATGCTATCATTGTATAAGATTGGTTTATTTGCTTAGAAGGAATGAGACGTTATAACTTAAAATTGAAGATCCAAAGTATCCTAAGGAAAGAAAAGAATCATAGAATATATTTTGAATTTTATTTCGGAAATGAAATATAAACTTTTTTAAAATAAAGTATCTAAACAAAGATATTTTCTTTAAAGTGATAATAATTTTAAAATGCTTTCGTATTATTATTTTTTTAAGAGAAAATAAGTATTGCATATTTTTAAAATACAATAGTACAAAGTAAATTATGTAAACAACATGCATAGTATATTTTTTGTTTATTGATTAACAGAAATATATTGATGATTACACTTATATCATACTAAAGTAAGGCTTAAAGAAGAATATATTATGATTAGTAAACATTGTGTGATAAATACTAAAATCTAGTACTGAATTTTTGGATAATATTTTGTGTAACATCTTTGACTTTGCAAGATGAAATTTTTAATATTTTGAGAAATCCATACTCATTATAAAATTTTGTTTTCTATAGAATGTTTTCTAAGTATGAATTTTTTAAAATAAGATAGTTTAATAATATTAAGGATAAAATGCTGTTGCTAATAAAGTAGATAAATATATTTGTAATAAGTTAACCATAATGAGAAACCAAATAGTAACATTTTTTTTTTTAATTTTGTCCTAAATCTAAATAAAGATATAATTGAAATATAAATTATTTTTTTTATAACCCGGTAGATCAAACTGTAAAGTAAAAAGGTTAAGGATATCCATTGTAAATAGTGTAAATAAATTGTTTTTTTATTTGTTGTTAATAATAAACTTTGTTAAATTTTGTTATTTCAAAATTTTGTGTCCGAGTTATTTATTTCTCCACATCGCTGCATGAAAACATGATATATGCATAATAATTGAAACAAATATATAATTTTGCACAAAAAGATAAATAGAGAATTATTTAATAATTTTAAATATTTTATTGGTATTCATTATAATTAAATAATCATAATCTTACATTATTTTATTGGTCATAAATCAGTTATCACAATATTATATTAAATTATATATGCTATCAGTTGCCACACATATTTTGTTTGTCAGATTATTAAAATGCTACCACGTATTTATTATATCATTACATGAAGATATAAGATCATATTATATTATTTCATTATTTTATTATGGTAATAAAATTATAGTAAAAAGAAAAGATATACAGAATTAGTTAAACAATGAAGAATATTATTACTGTTATTTATTATTATTAGTTTCAGTGTAGTCGATTATGACATAAAATCCCTTCTCATATTTTACTACCGTATTTTTAAATTAACTTAGAATAAACTTTATGAACCTGAGATTATTTTATTTGAGCTAGATTATTATTAAATAGAAGATTAAGATTTAATTATTAGTTTAATCTTAGTGAGTAAAAGTTATTAAAGTCATAAGAATACTATGAGTTTGTTATTTGAAATAGTAATAAGGGGGGATAGTGTTCTTATGCCATTGAGGTAGTATCCTGTGGGATATTGGCTCAATGTAATCTATCTTGTCACCTGTATTTTCACTTCAAGTCTCATGAAAATATTAAATATTTATTTAATTTATTTTTATAAACTGAACCTTATTCGTATTTTAAATTTGAGCTAGTGAAATATTTTAATTTTAATGCTGAATATTTTAGTTATTAATTATTAACTGAGATAGAACCCACTTTATTTTATATCATATACTATTCTGAAGTGAGGATGCATGAGATTACAGGGTAGAATATATATATATATATATATATATATATATATATATATATATATATATATATATATATATATATATATATATATATATAATAACAATAAAAGAATATTGCAGAACAGTGGTCTTTCAAACAGCTTTCTTCACCAAAAAGCAATGAAAAAGAAGGCATTATTTAATAGGATTGCCAACTTCTGAATAAAGATTACTGAACCAGTAGTAGATGATTATATAGGTTAGCTATGGGATAGCTATTGTGGAAAAAAATTAAGCCTGATTAGGACTTAAAAAAATAGTTTTATTCAGATGAAATTTGAACCCAAATCATGAACATAGCAGATGATGTGTTACTACTATACCATAAGTCTCTTGTAATATATACATTTGTATAAAATGCCTTTAAACTATCATTTGATGTGATCAAATATTAAACCAATAAGACATTATTACAAGTTTAATTGATGAAAGTATTCATAGAGCTATCTTGTGTTTGGGTTTGAGAGTTTCCTCTGTACTCAACACAGCATCATTAAGCTATTATAAAAATCAGTAAAGTACATTTGTTTAAAAAAAGATGAAATCCTTTCTCTTTAATTTCATGTGATCTATGCACTTAATAAATAAATTTAAACATTCATAATTTCTATTAATTCATAATAATTAACACATAGTAAATCGAAAGATTTCATAAATGTTAATGTATGTAAGAAAGTAATGGGTTTAAAAGTGAACAGAATAATATCTTCACTCTCTCAAACCAAAATGCTTCAGATTGGCTTAAAAATGAATTTAGGTTAAAAGTAAAATGGCTACTCTTATCATTATAAAGTCTCTTATCTGATGTTTGGGTTTGGAGTTTCTCTGTACTCAACACAGCATAGTTGAGCTATTATAAAAATGAGTAAGGTACATATGTTTAAAAAAAAGTGAAATCCTTTCTCTTTAATTTAATATTTTAAGTATTGTAACTTATAAAAAAATAAATTATATTATTATCCAACCAAAGACAAAGACAAAAATAGTTTTCAAATCACACTATATGGCAAAAATATCTCCAGAATTTCTCTAAAAATGAACAATAAATAAAAAGGTCAAAATGGGAGTTTTTTTTCTTCATTGTTTTATTATCTGGCTAAGAGCATCTAGATTCTCATTTACTGATCAATGAATTCATAAAGTTTTACAATGTCCCATTTAATATTATACAACTTTTTTTTTTCAATTTGTGAAACCTTTCTTCACTTAAAAATGATCTGAAGTGTAAATACTAAATAAAAAGTTATTAAATAAAACAGCTTGGATACACAATCAGCTAATTCTGAGCAGCCTCTGCCTTCTACCACCAATCACTACCTTGGTTGATTACTTTACAGCCTTCTGAGAATAAGGATCAAAAGTTACTTTTTTCCATCATGAATATAATTATCTATATAAAAAAGATGATTCTTACACACACTCTTTACTGTCTTCAAGAAAACTCAATTAATATTTCAGTTAAAGACTATCAAGCAACTAAGAAACAGAGAAAAAGACGTTCAGTAATCTTAAACTCGAGGTAAAAAACCAATAAACACACTTTGATAACTGATGCAAGTTGGTGAGCAGCTATTTATCAATATTTATTTAATATATGAAATCATATAGTAATATCAGCTACAATAGACAAAAATGTATGGAATGGACATTAGGAATTTTCCCTGCTGAGTTCCTTCTTAAAAAGAAATCAAAGGATTTCCTTTTAATTAATAACAAACTCCTTTCTGCATCTGCTAATGTATATATATATATACATGGGCCCACACCCACGACTACAAAAGTGATTCTAATCTTAATATATTGGCTAATTCTGGAAATATTAAAATGTCAATATCAGTTATCACATGTTTTTTAAAAAATTTGCAAAATTGATAGTTCTATAAGATAAAAAGGATCTATTTCTTTTGAAAAATAATCATCTTTCTATTTTAAGTTTATTGACTTGATAAATTCTACTATCTCAAACTATGCTCACAACACACGGCTGCCTGTGTAAAAATAACCAAAGCATTATAATACCATAACAATTTCCTCACACATATACATATATTAAGATAATTTACTTGAAGAAAAAAAATCTGCAGAAAACATTTCAAAATTCTACAAGGTTTCATGATATTCCTGTAACTTTAAAATATTTTTATAATAATCAATTATAATATCAAATTATGACATCTATATAATGATTAATAAAAAAGAAAAATAATTTATTAGTGAATAAAAGAAAATCTTTGAATGATTACTTCAATTTTTCAACAAAGATAGCAAAGGCAAAAAAGAGAGTTGTTTGTGAGAAAAACTACAAATTTATCTTTATTAAAAAGATAATTAACATGCAAAATAAGCATACAAATAATAAATAGTAATAATAATTTATATAATATACATAAATATTTGCTCTGTAAAAAATAAATACATAGAAAGCAAAAATTATTTATAAAATCATGGTAATAGAAATAATTACTATAGATGTACAGCATGATGGTAATAAAAATTGATATACTAATGGGCATATATTTCTAAAAATAGTGTACACCTGGGTCTCGTTTACGCAGACTTATTTAACACGATTTTGAAGTTACACGATTCATGTTTTACCGGAAGTTGAACTCCAATAATGCGCTATTACTTTAAATAATAAATTTTGCGCACTTACGTTATATTGAAAGTAATAGCACATTATTGGAATTTGACTTTCATCTTAGTAATTTCAATATTTTCAGTGCTTTATAATAGTAAGATTTTATGCAATAATGAAATTAAAATCATGATTTCCACATTTTATGTATACACACATTAAATTTTACAAGATTATAATGTAAAATTGTTCAAACATTGTACGTGTTAATTTTGCATTTTAAATCACATTCTGTTTTTGCTTTTTAAAAAAGAACGTAATCAATTATTAATCATTTAGTGTCCACAAGTTTATTTTTAAAAGGTGAGTAATAGCAGTGGGCACAATTAAATTTGACAATTAAAAATTAAAATCTGATTTTTAATTGTAATTAACAATTTAAAAATCACTTACGGCGACTTGAAATTAATGTGATGTGAAATTTGATTTTTAAATGAAATTGAAAATTAAAAAATTAAAGACAAAAATAAAAATTTAATTTTTAGTTGTTAGTTTCATAAACAATAAAATCATCATCTCAAAGATTAATTACTAATTATGTTGTCACCAGAAAACCATTGACACAACATGAGTGTGAAGTTGGTGCTAGTTGTATTTCCTCTTTTGTGAAAAATCTGATTTTTTTTACCAATTTGCAAACGAACGTGTTTTTTGGCAAATAGCAATAATAAGTAAAATGTGTATAAAAAATGTAAATTATGCATAAAAATATATTATTTTGAAAAAAATTAAATATTATAGTTAAAAAAAGTTTGTCTTGTATCAATTTTTTTCAAATTTGAAATTTTTTATTAGTCATATTTTATTTCCTTATTTTTTTTTTTGCATGAATTTTAAAGTAATTTTACGTTGGTGCTTTGCTTTTATGCAAATTTTGAAAAATCACAGACCGCATCCCCCCTTTTTCAATGTAACTTATGTCTATTTTTGTGCGTGTTTTCTGAGGAACCTATCTATCGCGTAAAACGAGATCCAGGTGTGCTTAAAAAAAACGTGTAAAATACACATATAAAAATAGTCTGAAGATTTATTATCCAGTCAACACATTATATATAGATATAAATACATAAGGCAATCACATATTTTCAAATAGTCTAGAATTTCTTGAATATACTTCAGTAAGAGTTTTCATACTAGTGGTTCCATATATGATAGCTGATCCCTATTTCAGCAAATTTTACAGCAAGCAATATATATCATATTAAAAATATTTCCACTGACATTCAATAAACTACAATAATGAATAATGCTCCCAATTAAGATATGGCCTTAATGTCAGTGCTAGATTATCACAAAAGTGCCCAAAGCCCAATGCCAGGGCAGACCAAATTTTCAAAAACGTTATTAAATTTTCTTTTAAAACTTCAATATTTGTGTTTATAAAAACCAATTAATGCCAAATTTATTACAATGCTACATCTGTTTATGTTTTGTACCAATAACATATATTGTATATACTATAACCTCAACTATTATATACATTTTTTAATTGGGCTACAATTTTTAAAATCAATATCACATCAGCAATGATTTAATTGTGTTATAATTCAAATTCAAATAAAAATAACATTAATTTCTCCAATGCTTAAGAATCATATTTTATCTGTCAATGTTTTGTTCTTATGGTATTCATTTATGAGGTGTATTTTTAATGAATTAAATTGAAAAAGATATAGATTATTACTTAGTTGCAAGTGTTCTTTGAAATAGCACTACAATATATATATATATATATATATTTATATATATTGTAGTGCTATATATATATATATATATATATATAAAGTTTAAGTATAATTAAAAATTAGTGTATTGTTCATATTTACTTATTTTAATAGAGACAACATTAGAAAAAAAACATAAAAAAACAATGCACAAATTAAGAATACAGTTTTGGTTAATGAAAACTTTTTGAGTCATGAATTTTCATTTATCTTTTACACATTTAGATAGAACCCTAAATATTCTGTTCATCGAGCCTCCCTTCCCCAAAGCAAAATCGATGGAAAATATAAAATTGTACTTCAGTCATATATTTAAGATACAAAAAAATCGTAAAACAAACGTTTTAAGAATCAGAAATTTGCCTTTTAAAAGCTGATGTGATTAAAATATTTCCAAAATATTTTTAAAATAATCTTTATTTTTTTGTCATAAGTTTACAAAACTATATGCATAGAAATTATATATATTGCAATCTAGCTCAATTAATGAGATTACATGCATAATTTTTATGAGAATCATTTTTTAAATTATATATTCTAGAATGTATAAAAGAAATGTGTGTAAATAAATTATAAAGCAATGTATTTCATAAAAATAATTGTTAAAATTTTATTACGATTCTAAATAAAGAATCGTAATAAAATACACAGGCAAAACAGTGCCAATCAGAGTAATCAATGGATGCCAGAAGGCTTGTTCATAAAATCCCTATCTAGTGCCTACTCATCCAATATTCCCAGACTAGTTTCTGGCTTGTGGCCTTCGTCAGTGAGGAGCTTTGGATCTGAGAGCACTGCACCTAGAACTTAGGATCTAAGGCAACCCTCCAGCAGCCACCTTTTATCTCTACTTCACTACAAAACTATGAGAATCAAATTGAAAACATAATAATATTTTCAATCTAAGCTCAATAGCTTATATAGTCATATGGGTCTAAATTTAATTCAGTACCCATACATTTTAGTGACTTTGGCTCTTTAACAACCATAGCCACCATTATCCTATTAGGCAGGATTGGTAGTGAGGTAGAGATAAAAGGTAGCCGCTGGAGGGTTGCATTAGATCCTAAAATCTAGGTGCAGTACTCTCAGATCCAGATCCAAGGCTCCTCACTGACTCTGGTTAGCACAAGGTGGCACTACAACAACAAGTGTTAAAAGCATTGTTATATGTGTGATGAACTGATGCATGTGCAAACAAAATGTCCACACCTCCATACTGTGTGCTCATTTTGCAAGTGAATCGGTCATATAAGAGTGGCATATCTAAACTTAAAAAGACAAACAGCCAATATGATAATGGAAAACTCCATTCCAAAAAACAACAAGGGCAACTATAAGAAAAATAAACAAGTTTCCAGTATAAATCACATTAAAGACAATCAGTCTGGATTTATACATAGTATTATAATTAATGATACACCAGTGAGAATGGAACTGGACACAGGGTATGCAGTATCTATTGTTTCAAAAAAGACTTTGGCTATCATTAATAAAAATAATAAATATAATCTGCATCCTAGCACTACGACTATAACAGATTATCCGGGCAAAAAAATAAAACTCTTGGGTCAGACAAGAGTTAAAATAACTATGACTAACAAAACTATACACCTACCATTGTTAGTGGGATCAGGTGATCACAGCAACTTGTTAGGCCATGACTGGTTTAGTGACTTTGGCTTTGCAGTGTCAAAGGTGAACCAGATCACAACATTAGCTAAATTAAAAACTGATTACCCTGAAGTGGTCAAAAACGATCTAGGTCTGTATCTAGGACCACCAATTCAGTTATCACTGAATAAAAAAAATAAAACCGATCAGTTGTTGAAACAGATCTCTACCACTGGCCTTGAGAGCTAAAGTTGAGTCAGAGCTTAAAAAGTGGGAGGCAGAAGGGATAATAGAACCTATATCATACTCAGAATGGGCCACCCCAATAGTCCCAATTATCAAAGAAAATGGTGATGTGCGGATACATGGAGATTATCGATGCATGATTAACAAAGCACTAGCATCGAATAATTATCCACCACCATCAGTTAAGCAAATCCTATCCACACTGTCTGATGGAAGGGTTTTTACTAAAATTGACTTGAAACATGCATATTTGCAGCTACTGGTTGATGAGCAGGCAATAAGAACATTGTCAATAATAACACATAAAGGCTTATTTAAAATGAACCGGTTACCTTTTGGTATATCGGTTGCTCCAGCAATATTCAAGGGAGTCAGGGATCAGCTGGATGCAGGAATACCAGGGGCCCTACCTTACTTTGATGATTTCTTACTGTTGGCTCAGACTTCAGAGCTACTCTGGAGTTCCGCAAAAAAAACTCCTTGACAAGTTCAAAGCAGCAGGCATAAGAATAAACTTAGATAAGTGAATATTTGAAACAAAAGAACTGGAGTTTCTGGGATTTAGGATAGATGCAAGTGGCATTCATCCTACCCAAAAGAAAGTTATGGTAATTTAAAAAGCCAAAACACCAAGTAACAAGAAAGAATTACAGTCCTCTTTAGGACTTGCAAAATACTATGAGGGGCTTTTATATCACAAAAGAGGCAGCTGAACCACTGTACAGGCTACTAGATAAAAAACAGTCTGGAAGTGGGACAGCAATCATGATAATGCCTTTGAAAAAATGAAAACCCTTATATCTGAGAAAGTGGTGCTGACACACTTTGACCCTGAAAAAGTGCTGGTACTGACATGTGATGCTTCACCAGTAGGAACAGGTGCAGTGTTGTCCAATAGAAATGATGATGGGTCACTCTCCCCTATTGCTTTTACATCAAAGTGTTTCTCAAAGGCAGAAAAAAAATTATGCCCAGATTGATAGAGAGGCTCTGGCCTTAATCAATGGCATAAAAAAATGTAATGACTATCTTTATGGGAGATCATTCATCCTGCAAACAGTATCATAAACGCCTATTGGGCATCTTTGCAGCTGAAAAAGGAATCCCTCAGCATGCCTCAGCATGTATGCTGAGGTGGTTCAACTTCTTGTCAGGATATGATTTTATGTTACACTACATTGAGGAAAAACTAGATTCCTTATGTTGATGCATTAAATCATTTGCCTGAAGAATCTGCAGACAGGCTGATTACTGCAGGTCAGTTGATTAACATGATTGATTTGGGGACAGACACACCACTGAACAGTAAATTAGTGGCTAAGTGGACCACAAATGACCCTGGGTTCCAAAGAATTAAAAAATGGATCCAGCAGGGGTGGCCAAATAAAAAAACAGAGGAGTTGCATCCAGCCTACTGGACCTGAAGGCTGGAGCTCTCAATTGAAAAGGTATATATTATCTGGGGATCAAGAGTAGTGATCCCCTAGCTGGATGATCCCAAGTGGTCAACCTGTTGAATAATGGGCATCCAGGGATAGTATGGATGAAGATGCTCACAAGGGCATATATATGCTAGCCAACTTTGGACACAGAGATTAAGTCTAAAGTACAAGCAAGGAGGACCAACAAACTGAAGATACAAGCAAGGAGGACCAACAAACTGAAGACGACAGCAAACCAGAACCAGCACCAAAGCGCATTAGTCGTCCACCAGCACACCTGCAAGACTATGTTCTCTAGGGGTAAATTTTAGCCAGGGGGAGAGATGTTATAGTCCTCCCTTCTCTCAGAAGTGGACTATTCCAGATGCCTCCTTATCTGATCGGATTAAACATTGTTTGCCACAGGCCAATAAGCTGATGTATAGATAAAAATATATCCAATGATTATTATAGGCCAATAAGTAACAATGCTTGCTGAATCCGAAGGTTTTCAATAAGGTCAGGGATCTGGGTATAAATAGTTAGCCTTTTATGAGAATCAGCAAAGAACATCTGCTAACCTTAAACAGACTCTTTGCATTCTCCCAAGGAAACTCTGCTAACCTGAACAGTAGCAAGTATTCCCATTGATAGCACTATGCTATTTAGTCTATGCAGCTAGGCAAGTCCCACAGAGACCAGATGCTTCTAAGACCACACTCAGCTCAAGGCAAGCTGTCTTGTACATCTGGAAGAGCCATACACCCTACCCGTGAGGCAAGCCATCAGGTGTAGCTGGAAATGGTAGGCAGAATCCAGAGTTTACGTTAAACTCCAATATTCAGCATGGTAAATACTCTTGTATATATACTGTATATTGTATGGTATATATTTGTACATATACTAAATATATTAATTGTAATACTTGTCTTAGTATTATTTTCTGTAGTTGGGGTCTGTACTCCAGACCAAAACATAACACCTTCCTTTTCAAACACATAGGCATATTTTATTTTAGTATCAAATTATTTCTACCAAAAACACTCCAACCAAGATTAATTCCATAACTAATTTCATCCATCATGTTTCCATCTCTCTTAATAATCTGACCAAGATATTGGTAGCTGTTAACTTCTTCTTACTCATCATAATTAACCTTTATTTTCATATTTTGAGAAAATCCTTTAAACATTACTTTAGTCCTACTTTCCTCTGATAACTCCTGCAATATTTCCTGCAGCTCTAAAGCATTATTTGCAAAAACAACTACATCATCTGCAAAATCTAAATGACTTAAATAATCTCCATTTTCTTTCACTCCTTTAGCTTCCCATTTTAATCCACAAAATACTTCTTGCAGCACTACTGTAAAAAGTTTTGGAAAATGGAGTCGCCCTCTCTTACACCCTTCTTAATATTGACTTTCCTAGTATCATTATGTCATCTAATTGTTGCTGTTGCATTTTTATAAATATTATTTAAAATATGACAATATCCTGGATCTATACTTTGATGATCCAATGCTGTAATCACTGAAGAAATGTTTATAGAATCAAATGCCTTTTCATAATCTACACATCCAAAGCATAATGGCCAATATAACCCAATAAATCTCACATTCATTGAAAATTGTTAGATATTTTCCTAAGAAAAAGCATGTTACTTCTCCTGCCTTAGATTGTTGTTTTACAATTATATTAGCTGGTATTAACATAGTCTTTTTATATATAATGTAGATTCTACTGTTATTTTTATTGATTTTTTAATTTAAAAAAATCTGAAGAGATAAATATCTTATGGATAGTCAGCAAATATCAATAGTCTTTATTTTATTATTCTCAAAGGAAATATGTCTTTTAAGAATGTTCCTTTCTTGCAGCATCAGTTTCACACTAAGTTTTTTGAATAAAAATATATGATTTTTGTGCTCATTTATTAAATATTTCTAATTATTTTTACACGCTAATTGGCTGATAATTATTTAAACAAAGAGAATTCATATATTCAATTTAATTTTATTCATTTACATTTTCTTTTTATAAATAAAAGTTAATAAAATTTACCACAAAATTAACAATAAAAATCACAGTGTAGGTTTGATTACACTTTCTGTGGAATTAACCATGTAACATCGTCATCTGTCAAAATTGACACAGTCTTTAAAAAAATTTTCATATACTTTAATAATTATAAAGCAAATATCAGATTTTAGAGAAGAATTTGGTAGATTTATCACAAATCCACATTTGTACATTTTTAAAAAACTTAAAATAAAAAATAATTTGTTCATTTTCTAAAAAAGTGTGTTTACATTGATCAATGTTTATGGCCTTTTCTCTTATTTTCAACTGTTTTTAAATATTTATAAAATTCAAATAATATTTTTTAGAATATTATTTCTTTATTAAATTAAATTAAAAGGAAATCAAGTCCAATTTATTGAGCTCTAATATAAAATAAAATTTTTATACAGAAGTAAAAGGTTAAACATTTTCAAAATCTTCCAAGTGGAACAATTAAAAATGCCAAATTATTAAAGGGTTAACATTCCAAGCATTTTCAATATCAACAGAATATCAAAAGGAATAACATCAAAATAATTAAAACATTATTTACTAACTTATTTAGCTCAAAATTTCTTCAATCTATTTTCAATGGAACCTAGTGCATTTTTCATTAAGTATTCCTCCAATATTTGATTATTTTACTTTACAATTGAACCTTATAATCTTATATTATTTATTACAAATGTAAGCTTTCATGTGATATACATTTTAAAAATTAATATTTGATATTTTAAAAATAAGAAAATTAATTTTTAAATACAAATCTTATCTACAATAATGGAACTTGGTCTCATTGGATAAATTTATTTAGTAAAGCTTACTAGAATGATATATTAAATATCCATTGGACAAATTTTCCTACTCAAAAACATTAGTAGAACAAAAAATTAGATATTTTAATCCTATACTATTAAAACTAAGATAAATTTAAGGTTAGTTATCATCAAAGAAAAAACATATTAAATTTTAAAATGTTAATTATTATTAAAATTTTAAAAAATATTTATTTTATTATTTGGTGGCAAAGGTGGTTCTATGTAAGGCAAGTAAAACCTGTTTCTGCTATACAATAACACATTCGAAGAGTTGTTTATAATTAAAAAAAAATGTTTTCAAAGAAAATCTTTATATGATGACATAATTTTAGGGTTTAAAATAACTCTTTCACAAAAATATTGCATAAATGATCTTTTTTTTTTTTTCAAGTGTCATAGCATCGGCCAGGATGCGAAACTGCAACCCGGGCAACTGCTTGTAAGGCAGTCACACTGACCAAACAACCACCAATGCAAGACATAAATGATCTTTAATTTGTAAACAGGTTACAATTACAATTATAATTACAATTTTCCAGTATTTAGCATTGATCTAAAACACTCAACCAATCACAAATTCTCATTTCTATTGACATCTAGATCATATACCTCATGGCATTATTATTCAAATAAGCCACTGTCCATCATAAAAAATGTTATTATCATTCACTAAAGGTCTGTATAATACCAATATATTTATAAATTTGCCAATTAATACATTTAACGAGAAACTGCATAAACAAAGAAACTGTAGGGTATGATATAAGATTACAGATAGACTTAAAATCACATAGAAAAGGTATAGCAATCATAGTAATATCATAACATCTAAAACATTAAAATCTACATGAAATCACTGTGATTCTTTCTCAAGAATTTAAAAGATCTATGTAAGACATTCTGTTTAATAACTATAAATAAATTTATCATACAAATTTAATTAAAAACTATTTCAAATATTAATTTTTCTAGAGTTTATTCAAATAGTTTAATTTTAGTTATGTCTTAACCCTTTCCAAAATCAGACATTTTGTATTATTGCACTTAATGACAGTTTTTTTCAATACTCAATCTTTCACATGTGTATAAAATCTTTATTTTTTAATAAAACTCAATATATTAAACTTAATTTCTTTTTAATTTCATTTTACAATCAAAAAATATTCTTAAAAAATCATATTTGAACTTTTCTATTATTGAAAAAATGACTTGTAACAAGAAGAAAAAATATAAATTATTCACTTATTTAAAAGTAAAAAGATTTTAGAAACTAACAAATCTCAAATTCTGCTTTCAAATCTTAAAATTGATTTATAATTCTTAGATTATCTTTAAAAGATTCTAACACATTGTTAATTTTTACTTATATGATCAGTGTCATAAGGTCTTGCCTTTTCAATTCTATAGATTTCTTATCTTAACATCATGGTAAGCTTATTAATTTCCATTATTAAAAATAAAACATATATGAATAAAATCAAAATTTATGTGTGTATTGTTTTTGTTTTAAAAAATTATTAAACAATTCTTGCTGTAAAAAACAGAATACAAAAAGTAAATGTCTTGGAGATTGTATTTTTTTTTTGTGGACAATAAAATAAAGGACTTTGAATTATAGTAATCTTTCAAGAAGATAGTGATCTTTCAGATTTTCTTTTAAATTAATAAATCAACAATTGCTAGATTATAGTTTTAGTGTTTTAAAGAAAAAGCTACATTAATATTACTTAAGATAGTCATAGACGAGTAATCTAAAATGGTTAGAAATAAAACAGACATGATTATTTGGCTGATATCATGATTTGGTATCTTTTTTTATGTTTTAAGATAAACTATATAAGATTTTTTTATTTACATTTATTATAGTGTACTAATTTAATAAGGCATATTTGTGACAAGTATATTTTTTCTTAAATTATGTATATATATATATATATATATTGATAATATGAATCCAGTTAGTAAGTCTTAGAATTACTTATACGTATTCCTCATTATCTAATACAAACAAAATTTAAAATTTATTTAATTTATAATATTAACAAATAACTTAAATGTTATATTAAAAATTATTAATAATGAAATAAAATAACTCGCATACATTAAATGAGTGAATAACTGATATACAGTCTTATTACATACCTATATCAATGTATATAATATATAGGGTATATGAGCACAGACTTCCACACAATCCACCACTCTCCACTCTATCTCTTAACACTGATACACTTGTTCTGGTGTATCAGTATTATGAGAAAGAGTGGAGAGTGGTGGGTTGTATTGAAGTCTGTGCTAACCCTATATATTAAATGAGTGAATGCTAATGATTATAATAAATTGTTTTATATAAAATATAATGATTAGATTTATTTTAGAACTTGCTTTATTATTTCATGAATCCAATTTAATTATATATAATGTAATTAGAATACTTCCATATTATTACACATATTTCTTATAAATGTTCACATGCAGGAATTAAAAGAAATGAAATAAACCATCATATAAATGTTAATAACAAAAACAATTTTAAGATTAATTGCTCAGAAGGTCATGTTAACATTTAAGAAGGTTGATCTAAAAATCAAACAAGAAAATTTCAGCTCTCTAGTCTGTATCAAAGTGTAGAGTTATATATATGTTCATATCATCAAATAAAAACTGACTTCTTATAATTTCATGGCCTTGAAAAGTTCCAGTAAAGTCCATAGTGGTAAATATTAACCATAACTGAAAAAAAATGGATGTCATAAATTATTAAAAAAGACATCACACACACCCCAGTTTATGTAATGCTTTATAAGAGGAAGACTATTATTCTATGCATATCCTAAGTCCAGGTTTCCATTTATGGTCTTTATTAATGGAAACTTGAATTTGAACCCAGTACACTCGATTCTTTGGACAGTCGTAGGCATAATTATAACTAGTGTCTAAAAAATAGATAAGATAATAAATGTTTTATTAAAATTTTTAGTCTTAAAACCAAAAACCATCACATGACTTACAATTTACAGAATGTTTTATAGAAGCAAATTTCGTTTATTCTGCTCAAAATGGAAGTACATTCCTTACTACAGACATGTAAATATATATTTGATGTAAGATAATTTTGTGAGAATTCTACAATCTTTACAAAAAAAATAACTCGAATATTTATTTTTATTATAAATATCATTTGCTTAGTCTAGACTCTAGAACATTCTATTTCCATATGCTAACCTTTTTAAATTCTGATACAGACATAAATATGTATATATATGAACACAAACACGTATAAATACATATAATAAATTACGTTTGCACTTTTAATTTATGATGGTAAATTTATCATTAAGTGACAATACATTTTTGGTTAATTAATGTTTCTAAATTATACTTCTTTGTACTAAATATCAGTATTTATACAGCCAACAGGCTTTAACTCTTCAAAAATTATTTTAACCTCCAGAAAAAAAAAAAACTTATCAGAAAAAAAATGTTGCCCCTCAATATGATGGCTATAGGCAGTACAAAAAAAAATAGCAAAAAAAACATCAGAATTGGTGATAAACTACAAAAACATTAGCAATATACAACACATTCCATTTAGGGAATACCTTAGGGAACCCTGTTTAAAAGAGCTGTAATAATTTTTGAGCATAAATGTTATTAACGCTTAACACAGAATAATACTGTAATTACATAAGAGTAAAGTTCAAATATTTTTATTATTATTAGTTAAGTAATTCAATTGTAATTTTAATTTGTCAATATATTTATTTATTTTTAATTTCAAATTTTATTGCTTATTATATATATATGCTATAGAAATAGAGTAAACTCCCTAGAGTGGCCAACCATAGTAAAGTCAAAACTAATAAGCAGAAAATTATAACGCACAGTAAATGTTGCTTAACTAACTAAACATTGACATTATTATATATGTAGTTCTTATTAGTAAACTCTATTTAAAACTAATATTTCCTAAATTATTGAAAGCCTTGTAGTGCAACGAGAACACATCTGAGTCATACCTAAGTACCTAAAGTTAAATTTGGGCCTGCTTCAAATAATTTAGAATTTTTATTTTGGTTATTTACCGCATAGCCAACCCCATTAGCCATCCAGCGTCGAGCAGCAAGTGTATATCTACTTGTTCTTAATTAAAGAGTAAAGCAAGAATGGAAAACATTCAAATTTTTACCACCCAAAAATTGACAAGATTAGCAAATAATGCCTTCTCCTTGATTATTCCTTTATGGAACTCATGAATAAACCTTTGACTTCCAGTGAGATATTTATATATTTAAAAAAATTATATATAATTTATTCATTTATTTACTTCTTAAATTAATTTTCAATACAAAAAATAAAAAGTGATAGCCTAAAAAAATATAATTCAATATGCAACTTTTAAACAAATGGATTTTAAACAAAATATATGCATCAAATTATTGTATTAAGAGAACAAATAACCCTTAAACCGCTAATTATATTATTGGTTGTATGAGGTAAAAATCAAATCTTTTAATTGGCCAACTCACAAACTGAAGACAAAGCCTATTGTTAAAACATATTCGCCCATAATATTAAATTCAACTCAGATACGTTTATAAAAAGTATATTACTAATTTTTCAGGTTATGAAAGAGAACGAAAGTTCTTTCAAAAATAAATTGCTATTTATTTATTATAAAATATATTCAATTTTGGCAAATATAAAGCGAATGTCTAAACAAAAAAGTGCTGACACAAACGCTTTTTTTCAATTTTATGTTATCGAAAAGTAAAGATTTATTTTTGCTAAATCTTAAATATTTTTACTAAAATCTTCAATATTTTTCGAAAATAATTTTGTTTTTTTTTGGTATATTTTTTAAAAAACTAGTTTAATTTCTCAAATTATATTTTTTTAATACTTAAATTGCATTCGAAATGAAAATCTCAGCATTTTTCTTTATTTTCTTTGATCAGGCGGTTTCTTTGTTCTTTCCAGCCAATCAGAATGTCTTTTTCGGCTGAGAGCCGGCTGACAGCGAATCACTGACAAGGTTCTTTCTTTGTTTAGTTTAAAATGCGTTTTTTTTTTATTTTTTACTTGTAAAATAATTCGGAAGAGGGCACCATCTTACAGAACTTTTAAAAACCTAATCAATACCTGTCAAACGAATATTTTAGCATAAGAACTAGCAGAGTTAGAGTGACGTCAGATGTCGACAAGATGCCTCATAAGAGGCGGTTGAAGAATAAACATTGCCATATTTTGCTAATCATGAAACTTAGTGCCATTTTAATAAAGAGATAAAAAGTGAAAATAATCCTGGCTGTTTTTTGATATATTATAAATATATTGACCATTATATTAGACAAAAAAATCATTTTTTAATTGTTGTCTTTTAATAATTTCTTCAACAAATTGCTAAAAAGTCAAACTGTTTTATGGATTTGTGCAGAATAATAGATCATATTATTATTTCATAAGACAGACAATTTTTACTAGGATGAGAATTTGGTATCTGTTGCATTAGGGTTGAATAATGGTTAATTATAGATCTATGAAAATAGAAGTGAAGTATCCAAAAATTCTGTGATAGTTCAGCAAAACATCATTCAAACTGGAGAAAATAGTAAACCATTTAGATGGTAGTTGCTACTTGATGGGGAAAATATGTTGAACAAAAAAATTAAATGCATGCACAGTCAGAGATTGGGGAATAGATCAGACAAACACATGATTTTCCTTCATTTTGGGTTGGAAAATGTGAATATAGTATTTTTATCTATTATTTAGGTAACAAATTAAATTTTTTATGCAAAAAAAAATAGATGACTCAACAAAATCATATAATAGACTGATTTTATCAATATCAACAATCTTCAATCTGTTGTAAAAACAACTTTTATGAATGAAAAGAAGATTCCCATCTTACATCTTTATCCAAGAATTTAAAAATGTCAATCTGTTGCAGTCAGTCAACTCCCATGTCTATATTAATATCTTAGAACAGAGAGGAAGGTAGAAATCTACTTTTTCTTCATAGAAGTTTCCTTGACAACAGATTGAAAATTCCTAGTATTAATAAGCTTGGGCTGTTATCATATGATTTATATCATTATGCAGTATTCATTAATAATTCAGATTTACAATGACAAACTAAATAAAAATAACAAAAGTTTAATTAAGAGTATTACTTAGATATTGGTTAGGTTTGTTTTAGATTTTGTAATAACAATGAAGATTTTAGCAAGATTAAAAGCAGAAACAACATAAAGATTATATTTTTATTATTAGAAATATTCATGACCTAATAAGAACACCCCCTTCCAATAATTGATCCATTTCTGGTCTTACTATAAATATAAATAAAGTATTTAGTTCTGAAAATAAGAAACATGCCATACAACATAGTTTATAGTAAAATTTATAAGCATTACATAATCACTATTATTAATATTATCCATCAAATATTATTTTCTGGTAAAATTTGAATAAATAATCAACAATAATAATTTTCACTTCAACTTGTTTTTATATTTATCAAACTTGTTTTAATATGTGTTTTAGACAGTTTAATGTAATGTTAATAAATTTAAATCCTTCACTAAAAGTTAATTTTCAATTGCATAATTAAATTGTATTTCAATTATAATTCATTTTGAATATTAGTATGTGATATTTATAATTAATTACATAGAAAGAAAATGGGATTACTGTATCTATTATCTTCATATTCACTGATTCATCTTATTGCTAGCCAGAAAAAAAAAATGAAAATTTGTTAAAACCTTCTAGCTGATCATTTATTTAAAAGTCTCCCCTAGTGGTGGTTGCAGCAAATGTTGAACTACTTATCTGATCAATTTTATCTTTATATTTTCAGATATTTTGAATTATTCATTAGAAATATACATTTACAAATGAAAATAACTCTTAAAAGGATTATTTTAAGCTTGCAAAAAAAAAAAAAAAACACAAAACTAAAATCAAATCTGAGAACAATAACATTTCCCTCAATGGACAAAATAGTTTGTAAAATTGAAATGAATTTTTGTTTAGATAGCTTAAAGCTAATAAAATTTTATTTATAGTTTTTACAATATGACAATAATAATTCTCCTGTGGTAATACCAAAGGTGGTCTTTTTAGCCATTTACATTATTGATTTATCTTAGTCATAAATTAAATATTTTCAAATAAAATCTATTTCTAATCAATTATTTCTCTAAATAAATGAATATTACTGAAATATTTTGTGAAAAAAATAATAAATATATAAAGTAAATAGGAAAAATATATGTTTACACAGAGGCTAAACTATTCATACAGTAGCGCCAACAGTGCAAGCCAGAATAATCGATGGATGCAAAAATATTTGTGTATAAAATCCCTATCTAGTGTCTACTCATACAATATCCCCAGACTAGTTTCCAGATTGTGGCTTTCATCAGTGAGGAGCCTTGGATCTGAGAGTACTGCATATAGATCCTAAGATCTAGGTGCAGCATCCTAAGATCTAGGTGCAGTGCTCTCAGATCCAAGGCTCCTTGCTGATGAAAGCCACAATCTGAAAACTAGTCTGGGCATATTGTATGAGTATGTACTAGATAGAGATTTTATGCACAAACCTCCTTGCATCCATTTTACTCTGGCTTGCAGTTGTAGCGCTACTGTATGAAGAGTTTAGCCTCTGTGTGAATAGGTTGTGTAAGCATAAGAAATGGTAATCATATGATGTTTAATGGTTTAAAATAATATATATATATATTATTTTCAAAACCAAACCAAAGAGAAAAATATTCAATAATTTGAAGGAGTGCTTGTATAAAAAATAAAAAAAAATTGGCAACCAGGAGAAGATTCACTTGCTTTAAAATAGCTTTACTTGAAAATCATGACATCTCTTAATTTGTTTGATAACTAAAACCTCAATAATCTTTTATTCATGAGGTTACTTTTTGATTGAGAATGAAACTTGCAAAATAGCATTAATGATAGAAGTAGAAGAGCAAGTTGAAACATTTAATAGTAATAAATAGTACACGGACTATGTAATAAACATAAAAATCACACTAAAAGTTTCTAATTCATATTGCACTTGATTACAATAAATCATCAAATGTTACTTTCATTACATATGATTTTCTTTTATTAGGACAAATGGCATATGGTGATTATAATTTAATATCACTTAAATATTGTATCTGTTAAATTTCCTCAAGATCAATTTCATTGCAAGCATGAAAAAACAAAACAAAAGGTTAGCAATTTTTTTCCTAACCACTAATATTAATAATTTGTGTTAAATTTTCTTTAATTAGCTAAAATTATAAATAATTTTTTTTTGTCTATTGTACCATGACAGGAAATTCAAATGGTATCCCAAAATGCTTCATAAATCAAAATCACCTACTAGACTCTCATACACCAGGAACAAATCAATAATGACCCCCCCCCCTAATGCTAGGGATAGACAATAAGAAAATTCTCCACGATTACAGAAGATGCGCACTAGAACCTAAATTTTTTGATTTGATGTTAAAAATTGATCTATATGCAATGCCAACAACCTACTTTCTCTACCACAAAGAATGTATATCACAATAAACCCCTTTTGTGGGATCTGTCACTGTGAAAAAAAAACACTGCAAAATCTGATCTACCAAGGCACAGCATTAGAGGAAGTAAGAAAAATAATGTCTAATACATAGCTGCAACAGAATATCACAAAGAAATCATCAGTGCATATAAAAACACCAAAGATAAGAGCAGCAACTTTTGTCCTATACACCTTCTGGTGCACAAGATGTACATTTCTGATGGGTAACAATACCAGAAGGCATCCATCCGCCTTTCAAAATAAATTAACCACAATAAGAAATAGAGATAAAATCTTAGCAAATACACATATATATGCAGCCACATGGTCATTATTAAAACAACAATAAATGCTATAGCTAGATAAATAAACACTCATCTTATTTACCAAGCACAGGCCTGTACTGTAAACAAGGAAAAACAAAAAACTGATGCAATTCAGCAATTCTGAATTATAATTCCTGGATGTACTTATTAAAACTAATATTAAGATTCTCATTTAAATTTACGCAAATATGCAATTAATAAAAATCAATATAATAAAAATTTAACACTAACATCGAAATATCTAATTAATACACCCATTATCAAAATTGTAACTCCCCCCCTCCTTGACCTATGTAACTTATACATCAACCCATTCAGTCAAATCAAATGACTGCCATGTAAGCAAGCATATGTATACAAATGTAATCATGTAAAAATTTCTTTGGTTCAATAAAGTTCTTTTTTGAAATATCATAATAATAATAATAATAATAATAATAATAATAATCATCATCATCATCATCATCTCGGTCCTCTTGTGCAATGGAAGGAACACATCGAACATAGCTCTGAATGCAAATATAGAAATATTAAAAAAAAAATTCAACCAGTATTAAAAATATCTAACACCAAGAGAATAATACTCCCAAGCAACAAAAGTAGCTGTCATATCATAATAGTAAGTAAAAAATCTAATTTACAAATAATAAAATTTGATTCCACAAATAAAAACATGGGGTCAGCACAGAAAAGCAACAATCTAAATAGCACCAAAATAATTAATAATAAACCAAGCATAAACAATGCTCCCAAAACATATGCAAATGCTGCAAAATTAAATCACTAACCAAGCTATATAGAAAATAACTCAACCTCATCACAAGCTACAAGATTCAAAAGAGTAAATCAAACAGACATCAGTGATTTTAAATCTCAAAAATACTGACAACCTAGAACCCCCATCAATCACTTGGATCAAGAAGAATTGCAAATAATCAATGCCAACTTCAACAACATGATTCCAAAGATACTGTTTAACACCTTTAGGAAATTCTTCTCCCCAAAATCAATAGTACTAGTGGTTACAGATATAAACTTCACTCTATATAAATTCCCTAGAGAATATAGGATATGATCTCAAGCATAAGAAAACATCCCAACTTGCGATAACTAGCCTTACAATTCTGCAATGAATATCCAAGAGCTAGGTTTCAAGCTCAGATCAAAACTCTGGAATGCTATGCCCTGATAATTGTCAATGAAAATTTACAAAACTACTTCACCTGCATCATCAAAAATACATATTTCGGATAGACCATCCAAGACTTTCAAATGTTAATACAACTGTTTGGTAAAGCAATTTACTTAGAGCCAATATACCTAAATGATATTCCCCCTGTCCCAAGTACTCAAGCAATAGTTTCCATTTTAAAATTAAATTAAATGATGCCATAAACCCAGAAAATATTCCAACACAGATCATCGACCAAGCAATACTAACCCTTCACATAAAAAGACTAAGGCCACAATGTTTCTCATGTGAGAACATGATCATCTGGCAATCAATTGTGACACATGAAAAACATGGAAAACCAAACAAACACAAGCCAACAACAAATAAGAAAAGTCTCAAAGCCAGCAATGAGACCATCTGATGATGAAAAAACAGGAGCCAAAAGCCAGCAACCCAATACCAATTCCAGCACAATATACACAAAGGTATGACTGCAAGTCAAGAACATCTAGACCTATCAATTAACACGACAGCAAATCCAGCTCAAGAGATAGATCAAATTAGAGAGAATGTCAGTGATAGAAACATAAGCAAAAAGATTAAAAAAAACAATAATACAAATAGCACAACCAACCAATCTCAAACACCCCAAATACCAACAATTAAAAACAACACATCAACCTCTATAATGCAAGTAATCACTTCAGATATACCTCAGATAATAAAAACAATCCCAGAGACAAAAAGAAAACCAGGACAGCCACCAAAAAAAGTAGACAGGTCAAGGATATCAAAGCAAAATAATTAAATACTGATATTTATAAACAAACACACTGCCTAAATGACACAATTGATGATGAACTAGAAAACAACTATGAAGATGCACAAGATCAACCACCAACTGCAATGCAAGCCATGAGCATAACTGCATCTGCTATACATAACCTTAATGAAATTAAACTTGGAGCAATTAACATAAGAGGTTTGAACTCAACCACAAAAATTAACAAGCTCAAACAATGAATCAAAACTACACAGCTGCACATACTTGGATTGTTAAAACCAAAATTTACACTGGCTCCATGTAAAAGAAAATGACCACATACCTGACTCCAGAGAGGATGAGAATTTGAACTCATTACACTAACATTAACTTTTATTGTGTAAACTTTATGACCGGTTCACCTGAATTATTTTGTTTTTTGGCCAATTCACCCCTAGTGAATTTTTTTGTAAGTATTATATGTTAAAATGTGTTTAAAATGGTATATTTTACTATAATAAATTTTTTCCAGAAAATTTGGCATTAAAAGGCAGGAAATTCTAAATTCCCACTCTTACAATAGACATAAGCCCTGCCCTGACATGTTCAGCCATTGTCTCTTGCCAAGGCTGTAAAATATTCGATGTTTTACAACATTGTAGTATCCAATGACGCAAAAACATGTTTATTCGACAATTTATTATGGTTTTAGATATTTTTTAAAAATAATTTGCACTATATTCATTAGATATCAAGAAATATAAATTATTAATAGCTTATTTTAACTTGAAATACTTCATTTTCAGAAGTATAATGTTATAATAGCAGCTAACATAAATATGACCTGAAGACAATTTGAAGACTAGGTTTGACATAAAGAATCTACTTTATACTTAAGAGTAAAAAAAATATAATTTTGCAATAAATATTCAAAAAACTTAAACTTTTAAAGCATAATTAGTTAGATATAAAAGAAATAAATAATTATTAGATTTTTAAAAATAATAAGAATTAAGAAATATTTTGTTGATTTTATATACTGAAAATAATCATTCTATAAACATAAAGACTTTGTTTTGATTGTGATCTCATTTTTTAAATATTTACAGAAACAAAATATGAACATTGAAATTTTATTTCAGTAGTAAACAAAAATATCTATCAAATAAAGTCAAATTTATTATTTTCTGAAAAGAAATAAACATTTTATCATATATTTTACTTAATGTGTGAGACAAAGAAAAACATCAGAAATGCTGAAATGTAAGAGGCATGACATTGCAATTTAATAACCTTTTTCTTATTAAAACTCATTTATATGATTGATGCATAGCATCTAGCCTGAGGACAATCTTTAAACAGACATTTCCACATGTTAAGATGCATTTCAATCAATAAACAATGTGTCACTTAGATCACTCCTAGCTGTAATATACTTACAAAACTAAACCCTCCCAATGACATATGTACTCCCATGCATAAATTTTTTTATAAAAACTAAATAATCACCATCTAAATGAGCATGTATATACAGATTGAATCAATGTAAAAGCTTCATTTCAACCGCATCATAACTTGTGTACCCTTGTACATAAATATAATTACAGAAGATAAACAAATACCATGTAAACAAATCTTGTATATAAAAATGTAAAAAATATAAACAAATCTTATATGTACAAATGAAAACAATGTAAAATTTTACTTTGACTCAATAAAGTTTCATTTTGAAACATAATAATAATAACAACAACAACAAAAACAACAATGATGATGTCGATGACAACATCAATGATGATGATGATGATGATAATAATAATAATAATAAGTCCTGCTGCACAATGGAAGTAACATATCGTACACAGCTCTGAATGTAAATAGAGAAATATTAAAAAAAAATGCAAAACCTGTTTTAGTGACAAGACTCCCTCATATCAAAATCAAAACTACAGTTTACAGAAAACCCACACATACAGAAAAATGCTTAGCATATATGTCCAATCATACTAGAAACACAAAACATGGAGTTACACTATCACTATGGAATACAGCAAAAGAATTTTGTTCAGAAACCAGTCATTTGAAAAAAAAAAAGAGATCCATATAAAACAAACTTATATGAAAAATGATTATCCATCAGCTGATATTAGGAAAACCTTAAATAGACAACATAAAAAATGATCAAAAGAAAGAACAATTATTGGTACTACAATATATCCTATAGACCAAAAATAGCAGCCAAATTAAGAAAAATCTGCAATCATGTTAACATTAGAACAGTTTTCCAGAGCCATGCCACACTGTGGGGAATTCTAATATCTACAAAACCTAAACCTAAAATGCTGAAAAACAAAAACTGCATCTATGAAATACTAAGTGAATGAGGAAGAATATATATTGGTGAGACCATTTGCCCCATTGAAAAATGATTACTAGAGCACAAACTGATGATTAGAAGAGAGAAAACAGATGTCTATGGTAGCAGACCATGTATGTACCAATGAACATGTGTTCAATTGGGAAAATTCAAAAATATTGGATAGAAAGAAAAATGTACACAAAAAAAAATTCAAAGAAGCTGCTCACATGACAGAGACAACTGAGTGTGACTATATATAATGTATGAAAATCATTAATCAACTTTTCCCTTAGGCCAAAGTAAAAAATCAGGAGCAACCTCATAAATAAGTATATGAAATTTTTATTGAATGTTGCATTTGGCAGCATAGCACAGTTGGTTAGAGTGTTACCTTAAAAAATTCAATATTCAAGAATCTAAGGGCTCAGGTTCAATACCCATACTAGTACTGTCACTGGGTCAGGTCAGCAACATCTGAAGAAGAGGAAGAAGAATACCTCTCAAAACATTGTGTGTATAATTAACCTGTATACTTTGAAATGTACTTTGAAAATTATACCTCTCAAAACATTGTGCGTATAATTAACCTGTGTACTTTGAAATGTACTTTGAAAATTAGATAAAGTTAAATTTTCTAAAAAAATATTCAATACTCAATGCTAAATGATGGAAATAGTCCAATATATATATATATATTCATACGAATGTTTTCATGGGCTGCGGGTATAAAAAAAAAAAAAACATGTTTTGCGGATATATCCATATAAAATTTTAAATGTTACACAGATGAACCCACAAAACATGTTATATATATAATCACTGCTCTGTTTATATTAAGATAGCAAATCTTCAACTTTAATAGAAAGGCAAATGTCATTATTATTTATGGTGATACAAACAAAGAAAACAAATAGAAATAAGAGCAATATATTTATAAAGAAATTGGTTCATAGATCATTTAGACTTAATAATAAGCAAAAATTAACACGAGAGGAAGTCAAAACCTAGAAAGATTTGCTATCGACAATATAATAGAAGATAACTATGTTCTCTAACTATTATTATAAAAAAAATTAATTAAAAGTATTTATAGCAAGAAAATTTACTGGGCTAAAAACTAAAAAAGAAATACAAGTTAAAACAAAAAATACAATGAAAATAAACAATAACTTTTAATGACATCATTACTAATGCTAATTATGCTGTGGTTTAATAAATAAATAAAAAATTAAAATACAGAAGACCATGTAATTTTAATATACTTTATGTCTACAAACAATAGTATATTAAAACACTTCAAGGACATAATTGTGTAGCATAATACCAGCAAATATATATTAACTTAAATCCAAATAAACAAGTTGTTCATGGTATAAGAAAAATGTTTTTTTAAAAATGCAAGAGGACTGAGAGAAAAATATTAATTGTTAATCATTAAAAAATAACGAACTGGATTACAAAGTAAAGCAAATACTAAAAGTGACTATGAGTATAGAAGAAACTGCATTATTCAGTAGAGTGGTAGAGTCACTCAGCTTGAAAGTCAAAGATTCCTAAATTGAAGATCAACTTGCCACTTTGGTTCTCAAACACCACATAATTTTTCAAATAATCAACAATTCAATTAAGTTTTTAATTTCTAAATTTAAAAAAGTATTGATTAAAAAAATACCTGACAAAATTATACAAAGGCAGATAAAGAAAAAAATATCTTTCATTATATTTACCTTTAAAATATAAGAATCCAGATTGCTAAATATATCTTTCTTTCAGAACAAAAAAAGAATATTAGAAGCACATATAACATTACTCTCATTAATAGATGATGGCAAAAAATATTTATTATAAGTATTTAAAACAGAGTTGTCCAAAATATGACTCATGATGAGGGTCTGTGTGGCACATCTAGAGGCTTTGATTCTTTCAAATAAAAAAAATAATTTGATTTATTAGATATTTTAAGTCTATCACTAATCAGTGATCTTAATGTTGATATTATTAACTGGTATTTTTACACAATGGTGTATCAACAAATTTATCAAATATAGGAATTGTGGCCTTTTATTGTTTTGATCCAATGCACATGTTCTGAGCATTCATGATAAATGTGGACATGATTAGTGTGTAATTAGTTCTGTTAAGTTATAATCAATCTATTCAGTTGTTGAGTACTGTTATTCAAATATGCATTGCAATTTATTTTTGTGTGTTATCTTTAACAATTTGCTTATGCATAATAAATGTTATTACAATACATTGTTAAACTACCACAACTAATAAGAAAAAGATGAAAAGGAAGTGTATCACAACTGATGGAAGTCAGTCTATTTAATTACAAAAAAAAATAACATTTAATATCTTGAGTGCATGCAAGTTTTGTTAGTGTCTAAAGCATAAAATGAGAAATGTCAGTATACTATATTACACAGTAAAAAATATAAGGTATATACTGAAGAATCAAAAATGGTCATAATTGCAAAATATGAACTACAATTGATCCATAAATTTAATTATTTTAAAAAATGTAGCACTATACCAAGTTCTAATCTTTTCACTTCATACGCAGTAGCATTGGATTTAACAAAGGCCAAAAAAATATTTTGGAGATGGTGTGTTAGTGAAGAAATATATAATAAAAAGGCAAAACAATTTAATGAGTCATAATTAACTGAGAAGTTCAAAACCATGGTATTATTTCAATAGAATGTCATGAGATTTGTATATCAATATGTTTCAAAAAAATTATATGATCTAATAGTAAAATATGAGCACTTTATATCATGTGTGGGTGAAAATACTAATCTAAGTCAAATTTTAATTTTTGTTTCCCTATAAGAATACTTTAATATTAATGAAGAACTTGTTAGTCATATCTTTACATGTAACTATTAAAGATATTGATATTTTTGAAGCAGTTCAAAATTCAGTTATAAACTATGGAGGATTTCATAAATATTTCTGGATTGTAATAGATGAGACCAGAGCTATGACAGAGACTGAAAGCAACCTTTTTGAATTACTGAAATAAAATACTGTCCTAAAATACTTTGCATAATTCAAGTAGGGCTCTGGAAAATTTCAATATCAAGTTATTGCCATGAAAGTAGATATAAAATTAAATAATATTATATAAGGAAGAAACGAATTGTTTACTCATAATGTATTTCTGATTTCTTGAATGAAATAAATGCTGATATTTGTTCATTTAGTGATGGAAAATGTGTGGTACACCTTTTTTCAATTCAGAAAGAAATATTTATATTTCTTTAAAAAAAATGACGTCAAGTCTCACACAATAGGACTTGGAAATTCAAATCCAAGATTTCATATTTTTAACAGATCTTATATTTACAATAGATATAACAACCATTTGAACGAAACTAAATTTAAAACAATAGTGAGGAACAACAATTTATTACCAATTTATATGAGTTATTTATACAAGTTTAAAAATAACTTGAAGCTTTTTAAATCAACACTGGCTAATAATGTTTTAACCCCCCCCCCCCCGAATTACAAATAGCATTTTGAAGAAATTAAGAATTTTGAGGAAATATTATTTTCAACTTATGTAAATTGTATTGAATAATCACTGAATCTTTTGAAAATCGATTTGATAATTTAAAAAAAATTATAGATTTCAATTTTCATTCAACCCTTGACTGTCAGCACTGAAAATGTAAAATCCAATCTTCAGTTGATATTGCACAATTTGTAATCAGACTTCTTTTATACTAATGGAAGCAAAAAAAGATTTTCTTAGATTATTACAAATAGAAAGTAACCTAAAACTCAGAAGCACTTACCTTAATGAAACCCACTTTTTCAATGATGAAATTCATTAAATCTATATACAAATATTCATTGACAGATAATTCTCATACAAATTTATAGTGATTGATAACTACAAGCATTAAAATTGCTGTAAATAGTTTAGTAAATGAAACTGAATTATCATAAAAATCCTACTAAATAGTTAAATTATAAACAATTATTTATTGTATCTTGTTTATTAATTCAATGAAAACTTTTACAAACACTATAACTTTTTAATGATATTTTTGAAATGCCTGCTTAACCGTACTAACAGCAGATCTCCCCAGTTATTTAATGCGCGCTGTATTTGTTATTTTGATATGATCTTTAGATAAATATTTTTCAATGTGGCCTTTGAATTACTTATGGTTGGATAGCCTTGATTTAAATAGATAAAATGAAACTGGACTGAGAGTTATATTTACAAATGCATCAACTGCAAGAACAATTAGTGGTGAAAAAAATAATAATTGAATACAGAAACTATTAGAGAAGTTTAAATACTTTTTTTAAAATAAAAAAAAAATACTAAACAAAGAAAATCTCTTATAAAATTAATTTCTTATGCCAAGTAGTTTCTATCCCTTTTTGATCAGCCAAAAACATTAAGAAAAAATCTGCAAATGTAATGAATCTCTAAACTGGTTTGCTACACTCAAAAGATCAGAAGATATCATATAGGTTTTTAAACTCCAATAAATAAGACATTATAAATTAAATAAATAAAAATGATTAAGCAATTCTAATCTAAATATGTGTGATTGTTATATACTTCTAAAAAAAAGAAACAAAGAATATTTTGTATTTCATTCCTCTGCTGAAACAGCACAATTCATATGGCAGCTCAAAAAGTGTACATATATATCTATATGAAGATTTTTATATTGGTTCAGACTTTTTTTAGAAATAAAGCTAGTCTGACTTTACAAGTGTTTCATCCATACACCAAAATAGGTAAATATATATATTAAAAAAATGTAAGCAAAAGTACTCAAGTCAGAATTAATTTTTTTATCCTACAAGTTGCAAGCTATTAATGTCTTTCATTCTTATTTACACCAGCAAGAGATATATTTTTTAAAAAAAGCAAAAAAATATTTTTAAAAAATTAATTTGTAATAATAGATCATGATATCTGAATTTATTACATGGAATTTTGAGTAGCATTGATTTTTAAAAAAGGTTGTGAGAGACATCAATTGCTTTTTAGTTGTTGTGTTTAGAGAGAAAGCTTTCTTATTTTAAGAAAGGTATAACATCATCACAATCAAAGACATTTGATCATCTCAATCAGCTAAAACTCTGTTTAACAGTATTCCAGAAAGGTAAGCTGATCAAAATAACAGAGCTAACTTGTGAGTTATTAACACAGTTTAGTATGGAAAATTGTGCAATAGTTGAAAATCTCACTATACTGTAGTGAACAATTTTATTAGTACACTAGTCAACTAAACCTGAAATTATGTAGCCTCATGCAGATGGCAATTTTAAAAATGTATTATTCATGCATGCACCAACCATTGATGAACTAGAAAAAGCAATACCTGTTATCTTTCATATGACTTTTGTCAGCCTATGCAATGATGAATGCATAATCTGGCCATATTACCATTCTATCTGAAAAAGATTTCAAGAAAAGTACAATAAATGAAGCCTTGAACTTCCCTGATAGTGATTATTCTAAAAATCACTGCCATTTTTCAAAAGAGTTGGAACCTACATTTTTAATCAATTACAAGGGGAAATCAGAATTCTGATGTGGCAGCAAGATAATTTTTATTTCAAATAAAAGACCTTTATAAAAGAAAAAAATGATATTTATAGCAAATATTAAAATGAATATTAATATGCTCTAATAATTTTAACATTTTGTTTTCCCTTGAAGTATGTATTTATTTATTCTCTTGTCAACCATAATTTTTTTATCAAATGTTAAAGCAAATAGAATTTATAATTGATTTCTTATTCAGTTATTAACATTTAATTAATATTTATTCTAATCTGTAAATATCTGTCAATTGCTTTATATTTTGCCAATCTTATTTCTATTATGAAAGCTATAGTTAAATAATAATTATATAATTGTTTTATATTTTATGTAAGCAAATGGTAGTGCATAAATTACAATCAATCTAATTAAATATTTTTTATATGAATACATACATCCTCGTCTAATATATATATATATATATTCTAACCTAACCAAAATTGGCGACTACTATGGAAATAAATGAGCGAATTCACTAAAGAGAATTCGGAAATTTCTAACCTACGAAGACGAGGACTTCACTTCTATTAAAGAAAATCTAGGAAGCCTAATCGCTTCCTTCTAGGACGGGTAGCAAACCCTATATTTTTATCTAATATAGCTGGACGTTAGGTTAGTTATAATAATTCAGCTACAGTGATATGCAGTTCAGACAGAGATAGAATAAAAAAAAATTATCATTAATAAAATAAATTTAAAAATAAAATTTAGAATAAACTAACATTCTTTCTCTATCCAAAACACATTCTCTGAGCTGTAAGTACTTGCACTGTTCGACAATGATGATGATGATTTCATGTCATTGTTAATATTACTGACTAAAACAAAACATTCATTAATTTGCCAATATGTTCTCAATATTTTATTATTATACAATTAGAAGTTTCAATCTCTTAAGCCATGCCACGCTTGTAATGTTGATCATAATGAATCAATTCTTAATTTAAGAGTACTTATAATAATGACACTAATCTCAGGGTTCTCTGTTATATTTAATAAAATGCTCGGCAGTATTGTGTTGTCACATATGACTGACATTCTGGTCGGCTATAGGAAACATTTATCTTATTTAAATTCCATGTGTCTTCATCCACATATCAACTATTATAATATTTAACGAGATGATAACTATATTTAATAACAACGCATAATTTTGAATAATACAGCCATTTTATCCAGAATCTCAGTTGGAATGATGAAAAGACAAGGGTGCTTTTGTGTCCTTCCATTATCCATGACAACACAATAATTTCACTAAGATTTATTACTTAGACACTTCACTTAAAGGTGTACTTAACAATGTGAAACCAAAACTTACTAGTTTGGGAATAAAGTGATTTTACACACATATAAAATAAAATGCCTTGGTCTGAAGTTTTCAATTCCCTAAATAATTCTTATTAAAGTAAACTATAATGAAATATTCTGATCTGCTTACAATTGTCTATCTGGTGTATTGAATTTAAGATTTCATAAATGATTTTGGACTCAAGAAAGTATTGCAAGTACTATGCCAATACACTTTTATTTAGCAAACAAGAAAAATGATTCAAAACAACTTGTAACAAGACTATAATTTATTATTAAATTTTAACAAGATTATGATTTGTTATTACAATTTAACAAAACTATCCTTTATGATTAACATAATAAACAAACATATACAATTTATTCGATCCCATATGGATAAAACAAAATATAACTAATAGTAATTCGTCTATACTTTTAGAATTGGATTCGAACTACTTCTTCATCTTCTTTTTACATTTATGCAAATTGAATATAACAAAATAAATATTATCGATACATCAACTCATCCATTTAGTGTATCTTATATGAATGGTTACTTAACTTTATTAACTAAATATTTGTTTTAAAATACAAATAATCTGATTTTAGGCTATGCGTACAAACGATTTTTTATTATCATATCTTTAATTAAATGATAGTTTTTATTTAGATAACTTATTATAATTTATGGGTTATTTATCAGAAGTTACACTTATTATTTTAATATTTACCTTAATAACAACTGAAGGTGTTATACACATTGTATTCCTCAGTATAAGTTATATTGTGAGTGCTAATTAATTATTAACCCGAATTACACCTAGTATTTGAACCCTCCATTGGCAAATAAAATTTATAAAGCACGCAATTTTAAACTTACTCTCTCCATTGACTTACATGTGGATTACCAGTACTATTCCGCCGCACAATCCAGACATTGATCATATATACTAGCACGTTATTTTTACTAAATGGATCTTGAGGAATTAACCTCCAATATACCCGTTATCTTGCCATAACTTTCTAAATAAAACACAATATTCAACACCTTCCGTGGTGGAATTATCTCTATTTCCTCATGAGAAATATGGAATAACACTGACAGTCTGTAGAGTTAACTACTATATTAAAATAGTTTGGTGGGTCCTTGCCTCTTACTTGGGCATAATAGGAACGCACACCAAATATAATCCTCTCCTGGGATTTTAACGAATGAAATACACTAAATACGATATAAATTACTGATCGTCCTATCTCTGAGAAGCGATCACTTGGGTTATACACATACCCGAATAATAGTTTTATCTATTCCCCTCATGGAAAATAAAGCTTTTGGGGAGATCATTTTCCATCCCACAAAATAGATACATTACAATTATTACTTATGCGCATATTAAGCATATACCGATGCTATATCGGGGCAAGACAAGCAAATACACTAATTACACTAAATTTATGTTCCGGGGTATACTTAGATCAACGTCTGAAATCAATGGATAACACAGAATAAACCAAAATAATTTTCACCTTTGCCAATGAAACATTCAACAAGGAATTGGTAGTATAGTATTTTGAACTAAATTAAGTGAATGCGTTAATAAAGAATAATTGGGAATAAGTTCCGCAATTAACATAGTATAAATTTGTTTCAAACTTTAAATAAGTAATATCCTGTATAGCACTTCTCTTTAATTACTTCTGATAATTTTAACTAGATATTTTACCTATTAAGTATCTGAATTTTTCTTCTTTTACGCATCTAACATATAAATTTATACCCATAATGCATATCATAAGTAAACACATTTTATAAAAAAATATTTTTTTTTTTATGTCGAACATAAATTTAACCTAGAATAAGTATATGAAAACATACCTTTATGATTACAAAGTCATTTAAATATTACTTGTTTATACAGCCTTTAACCTGTTGATATAATATAAAAAAATACACATAATTTTACAAATTAGTAAAAAAAAAATCATTACTTAACAAGTGATTATTATCTCAATAGAAAAATGTTTTTCCGTTGGGCAATTTATCTAGATGAAGAACTTGATCCGTTCGTAGTTCACGAAGCAATTTTAAAAACAAGAAAACACATTTTATCATTTCATTTATATAAAAGTTGCCTCCATTCTGGTGCAATTAATAAATTAGGCAAAGAAACATAGCAGCGTTGGATATTAACTCTTCCTTGAATTAACTAATATAATTTTGGGATCCAAGAAAACAATACATATTTTAACAGGACGGATATTTGATGATTGATGATCACATATACAATTCTTTTCTTTTTACTATTAGCGATACGTATCATTTTTAGCTAGCTGGCTTAGGAATAAAACTAATGCGCGAATTTTCCAAAATACTATTATTATAAGGACTGCAGCTGACTTACGTGGATATAAAGTTTTACCGACTTAAATTGATGTATAATACAACATATTATATTATGGTTATAATTAAGTCACTAATGTTTGTAGTTTTTATTCCTACTCTAGGAATTGTAATTTGTCTTTAATAAGGAATTCTCCGTAAATGCACACCTACAAATTTTCTGATATTTGCCTTGAGAACATTTATATTTTCTTTTTAAAAAATATACAGGTGCATAAGTAAATATCCTTGATCATTAATATTATTTTTAGATAATTTTCAGTGAATAAAACATATTTTAATGTGGGGAGCTTACATTATTCCCAAAGCAGACAATGTCCTTTAGTAAGAGCGTGAAATGTTTCTCGTTAACTTCATTTGGCTTTTATAATATTTCTTTTAATTATAATTTTTCTTTTATACCATGAAAAGATAATTAAATAAGGTAAAGTTAACAAATCATTGATTATTTCCTGGAAATTATTTATACTACTTATTTTAAATATAATGACATTTTCAGTGATTGCTGTAGTTAATACGGTCATTTTGAACTTTAGCATATGATAGTATATTTTTGCGTATAAAAAGCTTTAAAATAGGTAGATGGCACCAGAAAACAGAATATCTTATCAAATAGGATTAACAACGCATGATATTATTAAAATTTTACTGGACTTATATTTATTTCTGCAATAAAAAATATAAAAAATTTGTTACAGAATTTCAGTAGTGCTTCCTCCTTGTAAAACTAAAGTCAGACTAAACTTTCTTCAACATTTTGGTGGTCTTCTTTTAGCGACCTCTTACAGAAAAATAATCAGTTAATTATAACATAAACAAAAGAAAAGGAAAATAAAAAAAAAACTTATTACAGTTATATTTTTCCATATGAGTTAAATGGATTACAAAGTAAATTGACAAATAATGTAAAATAATAAGTATATTTAATTAACAATGTTTATTGGTGATGTATAATTCTGTATACATTATTATCTAAAATAACTTAAAAATTACCAGAAGTTATGGTGTTTTATGATAAGATACTCATCCACTCTCCCTCTACCCATCCGAAATCAATTACTGTTTATAATATGTGCTTTTATACTATATTAAATTGCTCTTATTGTTAATATTTTTAATTAAATTATTCATACTCTTCTTCAAAATGACATTGGATTACCAAATTTATTAGCTGTTTGCTTAAAACACATTAAAGTGAGTAAATAGCATATTTTATTAATCACTTAATATTATTATTATTTTACTTTTTTATTTCCTAGAAAAGGATAGCATTGTTTTCCTGTGGAAATAATGCTAAATAAACGAAGTGTCTATAACACTAGGTTACAATTCTCCCACCGTTATGAAAAAATAAAAAATAAAATAACACATACATTATTAATATTTCTTATTGTATTGCTAGGTCTATATCATACTTCTCTTAGAGGTTAATAAATTCAATCTTACAGATTTAATTTTGTTTAGGATAGGGTAGTAAGCTTCGGGCATTATAGGTACCTCTTGTTCCATCAGGGGTTGAGACTAAAAAGGCATTCTCACCCACTTGTTTCACAATTTCATAGGGGCCTTCATAAAGATACATAAATTTTCGAAACATATGCTTCCGGAGATTACTCACATGGGGAGTTCTAATTAAGACAAAATCGTGGACTTTAAAAGGATGTGGACTGGTTTTGGAATAACGAGTGCGTTTATCACCCATCTTTTTCAGGTTAATTCTAGCCATTGCTTGGTCATGTTCCACATTAATATTTTCCTCTATTACGGGTAACGGTGTTTTTATTAGTAAAGGTTCAGGTCTACCAAAGTGTAGTCTAATTGGAGACATCCTAGTAGACTCATTAATAGTTATATTTATATAATTAATTACTTGTGGCAACTTATTGACCCACTGTTTGTGATCCCGTTCTATGTAAACTCAGAATAACCTGCTTATCTCACGCATGATTCTCTCACTTGGATTGGATTGGGAATTTCTAATTGAGCACAAAATATGTTGAATATTTTGCTTTTTACCCCACTTTTTCCATGTACCAGAGATGAATGCAGTAGCGTGATCGGTAAGTATTGAAGCGGGTTTTCCTACTAATGGAATTTGATAAGTTTCTAAGCACTTAATAACATTTTTAGCATCTGTTTTTGGAACCGGGTAAGCAGAGACATATTTGGTAAAAATGTCATACATCACAAAAATAAATTTTTGACGGTTGAAAGGTGGAAGTGGTCCATAAAAATCCAGTGCCAATAATTCATTTGGCTGACTGGGCAGTATGGGTTGAAGTGTTCCCACATATGATTTATTTTGAAACTTGGTTTTTAAACAAATCTCGCATTCCCTAAGTCTATGGGCAATGGATTCAGACATTTTAGGAAAATAAAAATGTTTCTTCATAATAGGTTCAATTTTCTGAAATCCATAGTGTCCATATTGGGAGTGCACATAATCTATTAATTTATTTACTAAACATAAAGGAATAATCACTTTCCAGGAAGTTTCATCTCCCCTTTTTAATTTCTTCATTAAAATCCTATCTTTACACCTATATCCCTCTCTAATTCTATCTGCATATTTACTTTTCTGATCTAATTTAACTGGATCTGATAAGAAGTTAATTATTTTCTCCAGTCTAGTATCCTGTGCTTGCAGTAATTCTAAATTTGTGTAATCCCTAACTATTTCTTCCTCTAACAAACTGGACATGTTACAAATAATTATATTTTCAGTATTGGGGTTCTGATAATTAACAGAAACAGGATTGCGACTAAGAATATCTGCAATGACATTATCCTGTCCTGAACAATAGATGATTTCATACTGATATTGTTGAAGATAGAGGCTCCATCTAATTAATCTTTCATTATTGAGGTAACTCTTGTTGAGGAACTCCAAACTACGATGATCAGTTAATACTATAATTTTTGATCCTAAAAAAATTTGTCTAAGTTTTTGAAATCCCCACACAACAGCTAATGCCTCTTTCTCTGTAGTGGTATAATTAAGTTGAGCTCCCCTTAAATGTCGGCTTAAAAAATATAAGACTCTAGGTTCTTTATTTTCATTCATTTGGTATAAAATCACCCCTAAACCGAACCCACTACTGTCGGTTTGCAAATAGAACTCTTTATTTAAATCTGGATAGGCTAAAATTACTGTTTCTAAAAAGTTATCTTTAATGCTTTGAAATTCCCTTGTATGTTCCTGGGTCCACCTCCACTTTTCACACTTTTTTAATAAAACAGATAAATGCATAGTATCATATGAAAATTTTTTATAAAACCTGTGATAGTAGTTACACAGTCCCAAAAACAATCTTAAGTGCTTTCTGGTCTTAGGGACGGGAAACCTTTGAATAGCGGCAATTTTGTCTGGGTGAGGTTTGACTCCTTCCGCACTAACCAAATGACCAAGAAAAGAGATTTCTCGGGCAATTAATATACATTTTTCTAAGTTAATTTTTATATTGTTGTCTGAACATTCACAAAGAAACATGCTAAGATGCTGTAAATGATCATTTAAATTTTCCGAAGCAATGACAAAATCATCGGTGTATATAACTAACAAATTTTTCAGCTCTTTTGAAAAGACCATATTCAAGCATCTGATAAGGCCAGCCCCACTATTAATTAAACCAAAGGGCATCCTTTGAAAAATATAAGATTGGCCCTGGTAACGGAATGCCGTATACTTTTGATCATTTTGATGGAGTGGGATTTGCCAATAGCTGGCGGTTAAATCAAATGTGGAGAATATGCTCTTCACTTTGAACTTCGTCAACTTCGTCAATAACTCCTGAATAGGTGATGGTATGTCATGCTCTGGGACAGTATGCTGGTTAAGTGTACGGGCATCCAGACAGACTCTTATGGATCCATCTTTCTTTTTAACGACCACTAATGGATTCACATAAGAAGAAGGACTGGGTTTAATTATCTGCCAGTCAATCATTTTGTTAATCTGCTGCTGAACCTCTGCCTGGTATTGGTAGGGAATAGGATAAGTACGCTGCTGGAAAGGTTCATTATCTTTCAAATTGATCCTATGAACATACCCTTTTAATATACCAGGTATTTTGGAAAAAACACCACGATACTGGAACAACAATTGGAAAAATGATTTATAGTATTCTGTGCCAATAATACATGAACCATCCAACTTAACTTTAATATTTACATCAACTGTTGTCTCCTGTATGGTCATTAATTGATTCATCTGACTATTACAATTGACTATAAGAGGGCAAATCTCCTCTTTACATCCAAAAGTTTCATCTCTGTAATTAATATAACAATTATTTAGAGTCATGAAATCCGAACCAATTATGGCTTCATGAATCAAGCCTGGCATGATTAAAAAGACATGCTCAAATTTGCACATATTAATTTCTAGTGTAATAAAAACCTGTTTATTAGATAATTTGGTCTTCTTTCCATTAGCGAGTATTACCCTAATCACCTTAGTTGGTAAAATTGGAATTGATTGGTCAGCTAACTGAATTTTTAAGTATGTTTCTTCAGACAACAAGGAAGCTTGACTGCCTGAATCAATTAAGGTGTTGACAACAATTCCTGAAATGATAACTTTTATCATAGGACAGTTGTATAAAATGGGTGGCTCAGACATTTTTCCTGGTTCCAAATAATCAATGTCCAGGTCTATATTATTAATAATCCACATCATGCTGTTCCCCATATGTTTAAAAATAGGGCCCCGAAGTGAGGAACATTCCTGCGAGGTCCTTTTTAATTTAATGCCCCGCTACTTTTACTACCTTTGTTATTTTTCTTTGGCATCGTTGGGATACCACTAGTAGAAGGTTGATTCTCATTTAGAATCCTTCTCTTCACTGTCGGCCTACTGAGGTGGCTATTTGGTCTACTATAGGGATTCGGCCTATAATATCCCTTTTCTCTACTTAATCTCCTTTTACCCACATAGGACCTATCTGCAAAATTAATATTGTTTACCATAGGATGGGTGTCCCTATTTATCCTATTCCTACGATCCATATTTCTATCACTAGTTTCTAGCGAGTCCAAAATTTCGACTACTTCTTCTATTGTATGCCTGTCCGCAGCAATCAAGACCTGCTCGGTATGCCTCGGTAAATTATGATGAATTATTCGTACAATTTGGGTCTCAGACAACGGATAAGCTGTCAATGTTTTCAGTTTGACGGCCTGACTCCTGAAAAACTGAGTGTAACTGCCCTTATTTACTTGGTACCTTTCCTGAGATATCTGATACCTGAGGTTGTCTTGGCGGTCTTCCCCCCAAAAACTGGCTAGCATAAGATATTTAAAGTCCCCATATGTTTCCGGTTTAATAAATAATGATTGCCACCAAACTTTAGATGCCTCACACAAATGTTTTGTGGCAATGGCAATCTTCTCTACCTCAGACAAATGACATAAGGTGAACAATTCGTCTAAATTTTGGAGATATTCATGTGGATTCTCCAGGTATTCTCCTTTAAAGAATTTTATTTTGAGGAATTTCAAGGCCATAGAGCTATTACTTTCGGGCTCTAACATGACTTTATGTCTGGCCTCATTCAATGGATTGTACATTGATTCAACTGGGCTGATCATTGTATGTAACTCAGAGATTACGGGTTTATTATGATCATTATTAATTTCTTTAACCTGAGTTTCAGATACATTTCTACTATGAACAACTTTATCCATATTAAGGTCCATAGCTTTCATACGACTTTCTAATCCCAATTTATAATTTTGCCATTCACAGTCTAATCTTGTAGAACTGTCCTTAAGGCCTACATTTAAATGTTGAATTTGTTGCTTTAACTGGTTAATAGTTTCATCTTTCTCTAACTCAAGTTTATCTTCTAGTCTTTGATATACTGTATTCTCATATTGATTCATATATTCCCCTATTTCCTCTTTGAGATCATTATGTAATATTTGTGAATTATTCTTTAATATCTCATTAAAATGTTCTACTTTTCCTAGAACTTGAATTAGCTCACTTTCTATCTTTTTATTAATTTCATATTGGGTTTCATCTTGAGTTTCTAACTTAGCTATTCTGCTAGTAATCTGGCTCTGACATCCTTTTGCTATATTGTCAGGTTCAAGACTTATATTTTGGACTTCTTCCTTTAAGTTTCTAAACTCACTCCTAGCACTATCTAATTCTCCTCTAATACATTCTATTTTATCCTTAACTTCACTGTTTAATTCTACATATTGGCTTATGAAGTCCTGTTGAATAGCCTCGATCATATTTTCGGCCCTTTCCGACTTTATTTTTATTTCTAGTTTTTCGGAGGCCAATTTTGACTCTTCTATATGGTTCTTTAACTCTTCCTTTAGGTCTTTGATCTCCTGTACGTGATTGTCTAATTTACTGTCCAAATTTTGAATTTGATTCTTTAATTCACTATTGGAATTTTGTATTTGACTTTCTATTTTACTTTCTAATTCACTATTGGAATTTTGTATTTGACGTTCTATTTTACTTTCTAATTCACTATTGGAATTTTGTATTTGATTTTTTAATTCACTATTTAATTGTTGTACTTGACTTTGTATTTTACTTTCTGAGTTTTTTAATTCAATATTTAATTGTTGTACTTGACTTTCTATTTTACTCTCTAATTCACTATTTGAATTTTTTATTTGACTTTCTATTTTACTTTCTGAGTTTTTTAATTCACTATTTAAATTTTGTAGCTGTGTAGACAAACTTTGTAATGTTGTAAATATTTGAACTTGCTCATCTCCAGATAGATCTTTATCTACTTTAACTTTTTTCGGACTAACTTCATCCAAAGATTCTTGTTCCTCTCTGACTTCTACATGAAAATAAGGTGTTTGTGTATCCGAAGATTGGAGCTCTTGGGATTCTCCCAAATCCTCTGAAATATCCTGACTATCTTGGTTTTCACTCATATTTCAAATTTAACTTTTTCTGTTATTTGACAGTACTGAAATTAGTAATGAACTATTAATAATATTGATAATAAATTATTGACAAGACATCCTGCCTCCATGCCTCTCCTATCAAAAACAATCTACACCAAAAACTATGTTCTAATATTTACTATCTCTAAAGTCCCAACATTAACTACCGAATATTCTTTTCTCATATGCTACTTGGTCCATAGAAATCTCACCAGACCATTATGTAATATGGTATAAGTGCTAATCACACCACCAGACAAGCAGATCAACATAATTGATAAATCATTATAATATTTTATGGAATTACTTACAGACCATAACATTATAAACTAACAAATTTATTTATTCAGTGGCAAAAGATTATGTCATAAAATAGACATTCATATAATATTTTATGGCTAAAGAAACAATTTATCATTGGCAAACATTTTCAATCAATGAACAATTAATTGATTCACGTGCAAATACTATTTATATTTATTTCAAGAAAATTTTACCAAATTCTTCATGGCCAGCTATAGCCATCGAAGGCCCCTGTAGTTGGGCAGCCATTTCTAACCTAATAAAACGGAGAGAGACTTCCATTATTACGAAAGAGAATTCGGAAATAAATAAACGCTTCCTTCTAGGACGGGTAGCAAACCCTATATTTTTATCTAGTATAGCTGGACGTTAGGTTAGTTATAATAATTCAGCTACAGTGATATGCAGTTCAGACAGAGATAGAATAAAAAAAAATTATCATTAATAAAATAAATTTAAAAATAAAATTTAGAATAAACTAACATTCTTTCTCTATCCAAAACACATTCTCTGAGCTGTAAGTACTTGCACTGTTCGACAATGATGATGATGATTTCATGTCATTGTTAATATTACTGACTAAAACAAAACATTCTCAATATTTTATTATTATACAATTAGAAGTTTCAATCTCTTAAGCCATGCCACGCTTGTAATGTTGATCATAATGAATCAATTCTTAATTTAAGAGTACTTATAATAATGACACTAATCTCAGGGTTCTCTGTTATATTTAATAAAATGCTCGGCAGTATTGTGTTGTCGCATATGACTGACATTCTGGTCGGCTATAGGAAACATTTATCTTATTTAAATTCCATGTGTCTTCATCCACATATCAACTATTATAATATTTAACGAGATGACAACTATATTTAATAACAACGCATAATTTTGAATAATACAGCCATTTTATCCAGAATCTCAGTTGGAATGATGAAAAGACAAGGGTGCTTTTGTGTCCTTCCATTATCCATGACAACACAATAATTTCACTAAGATTTATTACTTGGACACTTCACTTAAAGGTGTACTTAACAATGTGCAACAAAAACTTACTAGTTTGGGAATAAAGTGATTTTACACACATATAAAATAAAATGCCTTGGTCTGAAGTTTTCAATTCCCTAAATAATTCTTATTAAAGTAAACTATAATGAAATATTCTGATCTGCTTACAATTGTCTATCTGGTGTATTGAATTTAAGATTTCATAAATGATTTTGGACTCAAGAAAGTATTGCAAGTATTATGCCAATACACTTTTATTTAGCAAACAAGAAAAATGACTCAAAACAACTTGTAACAAGACTATAATTTATTATTAAATTTTAACAAGATTATGATTTGTTATTACAATTTAACAAAACTATCCTTTATGATTAACATAATAAACAAACATATACAATTTATTCGATCCCATATGGATAAAACAAAATATAACTAATAGTAATTCGTCTATACTTTTAGACTTGGATTCGAACTACTTCTTCATCTTCTTTTTACATTTATGCAAATTGAATATAACAAAATAAATATTATTATCGATACATCAACTCATCCATTTAGTGTATCTTATATGAACGGTTACTTAACTTTATTAACTAACTATTTGTTTTAAAATACAAATAATCTGATTCTAGGCTATGCGTACAAACAATTTTTTATTATCATATCTTTAATTAAATGATAGTTTTTATTTAGATAACTTATTATAATTTATGGGTTATTTATCAGAAGTTACACTTATTATTTTAATATTTACCTTATGTAACGATATATAAATATGTTGTTACATTTATTTAAAATAAAAACTTAAAAGTTCGCAAATAAAAGGAAAAAACTAAACGCTAAAATTAAAATGTTTGTTAAACATATATATATTCGCACGGATGCTAAACTTTAAAAATATTTTTTTCATAAACAAAAAAAAAAAAAGTATCTGAACGTATTTTTTTTAATAAAAAAATACCAGATTGAAATATAAAAATATTTTAATAAAAAAATAACGTAAGTTAAAGTAAAAACAGGTATTAATTAATTCCTGTAATCTGTAAATGGAAATGATTGTTTATTAATTATTTAAAAGCTGTGTAATTAAAAAGTCAGATGAAAAGTTAGATAAGAGAAGAAAGAAATTTTAGCTTGACCAATGGAAGCACTAAGCCTTGGCTCGGACCCTAACGAAAGTGATAGACTAGTGACGTTTTGGTCATTGAATCCATGTGGATAATATAAAAAGGGAAATACAGTTTTTTCGGACAGTTCCAGCATTGTGTGTTTGAGAGTTGTGGTATGACGCACATACCACACTCTCTATTTAAAAAAAAGAAAAAGGAAAAGACTGTGATACCTTGAACCAGCTATTGCCATCTCCAGAACATTATCTTCCAATGGAGGGAATTAAAAGCAGAAACCTGGACTCTTCTACCGTGAGCTATGAACTTTACAAATTAACAACAACCAAAAAAAGTAATTAAGAACTTTCGTCAGTGATTTTTTTTTAAAGATTCAGCTAATTTAAATTTTAAAATGAACTCTTATTTGATTTTCAAATTAATAATTGATTGTTTAGATTTATATAGTTGAGTTTTGCTAAAAATCATTTCCATTTTTTTTCTTTTTTATTGTATAAATTGTTTATTGTTTAAATTTTAAATGATGAAATTTAGGTTGGGTATAGACATTGCATAGATTCGTTAGCGGTTGATAATGTTGTGGTTTTCACATTCGATTAGAATATATGTCAACGATATCACTGCAAGCATCTTACGATGAATGCTAATGGTATTTGTATATTCCCTATGCAAGTGATGTTTATCGATGATTTTGTATTTTGATCGGTTGTGTTGAATTTGGAATGTTTTTGACCGTGGAATCTGTGCAGCTGATCTGTACTCAACATTTTAAAACAAATTTTATAAAATGCATTTGTGCGAACGTATCTAAAATGTTAAATTTAAGTCGGGCGTGAATGGCTATATAGTTTTGTAAAGTTATATTAAGGGAGGATAATCTTAGGTTATTCGTTTCGTGGTTGAATTGGCTCAATGGATTGGATGTATTTGTGTAATTAGTTGATGTAGTATGAGGTCCGCTATGGGCAGGATTATAGATATACGCCACACACCCTCTGTTTGCCTATGGATGGGTTTGTAAGTCGGCAGAAGACCGCAGTCCATTCCTATGGAGTTTTTTGTTTATTGATCTACTTGCCAACAGATGTCACATTCCTGTTGGTGGAGAGTCAATCTCTTCTCTATTTCTACTTATTGTTCAGATGTACATTCCTGACAATATAGTATTTTGTGTTGTCGTATCATGCTACATTGAATACATGAATGTATCAGATGGATTGGCGCCAGTTGATTGCGAAATTTGTTGCCTAAGGTTAAATCAGGGAAGAATATTTTCTTTTCAAATGCAGACCTATGTAGTCCATTCATACTCGACCCTCTAAATAAATAGTAAACTCATTATTTGCAATCTACTTAAATTTAGAATTAAAGATCAATATAAAAATATAAACGTTAAATTTATTCCTCAAAATTTAAATGTTATTTTATATGTGCGTAAATAAATATTTTTACATGTTAATTTCTGGCAGTGGCTTTTATTCTTTTATATTTAAGATATAAAATTTATAGATTTTCATCTCTGCGTCTCCGCTGAGCTAGTGACTTGGGCTAACGATCGGAATATTTAAATAAAGTGGAATCTTAACAGCGCGTATCTGCCTACTTTATAAATTTTTCTAGGCTCAAATGCCTAGATGGCGCCCAGGTAGTTGCAGATATTGTTTTTGCGGTTAGATTCGATCTTCACTTTCATTTCTATCGTTATACTTAATAACAACTGAAGTTGTTATACACATTGTATTCCTCAGTATAAGTTATATTGTGAGTGCTAATTAATTATTAACCCGAATTACACCTAGTATTTGAACCCTCCATTGGCAAATAAAATTTATAAAGCACGCAATTTTAAACTTACTCTCTCCATTGACTTACGTGTGGATTACCAGCACTATTCCGCCGCACAATCCAGACATTGATCATATATACTAGCACGTTATTTTTACTAAATGGATCTTGAGGAATTAACCTCCAATATACCCGTTATCTTGCCAGAACTTTCTAAATAAAACACAATATTCAACACCTTCCGTGGTGGAATTATCTCTATTTTCTCATGAGGAATATGGAATAACAATGACAGTCTGTAGAGTTAACTACTATATTAAAATAGTTTGGTGGGTCCTTGCCTCTTACTTGGGCATAATAGGAACGCACACCAAATATAATCCTCTCCTGGGATTTTAACGAATGAAATACACTAAATACGATATAAATTACTGATCGTCCTATCTCTGAGAAGCGATCACTTGGGTTATACACATACCCGAATAATAGTTTTATCTATTCCCCTCATGGAAAATAAAGCTTTTGGGGAGATCATTTTCCATCCCACAAAATAGATACATTACAATTATTACTTATGCGCATATTAAGCATATACCGATGCTATATCGGGGCAAGACAAGCAAATACACTAATTACACTAAATTTATGTTCCGGGGTATACTTAGATCAACGTCTGAAATCAATGGATAACACAGAATAAACCAAAATAATTTTCACCTTTGCCAATGAAACATTCAACAAGGAATTGGTAGTATAGTATTTTGAACTAAATTAAGTGAATGCGTTAATAAAAAATAATTGGGAATAAGTTCCGCAATTAACATAGTATAAATTTGTTTCAAACTTTAAATAAGTAATATCCTGTATAGCACTTCTCTTTAATTACTTCTGATAATTTTAACTAGATATTTTACCTATTAAGTATCTGAATTTTTCTTCTTTTACGCATCTAACATATAAATTTATACCCATAATGCATATCATAAGTAAACACATTTTATAAAAAAATATTTTTTTTTATGTCGAATATAAATTTAACCTAGAATAAGTATATGAAAACATACCTTTATGATTACAAAGTCATTTAAATATTACTTGTTTATACAGCCTTTAACCTGTTGATATGATAAAAAAAAATACACATAATTTTACAAATTAGTAAAAAAAAAATCATTACTTAACGAAGTGATTATTATCTCACTAGAAAAATGTTTTTCCGTTGGGCAATTTATCTAGATGAAGAACTTGATCCGTTCGTAGTTCACGAAGCAATTTTAAAAACAAGAAAACACATTTTATTATTTCATTTATATAAAAGTTGCCTCCATTCTGGTGCAATTAATAAATTAGGCAAAGAAAACATAGCAGCGTTGGATGTTAACTCTTCCTTGAATTAACTAATATAATTTTGGGATCCAAGAAAACAATACATATTTTAACAGGACGAATATTTGACGATTGACGATCACATATACAATTCTTTTCTTTTTACTATTAGCGATACGTATCATTTTTAGCTAGCTGGCTTAGGAATAAAACTAATGCGTGAATTTTCCAAAATACTATTATTATAAGGACTGCAGCTGACTTACGTGGATATAAAGTTTTACCGACTTAAATTGATGTATAATACAACATATTATATTATGGTTATAATTAAGTCACTAATGTTTGTAGTTTTTATTCCTACTCTAGGAATTGTAATTTGTCTTTAATAAGGAATTCTCCATAAATGCACACCTACAAATTTTCTGATATTTGCCTTGAGAACATTTATATTTTCTTTTTAAAAAATATACAGGTGCATAAGTAAATATCCTTGATCATTAATATTATTTTTAGATAATTTTCAGTGAATAAAACATATTTTAATGTGGGGAGCTTACATTATTCCCAAAGCAGACAATGTCCTTTAGAAAGAGCGCGAAATGTTTCTCGTTAACTTCATTTGGCTTTTATAATATTTCTTTTAATTATAATTTTTCTTTTATACCATGAAAAGATAATTAAATAAGGTAAAGTTAACAAATCATTGATTATTTCCTGGAAATTATTTATACTACTTATTTTAAATATAATGACATTTTCAGTGATTGCTGTAGTTAATACGGTCATTTTGAACTTTAGCATACGATAGTATATTTTTGCGTATAAAAAGCTTTAAAATAGGTAGATGGCACCAGAAAACAGAATATCTTATCAAATAGGATTAACAACGCATGATATTATTAAAATTTTACTGGACTTATATTTATTTCTGCAATAAAAAATATAAAAACTTTGTTACCGAATTTCAGTACTGCTTCCTCCTTGTAAAACTAAAGTCAGACTAAACTTTCTTCAACATTTTGGCGGTCTTCTTTTAGCGACCTCTTACAGAAAAATAATCAGTTAATTATAACATAAACAAAAGAAAAGGAAAATAAAAAAAAAAACTTATTACAGTTATATTTTTCCGTATGAGTTAAATGGATTACAAAGTAAATTGACAAATAATGTAAAATAATAAGTATATTTAATTAACAATGTTTATTGGTGATGTATAATTCTGTATACATTATTATCTAAAATAACTTAAAAATTACCAGAAGTTATGGTGTTTTATGATAAGATACTCATCCACTCTCCCTCTACCCATCCAAAATCAATTACTGTTTATAATATGTGCTTTTATACTGTATTAAATTGCTCTTATTGTTAATATTTTTAATTAAATTATTCATGCTCTTCTTCAAAATGACATTGGATTACCAAATTTATTAGCTGTTTGCTTAAAACACGTTAAAGTGAGTAAATAGCATATTTTATTAATCACTTAATATTATTATTATTTTACTTTTTTATTTCCTAGAAAAGGATAGCATTGTTTTCCTGTGGAAATAATGCTAAATAAACCAAGTGTCTATAACACTAGCTTACAATATATATATATATATATATATATATATATATATATATATATATATATATATATATATATATATATATATATTATTTATGTATTGGATTAACTTTTAAATATCATACAAGGAGTATAAATACTGTAAATAAATTTTTGTTTTGTTATATTCATATTATTTTAAGTCTAGTTGTCCATTTCTCTCTCTTATTCCCAACACAATTAAATATAAACAAAGCAAAACTCTCCATATAGTAATGCCATCTTGTGCTATATGGAGAGTTTTGCTTTGTTTTGAATTGTTTAATAACAATTATGTGCTAGTATGAGATAGTGATCATGTGATAATTAAATATAGCTATTACACAGACCCTGTGATGCATTGCCATGCTTTTATTTTCACTTGGTAATGAATAAATGAAGGGACTAACATCTGAGAAACTATGATACTAATCTGCAGTATGGCTGTTATGTTTTAACAAATAAATAACATTTCTAGTGGTGAGAAATAGACTCCCTCTGTACTTAGAAATATTCGATAGAAATAATGGTCAGGAAATATGGTTGGATACCCAGTCTGACCATAATTAATTAGCATATTCAGTCTGAAGTCAATATAGTTATTCCTAACACTCATTAATTCTATGATTTAAATTCTCATACATTCTTCTATAGAATTGCATAAATCTAAAAGAGGAGTAAAACTTTAAGCCCATTTCAATTGATAAGAAAAATTTTGCAAGAATTTTTTTAGAAAAAACATTAATCAGAATAGTTTCTGTTTCAATTTTATATAGATGGCTTTTTTTCCTATTGGTGGAAATTTAACATTACTATAAATCAAAATTTATAGTGCCTCTGCAACACATTTTTATAGGATTATATTCATTACCTAGATGTTGGCTTGTGTGATTAAGTCAAAATGTTGGCATATTTAAAATAAAAATTACACACAGTTAAAACATATTATTTATATAAATATAGCATATACTTTGAGTGAAAAGTAGATTCAAATTGATAGATAATGACATGGTCTGTATTACATTCAATATTTTTATATTTAATATGTCATTCCAAGTTCATATAAATTACTAAAGTACATAATTAAAATAAATGAAAAAAAAACTAGCATAGCATAAATTCAACAAAGTTTTTTTTTTTTATAGTAATTTAAATTTCTTAAGACATAATGTAAATGAAAAGGGCATTTTATCTCTACATAGAAAATAAAAAAATATATAGTTTTTATACTATCAATTTACATTTTTCTGTGGAGCATACAATAGGAACAGAAAAATTATTTCTAAATCAAATGTCATTAAGAAGTTTCTACGTATTTGTACCAAGAATGGATAGAATAGTGCAATAGATCTATAAAATATAAAAATTTGGTTTAATTTTTTCAATTAAATTACATTTAGATATTGACAAACTATTTAGAATCTCTTACAGTACTTATAAAAATTCTAGAGAGAAGAAATTGTAAGAGGAAGGAATTCTGACAAAATGATTTTTAGATAGGACTCTTAACAATACAGAAACTATGTATTTCATTGTAGAAAAGAATTGTAATTTAGATATTTACTATATCAAGATCAAACTATGTATTATGAGTTATAGACGAGTATTCTGATTTTATAAAATAAATTACAAAATGCCAGCAATATAAAATTGAAATTATCCGTGTTTTTAGGTGGGGGGGGGGGATAGCTTTAATGAATAACACTAATTTTGTAAATCTAAATAAAACAAAGAAGGAATAAATTTTTTTTAAAAAATCCTAAAACCAACATATATAAAATGTAATGCATCACTAATTTGGTAAGGCACTTTATTCAATCTGCATTATCTAATAACCTTTTTAAAAAAATCAAAATTCACTATTTTTAAAATACAAATCAATTAATTGACTTCCAACTATCTTAGATTACAATCACCCACAGATGATTTTGCAAATATGCATCAACTAAACTTCTTAAATAGTTATAAGAATGACAAAAAGTAAAATGAAACATAATTTACAATATAAAAATAGATTTGAAAATTTTACTGTGAAAGTAGTTAATGTTTTTTTTAAAAAATAAAGTATAGCAAGTTCAGAGACTAATCAAATCTTGATAACTAAAATGAAGATTTATAAATTATTCACAAAAAAACTAGAAAGTTATATATATATATATGTAATTAACTCTAAAAAACAATTTATAGCATGAATTCATTCATTATTTTAATCTGTTACTTTACACTAGTTTTCTATTACAAGCGAAAGTTTTTTTTTTAAAAAAAGCTCTGAAAGTTATGTGATATTTTATTTAAAAATTGTATCGTAGGTAAGCCCTCTATTTGAAGACAAATTGAGTAAATAGACAATAAATTACTATAAATAAGTATTAATACTTAATTCTGTGGAGATAACTATTTTGTCTCCTCTTAACAGAATTTATTCTGGCATTTTAATTTTAGAGCTATATCTCAAACATTAGTGAGCTTATTAAAATGCACGAAGTAGTTCTAAAATTGAAATTATGCAATCAACTTAATGAGTCAATTTTTCACTTTTTGTTTAATTAATATAATAATTAGCTTTATTCTTTTTCAATTTTTTCCCAAGATACATGTTTTAATATACATGATATGTCATGGTTTGTAAATAAGAATTAGCAAAAGTCTTCTAAATAAATTTCAATTTCAATTTTCCTTTACAAGCGTGAGAGAATATGAAATTATCATTTGCGGATATATATACACACACTATACAATAAGCATTTCGATATGTCAATCAAGAACTAATCCAAATACCAGTGAAATATGATAGTGAAAGAATATTTTCCCATTATTTTAGCAGTAATGTAAATAAGGAATTAAAAAAAATGTTTTAAAAATATTAACCCCGTCTTTTTATTTATTTTATATTTCAAGGATCAAATATTATTTTCACACAAAACAAAATATCATTTGACCCATAATCTAACCTTTGCAGTTTTTACTATTAAATGCTCATTATTAAATTAACTAGAACTATAAATTAATTGTTAAAAAATACTATACTGGATAAATTCCTTGAAATATTACACGCCCTATTCAAAATAATAACAATAATAAAAAAACTCAACATTTCACATTATTTGTTAGAACAGCGAACTTTTTTATAAATAAAAAAAAAACCTTATAAATGAAATGCTAGAGGAAAAAACTAACTATATAAAATAGTACCATTAAATAAAATTAATTTAAATTAATTAGGACTTTTCCATCTCAAAAATAAATATATAGTCAAATCCATATATTATTACTATTATAAAGAGTGGATTAAACGTAATATTTTATAACACAATTACATTTCATTAATTATTCATATGCTAAATATTATTAACACAATAAAATATTTAAAAACTAAATTAAAAAGAAAGGAAAAGAAGATTTCTTTGTTCTTTACATTAAAAAAGCTAGCTCGACTAACTTTGAAATTCTTTTCCCTTTTATTAGCTTTTACTGAATAAGTAAACTTGGCTACGTATATAAATGATTTAATTTTTATCCTCACCATTTCTGCGATAATGTTAATTATGCCTCCTAATTATTTTAGTGTTTCATAGAAGTAAAAGTTCTTGTCAAGCGTTGTTAGCCGTGAGGTCATCGCAGCCGCCTTGCAAGCAAATAGTTGGTTGCAGACGGTTGTGCTATGACATATGAAAAGTTCTTTTAGGACTTCACTCAATCATTTAAACAAAAATGTTTATAATGAAAAGACAGGAAGCTGTTTCCAAAACATTCCAATATACAAAGTTACATAATCTCGTTACATTTTGGTGATTAATTACATGATGTATATATTATTGCAGTTAATTTATATGCACCAAGGAACATTGAAACATTATTATTCAATTTATAATCTTAGAAAAAATAAATTCTATTTTGTGAATGGAATTGTAAAATTGCCAATTAAGATTTATTTACAATGTGAATAATTATAGAAGTTCATAATAAACCCTTGCTTTGCCATCCGTTGAAAATAATGTATATGTTGAATTAAAGATAATATATATATATTTCTAATTTTGTAAAAATAAAATTAAGAAAAATAAAAATTATGTGAACCAACTTGCTTTTCATGTTAACATGTAATACATATTTTTTAATGATTTTTTCCTCCTTATAAAAAGATGTTCAAGTATTTTGCAGATAAAAGCAAACAACACCAGCCCTGCTTATAATTTTCTTTTTATTGCAAAAATACAATATAATAGTGATGTCATTTTGTTAAAATAAAAAGTTCAAATATTAAAAAAATGTTAAAAACAATATTTAATAACGTTATACAGTTTAAAAATCACCAGTTAAACATTTATACTGTGGGAAAAAAATTATGCTTGATGTCACTAGTTCACATTGATAAAAAGTATTGATGTGCTTAATCTAAAATAGCATCTTTATAATAAAAAGTATTTGAATGGAAGTCATAGTTGTGGGATGCTATCTATAATATATGGCATTTGCTTTGAGATAGATTACATATAATTTGTAAAATTTACCATCCCTCCCATTTCTCGATTTTTTTTTTCTAAATATCAATAATTATTTTCTTTTTAAAGTTATTTAATTTCATTTTCATTCTCCTACTTTTTTTTTTTTATTTCATAAAGGTAAATAAAACACGGGCTTAGTGTCTATAAAATTATGATGTTTGCCCACCAATGCAGATCACCATTTATATTTTTTATTTGTTGTTTTTGCAATCAGTACATCAACATTCATATGACTAATCCATATTATTCTAAGACTTTATCTTCAAGTTAATAATAGCTAGCTACCCATTTACCAAACAATATTGGATAGCTATCTGGGTATTAGCCAAGCTAATTTATTCCATTTAATCCCTTTTTAAAACATTTCCCATTGTACATTTGAAAAATAAAATCAGTTCTTTTTTTAAAAAAATTTCTTCAAAGGCACTTGTGTGGTTTTCTTTTATTATGATTGCTCATATTTCAGATCTATATTGCACCATATGTAAATAAGCACACTCTCAAGTAACTTTTCATTTGTTTCTAATATAACTTCCTTTTATTGCCAAAAACGAGTTGTATTCAAACTCTTATCTGTAGTAGTAAAATATCACAATATCACAAAATTTAATATTTGTAAAGAAACTAACTAAATACATTTCTGCCATATGCAGTTTAATGCAATGGTATGGACTTCAGAAGTGAAAATTACTAAATTGAAACTAAATCCACTACTTCCTGTGCTCAAACATCACATATATTTTACTATTATGTGACATTCAGTCAATCATATGATGATTTTTGATATGAAAATATAAATATAAGGTGATTTTGGTTATTGTTTTTTTTTTATTTAATTAAGATAGAATTCTTCCTTTTACTCCATTATATAATTATATCTCAATCAAATATTATTTTAATTATGAAAAGTCAGTCATTATATTCTTTCTATCATGTAATATTTTTATTAACATTTTGGTAAGTGTGATTATGTAGCAAGAATGTCGAAGTATGGTATCATGTATGAGGAGTAGAAACTGTTTAAGCAATTTTAGCAATCATATCAAGATAATACATTCATGAAGAGGCTAACACTTGATAACATTGCTAAAATTTAAAATTAAAATAAATTTTTATTGTTAGAAATTGTTAAATAATGTTTTTCATTCCTTGTTTTCCAAAACATGTCAGTTTAATAAACAAGTGTCAATATATGATTGCACTGAGGGAATAAAAATAGAATTGTAGACATTTGATCAGAGAATAGTAATGTTACTTTATTGTGCTTTATTTTGTGATGATGATGATAAATAATATGCTCATTTATTTGAATGATTATTATAACAATTAGATGCTTACATTCATTGTTTATGAAAAAATTATTTTATTTCCCAAGATAATATTTAATAATAGCAATAAGAATAAAAATTGAATATATTTGACATATATAAAGATTTTAAAGAATCACAGTTAATTAGCAGTGAAAAGAAGAGTAACAATAAAATCAAAGAACCACATATCAGCTAGATAATACTAAAACTTAATCTAGTCCTTCTGGGATGCCTGATCAAAAAATAAATAGCATGAGCTTCCACAAAAGTTCAAACTTCGAACCCTTAAAAAGTTTTCAAAATGCCTTGAATGTAAAATTTTTGCTAATTAATATTATTTCATGCAAATCTTATGTCTTGTACATAATGTTTCCAAACCTCAAAACTTCATTTTCAATATCTGTCACCTTCATCGAGATTAAAGAATTTTCACAAAGTAAAAGATTGCTTTAATTACGACCTTTTTATTTTATTTCTTTCCCTCAAACCATCAAAAAGAGAAAAAGTGAAAAGATAATTTGATTATTTCAAATTGTAAAGAAGAAAATAAGAATTTTAATTTTACTTTCATCTTCCTGCAGATATTTCTATTTAAATTCATTTAATTATATGTAACATATTTACATATCTATAAATAACCTCATCAATACATTTGACGTCAAGATTTTATTTTTAAATTATAAAAATTACATATATATATAATTCACACATATATTAAAGGAGTAGCAGATGAATATATATATATGCAATATATTGATGTCTATTAAGTAACACTGTTTCCTTTTATGAATAACAACAGCATTAGACTATGAGTGATATCTCTTTACATTTTATTCCAATGCTTCTCCAAAATAAGATTATTATTGAACATAGAAACATATATTTTTATAATATATGTAAGAGATGTAATAAGTTAGCAGATCCTTTATAAATCATTTAAAATAACATTAATTTATTTAATATTATATGTGCATTTAGTGATATTGCAGTTATTTCGTTTGATTGTATATGTTGTTTAATATGAATTCAGAGAGATTTATTTAAAAAATTAAAAATAGTTTGTTTTTAAACCAAAAAATATGTTTCTTGTTAATCCATATAAATATTTACATAAAGATAACAGCTCCCATGATACTGATTAAGCATTAGTTTCTCAACGAAATAGCTATTATGATAAATAAAAAAAATGTAAAAAAGAGCATTTTTAAAAAATATAAAAGACATTATATAATTTGTATAGAGAGAACGCTGATGCCTTTCAAGACTGATATTAAAGCTTTTCAAAGTTATTTTACTATATGTTAAAATGTGTGATAAAAAGATAAAAGCTTTTCACAATTTCATATAGTCAATAATAGAATCTTAATATAATCCTATAATATAGCTATGTTAGTTGACCTCATGTTGAGAGATCTATTATAAATGATCCACTCACAATAAGATGCAACTCAGGTTGATCTACAAACTAAACAAGAATTATAAGTGTAAGGTGAAAATATGATAAAAATTATTCATATAGAAAATATATTTAACTTTGGTGTCAGACATTTGTGCATTTGTATTAATAAAACATATCCAATTTTAAACTTTAATAGAAAGCTTGATTTATTTTAACTGCTTTATACAAGTTTAATGATCCATGAAACAAATATGAATACATGAAAGACATTGAAGTAAAATCATTACTATTTTCTTAATCCTTATTATTGCCAATGTTATTATGATTTATTTTGTTATTTATTCTGCTTCTTTTTTAATAAACAAATTAATTTTATTCTTACCTTCATATCACAGTGCTCTTTTGTGTTATTTCTAATTTTAATCTCTAGTTTTAGTTTGATCTAGTTTAGAGTTCATTGTTAAAAAATGGATAGGAGAATATATTATATATGTGTGTAATTAAATTATTTAATGATTGTGTTTGGGAGTTCCTAGAAGTAAAAAAAAAAAAAAGAGAGAGTCACTGTCTGCATATTATATACTTAACTGTGAAAATAGATGTCAATATATCTAATCATGTCTATGGAGACTAAAAAACATTCACAGTACAAAAAAAGCTAGTTATATCATATAATTTCCAATGAATAACCTCTAATTGAAAAGATCCTTATTCTAGTCACATAAATAACTGTCATTTTATTTGCAGTTGAAAATAATATTTAAAATATTATAAGAACATTTGTTAAGGAGTATTCATGGGTACATTTCCAGTCTGGTTAGGTAGAGCTGCCAGATTAGTTAAATGCATACTGATCAAATTGGTGTATGATTTTGTTTTGCAGTTTGTTTGCAAATTGCATTCATTAATCTTTTATATAATCAATTATTTAATAAAAGTAATACATAATGTATGGAGTTTTCAGTTACTTAAAATGTAGATCTTCCAACATTTCATCTTTTCATTATGATTATTATAAAACTTTTTAATACAATTTCAAGTTTTGTCTAATTAGAAAGACACATTATTATAAGCTCAGCATCTGCCAAAGTTCATAAATATAAATTTTCATCTAATTAAAGTGAGAATACAAATTTGATGAGATTTCTTTCTCGAAACGGATCCACTAAGAAGAATTTCCATTTCTCTAAGAAATTCAGGACAGTCTCCAGTTTTATGGACAAGACTCTAATTATCTGTGAATTAAAAATATGTCAATAAATAAGATATTTATTGTTCTACTAGTTCAAATTTTATTACTACTTTTTATCAATTTTTATTAGCTTTAATTATCTACTTATAATTAAATATATAAAATTTAATGTGCCAAAGTCAACGATCAACATATTATACATACAACTCTTAAGATCCAGTCACATAGTTGAGACTTTATAACAACCTTAATCCATATTTTTTGATATTTCCATTATATAATATAGAAAATATGGTTTATAAAACATTCAAAAATAAGTTATGCTCATATTTCAAGAATATATAGTGTAACAGTAAGATCTACTAATAAATATATTAAAGATTATATTGCAATCATTAGAGTAATTGACAAAAAAGAGTCTAATTCTTTATCATCTATTTAATTTAAATATGTGCATAAAATTAATCATATGCATATGCTGTTAGTAATATATATATATATATATATATATATATATATATATATACAGAAAGAAATAAGTGATACATTAAGAAACAGAGATTTATCTTTATTTGGTATATAATGAATGCTCATATGTAATCTGATTCCTTATCCACTGCATAATAATTAAATTAATGCTGATTATACAATTTAACACTAATCAAAAAAAAAATATACTTATATTTAAAAAAAAAAGAATAGAATAATTTTTATCTGACAATGAAAAAGGTCATTTAAATAGTTCAAGAACTTGTATATCCCATGATGGAAGCACTTTTCAAAGTTTATTTTCAATGTAAATAATTTGTTGAGGTGTGATGTTGTTTGTCAATACTATTTCAATTTTGCTTTTCTTCTCTAATTTCAATTTATGATAGTGGTTTTTACTCATGCAACAAAGAAATGTGGAAGCATATGCATTGTTCCAATAGTCCTACTCTTTTATAAAATAAATTTATTAGAAATCCTGCCTTTCTCTTTGCTAAGAATTGTTCATTCTTGCCTTTTTAATATTCTCCTTTTCTACTTGTCTCTTTCCAGAAACCAATTAAATAATGAAAATTTTTTTAAATATAATCAGCCAATTTAAAAACAATTAAACGAACACATTTAATTATTGATAACTATTAACTAATGATTACATTTATCAAACATATTATTTCTTTATATTTTTAATTTTTAATTAAAAATTGTTTCAAAAAAAGTAACCAAATAAAAACATATCTAATTGTTGACAATCTTAGCCAACAACCGTTTATTCAATAATAATCTATTAAATCTTTTTCTTGATCTTCTTATTATTTTATTTATCTTTTTCTAATCTCTGATCTTGCTACTCTTCATTAGAAGTTTCCTTTATTTGAAAACAACAATCATGTTGTTGTTGTTAACATTATTATATATTTAAATATCTCTCTCTCTCTCTCCACACCTTCACTTGCTCATATCATATAGAGTATTATTAATTATCATGATGATCTAAAACTGTCTCTGACAAAAGAATTTTAAGCATAAATGTATGTGGACATAATTGTTTTTCACGAATAGATGTATACAATAACTGCAAATTTCATTTTTAAATATATATTCTTGTCAAGCGTTGGTGGCCTAGCGGTTAGCATCACTGCCTTTCAAGCAGCAGAACCGGGTTCGCTTCCCGGCCAATGTTTTGACATATAATATATATATTCTTTATTATTGTATATTTGTTTTTCTTTCTTATGGAGTTAGAATGGCCCTACTCATTTGGAAAGAGCTGCCAATGATGATATCAGAGTTAATAATAATTACTTCTTTACAATGCAAAAATAACAGCAAGCATTTAAATAAATCGAAATATAAACATGTCTTTAAAAAATAAAAAACTGTTTTTTAAATAATTTTTCCTACTCAGGTGATCTACATTTTAATAAACAAAAATATTTTAATGCATTTTTGTTCCGGGTAAATAATTTTAAAAAATTAATGTCATTTTAAAATTTAAAAAAAAATGAATAATAGTTGTCATTAACTAATTTGCATCATAATTAGTTATATAAATTCTTTTTCTCATTTAAATGTTATTAGAGTAGAATGCTGACATTGTTATTTAAAATAACAATAATAAAGCAACAATAAAAAAATATTGTTTCTGCAGATAATTGACAACTTGTATATTTATTAAAATTAATAAAATAATAATCTAGTATGTGACATAAATATTATACATTTTGATTTCATTAAATGTTTTAATTACAGTTACAAAAAATAAATATATATTTTTAATCGCAGTTAAAAAAATAAACTTTAATTATTAATTAATATACTGAGATACTTGTCTCAAGAAAGCAGTATATGAATGAATTAAAAATAATTTGAATATTTGTTTAATTAAAATAAATAAATTAAAATATTTTTTTTTCAAATAATAACAGAAATGATACACAAGTAGTTTATAATGTAAAAAAAAAAAGCTATAGTAAAAAAAAAAAAAAAAACCCGGATTCAATTTATAGCAAACTTCATTCTGCAATGAGTTATTAAATGGTTCGTGATTTACTTTATCCCCACTTTGATGTTCAATAATTGAACAATTCAGCAAAAAAAATTCTTCCATGATTCGATTTCTAAAAAAATGTTTCATTTTCGATCAAAAAATAGACTTGTAAAATGGAATATTAATAAAAGCCATTTTCTTTATATATGAGAACACAAGTGGAATCAAAGACATGCATTTTCAAAGTAAAGATGTTAATTTTCATATGTTCCATTTAAATAAATATCTGCTTGTTTTTATAATTTTTTGTGTTTGTTTAATATATATTATTCTTTTTTTGTTGTTTTTTTAATAAGTAAGCACACAGCACAGTTTAATATTAAATAAATAAATAAGCTAATAGTTTGTTGTTTTTTTTTTTGCTTGGGAGTTCCTAAGAAATTGGAGTACCAGAAGTGATGAAGATGGGCCATGATTATGGACCATAAACATCAAAGGCTACCACGGTGCCAAATCATATAAGTTTATAGTTAGTTAATAATCAATTGCAGGCATCATTTTGTGTGCGTTATAGGTCTGGTTAAATATTATTTGTCCTACATTATTAAAATACCAGTATGGTGTTCTTCATAGAAACAACTAAAAGCAATATGAATTTTTTGTATGTATTGAAGCAATCGATGTCTAATCATCATCGAGCTTCATGTTTCACCATCTATACTAACCTCCTAGGGGTCCGCAATTTAGACTTTGCTATAAATATATGCTATTCACTCACACACTGTATGCCGAATCATTAGAAAGATTAGTAAAATTTATTTTTATTTAGTGAAATAAAAACAGTAGTTTGAGTGATGCGTATATATATATTGACTAAAGCAATAATTTTATTGCTATGTTTATTGCTGGAAAATACATTTGCTTATATATTTGTGATTATTTTTTTAATATGTGTGTGTATTTAATGTGACAACAAAAAAGAATGGGGGAGGCTCGAAATGCCTAAAATAATCTTTGTTTAAATTCAGCTTGTTGCCTTTAATTAAAATTGTCAATCGAAAACAAATCGTTTATCAGTTGTTGTTGAATGATTGAAAATAGCTAAAGATGGTATTTCAAGCATTATCTGTATAAAAACATGTGGTTAATTAAATGTTCTTTGTAAGGGGATTATGGAGATAGTGTATAAAAAGAGCTCATAAGACCTTTTAAAGTGAGTTGGTTATTTTCACTTGATAAGATTTACTTGATAAATCAGTTAGTTACTTTCACTTGATCAGTTGGTTACTTTTACGTTCCTGATTCAAAAAGTGTTGCCAGACCATCATTTAAGAAGTCAAGAGAAGTTTAGTGCAAAGGAGCATGAGTAGTGAAGCCATCCGCCTTTCTTTTTCCTCTCGGAGGACTGTCTACCAACCGTCAAATTCCATCTGACCGGCACTATGAGATGACTTAGAATTGCCAACCTGCCTGCCTGCCGCTATGCTGATATATTAGGTAAAATCATATAATTTAGAACTGGCCTTAATACGAACATTCATGGGTGATTTATAATTTGAAGCTAAATTAATTCATAGATCCATTTATGATATTTTGCTAGTTTTTCTCGCAAACTCTCTCTCTATAATCCTTTATTAATACTTATGTAATTCTAAATATACATTGCTTTTGCGCTTAATTTATGTTTATATAACTTTATGCAGCTCAAGTAAATGTATACAACTTATTTTGTTTAATATATATATTATTTTCTCTAATATGTCAGTATCAATCAATTTCGCGACTTTAATTAAATTCATCAGTAAAATTATATTCATTTGTTTATTTAAAATAGAAACCGTTCGCTAGGTTGGTTGGATACCTAAAAGTATTTTATTGTGGATGCTTATTTTATTTTGTTATTTAGTTGCCCTTATAAAAGATCACGACACTCAATATAAAATGCCACCTTCTCTTACCATTGCCCGGAGAGCTAATTCTTTAATTAATATGTATATGGGAATCGAACTTAAATGTAAATTTTATCAGTCAAAATAAAAGTCATAGATCAATTCACAGATCACATGACACTATCTCTAAAGCTTGTAAGTTATAAACAGTGAGGATTGCCAATTCCTCTACAAGCTTTATGATAAATGCTTAGCCAGAGCCAGCACTTAAAATATCTCTGTCAGGAACCCCTCCCCAAACCCCTGACCATGGTTTCGTGCTCTGGCACTCCTCAGAGAGGTGTCAGGGTAGGTTCAGACACTAGATCTCAAAATACCAACCCAAAGCTAAGCACTTAGCTAAAACTTATCTATTGAGTGGAAAATCTGAAATTTTCAGACATGTACATGTCTTCAAACCCAGCTATCCAACTCAAATAGCTATATGGGGCTGATAGTTCTTCAGCCATGCCATATAGTAGTAGTCATAGCAATATAAAATTGCATAAGACTTTTTGGCAGAGACTATAAATAGTCAAAATAAAAGTCATAGATCAATTCACAGATCACATGACCCTATCTCTTAAGCTTGTAAGTTATAAATAGTGGGGATTGCCAATTCCTCTACAAGCTTGATGATAAATGCTTAGCCAGAGCCAGCACTTAAAATATCTCTGTCAGGAACCCCTCCCCAAACCCCTGACCATGGTTTCGTGCTTTGGCACTCCTCAGAGAGGTGTCAGGGTAGGTTCAGACACTAGATCTAAAAATACCAACCCAAAGCTAAGCACTTAGCTAAAAGTTATCTATTGAGTGGAAAATCTGAAATTTTCAGACATGTACATGTCTTCAAACCCAGCTATCCAACTCAAATAGCGATATGGGGCCAAAGCACAAAACCATGGTCAGGGGTTTGGGGAGGGGTTCCTGACAGAGATATTTTAAGTGCTGGCTCTGGCTAAGCATTTATCATAAAGCTTGTAGAGGAATTGGCAATCCTCACTGTTTATAACTTACAAGCTTAAGAGATAGGGTCATGTGATCTGTGAATTGATCTATGACTTTTATTTTGACTATTTATAGTCTCTGCCAAAAAGTCTTATGCAATTTTATATTGCTATGACTACTACTATATGGCATGGCTGAAGATCTATCAGCCCCATATAGATATTTGAGTTGGACTGGGTTTGAAGACATGTACATGTCTGAAAATTTCAGATTTTCCACTCAATAGATAGTGCTTAGCTTTGGGTTGGTATTTTTAGATCTAGTGTCTGAACCTACCTGACACATCTGAGGAGTGCCAAAGCACAAAACCATGGTCAGGGGTTTGGGGAGGGGTTCCTGACAGAGATATTTTAAGTGCTGGCTCTGGCTAAGCATTTATCATAAAGCTTGTAGAGGAATTGGCAATCCTCACTGTTTATAACTTACAAGCTTAAGAGATAGGGTCATGTGATCTGTGAATTGATCTATGACTTTTATTTTGACTATTTCTGCCAAAAAGTCTTATGCAATTTTATATTGCTATGACTACTACTATATGGCATGGCTGAAGATCTATCAGCCCCATATAGCTATTTGAGTTGTTAAGCTGGGTTTGAAGACATATACATGTCTGAAAATTTCAGATTTTCCACTCAATAGATAACTTTTAGCTAAGTGCTTAGCTTTGGGTTGGTATTTTTAGATCTAGTGTCTGAACCTACCCTGACACCTCTCTGAGGAGTGCCAAAGCATGAAACCATGGTCAGGGGTTTGGGGAGGGGTTCCTGACAGAGATATTTTAAGTGCTGGCTCTGGCTAAGCATTTATCATAAAGCTTGTAGAGGAATTGGCAATCCTCACTGTTTATAAATTTTATCAGTTTAATGATATAGAATAGAGTTATTATTCATTACTATTTGTTAAATGACTCAGGATTGAAAACAGATTATTGCACAAGAGGTTAGACAATTTCCAAGTTTTAAAATAATATTATATGAAAATTATGTTATAAAATTACATTCATGTCCAATAACGTTGCTGACATACATTTTCCTTTATTCTGATATTTTATCTTCTCCATTTCTCAATTGTTTAGTCATTGGAAATGTCTAAAGCTCCCATCCTACTTTTCAAAATCGTTCGTAATCAGAGACACTATACTCCCTGTGGAAATGAAACTTTATGAGGTTTATGTGCTGCGAATGACAGCATATCCAGATCTGGGCTCTCAAACCCAGCCTCTCCTGTGATATTGCTCTGCCAGAATGCGCGGACATATACAATCTAAGTTCATTTCAAAGTATTCTTCTAAAATGATAAAATATCCACAATCGCCATGAGGCCTTATTTCATTATTGTATGCTAGTACCATTACTCTGCTCTTTAATTTGATCACCGTTCACCTAACCTTAGTAAGTCGCAATGATGTGTTAAAGATAATGATTCATTTCGTAACAATACATTTAGTTCATTGAGTTAAACTGCTTTCTTTTAAAAACCATTATCGATTCCCATAGACGTAAATCTAATTTATATTAATGATTGCATAACTTACTCTCCGTAAATGAAGCGCATCTGTTTGTTTCTCATTTCTAAAAGACATCTTTGCCAAACAATACTAATAAAAGTATTTATAATGAATGGTTCTTCTAAGAAATGCATAATTGAAATCATATTTTGCCCACGATCAAATAAATCATTTACTGTTAAAACTGTCATGATCTTTTATATTTATTTTTGGCATTCACAACGTTCCATAGCAAAAGTTTTCTTGTATTAGCTTATTAACTCCGCACAAGTTATAAAACACTATAAAACTGTATCTGTAAAATTATATTTATTAAATGAGTGATAGAGGGGATTTTATACAACAAATTCCCAAGTCTTGTAAATAAACAATATTGTCCCAAGCGTGAAACTAGTTGGTAAAATATACATACGTTTCCTTAATCTTTTGTAATATATATATATATGCGTTTGTTTAATATTTATTAAATATATCTATTTCATGTAAATCCTGGTTTGTTTTGAATTATTATCTTCTAGTTAAAAATTTAGAACTATTTTCTTTAGCTAAGAGCTTAGCATTAATAAATAACTATAATAAATGTAATTCCTGGGCTACTCCAATCTTGATCATCATCATCAGTACGCTCTACCGCTCTACTTCTGGGCACGGATTTAAAATAATTTTACTGTGTCATCAGAATTGTTGTTCATTAGGTCATAGATTCGAAGAATAGGCAAATAGGTTAGAATTCAGGATTGCTCCAGACCTGTGTATCTCGAGCATGATTGGATTCAAGGTATTTTTGCTTAGGATTTGAATCTTGTTAAGTGAGCATACTATTTTGACCAGTACAGTGGATTTTTTTTTCTGGGCTTGGCTTCCCAATGCGAGGCTTCGATATAAACACCCACATACCCTGAGTACTGAATTCTGTTTATATGTATGTTTTAAAAAAAGGTTGTAAGATATCATTGATGATGGATATGTATATTTCCTTCAATACCTGAGTTTGTTTTCCGATTTTATATATATAAAATGTGAAAATTTTGTATTAAAACCAATGTCCATGCATTGCAACCATAAATGTAAATGGTTTTTGTTGTATCTGGTTGTGCAACTATAGAGAAATATGTTTTTCCATGTTTAGAACTACAAATGTAAAAATCTTGTTTTTAAAAATGAAAAGAATTTTGATACCCATGTGTTACAACCATAAGTGAATTTTTTTTTGTATCTGGTTTTATAAACATATAAAATGTGTTTCTTATGTTATATATGTGAAAATAAAAATGTTTTGCAAATAAAACCCATGTATTTCGCCCATAAGTGATTTTTTTTCGTATCTGGTTTTATAACCATATAAAATGTCTTTTTTATATTATATACATGAAAATAAAAATGTTTTACAAATAAAACTCATGTACTTCAGCCATAAGTTATAAACCTTGAAATTGTAACAAGGTGCACTTCATGTTTCATTCATTTTCTGTGCATTATATATGTAATAGAGTTTATAATGTGTAACAAATACTTATTTATATTTACTAGTTGAGTAGTCCAGATGTGTTTGGAATTTTTTTTATATACTGTTGGCTGGCGCCATTATATAAATGTGCCAACAGGTAATATAATAAAATATGTATCAAAACGAGTTCAAACCAGGATGTTAGGGGTTGAGAGAGAGTTAAATTATATTTCCACTGTTTTCTATGTATAACAAATCACTAATCAATTTTTTTTGTAAAAGGCTATTATAGGTGCAGAAAAACAACCAAAAGTCAAGCAGCAAGGCAGTTGAATTCCAATAGATCATACACATACATGTTATGATCAAATAATTTTGCCTGTTATCAGCAGCAGTCAGCAGTAACACAAAAAAAATGGCAAATTGAAGGCAGTTGAAGAGAGGAGGGAGAGAGGTGTATATCCTGAATAAAATAAAAGAAGAAAGAAACAAGCCTTTTTTTCAAATAATTAGAAGTTACAATACGTTTAAAGCAAAATAAAAGAAGAAAGAAACAAGGCTTATTTCACAAACAATTATAAGGGACAATACGTTAAACATAAAATAAGAAGTTCAAATCAAAATATTATAATATATTTCAAAGATAACTTTGATATTGACTATCTTTCAAAAGAAAAAAGAAAAGTGGATTGTGAAGAAACCATAGGAGAAATGACGCCAGAGGAAGAAAAGCAGATTTTGCAACTCATGCAAAAAATGATGAAACAAAGTCAAGAACGAGCAGAACACATGATGAAACACAAAAGAGACCAAGCAGAAAGAGATGCAGAATTTATGGAAATGATGAAGGAGTTTAGAAGAGATCTTGATGAATTAAAAAGACAAAAATCAAATATTGATCTTACTATCACTCGGGACACACAATCTGATGGTTTCAAAGATGTATCTATTCCCAAGCAAAGGGAGCTTATTGATCTAACCAAAGACAAGATAGTCTGTGAAGAAACAATTTTGGAAAACACAGTAATGGAAGACATAAAAGTAGTGAATAAAATTGAAGATACTGCAAAGAAGCAGAATGCTAACCAAATAGAAAATCTGATGAACCAAACAAGAGAACTGGAAATATTTGAAAATGGTTCTACCTTCGGATCAAAGGATATTGATGCTGAAACCAAAGATAAGACAGTTTTCATGGAAGCACTTTTAAAAGACAGTGGAGTAGAGGTCACAGAACCTCAACCAACTAAAAGAAGGTTGGAACCTCATGAGATTATGTTAGTGAATACAAATGCCAACTCTACTTAACAAAAATGTAAAGAAGTAAATTTGACAGAGATTGCTCATAGTCAAAGTTTTAATCTAGCAGATTTAGCTAAGGATGAAGAAAGTACTGAGGAAATGGTGGTTTCAAATTTACTGCAAGCCAGCCCATCTCAAAGTGATTATATCAGTTTACCATCCTCTAATGGAGTGGCTGTATCGATGATGAAAAATAACAATAGAACAATACATACTGTTTTGGATGAATCTTATGAAATCATAATTAATAATTCTGAGTTATCTTTTCATAATAATTATAAAGATATTCTGTGGAAAAGTAATGATAAAGGATTAATGAAAACATCAAAGTTAAAGTTTAGAAATGATGCTGAATGGCCTCCTGATATGAAAATAAAGGGGACAGATCTTTAGTTGTGTGCAATATTGCCCATTTTAATAAATCCCATAATTATTTATTTATGAAATATGATGAGGAGCTGAACTCATTAAACAGAAATGACAAACTTTGTTTTAAAGCATGGACATATGTTGAAAAAAATACTTTCATAAAAGATGGAGAAAAACTTCTCAATTCCCAAAGTGAATATGTTATAATGGAAGCCATTAGATCACAGAAAGTTAGAGAAATTCTTTTAAAGCAAGATACTTTTAATAATGAACAATATAATAATATACCAAAGCACACTATTGAGACTGCTTTTGATATTTTCGTAAGATATCTAGAAAGACATACATATAACCCTTATATATGTCCAGATCCAGGAAAATATTATTGAAAAAAAAACTAAGAAGCAGTAGCCATGGATAAACAACGTTGAAGACAATGGAAAATGAAAATGGACATTCTCATGTTTTGAATCCCTACACCAAATCTAAAGTAATAATAAGTTGCAACAACAAAGAAATGAATGAAAGATTTTGTCATTTCCGTACTAGAAACACGATTCAAATAACAGGCAGTTTTTTTATACTCATTTATTAGGATTGTTTTTCTCACCAAAATGATAGTAGACTCCAACTAAGGTATTTTTTTTATTGATTTTTTTTTTGATCACTTTAAGTGGGAAAGAATGAAGCAATCGATGTCTAATCATCATTGAGCTTCATGTTTCACCATTTATACTAACCTCCTAGGGGTCCGCAATTCAGACCTTGCTATAAATATATGCTATTCACTCACACACTGGATGCCGAATCATTAGAAAGATTAGTAAAATTTATTTTTATTTAGTAAAATAAAAACAGTAGTTTGAGTGATGTGTATATTGAAACGGAAATCTCCAATCCCTTTCCGTTTCACCATCAAACCTAATGACACTCTCATCTGTGCTAAGTTCGAACCTATTTAAATGTTAATAAATATAAAATTCGTTCATGTCTGTATAAACAGTATTATATATTTACGTGCGAACGAACGCTATAATTAGATAGGATTAGTAAAATTATAGCGTACTAAAGTTATTTAAGATTTCTAAAAATGGTTATTATATTATTTAAGTTAAGAGTAAATTATTAATTTTGTTGTTTAATATTGTAATTTCGTATGTGGATATATAATCTGTGCTATATAGAAGAAAGACATGATTTAAAATATGTAAAAGCCGTTATCTAAAAATACTATTAAATGTTTCTTTAAAATTGTTAAAAGATTTCTTGTTTTAAATATATTTCATAGATAAGTTTCTCGAAAATATATTTAAAAGCTATATCAAAATATATTTGTAAATTATTTTTAATAAATATGTGAAAAATGTTTTCGTTTTAAAAAAATGTTATAAGGTTGTTTTTAAATAGAAAGAGTTTCTATGTAAGATTAAAAATAAAAGCTGGTCAAGTAATTAAAAGATTTTTGGTTGTAAACAAGTGTCATTAACGACCACACCTGGAATTCGTAAAAAGTAAAACTAGTTCAAAATTTACTAATTAAAATGTCCTTAGATAAGATTTAAGTTATTTTAAAATCTAAATTGGACAATTGTTTGCAACGAAAAATCTTAATTATAATAATAGCTTATGGAATGTTTCTAACATAAGTTATCTAAGATCTGAATTATAAATTGAAAAACACTTAATTAAATTCCTGAGTTTAGTGAGTCTTGAGGCGGGAGATTCCGATAAGGAAAACATATAAATACTCTGTATTTTTAACAAGAGAAGACAGCCATATTGTTAGTGAGAGTTGTAGCCAGTATTCACAATTGTTAATTTGAACATGTCCGGCTAAAAGCGGGCATCTTGTTGCTGTTACTCCGCGGGAGAACGGGGTTTCTCTCGTCGAAATGCCTAAACCACCATCATGCCGATAGAAGAGACGAGCCTAACATAATGGGAAAGATGATGCCGCCCAGTCAAACTAAACCAAACCAACAGCCAAGAACTTGCAGATAAATCATACCGGTACCGTTTTATTTTTCAAACCGCAGAGCTCTGTGTAATTCTGTGTAAATGTAAATAATATCTATATAAGTTAGCTAACTTTCTTTTAAAATAATGATAAAGCTAAATGTAATCAAAACTTAAAATCCATTTAATATTTTAAATATGTCAATTGCTATTCAAAATTTAATGTGTTAAAGTTTAAATAATCTGACTTATTTATATTTTTCCTTCATTTAAAGTACATTAATATCAACAAATAAAAAATCCTTCTCCTTTTTTCTTTTCAAAAACTTTATTTTTTATCTCAATACTGAACATATATATACATTAATATACAAAACTCCAACGTTTCAACTGTTTTATCTCATACAGTCATTTTCAAGGATCTGCAACAATATTAAATACATATCAACAAATAAACTTCAATTACATAAAAACTTTCTCTTACATTAACATAATAACAAACATATTAAACATATAGAAATATATTTTACTTACAGCTTTCTCCCACTGCTATATTTTATTACTCTTTTTTTTTATTTACATTGTTTAATTACAATATATCTTAAAATCATCCAAGAAACTTTCTATACAAATTTAAATACCAACTCTAATTTCCAAAAACCTCCCCCTTTCTTTAAATTTTATCTAAAACCCATCTTAAAACTACATTCCTAAACTATATATTTAAATGAATATAAAACAAATTTAAACATCCCCCCCCCTCTCTCTCTCTCTTTTATACAAAAAAACTTCTAACAATTTACCTAAACACATTAAGCATTTATTTTAATTATACAGTAATTTATATTCCTTATCTACTCCATTAATTCTATTTAGAGTAGGATTATATTTTTTTATATAAAAAAATTCTTTAACCATCCTTTCCTTGTAATTTTTAACCCTTTCTAACATTTTAATACTAAATTCTTTATGACCTAAACCTTTACAATGAATGTAAATATTTGAATTTTTGTCATACAAATGTTGTCTAAGTCTAGTTTTTAATTTATTCTTAGTTGTACCAATATATGAAACCTTACCCCCCTCCCTCTTACAATTTAAACATTCAACTAAATATATTCCATTCATTTTGTCAGTCTCTATATTTTTTGTATCATTGATTAAATTTCCTAAATTCAATTTCTTTTTATATACTGGTTTAATAATTAACCTACTTTCCCCTTTGTATTTATTATTTATACTTTTTATAATCTTTTTAATCTTCATAAAAGTATCTCTAGAAACATTGTAACTATTATATATAAAATTATTTACATCTTTCCCATTGTTTCTCTTCTTTATTATTTTTTTAATATTTCTTTTATTACATAATTTATCAATAATTTTAACTGGATAATTATTTTTTATACCTTCCTCTTTTATATTACTAATTTCTTTTATAAACAATTTTTCTTCAGAACATAAATGAAGATTAAAAAGATTATAAAAAGTATAAATAATAAATACAAAGGGGAAAGTAGGTTAATTATTAAACCAGTATATAAAAAGAAATTGAATTTAGGAAATTTAATCAATGATACAAAAAATATAGAAACTGACAAAATGAATGGAATATATTTAGTTGAATGTTTAAATTGTAAGAGGGAGGGGGGTAAAGTTTCATATATTGGTACAACTAAGAATAAATTAAAAACTAGACTTAGACAACATTTGTATGACAAAAATTCAAATATTTACATTCATTGTAAAGGTTTAGGTCATAAAGAATTTAGTATTAAAATGTTAGAAAGGGTTAAAAATTACAAGGAAAGGATGGTTAAAGAATTTTTTTATATAAAAAAATATAATCCTACTCTAAATAGAATTAATGGAGTAGATAAGGAATATAAATTACTGTATAATTAAAATAAATGCTTAATGTGTTTAGGTAAATTGTTAGAAGTTTTTTTGTATAAAAGAGAGAGAGAGAGGGGGGGGATGTTTAAATTTGTTTTATAATCATTTAAATATATAGTTTAGGAATGTAGTTTTAAGATGGGCTTTAGATAAAATTTAAAGAAAGGGGGAGGTTTTTGGAAATTAGAGTTGGTATTTAAATTTGTATAGAAAGTTTCTTGGATGATTTTAAGATATATTGTAATTAAACAATGTAAATAAAAAAAAAAAAAAAAGAGTAATAAAATATAGCAGTGGGAGAAAGCTGTAAGTAAAATATATTTCTATATGTTTAATATGTTTGTTATTATGTTAATGTAAGAGAAAGTTTTTATGTAATTGAAGTTTATTTGTTGATATGTATTTAATATTGTTGCAGATCCTTGAAAATGACTGTATGAGATAAAACAGTTGAAACGTTGGAGTTTTGTATATTAATGTATATATATGTTCAGTATTGAGATAAAAAATAAAGTTTTTGAAAAGAAAAAAGGAGAAGGATTTTTTATTTGTTGATATTATTGTAGAACATATATATTTTAAAAGAAAAAGTGGATGTACCTTTGCTGTGTTATTATATTTTTTAAAGTACATTATAAGTGTCTAATTTAAAGTTATATCACTGCGGTTGTGTCTATATTTCTTTGTTTATTTTAAATGCTTATTATATTTTATATGCCAAAATTTCGAAACAGTGAGCACTTAATTTCATGTATGTTTTAAGAAGATATTATTTGAAAATCTTCACGTAATTTATTTATAGCATCAACTTTCTACGCTGTTTCGAAACCCTATTTTTTTTATTATTTAAATGATTTAATATGTGAAATGTGGCTGTTTTATAATCAACCATTTAAAAAAAACTTAACTTGATAAGTTTATTTAGAATTAAATTTAGCCTTGATCATATAAGTATATTTGACATTTAAATTCTTAAGTCCATAGAAATATACTTTTCCTCCTTAAATATTTATTATCTATAAGTAACTTAATAGATCGAACATGTCAAAGTACAGATGTAATAATATTCCCTTTAGTAGCATAGACATTTATTATCAGGCTACGCAAGAGTTGGTCCCAATTTGATAGAGCTAATATGCTATTAACTCGTATTTCATAATATGAAATATACTATTCTTTGCTTGGCGGATGTGATATTATTTTATAAAAATATTCTCGTTTTGCTGCTATACGTAATATACGTATCTTAAGATGGAGTCACGGCGTTGCCAGCACATCTTCTCTTATAGGGTAGAGCAGTAGCGAAGCCTGAGCCAAGGCCAGGTTAGCACGTAAGACCCCCGCCATTCCTGAACACAATGTTCCTTTTCACGCAGCATTGCGATCGGTTACAGGGTACCGGCGTTTGTCGCAAGAACCCTGAAGTTATTTCATCCATCCGCAGAGCGACTTTTCCTATTATTGTTTACCTGTGCCATAGCGCATTGGTAAAATCTTATTTCAGCCAACTCTCCCACCTTTATATAATGCTTTCAGCATTCTGAAAGTTTCTCTCGAAAGCCATGTTCGATCGATCATTACTTGAGCTGGTTTTTGCGCTCGTTATTAAATTATATATGGGTATTTTAGTAAATAAATTCATGATCAAAGTTTAATATAATTATTTATATACCAGCCACAAATGTAATAGGATTTGGCTCATCGAGATCTATAGACATAACGTAGTGATTAATTATGTATTAATTGAAAAGCAACTCATAAGATGGGCACATGTCAAACCCATTTATGAAAATTAAATGAAAGTATTTATCTAAAGCTATTTTGAATTGTATAAAAATTATTTATATAAAGCTATTTGTAATTGTATATAAAAAGAGAATGTGTTCTCTTATCCACCCAATGTTTGTACATTCGACGCTGAAATGTGTAAAACTGATCAATTTCATGCCATTTGTAAATAAATATATAATTAATTTGATGTATTTCGTTCTCTGTTTCGTTATTGATTTAATTCAATCCAATTCCAATCCAATTCTAATTATTATTTAGAGCCTATATATGTGAAAACTATGCATTAAGTTAAATTAAATTAGTGATATTTTAGTCAATTAAGAACCTTTCTTTTAATTATCAGAGTCTCATTGCTTCTCCGTGACCTATGTCGGCCGTGTGGAAAGAGGTATACTACGTGTAATTTCAAGGTGGTCATTCGTAGGGTCTTGAGTCTTGGAATCCTGGCTTACGAGTTGAAGTGCGGTTGGACTCGGGATGTCATAGTCCTAGTCTGGTCAGCTTCGGTCTCTTTTGCTTGGATTCTGAATTCTGTTACGCGAATGTACAAACTTGACTGTTACAATATATATATATATTATGACTAAAGCAATAATTTTATTGCTATGTTTATTGCTGGAAAATGCATTTGCTTATATATTTGTGATTATTTTTTTATATATGTGTGTATTTAATGTGACAACAAAGAAAAATGGGGGAGGCTCGAAATGCTAAAATAATCTTTGTTTAAATTCAGCTTGTTGCCTTTAATTAAAATTGTCAATCACAATTAAGATCAAAAACAAATCGTTTATCAGTTGTTGTTGAATAATTGAAAATAGCTAAAAATGGTATTTCAAGCCTTATCTGTATAAAAAACATGTGGTTAATTAAATGTTCTTTATAAGGGGATTATAGAGATAGTGTATAAAAAGAGCCCATAAGATCTTTTAAAGGGAGTCAGTTATTTTCACTTGATAAGAGTTACTTGATAAATCAGTTAGTTACTTTCACTTGATCAGTTGGTTACTTTTACGTTCCTGATTCAAAAAGTGTTGCCAGACCATCATTTAAGAAGTCAAGAGAAGTTTAGTGCAATGGAGCGTGAGTAGTGGAGCCGTCCGCCTTTCTTTTTCCTCTCAGAGGACTGTCTACCAGTCATCAAATTCCATCTGACCGGCACTATGAGATGACATAGAATTGCCAGCCTGCCTGCCTGCTGCTATGCTGATATATTAGGTAAAATCATGTAATTTAGAGGTGCCTTAATACGAACATTCACAGGTGTATAATTTGTAGCTAAATTAATTCATAGATCCATTTATGATGTTTTGCTAGTTTTGCTGTAAACTCTCTCTCTATAATTCTTTATTAATACTTATGTAATTCTAAATATACGTTGCTTTCAAGCTTAATTTATGTTTATATAACTTTATGCAGCTCAAGTAAATGTATACAACTTATTTTGTTTAATATATATATTATTTTCTCTAATATGTCAGTATCAATCAATCTCGCGACTTTAATTAAATTCATTAGTAAAATTATATTCATTTGTTTATTTAAAATAGAAATCGTTCGCTAGGTTGGTTGGATACCTAAAATTATTTTATTGTGGATGCTTATTTTATTTTGTTGTTTAGTTGCCCTTATAAAAGATCGCGACACTCAATATAAAATGCCACCTTCTCTTACCATTGCCTGTAGGGCTAATTCTTCAATTAATACGTATATGGGAATCAAACTTAAATGTAAATTTTATCAGTTTAATGATATAGAATAGAGTTATTATTCGTTACTATTTCTTAAATGATTCAGGATTGAAAACAGATTATTAAGCAAGAGGTTAGACAATTTCCAAGTTTTAAAATAATATTATATGAAAATTATGTTATAAAATTTCATTCATGTCCAATAACGTTGCTGGCATACATTTTCCTTTATTCTGATATTTTATCTTCTCCATTTCTCGATTGTTTAGTCATTGGGAACGTCTAAAGCTCCCATCCTACTTTTCAAAATCGTTCATAATCAGAGACACTATACTCCCTGTGGAACATAAAGTTTATGACATTTATGTACTGCGAATGACAGCATATCCAGATTTGGGCTCTCAAATCCAGCCTCTCCTGCGATATCGCTCCCCCAAAATGCACGGACATATCCAATCTAAGTTCATTTGAAAGTATTCTTTTAAAATAATAAAATATTCACAATCGCCATGAGGCCTTATTTCATTATTGTATGCTAGTACCGTTACTCTGCTCTTTAATTTGATCACCATTCACCTAACCTTAGTAAGTCGCAATGATGTGTTAAAGATAATGATTCATTTCGTAAAAATACATTTAGTTCATTGAGTTAAGCTGCTTTCTTTTAAAAACCGTTATCAATTCCCATAGACATAAATCTAATTTATATTAATGATTGCATAACTTACTCTCGTAAATGAAGTGCATTGTTTGTTTCTTATTTCTAAAAGACGTCTTTGCCGAACAATACGAATAAAAGTATTTATAATGGTTCTCCTAAGAAATGCATGATTGAAATCATATATTTTGCCCATGATCAAATAAATCATTTACTGTTAAAACTGTCATGATCTTTTATATTTATTTTCAGCATTCACAACATTCTGTAGCAAAAGTTTTCTTGTATTAGCTTATTAACTCCGCACAAGTTATAAAACACTATAAAACTGTATCTGTAAAATTATATTTATTAAATGAGTGATAGAGGGGATTTTATACAACAAATTCCCAAGTCTTGTAAATAAACAATATTGTCCCAAGTGTGAAACTAGTTGGTAAAATATACATACGTTTCCTTAATCTTTTGTAATAAATATATGCATTCATTTAATATTTATTAAATATATCTATTTCATGTAAATCCTGGTTTGTTTTGAATTATTATCTTCTAGTTAATATTTAGAAACAATTTTCTTTAGCTAAGAGCTTAGCATTAATAAATAACTATAATAAATGTAATTCCTGAGCTACTCCAATCTCGATCATCATCATCATTCTGATCTTATGTCTACCGCTCTGCTTCTGGGCACGGATTTAAAATAATTTTACTGTGTCATCAGAATTGTTGTTCATTGGGTCAGAGATTCGAAGAATAGGCAAATAGGTTAGAATTCAGGATTGCTCCAGACCTGTGTATCTCGAGCATGATCGGATTCGAGGTATTTCTGCTTAGGATTTGAATCTTGTTAAATGAGCATACTATTTTGACCGGTACAGTATCATGTTGCAAACTCCGTCTACCAGCAGTGTCTATATTGGACAAATAAAAAATGTCTATATGATATGATGATTAATTGAAAATAATAAGAATTTTATTACTTGCTTCCTGTAGGATATAATATTAGATTAATCAAAAATAGGACTCGATTTCAATGTAAATAAAATGTTTCTTCATCAAAAACTAAATGCATTATTTTGCCATTTCTGTAATTCTCTTTTTCATTATCTTGTTGCCTTCAGTCATTTATATTGGTAGAAGTCTTAGATTGCCATGACTTTCAAATTCAAAATCCTCTTTCTTACAAGTGGTGATAATAGGATTGAGTTATCAGAAATTACATTTTCACTCTAATAACATATGTGATAAATCTGATTCCAATCATGTTTTCATTATAATTTAAAAATTGAATTAGACCCAGTTTTATATAATACATTGGCAGTCAGTAGCTATGATCCTGCACAAGACATGATTTGATATAAAAGTTTCATTTATATACTTTGGCCAGAAATCTTCATTTCCTTAATTTGGAAACCTTACCAACCTATAGTTTATTAGTTAAAAGAATGTTATCAATTCACATTTAATAAAATAAAATAAAAATTCAAGATTTTATAAGAATATGTGTACTCTTAGTCTTATTCTATTTTATTAATAAAATCCTTGCAAACATATTTTTTTCTTACTATAAGAACTAATTTAGAGTAACTCAATCAATGTTTTAAAATTAAGGTTAGCAATTTTAAATATAAGTTGATTAATGATTTATCTTTTTAGAATTATAAAAAAATAAATGAAAGGATATAAAGTGTGTTTATGCATTTAAAATACAACAATGTAAAAGGAATTTTATGTACATCATCTTACCTAATACTTTTATATTTCAGATAGCATTAGTACAATAATGATGTATTTAATCCAAATAGATTTTATGTGTAAGATAATATCTTAAATGTGACCTTTATATCATGAATATGCAGCGATGATGTTTCTTTCTTTGATAATGACAAAAGAGAAATATTTAAAAAATTAACAATTACTTTATTACACAATATAAAATAAATGATAAAAAAAAACAAATAATAACAATACTATGTGTTTCCTAAATCTAATTTGAATTTGGGATATGAAAAGGATGTTATCAGACAGAGTTGGAAAAGCACTAACATTAAATAGGAATATGTTACTGGAGGATAATAATTATTATCATTATAAAAGATATATGTTTTATAGTTGCTCTTAGTTTGTTTCACTAACTAATCAATTATTAATCAATCTCCAGCATGAAGAAATCTTCATTCTTTTAAGAGACGCAAGTGCAATCATTGTTTAGCATACCTAGATTATATTTGCCACCACATTGGGCTTACTTATTTTACCTCAGAATTGTTTATTAGATTCATTGCAGGCTTAAACATTAGGAGTGCGACTCCATTATCAAAATATAAATAGATCATTAGGATATTTTCTTACAATACTATATAATAGTGAAAAATTAACACAAAGATATTACAGGTTTACTCATCTATATAAGGATGATTAACTCCATTTTAACTTTGAGGTTGAACTTAAGAATCCATAAAACATATACTAATTGCAGTATAACACAGTTTTATATAAATTTAATAGTTACTTAGGTTTATAAAATGTAAACCTAAAGTAAATTATATTTAATCCCATTCAATATCACTAATAATAATATTAAATATTACCTGTACATGGCTTAGTAATATCTGAGAAACTCATTACATAAATAACAGTATAATTTATCCATCATTAATCTTTTTATATACTAATGATATACTCCAAAAACTTGAGCTGAGTCAAGCTACTATAAAAAGATATAAAGATAAATACAATAAAACTTAATAGCAGTATGACAGCCTTTGATGAATTCTCACCATAATCATGGTGCAGAAAGAAGGAACTATGCCATTAACAGGATAAATTTATAAAGGTTAGAAAATAGGCAAATTATTGTGGAGAGAAATGTAACTTATAATATTCTATTTTTTGATGGAGGGACACAAAATTCTTTTCTGTTGATTGAATGTGAGTCCCTTATAATAAATAATCCATGGCTCCTTGAATTTTCTCTTTCAATCATCTCTCTCTATGCAAATGGTCTTGATGTTAGAGGGGGGAAAGATGAGTCCCTTGGTAAGCTTGTGATCCAGAAAAATTAACTTATGTTCATGGTTTTTTTTTTCTTTTTATAAAGATAGGTGTGCTGAGTGATTCTCATTGATCCACTGGCTTGAGATACCCTGTAGAACACCACAGTGCAAGCTGGGAGGGAAATGAAATTTTCTAAACTATTTGGGGAGCATGTTCAAATGGAGTTTTATCTTTGATATTGTTAAGCAGATTGTTAAGAAAAGGAGATCATTTAAAAGCTATTTGAATGGTATCTGCACAAATGTTCTGAAATCTTGATGAAATATTAGGAATATAAGGGAGGCTAATTCATGGCTAGGGTAGATTGTCATTGCTGAGGCTTTGTTACTATTCATATAATTTTTTTATTAAGTTAATGTAGAATGATTGTATCTGATGTCCATAAGATCTTCAATGTATTCTTTCATGTTGGATTTTTTTATAGGCCTCATATTTAGTTTTTTCTTTCTGAATAAACAAAAACTCTTTACTTTCTACCTGTGTAAAAAAAAACATTAGCCCTGCTATTTTGTGTTTGAATAGAACATCAGAATGGAGTAGATGGCTTCTCTGACTTGAATTGGTTTCACGATCATTTTATAGTCTAGTGTGGATTTTTTTCTTTGAATGCGCAATTCCAAAAAAATTATGCCTTGATATATATCTACTTCCATAATCCATTCAAGCAAAGATTCTTTATTAAGTTCTTCAAGAATGTTATTAATTTTATCTTTGGCTGCATATTTAGAAAGAATTGTGTTTTCAAATTTAGAGAGTACTTAACTGCTGATGATTCCACTGATTGGAAGCTCCATGAGCCATCTCTGTGTCATTTTATAATATTTCTCCTTAGTGCAGGCTATTATTTTATTGTCAATCCACTTCAATATCTTAAGAATGGAATATTTCCTATGCTGGTTGTAGTTATTTTGCTGCAAGATTGCTTGAATAGATGCAATAGAAATATCTCAAGGCACTGAATCATAACACTCTTTTATATCCAAAGAGGCAAAAGTAAGGTGGTCATTAATTTAATATGTCTTTAATTTTTTCCACACATTTGAAGAAAGACTTGATTGAATAAGAGTAAACCCAAAGCCATTGATTAACCTGTCACTTATTAATTTAGTAGCTTTAAAATAAGCTCCAATAAAATATATCATTATTCTTAATGGAAAGAAAGCCTTCTTCATGAAGCTTAATGTTTGGAAACAAATGAGGTTCATTCATGACTATGAATACATAGCAAAATACTCAGCATTTGCATAAACCTTGTTGCAGAATCTGCACAAAACAGCAGAGACAAATTTTATCATTACATATTTTAGTATTATATGATGTGATGTTTAAGAATTTTAAGTTTGCAATTTGTGCATTTATTTTTCAATTGAAATCATTGCTATTTACAAGAATTAATCTGTTGCTTTTGTCTTCTTTCATACATATAATATCATTCTTACAAAATTGTTTGACTTTTGCTATCTTTCCAGCCCAATTGTTATTTATGTTATTAAAATTATGTGAATTGAGTAATCTAGCAGTTCTCTCAATAATTTTCTCTTTAGTTACTGAGTGTTCAAAAGTAGCATTGATGTTTATAATTACTTCAATCTATGGCCATTTCCACAGCCCACCAATAAATTTAGAGCCCAGTTTAAGGAGTTTTCTGATTGGTTCAGGGGTGTGTCAGCTAACAGTTTCATCAAGTTGTTAGAATTATTGATATGCAGAGTTATACCTTGTTTAGCAGTGAGGAATTTTATTTGCTGTCATACTTAGCCTTAAGTTTAAGTGCAATAATTTTACAGCAATTTATGACTTCAATAGTGGTTTTAAAATTGTTCTCCATACATTTTAATTTACATTTCTCTATTTTGAAATTTGCAATGCATCCCTTGATTATGTTGCAAAATAAAACTACTTTTAAATTCAAAATCATTTCCTCCTGATTATAAAATTTAAAAATTGGATTCTTTCCAGTTTCACAACAATCGATTTATTCATATTAAGCACCCTATTGAATAATTGACATGCAAACATAGCTAGGTAAAAGTGTATGTTTCCAATGTTAATCTCTTTTCTTATACTAATGAAATACTCCAAAAACTGAGCTGAGTCAAGCTACTATAAAAAGTTATAAAGATAGATACAATAAAACTTAATAGCACTAAGCCAGCTTTCAGTGAAAAAATAAACTAAACTGTTAACAGGATGAATATATAAAGGTTAGAAAATATGCAAATTATTGCAGAGAGAAATATAAATTTATAAATGTCAGATGTTCAATTTTTTGATAAAGGATAGCAAGATTCTTTTCTGATGATTGAATGTGGGTTCCTTGCAATAACTCATGTCTCCTTGAATTTTCTCTTTTAATCATCCCTCTATGTGCAGATGGTCTTGATGTTAGAGGTGGAAAAGACATGTCCCATAGTAAGCTCATGTTCCAGACAAATTGGCATGTTCACAGTTTTATTTAGCCCTTATTCCATCAAGTCTTCCTATGAATATGTGGAAAAAAATAAATACATAAAAATTAATGACCACAATACTCTTTCCTCTTTGGATATAAAAGAGCTTTTATGGTTCTGTGCTAGAGACATTTCCCTTGCATGCATTCAAGAAATCTTGCATCAAAATAACTATAATCAGCAAATAAAATATTTCATTCTTGAGGTATAAAAATGGAATGACAATCAAATAATAGCCTGTGCTAAGAGGAAGTATTATAAAATGTCATGGGGATGGCCCATGAGGTTTCTGATCAGTGGAATCATCAGAAGTTCAGTTCTCTCTAAATTTGAAAACATAATTCTTCCTAAATATTTGGAGACTGCAATAAACAATACATACATTAGATATATAGATGACATATTTATACATGCAACCAAAAGACAAAATTAATAAGATTTTTGCAGAACTTCTTCATTTGAATGGACTGCAGAAGTGAAATATCAAGGCATATTTTTTTGGGATTAACACATTTAAAGAAACAAATCGCTGTTAGACTATAACATGATCATAAAATCAATTCAAGTCAGAAAAGCATCCACCCCAAATCTAACATTCCATTTGAACACAAAATTTCAGGACTAAAGCATTTTTTACTTAGAAACAAAAAACTGTGGAAATATGAGGCCAATAGAAAATCCAACATGGAAGAATACATTAAAGATCTTATGAACATCAGCTACAATCATTCTACATTAATTAATATAGTAAAAAAAATTATATGAATATTAACAAAGATCCTAGCATTGACAATACAGACAAGCCAAGGATTAGCCTCCCTTACAATCCTAATATTTCAATAAGACTTCAGAAAATTTGTACAGATACCATTGAAATAGCTTTTGGATCATCCCTTAAGGATTAGCCTCCTTTACAATCCTAATATTTCAACAAGACTTCAGAAAATTTGTACAGATACCATTCAAGTAGCTTTTAGATCATCCTTCTTTAACAATCTGTTCAACAATACCAAAAACAAAACTCCATTTGAACATGCTCCCCAAATAGTTTACAAAATTTCATGACCTTTCCCAACTTGCAGCATGGTGTACTATGAGGAATCACAAGCCAATAGATCTACAAGAGTCACTCAGCACACCTAACTTTATATAAAAAAAAGCAAAAGAAAACTGTAAACATAAGTCAATTTTTCTGAATCATGAACTTACTACAGGACATGTTTTTCCCTGTCCTAACATCAAGATCAGAGAAAATTCAAGGAGGCATGGGTTATTGCAATGGATCTGTGTTCAATCAACAGGAAATAATCGTAAATCTCTATCAAAAAAATTGAACATCTGACATTTAGAAATTTATATTTCTCTCCACAATTTTCTATATTTTCTAACTTTTATATATTCATCCTGTTAACAGCATAGTTAATTCCTTCTGCACTATGATTTTGGTGAATATTCACTGAAAGCTGGTTCAGTGCTATTAAGTTTTATTGTATCCTTTCATAGTAGCTTGACTCAGCTCAAGTTTTTGGAGTATTACATAAATAATAATAATAATTAACTAAGATGGAAAGATTATTAAAAAATGCATTAAATAATCCTCAAAGTGTTATATGATGATTTAAATATTATTCCAATGACATATTGTGACTTGCAAAATATTTCAGAGTTCTTGCAAATTTACAAGCACTTTTAAAATAACAGCATCACAAATGATGTACAGCACAAACAATTTCACTTTGTAATATAAGCCTTTCTGGATACACCATAAAGATTAATAAATTCCATTTATCATACTAGTTGATTCAAAGCAAGTCACATTTAACACATTAATCCATTTTATGATTGCTTATCACTTAGATGTTTATTATATCCAATATTTGCTTTGATAATCCACAATTCAAAATTGGCATTTAAATATTTAGCTTGCTTAATACATTAACCACTGAATGTTATTTAAATATTTAGCATTGATAATCTATAGTGCAATTCTTTAAGAACTGGATAAAAATTCATAGTTTATTTCGGTTTATTCCATGCAACAATTTAATTCATTTGAACAGATGCTATTATTTTTTCCAAAAAAATAGTTTTCATTACTTCTTTAATTTGATAGATCTTTAATCCATGATGCCAGAGATTTTAATTGTATCTCTGATAAAGCAAATAGTTTATTATTAATAAGAAAGCACTTTTTAGTACTTTTTGAATCACAGTTCACTTTCTCTAAGTTACAAGTTTATGGAGAGATATTTGAGTTGAAAAAATTATTGTTTAAAGATTTTCATTATATAATTAAAGACAAGACTATTGACACATATGCATCCTTCTTTGTAATGAAAAAAATAATTATTTTTACAATAATTTGAAAATACAATTACCTATTTGAAGTTAATAAATATAATTTTCCAAAATATATCAACAATTTCCCATTATTTTCAATTGGAGAAATTCGGTGTTTTAATGTTGAAATAGTGAGACAGCATTCCACAAATCAATCTGTCCATTTTCCCACTAACAGTTGACTGTAATGAATGAGATGTCTTGATGTAAAGAATTAATGAATTAATTAATGATGGCTTCTAGTTTATTTGTTGTTATATATCTTTGTCCTAGAACAACGAGATGTCATTTGCCTAATAAAAGGCAACTGCCTAGCTGTTTAATCTAGCTGACCATCATGTAGATGACAAGCAAAATGGTTATTTAAAAATTTGAACCTATTTAGGTCCTGGCTGCAATGAAAATTTGTAAAGACTGTCTGGATTTTCCAAACTTCCATTTTTTATACCAGTTATCACATGATGTCTGGATTACAGAATATTCTCTATCATGCATTGGAGTTTCTTCCTTTACCCATGAAATATTGGAAGAGGTCATACTGCTGAGTAAAATATTAAAGATTTTTTAATGAAGGTGGTAAAATTTTAGAAACACCATTTAAAAATGAAAAAAAAAAAGAAAATAATAATTACAGTTTTTTTCCAAAGGCTTCATTTTTCATTTCTGGGTTTTAGCCTTTGTGACGGCCAATATTTTATTGGCCAAGTGAGGTAAAAGTGTAAAGTTTTAATTGGTCAAAATCACACTCAAGCCTCAAAATATATTTGTCTTTTAATATTATATTCACTTTAGTTTCGTTTGTAAAATGTATATTAATAATTTGTCAAGTTATTAAAGTGAACAAAAGTTTTTTCAAAAATAAATTTCTATTTATTTATTAAGAAATATTCAATAGTGGCAAATTTAAAAACAAAAGTTAGTAACCAATTAAAAAGAGTTACTGACGTAAATGATTTCTTTGTCATTTTTACATTATGGAAAAGTAAATACTTTTTACTTTTTTGCTAAAATCTTAAATATTTTTCTAAAATAATTTTATTTTTGGTTTATTTTTAGCATATTTTATCAAAATAATTTATAATTTGTCAAAAAATACTTTTGAAATAGTCTAAAACATTTGTTTATCATTTTCGTAGCGTTTTTCTTTGAACAGGCGGTTTTCTTTGTCCTTGACAGCCAATAGAATGTCCTTGATGGCTAAGAGCCAATCATCATAAAGCTTATTTCTTTGTTACAGCTTTACTGGCAGTTTTATCAATTTTTTACTTGTAAAATAATTCAAGAGAGGGCAGCATCTTACAGAACTTTTTAAAACCTTTCCAATGTTGGTAAAATCTTAAGCGTAGCATTATAAATGACGAAATTTGAGTGACATCAAGTGGATGCGAGTCAACTCGGAAGGATCGGCACAAGGGTTAAGCTAATGTTACAAACCTTTTAAAGGAATCTAACATTTCTTTCAATTAAATTAAATTAACCATTAATGAATATCATTAAATAAATATTCTAGCAAACTAAATCAATCTTTGCTAAATAAAAATCTAAACATGTAAGCTTCCACACATGCACACAAAATATAAAATGTAAGAACTGCTTGTTCTATCCCTTATTATAAATGTAATATCAAATATGATTGTTTTACATTAAAATATTCTAGTGTTGTAATGTTGGATTTATAATTCTATTCTATATTCCAGTTTTGAATTATTTGTTTTATGTATGTAAGAACTTCTTTTGATTCATACAATCTGATAACTTTATTCCTTAATAAGAATAACAATGAAATATGAGTATACTATTTTCTTTATACAAATACAGAAATCTATCAAAAAAATATGCTTGGAAAGCCATTCAAAATGTTTATAAAATTATATATTTCTCATAAATATTGGTATGAGAGACTATTTAAACATGATAATGATTATATTCTATCTATACAACCAATGACAGTGATGAATATACTTGTTTAATTATAAAAATTAAAGCTAATAAAATTTTTAATGTTTTTTTTTTTTTAAAATATAGTCAATTTGCAGTGATACTGTAATATAGTACACATAAATTAGAGATAAGAGATTATTTCACAATGTTGATATATCTTCACACTTGCAAGTAGACCTTTACCCCACTTAGCAATTGACTGCTTAGCGCTATTTCACAATAGCAATCATCATCAATTTGTACCCACTACTTCGATTTACAATCGATTTTTCACTATAACAATCGGGGAAAAAATTTTAAAAAAATTTTTTGGGGCAGCCATCTTGAATTTTGCGTCACTGATGACATCAGAGAATAGGTATTTTAAATTCATTTTACCCAAAAGCAAAAGTATATTATTGTAATATGTATACAGGTAATGACTTTGCTATAATTGTATAGCACAAACAATATTTTATTCATAAAACACAATGTTAGTGCTGCATTCAATATTTTGATTATACAACATATAAATTTAAAATATAAATAATTAATGAATCTACAATACTATATGTATATATAAGTGTTGAATGTCTTTAGAAAAATTAAACTTTATTTAAATATAATATACAGTACTTGGATTATTTAAATAATGTTTAATTTTTCTAAAGACATTTAACACTTATATTAGATGATGAAATACTCCAATATATAAATACAGTAAAACTAAAATACCATCATCACAAACTTGTTCTTTAATTATGTACATCCAAGTGGTTTCAAATGAAAAGAAAAACATTTTAAAAAAAAAATTTAAAAAGAAAACAGATTGCATTTAAAATAAGTGTTAACGAATGAATAATCTTTCTACATGAGGGGGGGGGGACTATTACATTACTAAAAATATACAGTAAGAAAAATAAAGTTAGCTACATTTTAGAAAATTAACAATTATACATTTTTTTTAAAAAAATAAGTTTAATTTTTTTTTCTAAAGTTGACTGATTTACCATAGCATTAAGCCTTTTGTTACTCTGGAGTATAGCAATAAGTCTTTATGTTCAATTAAATAATTTATAATTAAACATTGTTTGTTAATTTGAATAATTTCACATAAGTAATAAACATAAATATACAGTAATTAGTACCGTAATACAAATTTTAAAAAAAATGCACTTCAGTGTGGATTTTTTTTTTCATTACGATGAAAAACTTCTGCGAAAGAATATAAAAACTATTAAATTCAAATTTAGTTTCACTTTCTCTTTCTTTTTGCTGTTCTGTACTTTTTAAACAGTGAAAATATGCATTTTTTTTCCTGGTGATATAAAACTTTTATTTTTAGATACCATATTTAATCATCATTACAATGAAAAAATCAAGAAAATCTTTGAGCTTGGAAACCAATGGGGATATTTTACGTCGACAGGAACCAACCAATTTTTCCCCCATAGACTGCCATTATAAATATGTATTCTGTATACAATATTCTTGCTTAACAATTAGTTTTGGAGGACCAATTGCCATCGCTAAGTGGGGTAAAGGTGTACTTAAATTACAAATAAAATATAACCTATAAATTGAAATTTTCATATCCTATGCATCTATTCCAGATTCGATATTTCAACTTAAAAAAATAACTTAAAATAAACAACTTATTATTAATTATAAAAAGACTATATGCAGTATCAAATACTTGGAAGATTGTTAAATTACATCTGAATCTCATTTTATGTGGTAGATAGGTTCCTGAGAAAATACACACAAAAGAAATCGCACAAAAATAGATTTAACTTATCTTGAAAAATGGGGGATACTGTAATTTTCAAAAATCACATAAAAGCAAAGCAACAATGTAAAATTACTTTAAAATTTGCATTAAAAAAAGGAAATAAAATATGATTAATAAAAAATTTCAAATTTGAAAAAAATTGATACAAGACAAACTTTTTTTACTTTTTTTATTAACTACAGTATTTAATTTTATTCAAAACAATATATTTTTATGCATAATTTACAGTATTTTACATTTTTTCATACATGTACAGTGTTTTAATCATTATCACTATTTGGAGATATGCAAGTTCATTTGTGAACTAGTAAGACATCAGATTCATCACAAAAAAAAAATACAACTAGCGCCAACTTCATTTTTTTAATTGCTCTTATAGTACACTCACCCAAATTAAAATGTTTTCCAATCACTGTTGATCCTTCCCATTTTGCTAAGCAATCTAAAATTGAAATTTTTGTTTCCATGGAAATTCATTTTCTTGGGTGTTTTTTCCTCTACATTAGGGTAAACTAAAAGTTTAAAATAAAAATAAGAACTTAGACTTATGATAATAAAAAGACACCTACTCACCACTGTTGGGCAAAATTTAATTATAACTAACAATTAAAAATAAAATTTTTATTTTTGTCTTTAATTTTTTAATTTTCAATTCCGTTTAAAAATCAAATTTTGTTGTTTCACATCACATTAATTTTGGATCACATTATGTAATTTTTAAATTGTTAATTACAATTAAAAATCAGATTTTAATTTTTAATTATCAAATTTAATTGTGCCCACCACTGTTACTCACCTTTTAAAAATAAACTTGCAGACACTAAATGATTAATTGATTATGTACTCTTTTTTTAAAAAGCAAAAATAAAATGTGATTTTAAATGCAAAAACAACAACATGCATAGTATATGTATATATAACGTTTGAACAAATTTACATTATAATCTTGTAAAATTTATTACTTGTGGACACTAAATGATTAATTGATTACATACTCTTTTTTTAAAAAGCAAAAATAGAATGTGATTTAAAATGCAAAACAACAACATGCATAGTATAGGCATCTATAATGTTTGAACAGATTTATATTATAATCTTGTAAAATTTAATGTGTGTATATAAAATAGGAAAATCCTGATTTTAAGTAAATTATGAAATTCTTTATTGCATAAAATCTATTACAGTACTATTATAAAGCACTGAAAATACTAATATTATCAGATGGAAATCGAACTCTGATAATGCGCTATTACTTTAAATATAATGTGTGAGTGCGCAAAATTTATAATATTTAAAATAATAGCGCATTATCAGAGCTCGACTTCTGATCTAATAATTTTTATGACATAAAAGAAAACCACATACAAAAGTATTAAGAAGAAACATGAATCGCATAACTTCAAAATCACATTTAAAAAAATCCACATAAAATGAGGCCCGGGTGTATATGTATATTAAAATGCAAATATCTATAAATAACTATATCTTTAAAATAAATATATTGAAGCAGTCACTGTGTATGTACACACAGAGCTTTATGATATTTGTTTAGAGATAATATATATATCTAGATTTGATAGATCAAATAGCTAATTCAATTTTTCATTTTTTATTAAAATATAATATATAGATGCATGTGTGGGGGTTATTAAATGACAGGGCATGTATATATATTATTCTTATGGAAATACATTTTTTTAGTTATATATTTGGAAGGAAAAATATAATTTTTCTTTTGTCTTGTATGTTTTTCATTAAAAAAAAAGAAATGGAAAAATAAGTTGACTCATTCTTTTTGCCGGTAATAGATCATTACTAATTGATAGGTAAACATTTAGCTAAGGGTAGGGAATTATGGATTTATTTTTGAAATATTTGGAAAAATATAGTTGCATTGACACACTAATTATTTCTCATCTTTAGGGACAGTTAAAATATTTTTACGTCAATTAAATCTCGATGGGATTTTGACAACTAGTATAAATTAAGATTCAGTCAACCAGTATATTATCATTTCTGAAAAAAGTTGAGTCTGAAGTCAATTAGGATATCTTTGTTAAAAAAAAAAAATAAGAATAAACAAAGGCTAGACATAATTTTTGGTTTTGCTGAGAAAGTTTTTTTTAAAGTTACAGGCTTATAAATACTGGGTTATTTTTCTCACTCGGACATTCTCTCATGTGCCATTGAATGTAAGCTGATGTCAGATAATCATCATGACTTCTGAGTAGACAAGTTTAGCCTTCCTCTTGGAAATCTCTGGGGAAGAGTTCATCTATGGGGAGAAGAAATCTATTGATTCCATGTTGCTGCTACCAAGGAAGGAGAGAACATGCCAACTTTGAATCCAAACCTGCCCTGTGTCCTGTAAGCTAAGAATTGGTCCAGAAATAAGTAGTAACCAGTGAGAAAACAGTTGCCTCATGTCAAAGTAATCATCCACAGTGCAAGTATGAACTTTTAATCTTTCAAGATAAAGATAATTAAAATGCCTTCTATAAAAAAAACTCTTGAATATCTTAATTTAAATTTCCTCAGATTCAGAACTGCTTGGTTAAAGACTTTATTCCAAAGGAGGATGTAGTTTAAAAAAGACAATGATATATATATATATATGAGTGAAGTAACTATTTTACAGCAAGCCAATCTATGTCATAACTTATCTTCTAATTATTAATGATAAAAAATTTTAATTTCTAATTAATAATGGTATAAATTTTTAATTTCTAATTAGTAATAGAACAAGTCTATAAATTTTATAAATACCACCCTTTATTATTTATTTTGAAATATGCTACATATATTTTCTTTAGTTGTATATATATACTTTATTGATTAATTTTATCTATGCCAACTCAGCAAGTATTGCACAAGTGTTATTTTTACTATTAAGTCAATTTATGCATAAATTTGTTTGTTTTGTCCCCAATTTTGAAGAGGAAAATAATGATTATTTTATAACTTTAAAGTAATTTGAACTTCTTAAATCATTTGTCCATCCTTGTTAGTTAAAAAATGTCATTTATTTCTTAAAAAAGAAAAGAGAGAAAATCAAATATCTGAATTAAAACTCTTTTAAGCCAAAAATCCTCGTTAACAAAATTAAGAATAAATGAGTGTTAAAATCATTATCTATTTAGATTCTATTTGATTGAGATTCTTTATGACAATTAAATGAAATAATATATATGTGTGCATTTATTTATGTGTAAAAAAAATAATCATGCTTCTTTTTTTAAATATAAAACAGGCAATATGACTTATTATGAAAGTATATGTTCATCTCACTCTATATATATTTAATGATGCATACATTTAGGAGAAAGTGCTCTCAGCAGTCGTATCTTATTGCGTCCTTAGCAATTTAAGATCATGGACATTTTATAGCCTATAAAATATGGTTATCTTAAATTTTCACATTATTACTTATTAAATTTTAAATACAGGCTTAAGAAAATACCTATACAAATATGAGTTAATGCCTTTTTGGGCAAATATATCAGTGTTGCTTGGTAGAATGATCTGTGCCTGTGTGCTTTTAATAATGAATATATGTCAAGTAATGCTATGTGAGCTGCCAGACAGATATTGTACCAGTTCTGGAGATAGCCGTGTTTTGAGCTGATAAATGGGTACTCTATGACAATAGGGATTCATAGCCCATGCTTCAGTTCTTCTTACACATGCCATGCTGACTGTGAATGTGTCTTCATAGAAACATATCTATATATTTTATTACTTGATATGGAGATAGGCCCATTTATCCAATGCCAATAATAATAATATAGCCGGTACAAAATTCAAACCCAGATACCACTGTCTTCTCTAATTAGATTTCTTGATCATGCCTGTTAGTAATGCTGTGGGATAAATAAATAATATTTATCATATAACTGTTAATAATAAAGGGAGCTAGAATTATGCTTTGTTCCATAACTCCTGCTGGAAGTACTAAAAGTAAATATAATAATAATAATAATAATATATACTTAGCTTCCCCTATGTATGTGAACGTGCACATCAATTTGGTTATATATATATATATGGCCTCTAAATAACCAGATATTGTGTTTACTCTAGACAATTGGCATATTGAAATTATGGTGGCATATTTCTTGATCAAATGTTATCATTATCAACATATAATTTTTTTAATGCTCACACATGTATAATACTGATGTTTAAATATTGTTGTAATTATTGTTTCTGGTTCATTTGTAATATTCATACAGTATCATACTGATTTATAACTGTTGTTGTCATTATTGACATGTAATTTCATTGTAATGCTTATTCACTTACCACAATAATACACAAATGTTATTGTCATTATCAATTAATAGTTCTTTTGTAATGTTCACACACATCTAATACCGATGTTTAAATGTTGTTGTAATTATTATTTCTGGTTCATAACTATTGTTGTCATTATTGACATGTGATTTCTTTGTAATAATCATACATTTATTCTACTGATACATAAATACTGTTACCATTATCAATAGATAATTCTTTTGTAATGCTCACACATGTATAATAACTGATATTTAAATATTGTTGTAATTATTCATTTCTGGTTCATATGTAATGCCCATACATGGATCATAATAAGATCCAAAGATTATTATTGTTATTTCTATTTTTTACTGAATTTGTGTTCATGTCATTCCCTGGTTCACCACATCCACACAACTATATCAAGACTTAATTAAATAATATATGTGTATATTCAAAACCTATGAAATATACAAAAAATGGTATTCTAAGCTGTATCAAAGTATTAGGTTCTGATGGGGCTGGTGAGTATCTTAAATTAATTTAATAATTCTAATGCATGACAGACTGAGTTTAAATCAATAGAGTCCTTGTTTTATCCTGACCACCAGGACCGAAGAAAAGCGATTACCATTAGTAGCATCAGGAGCATTGGTCAGACAGCATAGGTTTTGGAGCACTGGCAAATAGGTTAAAACTTAGTACTGTTCCGTGACTACCATATCCGGAACATACTGGGTTTGAAGTACTTTTGCTAGGTCTCTGAATCTTGTTGGCTGATCACACAATTCTGACCGTTACAATATGTACATAGCTTTTTTGCCAGGTATCATGACATTAGGTGTAATATACATTGCACCTTTCATTTTTACTATTACATATAAATATATAACCCAGAAATTAAATTGGTCAGTGAATAGGATAAAATAAAATGAATAAGGCAAGGCATTGTTTCACAAAATTATTTTTATAAAATAATTTAACTATTATTTTTTGGGCAGATTAACTAATAAAGGAATCTGTAATGATTTTTACCAGAAGAAAAATCCACTAATCCCTTTATTAAATCCTTAAATTCTGTCACTGCAATCAGAGAATTGATAGTCATTAGTCCATGTGATTTATGGTTTATATTTATCCACATGTTTGTGCATGAGTAGTTTTAAAATCCACTTATAACACAAATGAGTGAAATGGCTATAGGTTGTCTTAAATCTGTTAAAACTCCAATAGCATCTAAGAAGAGCAAGTTCAGTTAATTTTATCACTGGATCTAGGAAAAGAATTTGTTTATAACCTAATAAGAATTCTATTTTTAAATCATGATTTACTAATTGTAGATTCTTAATTGAACATAATTTGAATGGAATATTAAATGATAAACCCATACTTTTAGTTATTGGCAAGCCAAACTAATAATATTTTTTTTATTTCTCTAAGGTAAATTTCTATTCTGATAGCTGTTAAAAATATATATATTAATAAACAGTAAGACATTGCAAAAAATTAGACTTCATAATTCTAGTAATATTGTTAATTGTAATACTTAATTGAATACCCTAAAGTTTAGTAGAACTTTTTGTCAAAAAAGATCATAGTACTCACCAGAAGAATATGCTACTATTAAAAAATCTGACTATATAGTATTTTTAGTGCAAACCAAGTGTAGTGTCTGCCAGCTTTCCAAAAAGGTCATCCCAAAAAATTAATTTTGAACTAACTTTAGATAAATGAGAAAAATTAATTAAAATATAACCCATAGTTCTTCCTAAATAGCATGTGTTTCAGTTTATTATTGCAAAAGACTTTTTCAGATTATAAGATGATTCTCTGTTGTTTAGATAAAATTGAACATAATATCTTTGATGGATAAGGAATAAAATCTCAGTCTCTGAAAAAGATTTCAATTTTTTTCACATCTTTATTGAAAAACTTTTTTATTTCAGGAAATAATATTTTTAAAAAAAATCAAAGGAATATCATCAACATAGATTAATTTCTTGCAATTCCTATTTAGTAAATCACAAACGAATATATGAAATAAAATAAGTGAAAGAATTCAACTTTGTGGCAGACATCTTTGTCAAATTTTCTATTTATTACAATTATCCTTTAGTTTCTCTTGAATTTTTCTATTGAAGATCATTGGGTTAAGTAAATTAATGGTTTTCCTGCATTTAAAAATTTTAGAAACTTTTCAGCTGGAGACTCATTTTTCCAAACAGAAACATAAGCTGAGATTAGAAAAAAAGATTGCATAATGAATGTGTACTTATTAGATAATTGCAAAATGTTATGCAAGAAAATTATGTTTTTAATATCTTATTCTCAAACATATGTATAATTATAGATTGCGGTGTGTTATATTATAAAAACATCATTTATGATTCAATTAATCAATAGTGCTTTTTCCTATGAATATATCCATAACGCAGCCATATAGCCAATTAATCAATTTTTTATTCTGTTCTGTTTATTATTCAGATTTTCACCCAACATCTTTTTTTATCTTTCATATCATCCATCAAGGTCATTCTACTACTACATATTAAACAACTGTATATCAAGATTATAACTATAAATAAAAATGAATTTGATGCTCTATTTTTACTGCATATGTATATGGGAGAAAAGTATCTCTTCATAAAACATGAGATAATAAATAATAATATAATATAAAATATCCCAGTGTTTGTTGACAAAAATTTAATTCTAACACTAATAGGGCTATTATTAATGCAGTTCAAGAGAATTTACATTACCTAGTAAAGAACATCATCTTTATTCTATTAAGGATGGGCTTTTGACTATGGAATTTATGTAATGCTACATCATTATTCTCTGGAATAAATCTCAGAACTAGGGATAAACAAATTATGCATACAAAAAGAAAGATCAAACATCAATCATAATATATTCAAAAACATTTAATTAGCTTAATTATCAAATTCATTTTAAGATAAATGGTAAATCCACCCACATAAAATTTTTATATATAATATTTCATAAATATATGCATGTGTTTCTTATAGTGAAGCAATGAAATAAATATCATTAAAACTTAAAATATCATATACGTTTAATTATTTGTACAATAAACATCATTCATTTACATACTTCTTTTATATATGCATTAGCATGCATAAATTGATATATTCTTGATCATAACAATTAAATTATTACAAATATTTTCTGTTTCCATTTGCAAACTATTATTCAGTGAATATACTTACATTTTTTTTCTTTCTATTATGCTTTACAAAAAATAAAAATTGTTATGAGATTATGAAAATATAAACATTTTATAAATTAATAATTTTTAAAATTGGATTTTTATAAAATTACTTAAATAATTTCTTTTTAATATTTCACATGAAACAATATTTATTAAATACAAATTAAACATAACATATATATATTTATAAAGTATTCAATAACTATAAAATACAATACTAATTCTATTTAGCCTAATGTGTTTTGGGTGCAGATCATTATGATCATTGTTATTATTACTTACACCAAAGACTGCTTTTAAAAAATAATGTTAAAGTTAATGATATCTTCTTAAATATTCCAATAATTATATAACTGGAGACTATTTGATCTTTTCTTAATAACATTATTGCTACTAGCATGTACCATGCCCCTTTTATTTTTCAGTTATCTTGCTCAAAACCAGGGTTGGGAAACCTTTTTCTGCCAAGAGCCATTTGGATATATGTAATAACATTTGCAGGCCATACAAAATTATCAACTGAAAAATTAGACTGTTGTATTTGATCAAACATTTAATTAATTTATCCTTAATCATTAAGTGTAAAAAATATTTTCACTGGCAGGCCAATTTCAACTTGCTTTTTTTAAAAGAGGTCATAATGTTTTTGTATATTAAAAATAAAGTAACATCATTATTACTAATGACTGTTCCACATTTAATAAAAAAAATTATTTGTCTTGTAATTGTTCTTCATGGCATTTTGTTATACTCAGTATTCTTTTTATGTTCTAGACAGATTAATTCTACAGCAGCCAAGATGCAATCATTTCTAAACACTTTTAAAAAGTGTTTTGAAGTATAGATTGTTTTTTTTTAATGTAATTTGCCTTCACAGATTTTGTGACTTGTTTGGACCTTTTACAAAATATGTTAGCTACTTGATGAAGCTCCTTTTCAAGTTTTCTATTTTAATATTTCTTTCTTTCTCAACAATTTTATTGTAATCAGAAGGTTTAACAAATAATGTTCTTTATTAATTGAAATACTTTCCAGATATTTCAGGCATATCGATTTACTCTTTCTTTCTATATAAAAAAATTCTTTGATCCATTTCTATCAAAATACACAATTTTCTGTGACATTTTTTTTTCTTACTCAGTGTAGCCATAGTAATAAAAAATAATAATAAATGCAAAATAGTAATAATAAAGTAAAATTCTAATTTTATTTTTGAAAATATACAATTAGTATGTAAAAATCAATATAAAAGCAACAAAATACCAAATCTGTGGTCAGAAAGACCACATAATACAGATATTTTATTTGAAATATTGTACCTTTAATAGAATGGACTAGAACTATTATAAAGATTGGATGTAATTGAGAAAATAAATATTTTATTTTACTTAACTCTTAATTTAATATTTGAACTACACACATGTTTTTATGTTCATTTTTGAAAATGTCTGGAGGCTATATTGAAAACATTCAAGAGCTGGAGATAGCCCAGAATTGAGGACACCTCATCCCTCCTCTAGACAGATAATTTCAATTCTTTGCAAATCGAAAATGTTTCCATGCTCCTTTTTGTGATCCAAAAATGCAGACATATGTTCTCCTTAACTCTTTTATATAAATACTTACCTGTGCAATTTTAGTTATTTATATTATCTAGGATTCACCATAATATAAAGCAGAACAATTGCATAGAAGAGCATAAACAATTTGCTGAAATTCTGCTTTATCAGACATATAGAAAAAATATTTTACAAAGTAATTTAAAATTTTAATTTTAAAACTAAATGGAAAATTTCATATACAAAAAAAAACAATTAAATAAAAAAAAAAAAAATTAAAATAAAATAAAATAAAATAAAGAAAATTTATAAACAAAATTTATCATGGGCATTACAATGCCAACTAATTTAAACAGACTGATTAATAAAACCAAATATAAAATTGATAAAGCAGTATTTCAGTAAATTTGTTTACGCTATTTTATGCAATGGCCTAGAGTGTTCTGCAATATATTATGATGAATCCTAAACTAATATAACAATTAAAATTTGGCAGCATAAATATTTATATAAGAGAACTGGAAAAATTCACCACATATGGCTATATTTTTGGATAATAAAAAGGAGCATGGACATATTTTTGATCTGCAAAGGGAGAGCAAGATGATCAGACAAGAAAAAAATGTGGTATATTGCTAATAACAATAACATTATTAACAAATTATCAAACAGTATCAAATGATATATTATTGGAATATTTCCAGTGAATTTAAAAAAAAATATTAACTTTAACATTACCTTTTTTAAAAGTAATCCTTGGGTATAAGTAATAATAGTTATAATTATGGTGCTCTGTACTGAATATGCATGAGGCTAAATAATATCAGTATTATATTTTATATTCATACTTCATGAAGTATATTTATATATGTAGGCATATATTTTATTATATTTACTTTAATGAAGGTTTTTCTAAATTATTAAACATAATTATTTTTCCTTTCTTTATGACTACACTAAGGATAGCTCCATTTTTGTATTACCACAAAAAATAAATTATTCAATTTAAAATATATATATATATAGTTCTTTCTTTTTCTGTATCATCTTCAAAATCAGAACAATTAAAAGTTGACAATAATATTTTGTTTGACATTTGCAAATGAATCGTAACTTTTAATAATGAACTCTGATTTATGATATCCCTAATTTTTTTGATTTTTTTTTTTTTGCTAAAAAATATTTCCTGAAAGATAGTATTTCTGATGGAGTTCTTTCAAAAAGTTTGAGCTTTCAGTAATTAACAAGGTCAATTTTATCTAATATGTGCCCCCTTCATATTCAATTTTACTTAATTATTGAGTGTCTAGCTCATCATTACAATACTATTATTTTTATTTCTATTGATAAAATTATTTTATATTTACAAATCAATAGTTCTCTAAAGCAGTCATAGATTTTATTTAAATATATTTTTATTTTATATAATTAAAAAAATATTAATTTAATAATTTTTTTCTATAAATTTATTATACAAATTATATTATTTTATTATATCTCATTTAAAATATTCTTTAAATTTTATTTCCTTTTACGTCTATGTATTTTACTTATTGTACTTACCATTTGTACCCACAGTTAGTCATTATTCATGCATTATTCATAAATTAATCGTGCTATATATTAATGGTAATGGAATATTAAAAAATAAATATAAAAAATAAATAGTATAATAAAAAACATAATAAGTTTAATATATAGGGTATATGAGCACAGACTTTCATACAACCCACTACTCTCCACTCTATCTCACAATACTGATACACTTGAACACATATAAGTAGAAAAGATAAATAATCACCACTATACGTATTTCATGCCAAACCAGAAATAAAATATTTTTATTATATTTAAAATTAAAAACTTTCCCAAATGAATTTAAGCAAAATTAAGAGTATTTGAATATATTTATTTACTTTTATAAACCAACCCGCACAATAGACAAAATGTTTTAACATACATGTGTTCAAACACACACATAAAAAAAAATCGCAATATAAAAAAAAAAGTTAATTTATAATGATATATTCTATTAGTTTTAATAATATCATTCAAAAGTTTGCAAAAGACCTACCAATAATTTCACAACAATCTTAACTATGATTTATATTAGTAATTATACATATATATATATTATACCGGATACTCAATCTATTCTGAAACAGAGGGCGCCACCAGACCACTACGTGTCTGGAAAATTTGTTTACTGTGATCAAAATAGATGATGGTGATGGTTTGCGCCGACTAGACCCAGGGAGAAACGAGATCTTAAATTGTTTAGACAATAGAGACAAAAGCACAAAGACAAACGTCAGCCAAATTAAGCTAAACATATTTCATAAATTTTATTATGAGAAAATAAATTATTAAATATAAGTTTATGACATAATAAATGTGAGTTAACTCAGGCGTGTACCAGAAATATTAAAGGCAAAGCTATGACAGACTGACTGATCTTCTAATAAACAAAGTTAAAAGGGAGGAAGCAAATTTCATTCAGCAGAGGATTCACTTAAACACTGGTTTTCCCTTTCAGATACTTAAACCATATGCCCTTGAAATAGATCAAAGACCCAGTGCCGATGAGCTGTTCAAGATCTAAACATGGTGAGATCTTGAATGTCCTTATATCGGTATGAACTGCACCAATTACTACGTTTAAAATAACGGCGATTGATCCACCCCAAGAACAATCGAAAAATATCATTGAAATGAAGAAACAATTAAACTGGTGAATCCCAGCCAAACGATTGGCGAAAATTACTTTAAAATTAATAATTAATGGTCTCAATAAGAGACAAGTAAATGATTAGAAAAACAGTTACGTCTGTCCCAGCAAATAACGAAAAGAAAATAAACTTACAAACAAATTCTGAGTACACGCTCTGATAAATTTAAAGCACATGCAATAAATACACAAATGAATCTATCGGAGAATGCATGGAGTATGAAAATCTTAAAAGTTGTAAACACTTTAGCAGAACGAAAGTATCGCTCACCTGTAATTTAAGAAAGGATAAATTTTATCTTCCTGCTGACGACTTATAAAATGACAAAGAAAAAACACAATTCTAATTTCCACTTTTAGAGATCTTAGAACGAAATCTCCACCTGCGAAAATCAGACAATAAAGTCGTCAGCCAAAAGATTTTTGGAGGTTTAGCAAGAGGGCAAACATAGATCATAAAATTAATTAATTATTAAATACTAAATAATTACAGGTAAGCATTTTAAAAGCACGACTGCCAAAGCATTTATAAAAATCTTACATAAAATAGAAAACTCACTCGTCACTCTCCAATAAACAAAACGGAAAGCAAATTAGAATCTTAAAACTAAGATTCTAAGACACACTATAAAATATTGAAAAACACAGCAAATATTAAATATGAGGCTATATTGATTTAAGAATACATATTTGTGGTTAGATTGAGCGGAGATTTAATGAGAACTAATTTACCCTGGGAAGAATAAAAACGAAAATAACTACCTTTCGGTAAAAGCAATGTTCACATAGAGTGCGCACTTTTATTTAAGTTCATTTTCAGGTTCTTGAAGCAGCAAGATAGATGTAAAGAGGTTCCGGTTTCTTTTAGGTGTTCAAGGCATTACTGGAGCAAACTTGGAAGTCTGGGATCCGTCTTTTGTGGAGTTAGCAAGCCATTCCACTGGTGATAACAAGTATAGAATTTTTCATTTTTGCAAGCGAAAGTCTTTAATAACAGCCGATATCCTTTAATTAAGAAATTTAAATATCCGCGCTGCTATAACTTTCACGTGAGAAAACCACTTGTCTATCTCTCAAAAATGGATTAACTGACACTCCAAATTTTTGGGACTATTTATACGTTGCTCCATTTCCCATGAACACTTTACTTGTTGTCCAATTTCTATACCTTAGGCAGGGCAAATATTAATCTCCTGCTCAATCTATCTAAGAATTCCACCCAGGGTTTATTGAAATGAAAACAACAACATAAAAATAAATCTCTGCTATCAAAAATTGTTTACAATAATTAAAATAAAAGCAACAGGAATGCAATTAGCTAGCCAGCTTGTTTTTAAATCAAATGGATTTAAAAACAGGCAGTATAAAAATTATTCTAAAATAAATCGATAAACATTTTTAAAAAATCCGTTTTACATATAAATGCGTGTGTATTTTGATATACACATTCTGTTTAAATAATAATGAAATTTAAACCTTACGTTTAATGAAACTTAAAAGCTTAATAAATTTCTTTTTTTCGATAACGCAATTGAATCGGATTTCAATCAGGTTCAATATATATATGTGTGCTATCTCTCTTTCTTTGAATCATTGTTAAATTTTTTGTTTTGCTTCTCCATACTTTACATATAACAAAAATTGACATTTATTAAACTTCTCCATATAAAATATATACATATATATTCATTAGGAGCAGTAATCTATTTTATTTAATGGCTATTTGGTAATAAACTTTTATTTTTTTCCAAAATTAACATTACTAAAAATGATAGCAGTATAACTAAAAAAAAACATTTCTAACCTTCAGAAGAATTTTTCTAATTAATTAATACTTTTCATGAAAAGTTATTATCTATTCCCTTTTATTAATTACTTTTTCCTCTTTCTCCCTTTTGGTTTTCCAACATCTATCCTTTTTTCTGATAGAGTCTAATATTTTATATAACTTCCATTCTTAATTCAATTTATTACTGTAAAAAGTCCTACAACTATATTTTAAAGATTTTTCTATATAAGTTCATTAGCAAAATCCACACATTTTTTTTTCTAATATCAGAAACAAATACAATAAATTATCTAATTATAAACAGAAGAATCTCATTCCAAAAAATTGAAATATATATATATCTTTATTAGTCCAAAATCCAAACATCTATATTTCTTCTTGATATTCCTTTGTTTCTGAAATAAACTATATGTCTTTAATCATTCTTTGGTATTCAAAACTATTGTTGGAAACAATTTCAAGTAAACAAATTTCTCAAATAAACCAAACAACAACTTATTAATCCCAACTATATTATCTGTTGCAAGATAAATTCATATAATATACCAATATTCCTATACATTTTATATGCCTACAATTATATTAGTTATATCCTTCATAAAATGAGATTCTAAGATGATCTATCCTTCTGCTAATATCTTCAAATTATCTTCTCCTTCCAAAGATGAAAAATATATAGACTAATATTATTTCTGAAAACTACTATGCATAACTAAATTTCATGATTTGTGCTATCACAATTTCTAGTCTATTATCCTTAATGGTATTGATAGTATTTCAAAACAATAGCCATAAATTTTGTTTTAAATATATTGTGATACAATAAATTAATCACTGGCAGTAAAGTTCTTTACATTTACTCAATAAATACATAAATTTATCAACTTTAAATTTAATCTCGATACTTGTCCGACAAATCTTATAAAAGCATTGTAAATATTTATCAAACAAGATATAGTTTGTGGAATGTAAAGGGGGGTTACTTTTATCTTTTATATAATTAAGTAAAATTTCGTTATAATTTAAGTACTGTTTATATATATAAACAAACACACGTTATAAATGAATGTTCACGTATTTTTTAATTATTTCACTAAATCAAATTTACAATGTAATAGCACTAATAATTTATGGCGATTGGTCCTATGCAAATAGCCGAGACCGGCAGATAACAATCATAAAAATCTTTTCCAACCACAAAAGTAAAACATTAAAACAAAAACGAGATAAAAAAAAACCAATTACTTTAATTGCTGGGGCAATTAATGAGGCAACTAAAATTATGTCTGTCTTTTAAAAAAGCCAAAGTCTCAAATCACAAAGCATTTCATTGTGGTTGATAAAATGTCATAATTATCAATACTTTAATATAATCCAATTTTACAAAAATAACAATAATAAAATTTCAGTATATTGATTAAAATAAATAACATTTTTAAAAAAATAATGAACAATATAAAATTAGCTTTTCGTAAAAAATTAAAATAATTCAATATCTCATAAATTTAAATTTTTTTTATGTTCAATTATAAAATATATATATGAAAAACACACAATAGTTAGTAATTAAATGTAAACTTTGTTAAAATTTATAAATAATAATTGGTTACATAAATTTCATTTGTAATAAATTTTTCCTTATATTTTAATAATTGTTTTAAAAATGATCTAAATAAATAAAAAAAAGCTTAAATTTATTAACAACAGATGGTTCATTAAAAATGTTAAAACTTACTGCTATGGTGACAGCACTACCGACTGCCCCCAAATAACCCTGGACGAAACGAATTATTGGAGTCTCCTAAAAAAAAAAAAAAATAATAAAACAATCACTAGAACGTATTTCAAACAAAAAGCTTTTAAATACTAAATGACTTATCAACAACTAATCTTAATATAAGAAAAAAAAAATGCATATAAATAAAAAATGTTATTTGAAAACAAACAATGTAATAATCTTCGTAAAGTAAAACATGAAAAAAATTTTTTTCTGTTTTTTTTTAAATATATATTGAATATTCTCTAAAAATCGTAATTAAAAATTGGCTAAAATAATTCAATGCTTTACTGATAACTCGGAAATGAATCTTGTAAATAGTCATAACCTACGTGTTAATGATTTATATTTTTACAAGTGAAATGATAATCAAACTATTTTCAATATACTAAATAATATTATCAAAGCAAATGTACCCAAAAGCACAACTGTGAAATAGACAAAATATGCAATAAAATATTTATTTATAAATGAAAAAATACAAAACATTATTTATAAATCCATAAAAATAGATTATTTTTAATCTTAAAATAATTTAAATATGTTTCTTTGATAAAGAATTATTTTCATATCTAAAAATAAATATGCGATTAGTCTTTTATGATACAGAAGTGATTTTATTATTATTTCAAAATGTAATCTAATTATAAATTAATTAAATCTAAGTGCAATACTAGTTTAAAAATATATCTATTAAATTTAAACAGTTATGATAAAATTTATACAAACTTAAAATCTCTCTTAAAAAAAAAAAAAGCTTATTATTTAAGTTATCTTAAAGTTTGAAAACATGATAACAATTAATTTGACAATTTAAAAAAAAAGATTTAAAATATATGAATACAAAAAAAAAAACATAACTAAAACAACATAAAAATCAGTGATACATTAGTTTATTTTACTGTATTAGTCTAAATAGTTTAAAAAACATCAGTGTAATTAAATAGAGAAGTTAAAAAAAGGTAATCTACTAAATTAAGAGTTTTTATTTTAACATTTAAATTTAACTAGAAAAAAAAAATAGTGAGTATTTTAAATTATCTTCCATTGAACAACTTACTATTAAATTCTCTATATTATGACATCAGAAATAAATAATTGTAATTTTTTAATAAATGTTAACACATTTATTAAAAAATTACAATTATATAAAAAAAATGATAACAATGATATTTATTGAAATAAATAATTGGTAAAATATAAAGTAACTTGCTAGTCAAAAATGTTATTGGATCAATTATCAGCAAAAAAAGAAGTCTGAGAAAATATTGATGTGAAAATTTGGCTTCGTTAAGTGAAACTCACATCAATTATTTTAAAATACTCTCTCAAAAAGAGAACATCTTAAAGTCATAATTACATACCTGAAAAATTATGCAGCAGTTATGACTGAACATCAATGAATTAAGAGAAAAAAAAATTCAATATCATATAAGATGAACAGGATCAAAGGTCTTTAATAGTCATTCTTTTATATGTTCAAGCACAATAATTTGTTACATTTTATTTTAGCAAAATACCCAAATAAAATTTGATGATGGGACATAGCCAATGACCCTCAGCAAAATGACATTTGGTAATACAGTCATGATCTTATAAAAATAATGTATTTCATATTCATGTCCATTCATTATACTAAGCAATTAAACTAACTTTTTTGACATTGATCTACAAACATGGTTACAGAATTTTTAAAGTCAAATTATTTACATGTTTAATTGAAAACAACATTACTTTATATTAAGTTTAAAAGTGTTGTGAAATTTATATATATATATATATATATATATAAATTTCACTGCATATATATATATATATATATATATATATATATATATATATAATATGCAGTTCAGCACAATGATAGTCATTCTTCTGATACTCACTAACAATTTAAATATTTATTTTCTAAATATTTATTTTCTTAATAATATTCTTTCACTAAATTATTATAATCCATCTTCTTATACATTTGGAATAAACTAAATATTGTTCGTGTTGCTTTTGGAGTAGTTTATTTAAAGCAAAAAGTCTAGAATCCATTTTTATATCAAGATACAATTTTAAAAGTTGTATTAATGAACTGATTTTCAGTTTTTTAAGAATACTGTGATGGTAATGCTGGTTTTTTACTTTAATTTTTCCATATTTCACCATTTTTTTATCATCCCTAATGACAATTTGATATAATTGTTCATCACTTTAATTTTAGTATTAAAATCTTCATTCAATATTAAGAATCAATAAAATGATCTTGATTTTTTTAAAAAATATAAATTTGCAAATAAAAAGACATTCTAAAAAAAATTATATTAGAATTTTTAAAATATAAAAAAATAATAATGCAAAATGAGAACAATTACTTTTTTATTATTGGGTGTCATAATGCTGTTGAAAAAATAAATTAATGAAATCATTAAATAATCATTGATTAATTGAAATTAATCAATTCTATTTTTAATCATGAATGAATAATTTGTTGTCATAAAGCTATAAAAATTCTGTTCTAAAATTTAAAACTGAATATATATTTATTAAATTATTACCAATATTTGATAGACCATAATGATCATAATTATTGTAGTTTCCTTTTAATCATTACTTTAATTTTCTTAACTTGTATTTTTAAAAATAAAACATATTTCACAAAAAGTTAAGTTTAAACATGAATATATTCTAATTTTAATAAATAATTATGCTATAAATATTTTGCAAAATTAATTATAAGTATTTTTAAAAACTATGAAATAATACAATTTTTTCTTCATTGCTAATAACAATGGAAGGAAAATTTGAAAATTTGCTTATACATGCAAGTTCAAAGGATCTACTAAGCAATCTAAATTCTTATTATTTCACTAATAAGTCAATATTTACTCCATTTTCAATTTTATAGTCAAATAAACCAAATCGGGCAAAATAATGCTAAAGATAGCTGCAAAAAAAAATAACTTAAAACCAAAACATAGCAGAGCCATCACAGGACTTAATAAAGTACCAATTACAATTATTAGTTAGTAATAATAGTCCATTTATATAGAGCTTGACTATGTATGTAATATAGAAAAGGAAATAAACCTTTGGTCATGCACTTTTCAAAAATTTACACACACCCATAAGCATCAGTGTAAAAAGCATAACTGGATCACATCTGCTTAGAATTTATTATTATATAAGTCAACCTTTCATCACCATGCTAAAATCAGGGCTTTAACCTATTGTGTGTCTGATATATGACTTAACAAATGAATTGTATAAACTTATTCAATCTATCAATTAGTTAACTCTTCCATTTCAATGCTTTTTCTGTCTTCCCATAGTGGCAATTTGAGTTAATAGTTCAACATTTTATTTTAGTATTAACACATTTATTGATTTACAATTAAAAAACAACTTTAAAAACTCAGTGTGAATTTTCCAAATACAGGAAAAACATAAAGTGAAATAAAGTGAGATATGTAATGAGAAAATTAAGTTTTTTTCCTCTTTAGACAATTACAATGAAGCTGATAGAAATAAATTAATTAATGAAATCTTTGTTGGTTGAATTTCATTTTTTAAACATGAATGAATTATTATAAAGTTATGAAAAACTATAAAAGTCTATTCTAAAATTTAAAATTGTATTTTTAATTATTAAAATATCACAAAAGTCCTGTACAATGGTGTTTGATAGCTGTAATGATGAGAGTTTTCTTTTTATCATTACTTTGAATTTCTTAACTTGTATTTTTAAAAATAAAACTTTTTATTTAGGTACTTACAACTGCAGATCACTTTCAAGTGAATGAATATTGCAAGAGTTAGAAGAAGAACTGTCTTATATTAAATGGGACATTATTGGACTTTGTGAAGTTAGAAGAAAAGATGAAGAAACAATTGATTTAAAAAGTGGACATATACTCTACTATAAAGGCACAAATATTGGAAATACAAGTGGAGTAGGATTCATTATAAATAAAAAATGAAAGAATAACATTGTGGAGATTGATGATGTATCAGACAGAGTGGCAAGATTAGTTTTACAACTTAATAGCAGATACCAAATGCAGATAATTCAGGTTTATGCCCCAACAAGTTCTCATAGTGATGAAGTTATAGAAGATTTTTATATGGATGTACAAAAGGCTTTTGATCAGAGTAAACAACATTTTAAAATTGTTATGGGAGACTTTAGTGCTAGAATTGGTAAACAAATGAAAGATGAAAATGCTGTAGGTAATTTTGGTTATGGTAATAGAAATGAGAGAGGACATAGACTTGTGAAGTTTGCAGAAAAAGAAAAACTTTCTATTATGAATTTTTTTTTTGAGAAAAATGTTAAAAGGAAATGGACATGGAAGCATCCAAATGAAGGTACAGCAGAATTGTATTATATTTTGACTAACAGAAAATACATATTTCAAGATTGTAATATTCTTAATAAATTTATCACAGGAAGTGATCATCGATTAGTAAGATGTAAGATACATGTTAATGCAAAACTAGTGAGACAAAAATTATTAAAAAAAAAAATATTTACAGTTGATATTCCTAATTATCAGAAACATTCTAATGAATTTAAATTAGAACTTACAAATCAGTTTCAAGTATTAGTAGATTTTGAACATGATTCAGATTTGAATGACATTAATAGGAAAATAAGCGATACACTTTTAAAAACTGCAACAAAGATAGCTGGTAGAAAAAAGCAGCAATTTACCAATAAAATTTCTACTGAGACTAGAGAATTTATGAAGAAAAGAAGGAATATGAGGATATACAACAATGGTGCATTAGAAAAGATTGAATATCTCAAATTTTGAAAAATGGTGCGGAAAAGAGTTGAAAATGATATAAAACGTATAATTGTGAACTAGCAAAAAAAGCTGTAGAAGAGAATAATAGTCTAAAGAGTGTAAAACAACATTTTGGTATTGGTAGGAAATTTATATCTGCAATAAAAAAAAAAGATGGCATTATTATTAAAAAGAGAGATGACAACATGAAATGTGTAGAAGACTGCTATCAAGAATTATATAGTAATAAAGAACAAGTGCCTCCTATACCTATTATATCTTCTGAATTGCCCAGAATTTTGAATGAGGAAGTGAGACATGCAATTAAATTTATGAAAAAAGGAAAGGCTCCAGGTAATGATGGAATTATAATTGATGTATTAAAAGAAGCAGGTGAAGAAATAGAAAAATTTTAGCAAAGTTATATACCAAATGTCTAAATGATAAAAATGTATCAGATGATTGGAAGAATGTAGTATTAATGCTAATATTTTAAAAAGGTGATAAAGAAGATATTAGAAATTACAGACCTATCAGTCTTTTATCAATTTTATACAAATTTTTTACTAAGATAATTACAACTCGTCTACAGAAAACACTGGATTTAAAAGTGGTTTTAGTACAGTAGATCATATCCAGGTATTGAGAGAAGTTATAGAAAGGACAAATGAATATGAGTTGCCATTATGCTTAGAATTTGTAGACTATGAAAAGGCATTTGATTCTATAAACATTTCTTCAGCGATTAAAGCATTGGATCATCAAGGTGTAGATCCAGGATATTGTCATATTTTAAAGAATATTTATAAAAATGCAACAGCAACAATTAGATAACATAATGATAGTAGGAAAATCAACATTGAAAAGGGTGCAAGGCAGGGTGACTCCATATCTCCAAAACTTTTTACAGCAGTGCTGCAGGAAGTAGTTTGTAGATTAAAATGGGAAACTAAAGTAGTGAAAGTAAATGGAGATTATTTAAGTCATTTAGATTTTGCAGATGATGTAGTTGTTTTTAAAAATAATGATTTAGAGCTACAGGAAATGTTTCAGGAATTATCAGATGAAAGTAGATCTAAAGATAAATGTTAAAAAGACTATAGTAATGTTTAATAGATTTTCTCAAAATATGAAAATAAAGATTGATTATGATGAGTTAGAAGAAGCTAACAGTTACAAATACCTTGGTCAGATTATTAATACAGATGGAAATATAATGGATGAAATTAATCATAGAATTAAACTTGGTTGGAGTGCTTTTGGTAGAAATAACTTGATATTAAAAGGAAATATGCTTATGTGTTTGAAAAGAAAGGTTTTTAATAAGCCAGTTCTTACTTATGGCTCTGAGACTTGGACAATTAATAGAAGAGCAATACAAAGACTTCAGACCACTCAAAGAAGTATGGAGAGATGCATGTTGGGAGTAACAAGAAGGGATCAAAACACAATGTATGGGTAAAAGAACAAACAGGTGTTACTGATCTCATTGAAAAAATTAAAAACTGAAGTGGAGTTGGGCTGAACATATTGTTAGAAGAGATGATAATAGATGGACAATTGAAATTTTAAGCTGGATTCCAAGAGATTGTAAAAGACCCAGAAAGAGACCACATGTGAGATGGATGGATGGAATAAGAAAGTGTGCAGGGGTGATGTGGAAAAGAGAAGCTAAAGATAGGAAAAGATGGTTTGAACTTGGAGAGACCTTCATCCTGCAATGGATTGATAATGGTTGTTGATGATTTAAATAAACTATGGGAAATATACCTTATTTTGCTCATTGCTAACAACAATTAAGGAAGTATTTGTAAATTTCTTTATATGCCCAAAACCAAAGAATCTGTCAATCATCAATGTTCTAGGCTTCTGCTGACTTTCTTCTGGTATCTTTAGATTTTTTTGACCTAATAAATCAATATTTACTTTAGTTTCAAATTTTATTATCTAATGAATGTAAAACTGCAAAATAGTGCTAATATTAACTGCAAGAGAGTTTTTTTTTAATATATATTAAGACTTATTGATTCTGAAAGTTTCTTGAAATGTTGTGTGATAAATAATAATATACAATTGGTTATCGACAGTAGGATTTTATAAAAAAAAATATTAAACATCTATTATTAAATAGTTAATAATATAATAATCAATCTAAATAAAATTGAAACAAACAACTAATTATATTTATAATTATTAAATTATCAACCCGGCTTTCATCTCTTATTGAGACCTTGTCAAGATATAAAGTTTTATATTATCACATGACTTAGTAACTACATTTACTCCATCTATTAGACATTACTTTACCTTCAACAATATAATTAACATTACACATATAAATCCATAAACAAATGATATAAAATAAGAGATGAAAGCCAGGTTGATGATTAAATAATTATAAATATAATTAGTTGTTTGTTTCAATATTATTTAGATTGATTATTATATTAAATATATATCACTAACAACATTGTGGACAAATAATTATTTTTATATTGGATATATGACCATTGTATATATATAAATAATTTTTGTAACAATAAAAAAATAATAATTGGATGATTTATAGCTCAAAAGTTAATGAGATATTCAGTTACTAAAAATAAGAACTTTGATCTCCTCTGCCTTTTTCCAGTGCACTAAATCACACAATAATGTTGAAAAAGAACAAGAAAAGTACATGCAAATGAAAAATCCTGAAGCAATTTAATTTATATTAAAAAATGAAAGACGAATAGATTTAATTACTAAGCAAATAAAATTTTTTGGCCAATTTAGGTATATTGAATATAAATGGAAGGGATTTTACCCTCTAAGCACATGCACTGTAATATTTATTATAATAGCTCAACAATGTCTTATTGAGTAATGAGAATGATCTCAAGCCAAAGCACTAGATAGAGACTTTTAAAAAGATAAGAGTCTCCATCTTATCTTTTAAAGCTAAATTTAGTTATATAGGCCAATCTAAAGGTCTTAGTTTGAGAGCATGAAACTGTTTCTTTATTCACTTTACATCCATTAATCGCTTGCTATTTAACGTTTGTGAAATTTTTCAATATAAAATAAAGAAAAACATTAATTCTATAAAAACCAACATGCAAAATTTAAGTGTAGATAGTAAAATAAAAATCACCAATAATTTTGTCTTTACTTTCAACTGTTATTGATAAGTGAAAGTGATTGGACTTTTTCATTTTTAGATCACTATCTACACTAAAATTGGATTGAAGTAATCTTTTTTTGTAGTTTTCCCTACATCTTCAATATAAATAGATTTAAAAAAATTTGTTTGTTGTTAAGCCTACTTTTCTTGTTTACTTCCACCATTATTCTGATTATTTATACTTCACTAGAAAAAAAAATACAATCCCCATACATTTTTATATTATATATATATATTAACATTTAAAACCCACATATTACTAGAAAGTAATGACATTACTATTATTATATGTGGCACAGCTCACAAATTATATCAATTTAGCATTAAGAGTGAGAATAATTTAATTAAATGATTAAGATGTCTTGTTTGTTTTCCTAAATTAAATTTTAATAAAATGTGTTTACATAAGATTAAAATTAATTATGTTTTCTTTCTGTAGATTAATTGATTATTTTATTTCTTTTATTTTTATTTAATTGTCATTTGTATACGCAATAAACGATAAACTTTTTTTTAAAAAATACGGTACTTATTATTATTATTATTTAAACAGTGTTAAATGTTTTCCTCCAAAACAATTGTAAACTATATATGTGTATAAGCTGGCGTCATCATTAGTTTAGCTTCTGCAGGTTAAATTAAAAAATTATATAGCTGCAACCATGTATTTATTAGTAACATACAAAAGTATTTTTTTATAAAAATTTAATACCCAGCAAGTATACACATAGTATACAATATACTCTATTATGTAAGCTTAAGTATTCACTACAATTGATTCTGAAAAAATTTAAATCACAATTATAATAATATGATGTATATTAAATTTGCGACAGAATAAAGAAAGTCATAATTTTTTTTACTAAAAATAAATATCCAAATGAATTAAATATACTTTAATTCTACTTTTATTTTATATAATACAGTTATTCAAATCTTTTTTAACTTATATCCCATATTTTATACTCTTGTTAAGAGTATAATTTTCCTACTGCCCAGCGATGCCTGAAAAAAAGAATTTATAATAGTATATTAATAGATATATAACAATACAAAGTGAGTAATAAATATAAATCAACTTGAAATAATAAAATATATTTAATTTACTTTACCCTTGAAAATATTAATTAATTTATTTAAGGCACAAAAAAATTAATGGGATCTCCTTAAGACTGATGTTGTGAAACTAAATATTTGATGTTTGGTTCAGTTTTTATTAAGAATAATGGAAGATCTCTTTCAGTAATATTTAGGATATTTCTTTGTTTGTTCATAATATAGTTAATGGCACTAAAACCAGACTCAACAAAGATGAGATTTTCCCACAGATTTGGATATAATGCAGATATTATTTTATTTTGCAGAGTTTCTGGTATCTACTAGTATCAAAATTGTATTTGCTCTCTTCATCATATTTGAGTTCTAATAGTTTTTCTTGCAAAGTTACATCAACTTTGATAGCATTTGCAGAATAGAGGTCTGTCATCCAACTATGTATTTTCAAGTTCAAAATATCTTGAAATCATTTCTAAATGCCCAACTTGAGTTCATAGAAATGGCTCTTTTAATGTCATCCAGAGATATATCATCTTTTATAAAGAACAATTCAAGAAATTGATAAAATTCTCTCTACAATAGACTGTGCAAAAGATGATCAAGTTTTTCAATAAATAATGATAAATTGTTTTTTGTAAGTGATAGTCATAAGAGTTGATGGCTCCTTGAAACTGCAAATTAATTTCATTGAATCTTTTAAAAATGTCCACCAAATAAAAGATATCATTTTATTGCTTTTAATTGTTAATAGAGCTCTTCATTATTATTCTCAAAGAACTGAAAATGCTGCTATATAGAGATAAAAATCAGGAGTGAAATATACCCTTTGAGAACAATTAAACTCCTGTGTCCAAAATTAGTCAAACAAAATACTCATTATCCTGAAAAACTTGATGAAACATTTTATCATCTTTGACATTTGATTTGATCTTATTTACAGCTTTAAACATGCTGACTTGCATTTAAATGTTTTCCTGCAAAACGTTATTTATATATCATGCAATGAATACATAAAACGGTATTTTTTTCCAAATAAGCAACAAATCCATGATAGCAACCTACCATTGGTGTTACACCAGCAGTAGTGCATGCAACAATATTGGTTAAAGGTTTATTAATTTTTTAAAATATATTTTTACAGTCTGAAATATTGGTATACCTTTTGCATCTGTGACAAGATTTTCTATAAAGAGCATTTTTTCATGCAATGTATTTAATTTGACAGAGTATTATATGTATGTCATTAACATAGCATTATTATCAGCAATGGTAGATTCATCCAATTTATTGAAAATTTGAAGAGATATTAGTTAATTTTCAACATTGAATGCCATTTCATCATTGTGTTGCTTCATGGTGTTTGTGCTAAGAGGCATGGTTTTAAAATATCAGGTATATCCTGATGCATTATAGTTGATACAAATTCCTTGATAAAGAAAATTATCAAAGCTTCACCAATATTATGGCTTTTGCCAGTTTTTGTTATCAATTTTGTTATTTGATAACTTTCAGATAATCTGTTTTCATTATTTACATTTATTTTTTTAAATGAGGATGCAATTGTTGAATGATTTTGAAATTTTTTGTAATCTCTTGAAAATATTCTATTTGTTTGTCTTTTTTTTTAATGTGCTTTGATACAAGATGCTCATGAAATTGATTTGGCTTCAACCTTCAATTGATAATGTTTTGTGGCAAAATAAACACATCAATAGCTGTTTCTTGGTTACAGATTTAATAAAACCCATTTTCAGTTATTTTAGTAAATAACCACAAATGTATTTCTTTTTTTGAGACATGATTAAAATGGTCAAAAAATGTATAACCTTTTACAAATGGACTTAAGATCACACTCATTTAACTCAACTCAAATATTCTTGAACCAAGGTAGACAATGTAATTGTTATAAGTTGTTTGAATCTTGTTACAAGTCATGTGTACAAAGTCATACAGCTCATTGGTTGTTTGTATTACTAACCAAAAGCATAATTGAAACCATATATAAATGTTGATATTTCAAAATTAGAACCTTCATAGGTTTGTACCAAGTAAGTATATTTCATGAGAGGTACAAGAAATTCTGTGAAAAAATATAAATGCCTACAGTATATCTACCATAAACACATTTTTTCTTTTAATATCTGGCAAATACCACACATCTAAAAGTTTTAACTATTAGTGGTTGGTAGGAACCAGGCTAATGACTCAATATATATCAATATATACTTCAACAATAAACTTATTTAGCCTCAGAGAGATTGTCAGTTAATAGTAATTGATAGTTTACTGACAATTTCAAAGACAAAGTTTATCACTGTTTACAAAGAGAAATTCTTATTTCTGTTCTTTGTACCTCCTTTTACTTCAACAATAAACCTCAACAAAATAGCTATTATAGATTAAAGGAGAAAACTTATTTAGTCTTGCATAGCTTTGTTTAGATGATTCATTCAATTTACTAACATTAAATTGAATTAATTCTAATGTTAATTGAAAACACACACATAATTAAGTAAAATAATTTAATTTGCCCCCCTTTTGTAAATTCTTCTGAAAATCCACATTTTACTCATACCAAAACAAATGTTTTAACTTTTTTTTGTTTTAATTCATTTAATATTCTGCTTTAATCTATAATATAAAAAAGTTTACATAGTCTTCCAGTTTTAAAATAAAACTAAGAGGATACCAATGTTATAATAAAATATTGTTTTTTAAGTTCAATTATTTAAATGTGCAATTTTTTTTAAAAAATATCTAATGCAAAATTATAAAATGAGGAATTATAATTTTCTTTCTCGATCCCATTGAAACCGCTATCAAAATTTTTCTTTAACTATTTTTTCCTTTTAAAATATATGTGCACTCACTAGATATAAATTTTATAACATATATAATATACAAAATAAAATAAACTGTTTTAATTCATTTGAAATATTTTATGAGATTTCACTTTTCTTTTGAATGTAGGAAAAAAAATAAAGAGAGTTATTTTCTCTTTTTTTTTTATTGTGATTTTTGATTTTAAAATACATAAACGATTCCTATAATGTCAATTTAAAGACACATTTCGTTTGTTTATGATAATTGACTGGTTTTGAAACATTTCTTTAAGAAAATTTTGTTATATTTAAAATTCTCCCACATATATAGTTTATTTATCTGGCTGTAAATTCATTTAAGAATTTGAGTATTAACTAAAAGTGATCTTTTATTGGTCCATCTTTTGACTTAAAAGTCTCTAAGACATTTTGGCTGAAAAGTTTAACTAAATTATAGCACAGATTTCCCATTTCTTAAAATATTTTTATTACGCAATATATATATACATCAATATATATAAAATAGTTTATCAAAATATATGTACACAGTAATAATAATGTTTTATTTATATCAGTATATTTTTTAGCATATTTAAAAAGATTTGAAAGATTTCGATTTCTAGTTAATTTTATTTATATAAAAATGGTTAAAAATCAAAAATATATGCATAGCTCATATATATTATAACCAATCAAAACGAGACGGTGGCAGGTCGAACGAGCCAAGCAAACATCCACCAAATCATAAACTCAGGGTTATACAGCGATAATAGCTAAATAATATTATAGGCCAGTTCTGGTACACCTACGATGCTATAAAAGGAAAAATATGCATCATCAATTATGATTAATGCAAAAACATCAAATTAGGAGTGGGGAAGTTCTCATACTCTCTCTCTCTAAAACACAATATGACTCTTATAAATCTTAGGCAGCATATGATACAAAAAGAGGTTAGATTATTTTCAAATCTTTCTCCAACTCAACCTCCAAAACACAACCAAATTTTTATAATTATTTTTTTAAATGATCAGATTTAAGGTATAGTTATTCTTTATTAAAACAATCGAAGTCTTCTATACCATATAACTTTCTTAAAATAATTTTTATCTAAAGCATAGCAATTCTTTCATTTTTTTTGTATAAATAAATCTGCTCTTTATGATGAATTCTTTCATAATCAGTCGTTTTGTTCATTTATTTCTTAAAACCAACCAAGAATGTGATCCTAGTAAAATAATAATAGCAATAAGACATGACTTTACCTTTAAAGTGATATCTTACTAAATCAAACAATTATTAAATTTAGAATTAAAGTTAGACATAAAAAACTCATATTAAAAATAATTACAATACACTAGGATGACATTCGTGATATCATAAGTAGAAAAGAAATTTTGTTGCTACCCAATATGTTTTCTCTTCTAACCTTACATTAAAATAAAATCAAGCAATCTTAGCATCTTAACTTATGATGAACAAAGTAAAGTGACCTTATAGTTTTATCGAAAATTAAGTGAAATAGAATAAATTAGTGATATTATCATTTTCAATTTGAGATAAATAAAATAATCTTTTTAGATATTATCTTAACATCATTAATATAATTTTAAATAAAGTGACTCATATTTTCTTGTACTCTTGTATTCTCAATTCATAAAATAAATAGGTATGGTACAATATTATTAGATTTCTATAAGATGAAGATGATACAAAGATAGATATGCAAAAAATTAATAATTAAAATGACATTTATTGACACTTATAACATCGAATAGACAAACATCAAGCTATTCTATAAACTTTACAACTTACAAAAATATCCCCAAAATAAAATTTAAAAAATATAAAAAAAAATTTATAAGTCCCAATTTTAAAAAATTATATTTCCAGTAATTAGCAAATCTTACTATAACTTTGATAGAATTCTGTAAAGTTTGCACTCTTAGTAACTATCTAGCTAATAATTATAGATTCCTTATATGAAAATATTCAATACTCTAAATAAAATATAATCTTACCAATACTTCACTAGTGATAAATGCTGAAAAGGATGTATAAATTTTATGTAGCCATATATACAATTATAAATTTAATATCAAATATTTGATAGGATTTACAACATCTGGATATGCTAACTAAATACATCAACAAGATCTACACATCAAAAATTAGATTTACAAAGAGTGCAACTGAAGGTATGGGTGGAATTCCACATTATCTCTAAAATATAAAATGAAAGAATAAAGACATGATTTCCCATTATACATGGCATAAATAAAATATCACTAAAATCAACATCAAGAGATTGAGAAAGTAAAGGCAAAAAAGGATGATGCCATGAACTCAAATAAGCATCTACACATGAGGGCAATGAAGAATTAGGACTTTGTCTCTAGTCATAAAATATGAGAATAAACCATCAGTTGAAAAGGGTTTGCCTAAATATAGCATTATACACTTAATATCACAGAAGTATAAGAAAATTCACTGGCACAATACACTAAATTATAAAAGAGAGAAAAACAGCATAATAAGCTATAAGATAGATAACAAAAAATAAGTGATGTGTAAAACTGATAAAACAATAAATATAGCAAAATATAGTTAAATCACAAAATTGTGGCAAAATAATTCAACAATAAAATTATACATTAACTTCTGAACTCTTCCAGCATTTACACACTTTCAAAATAACTTTACAAAGGGACAAGTATAATGCACTTTAAAAATATTATTTTAGCAATATTCTGAGAACTTAACACGGGGACAAGTATAATACACTTTAAAAATATTATTTTAGCAATATTCTGAGAACTTAACATGAAAATATACCTGTTAAATTTATACATAAAAATTGTACAGAGAAACATAGAAATGAATATATGACATGTAAAAGTAAAATACATATTAAAACTAATATTTATGTCCCTTATTAATAAAACAAAGAGTTTTTATTCTTGGTGTTCATATCATTATACTGGATAAAATCAAATAAAAGTTCTTGAATATTCTGTAGACTTTTGGGGATATACAGGTAAAATTAAAATTAAATTAACACATAGTTATTAAAAAATATGAGATAAGCAAAGATTGAAGATACTAAAAACAAATAAAACATATAGCCATTCTGAATGGATTAATGTAGCTTAGATAAGTAGAATGATGAATACTATAAACATGGCATAATAGTAAAATAACAATACAATGACCATTATAAATTTTATGTCCCACATTGGATAAATTAAAATACCATTTCTTTTGAAGAGTACAGTTTATCATTTACTAATGAATATAATTGCAGTATAAATATTATAAATGGACCGTGATAAAGAGCATTTAAATCAATATTTCTGAAGAACAAATAGAATGTGGTAATGAATTAAAATAAACTTTTGAAGAGCAACCATATTTGAAACTTGGAGAAAACCTATTGAAAAAAATATATACTTCATTTTTTTAATTAATGTGAAAGTAATAATAATTATTTTATAAATCTAGCACTTGTAATACATATCTATGAATAGGATTAAGTTCTTGCAAAAATCAACAATAATAAATGAATTTCATATCTTTTTTTTTAATAAAATATCTTCATAAATAATCAAGCATACTTAATAAATTTCACTCTTCTATTAATAATATGAAGTATTAAATAAGTTCTAACATCAACTTCATGTTTCTATTTTATTTTTAAAACAATTTTACTAAGAATAAATAGATATTCTACTATAGCAGTCAACAATGCAAGTTTCTTTAATATAAAAATGGATAAATAATGTATTTTCATTATTAAACTATTTTATAGAAAATAGGTATAATATTCATATATTAGCCCATATTTTCATTAATCAATGATAAAACAAATGTTTCCTTCCTTTAAAGTAATTGTAATATGCTAATATTTTTAAACAAGTATCCATAAATCATATAATACATAAGAGCTTAATAATTATTAATAAATATTCACTTATTAAGAATTAGCATCTTTAAGTTCTTTCATCATATGAAGAGCAATTTTGCTTAAATAGTAAAGAACACTCTTGAAAAACAATAAAAATACTCAACATTATTTAAATAAAATCGTTTCTAAAGTTTTTTTAAAAAAAAAATAAAATAAAATTTTAATATTAACATAAAATAATTTAAAAGTTCGAGCATATAACAAAAATTATCCATTTTAAACATGAAGTTGGAATATATTAAATAAATTGAAATTAATAAAAGTCTTACAATGCATAAATAATACCTTCAATAAAAATCTATTGCTGTTATAGATTTCCAAGGTAAAAAATCACTTCTTAAAATATATGTGCATCTTGAAGAATTTCCCAAAATGCAATCTTGAAAAAACTTCAAGCATTGAAAAGTTTAAGTTATAAAAGAAATCTGAATAGATAATTATTGCTTCACAATGCACACTTTACTTAACTAACAAATAAAAATAGTTGAAAAAAGTTAACAATTGAAAGTGCTGTAAACAAATTAGGTTTTAGGTGTGTGTTTGTGTTGGTTTAAAAAAACACTTTTATAGAGTAAGTCAAGTGATTGAAACTGATTGGATGATTGACAACTGTAATGTCCATCCCAGATGATCCAATTAACTCAAAATTCAACTGCTTCTGTAACTGAGTATTAATTTCTAAAAATAAATCTAATTAAAATGTTCTAAAAAAAAAATCCAGACTTTATTTGTCTAGATATCATTTTTTTAAAAGTTATTTAGCAGATTATTTAACAAAATGCAATTAATTATTCTAACAAAAATAAAAACATCTTATTCTTTCTTTTAAATGCTCAGAACATGACTTTTTTATTGCTTCTTGTTTAAAATAGATACATTTTAGAACATTAATTATTTAACCTTTCTGATGATGCTTATGAGACCTTTCGTTGATGATTGACGTCACTCTAATTCTGTTATTTTTAATGCTAGGATAGCCGTTTTATAGTCATTAGTTAGATTTTTAAAAGTTCTGTAAGATGCTGCCTCTCTTGAATTATTTTACAAGTAAAAAATCAATAAAACTATCAGTAAAACTAAACAAAGAAGAAAGCTTTACAGCGATTGGCTCTCAGCCATCAAAGACATTCTGATTGGCTATCAATGAAAAAGAAATCACCTAATCAAAGAAAATAAAGGAAAATGCTAAGATTTTCATTTTGAATATGATATTAAACTATTATAAAGTATTTTTTGAGAAATTACAAATCATTTTCATAAAATATGCTAAAAAACAAAATTATTTTAGAAAAATATTAAAGATTTTAGTAAAAATATTTAAGATTATAGTTTTAAAAAAATATTTACTTTTCCGTAACGTAAAACTGAAAAAAAAAAATTTACATCAGCAACTCTTTTTAATTTGTTACTATGTTCACTTTTAAATTTGCCGAAATTGAATATTTTATAATAAATAAATAGAAATTTATTTTTGAAAGAACTTTCGTTCACTTTCATAACCTGACAAATTATTAATATACTTTTTATAAACGAATCTAAAGTGAATATGATATTAAAGGTTAATATATTTTGACAATTGACTTTGTCTTCAGTTTGTGAATTGGCCAATTAAAAGCTTTGATTTTTACCTCACATGACCAATAATATAATTAGCGGTTAAAAGATTAAATTAACTTTAACATTAGTTATCCAACAACACTGTATTTAAATAATTATTTGCATGCATTCTCACACATACTAATCTTTAATTCTTTCTCCAGAAATCATAATTTAAATATATGAGCTAACTATTAGTTTAAAGATAACAAACTTCTTAATTAGGTAAACTTTAAGTTTTTTAAATAAAAACTACATTACAATATTACTAATTTAGCATTTAGCACTACACTTTCACTTAAACCATATTGAATTAGCTACACTACTCAAAATTGAATAATATTCTTCATTTGAAATGAATCTAAATATTTAGTAACTTTTCTAAATTATAAAATTATTTTAAAGTCTTTTTATCATTTTAATTTAATAAAAGAATATAACATTAAGCAGAAACTATTTTAATTTTATTACTTTAGCAGGTTAAACTCAGTTATGCCTTAAATCAATAATAACATTATGGTTTAGCATTTATAAATATAAAAGACTTAACCTATTAAGTTTAAATACCATTAAAATTACACTTATATAAGATTGTTTTAAAGTTATCACTATCTTATAGTAGCAACTATGAAATGGCTAATAAGTTACATGTGCACTTTAACTACTATTTTAATATTTATTGGAAAATAAACCATTTAATTATTTTTTTAATAATGTACCATCATAAGACTTGACATAAAGTTCTACCACAAGAACTAGAGGTCACAAATATATATATATGATAACCCTTTTGACATGCGGCCTAAGACTCTCACATTTCAGCATTTTCTGATGTTTTTTGTTATCTCACAAATCAACGTAAAATATATAATTAAATGATTATTACTTATCTGAAAATAATAAATTTGATTTCATTTGCTATATATTTTTGTTTACTATTGAAATAAATTTTAAATGTTCACATTTTGTTTCTGTAAATATTAAAAAAATGAGATTGTAAATAAAACAAAAAGTTTACACATCATCATTTATAGAAAGATTATTTTCAGTTTATAAAATCAACAAAATATTTCTTAATTTTTATTATTTTTAAAACTCAGATGAATATTTATTTATTTCTCTTATATCTAACAAATTATGCTTTAAAAGTTTAAAATATTTAAATATTTATTGCAAACTGTGATATTTTCATACTTGTAAGTATAAATAGATTGCTTACATAGAAACTAGGCTTTAAATTGCTTCAGGCCATATTCACATTAGCTGCTAATATAACATTATATTTTTAAAAATAAAGTATTTCAAGTCAAAATAAGTTATTAATAATTTATATTTCTTGATATCTAATAAAGTATAAATTATTTTTAAAAAAATATCTAAAACCATAATAAATTCGCAAACACATTTTTGGTCATTGGAATAAACAATGTCATAAAATGCCAAATGATTTACAGCCTTGGCAAGAGAGAATGGCTGAATATGTCAAGGCGGGGCTTATGTCCATTGTAAAAGCGGGAATTTTGAATTGCCCACATTCTGGTGCAAATTTTCCAGCAAAAATTATATCCATCATCATTATCAACCATTATCAATCCACTGCAGGATGAAGGTCTCTCCAAGTTTAATCCATCTTCTTCGATCTTTAGCTTCTCTTCTCCACATCACCCCAGCACACTTTCTTATTTCATCCATCCATCTCACGTGTGGTCTCTTTCTGGGTCTTTTACAATCTCTTGGAATCCAGTATAAAATTTCAATTGTCCACCTATTATCATCTCTTCTAGCAATATGTCCAGCCCAACTCCACTTCAATCTTTTATTTTTTTCAATGATGTCAGTAACACCTGTTTGTTCTCTTACCCATACATTGCGTTTTCGATCTCTTCCTGTTACCCCCAACATACACCTCTCCATACTTCTTTGAGTGGTCTGAAGTTTCTGTATTGCTCTTCTATTGAGTATCCAAGTCTCAGATCCATAAGTAAGAACTGGTAAAACACATTTGTTAAAAACCTTCCTTTTCAAACACATAGGCATATTTCCTTTTAGTATCAAGTTATTTCTATCAAAAGCACTCCAACCAAGTTTAATTCTATGATTAATTTCCTCCATTATGTTTCCATCTGTATTAATAATCTGACCAAGGTATTTATAACTGTTAACTTCTTCTAATTCATCATAATCAATCTTTATTTTCATATTTTGAGCAAACCGATTAAACATTACTTTAGTCTTTTTAACATTTATCTTTAGTCCTACTTTCCTACTTTCATCTGATAACTCCTGCAACATTTCCTGCAGCTCTGAAGTATTATTTGCAAAAACAACTACATCATCTGCGAAATCTAAATGACTTAAATAATCTCCATTTACTTTCACTCCTTTAGTTTCCCATTTTAATCCACAAAATACTTCTTGCAGCACTGCTGTAAAACATTTTGGAGATATGGAGTCACCTTGTCTTACACCTTTCTCAATGTTGACTTTCCCAGTATCATTATGTAATCTAATTGTTGCTGTTGCATTTTTATAAATATTCTTTAAAATATGACAATACCTTGATGATCCAATGCTTTAATCACTGAAGAAATGTTTATAGAATCAAATGCCTTTTCATAATCTACAAATCCAAAACATAATGACAACTCATATTCATTTGTCCTTTCTGTAACTTCTCTCAATAACTAAATATGATCTACTGTACTAAAACCACTTTTAAATCCAACTTGTTTTCTTGATTGGTGGAAATCCAATGTTCTCTGTAGACGAGTTGTAATTATTTTGGTAAAAATTTTATATAAAACTGATAAAAGGCTGATAGGTCTGTAATTTCTAATATCTTCTTTATCACCTTTTTTAAATATTAATATTATTACTGCATTCTTCCAATCATCCGGTACATCTTTATCATTTAGACATTTGGTATATAACTTTGCTAAAAAATTTTCTGTTTCTTCACCTGCTTCTTTTAATATATCAATTATAATTCTATCATTACCTGGAGCTTTTCCTTTCTTCATACATTTAATTACATTTCTCACTTCTTCATTTAAAATTCTGGGCAATTCGGAAGATGTAATAGATATAGGAGGTACTTGATCTTTATTACTATATAATTCTTGATAAAAATTTTCTACCAATTTCATGATGTCATCTCTCTTTTTAGTAATAATTCCATCTTTTTTCCTTATTGCAGATATAAATTTCCTACCAATACCAAAATGTTGTTTTACATTCTTACGACTTTTATTTTCTTCTACAGCTCTTCTTGCTAGTTCATAGTTATATTTTCTTATATCATTTTCAACTCTTTTCCGCACCATTTTACAAAATTCAAGATTTTCAATTCTTTTTAGTGCATCATTTTTGTATATCTTCATATTTCTTCTTTTCTTCATAAATTCTCTAGTTTCAGTAGAAATTTTGTTGGTCAATTGCTGCTTTTTTCTACCAGCTATCTTTGTTGCAGTTTTTAAAAGTGTATCAGTTATTTTCATATTAATTTCATTCAAATCTGAATCATGTTCAAAATCTACTAATACTTGAAATCGATTTGTAAGTTCTAATTTAAATTCATTAGAATGTTTCTGAAGATTAGGAATATCAACTGTAAATATTGTTTTTCTTAACAATTTTTGTCTTTCTAGTTTTACATTAACACACATCTTGCACCTTACTAATCGATGATCACTTCCTGTGTTAAATCTATTAAGAACATTACAATATTAAAATATGTATTTTCTGTTAGTCAAAATATAATCCAATTCTGCTGTACCTTCATTTGGATGTTTCCATGTCCATTTTCTTTTAACATTTTTCTCAAAAAAAGAATTCATAATATAAAGTTTTTCTTTTTCTGCAAACTCCACAAGTCTATGTCCTCTCTCATTTCTATTACCATAACCAAAATTACCTACAGCACTTTCATCTTTCATTTGTTTACCAATTCTAGCATTAAAGTCTCCCATAACAATTTTAAAATGTTGTTTACTCTTATCAAAAGCCTTTTGTACATCCATATAAAAATCTTCTACTACTTCATCACTATGAGAACTTGTTGGAGCATAAACCTGAATTATCTGCATTTGGTATCTGCTATTAAGTTGTATAACTAATCTTGCCACTCTGTCTGATACACCATCAATCTCCACAATATTGTTCTTCCACTTTTTATTTATAATGAATCCTACTCCACTTGTATTTCCAATATTTGTGCCTTTATAATAAAATATATGTCCACTTTTTAAATCAATTGTCTCTTCACCTTTTCTTCTAACTTCACAAAGTCCAATAATACCCCATTTAATATAAGAGAGTTCTTCTAATTCTTGCAATCTTCCTTCACTTGAAAGTGATCTGCAGTTGTAAGTACCTAAATAAAAAGTTGTCATCAAATGGCAGCCTGGATCTGCAATCAGGAGATTCTTAGCACCCTCCGCCTTCGGCCACCAACCGCTGCCTTGGTTGGTGACTTTACAGCCTCCTGGGAATAAGGGCCATGCTTTATTTTTGTCTGTCAGAATTGTATATATGTATTGGAAAAATATTTATCATTTACACAAACATTCATTCTGCCTTATCAGGCACTGAGAAGAAAGACCATGGTGTTTCTTGATCTTAAACTCAGAGGTAAAAAGCCAAAAAACTCACCACGCTGGCTAATGCGTGTTGGTGAGCAGCCCATCTATGTTCATATACTATATGAATAAACACATAGTAATAACAGCTGCAACGACAAGAACGTATGGAGTGGACATTACGAATTTGCCCTGCTCAGTTCCTTTAAGTCCTCCAAGAGGAATCAAAGGGTCTCCTTTCAGTTAATAGCAAACTCCTTTCTGCAGCCAAAAAAAAAAAAATTCACCAGGGAGCAAAATGGTAAAAAAATGAAATAATTCACAAGAAGTGTCCCAAAAATTAAATTAGGTCATGATGATATATGGTTTGATTTTTTTGTGTGTGACTAAATGTAAACATATGTCTAAAACAGATAAATATTACCTAATTAATATTTTACAATAGAGAGAAATAGTTAAATTTTACTGTTTATTTATATTTTAAAATTACTTGAAAAGTACATAAGTAAAGTAACATATAAGAACTGATTACATTTAACAATAATATAGGTATATAATTTATTTTAATACATATATCAAGATAATTATATATTATGTAATATATATATATATATATATAATAAAAATAATAAATATAATGGTAATTAACTATTATATAGTCTTTCAATTTGCAAAAGTGGTGCAGTATTGAGAAAAGATCAAAAGAGCATCAATTGTTATACAAATGTGTGAAAAGTAAAAATAATAATGATTTAATGACTGCTGTAATTTTCTTGGATCATGAAAAGCCGTATAAATATAAGTTTAAGTTTTATCTTGAAAATGATAAGATTTTTCATGAAGACAAAAAAAATTAAGAAGGCAATTTTAATAAATAGAAATAAAATAAATATAATTCAGGATTCATGGGATTTGAGTTGATAACATTTTCTTCAATTATGTTTTTTGAATTTAATGGCAGTTGGAGAGGGTTAATGAATTAACTGAGAGTACTTCTACAGATTAAAAGACTGTATACAATAGTTAATTATCATTATATTTATTATCTTTATTATTACAATAGTTTTTAATTAAAGAACATTTTATTTGTACACTTACATATATATAACTTCATATTATAATTATTTTTGGGATATTCCATGTAATAAAATAACTAAATAGCTGACATTTCAGTACAATAACAAGTACCTCCTCAGAGCATCCACTTTCTCAAATCATAAAAATGCATGTGAGATTTAAAATCATTATTTTTATCTATTTCTTTCTCCTCATATTTAAATTATATTGGATTATAAGTTTTAAAAATTGGTTTGTCTTCCAATAGCTTTTTCCAAATGTTGTTAATTTTCTTTAATTCACACCTTTCATTAAAACTCTTGGGTCTTTTAAAAATCTCTATAGCTTCTCTTAACAATCTCTGGTCATATTGTTCAATTCATCAACTATTTATTCTCATATAAAGTTAATTAATCATGATATCAATTTTGATAAACAAATATTCTAGTAAAAATTGAACAATATGACCAGAAACTGCTAAGAGAAGCTATAGAGATTTTTAAAAGGCCTAAGAGTTTGAATGAAAGGGGTGGATTTAAAAAAAAACATTTTCAAAAAGCTATTGGAATACAAACTAATTTTTACAACTTCTCAACCAATAGAATTTAAATATGAGGAAAAAAAACATAAAAATAATGATTTTAAATCTCATATACATTTTTATGATTTGAGAAAAAGGACGTTTTGAGGAAGGTATTTGTTATTGTACTGAAACATCAGCAATTTAGTTATTTTACTGCATGGAATATTCCAAAAACAATTATAATATTAAGCCATCATTTATATGTGAAAATATTCGAATTAACACATATATATAATCAACCCTCAAGTTATCAACAATTTTAACCTGTAGCTAAGGCAACCTCCTTTAACAATAAAAATAGTACTATCTTTATCTATGGCATGATATATTTATATAGACACTAAAGATAGCAACTTGACCAAGGAGTGTGAGATTAATAATGCAAAAAAGTTTAAACAAATCTCATTAATCAGGCAAATGAAACCTGTTCTGAAAGCAGACTAATAAACAGTTAATTCCACATTAATATATATATATATATTGAAGCAGTCAGATCTGAGTTCAATCCTAGCTTCATGACATCTAGCCAAAATCCCACTTCAAACCCTAGTACTAACCTTAAATTTCCAATGCAATGGGGCTTTATACGTTCAATCCACGCTAATTTACATAAAGAAAAACTTATTTCATAAATGTATGTTGAAATTAATTCGTTTGAGTTTAAATTGATCAATGCTATTAATAAATTCATGATAGAATTATTCATGAATTTATATATATAACAACTGCGTGGATTGTGCATATATATTTATAAATATTTAAATATATATAATTGTTCGAAAGTTTCATTGCATCAGGAATGTTTGATTTTATTTTTAAATAATTTGTTAAAGTTTCATTGATTAAAAGCTACATTCTTTCGATAAGCTTTCAGATTTTCCCTTTCCAAAAACAATAGGCAAAGTTTTATTAATTAGAAAAAAAAGATAAGTATTTTAAAATGTAAGGATTTCCTAATTAAAATCATTTTCTGATTTTAAGAATTCATTTTCTAATTAGAAATTAGTTAATGAGTTTGAAAGCCTTATCGAAGGAATGTATCTAAAAACAACTAGTAGATTTTGTGGCATTGATAATGAAAGAAGCGCTAACCAGAAGTCATCAAATACAGTATATATAGCTCTGAAAAGTTTGGAGAGGGAAGCCATCTTTGTTGCAGAAAAGGGCCAGTAAATTATGTGCTGTTCAAAATCATGAATTCAAAAAGTGTTCCTATCATGGTAAGGGACTAAACGTCAGGAATCTGGCTATTGTTCCTGAAGTCCCCTAAAAATCTTCAATGAAGCTGCTGAATCCTTTCCGGACCAATCATGCTGCTAAAATCATGAAAATTCATTAAAATACTGTTCAAGTAATCGACCAAATGCATGCCTACATTTTCCTCACCCAGACGTGTAAACTAAGGATCCAGCCCGGAAGAAATGGGTAATATATTTCCATAATTAACCTTAAACTTTCTGGCCAGTTTCCGAACTTTATTTTACACTCCCTTTAAGAGCTCTTTTCATTCTTTAATGTAATGATCTCTGTGTAAAACTTACTTTTATTTATGCTATTTTAAAATTATATCATAATTCTCTCAACTTCTAGTCTTTAAGTTTAACTTTCCTTTCTCACGATGGCGGTTCATTTATTTTATTATGTATATTTATTGAGTAAATTTATTAATGTTGTTATTTTTAATTATATGCCAATAATCCTTCGACTCAATCTCCTTCGTTTCCTTGCCTTATACAAGTAATATAATATTAATTCTGATAGTTAATTCTCGCCCATTAGAACTAGATTTATACAGTTCGATCAATCATCGAGTTGAAAGAAATTATTAAATGATTGTTATTTTTATCATTGGCTAATAATAAATTATTAGCTCCATTTCTAATCTATGCCACCACTATTTCTTCGTTTCACTAATATGTATTTATTTATTCATATATAATCTTAAAATGTTTTTTTGCAAAAGGGCCGATAAAGGAATCAAATATATTCTAATTCAACTTTCTGTTATTTTCTATTAAGATTCAGGAAGGGCACGATGATCGGGGCATAATTAATATGTTTTACAAATGCTTTAAAATAATATTAGTTAAAAGCTCATTTGACTTTAATTAATTTGATCAAGTCATCACATAGAGCATTCTATAAATGGGTTTTAGTATTCAAACAATGACTATCAAGTCATCATCTTCGAACGTTGCTGACGTAGGGCAATCTTCTGCTCCGTTAGGCTGGTCGGTGATAATATTTCTGTTATTTTAAATTATCGAGGAAGAAAGCACTTCCTCTCCTGTTCATATAAGTCAAAGGGCAGTAAGACTTGTGAAATGCAAGCCGCCATAGGACTGAGATTATCGACCAGCTATTGTCTTTCAATTTCATTTTATAGCTCATAATTCATCAGCACCGATGCCTCTCTGTTCTGGTAAAGCCCGCTCTGATGCTCGTAATTCGTGATGAAGTGATTTCAATTAAAGTCGAACAAATTCTCAGTTATCACAAGTAAATAAGTTTTCTAATAAAGATTAAAGTTATGTCCTGAAATATGTATCTTGCTCTTCATGAAAGGATTTGCGAATGTGAAAATAAATCTCGCATTCTGTCGTAATAAAAATAGAGTAATAATTTCCTTTACAACTGAATACCTTTATCTGCCTTTTATTTCTTGTTGGGGGCATAGACATAGAATTTCAAATATTGCGTAATACTCATTGGCATATAATAAGGACTGCTACTCTTATTAAAATTATAAACTTTGTTAAAGACTAGAATTAATTAATATAATCATTATTTAAAATTCAAACAAAACGAACTGTTATTATTAAATATTTTCTAAACACACTAGGTTTCTTAGTTCTTAATTCTTTTATTCAATAATTATTTTAAATGTTAATGCCTGCTGTCTGTGTTGGCAACGCAAACATATACATATGATTCAATTTAAAAGTATCTTAAGTTAATTAATTATATTAAGGGGTCTCTAATCCTCACCAACCGTTGAGCTAGTTTCTTGGTGCATAGCACTGTGCCATCGATTTAGATTTCTACTAATCTGACCTGGGGAGTTGGGTTTAAATTCAGTTTGGTTCAGCTGAATTTGGATCCGACTTGCAGTTGAGGTGGTGCTTTTTCGACTGGTACAATATATATATATATATTATTAGCTATAATTCATTATTTTCCTACAGTAAAGACTTCACCTGGAATTATTTGATTTATTGTATTCATATTTTATCTGTTCAGTATATTGTTGAATAGACATCATCCACTTAATATCCATGCAGCCAAAGAAAATAGCAATGATCTTAATATTTTCTAAAATGAAAGTTATCAAATGATTTTTCATTTTCTCAAGACTAGTACATTATCACTACACAAAGGCATTATGACTAACAAGAATCAAACAAAATATATATCTTTACTGTGAAAATTCTAACTCATATATGCATGAAAATTGTTAGTGTTTTATCAAAATACATGGACTGTATAAAAAGTGACAAGATAACATGCACAATACATATATATTTACTGTAATGGTAACTTTATGTGTGCAGGTTTTTATATAACTTTTGAAACAGGTTTATATTTATAAGCAATAAAAAATGAGTTTGAATCTGGAATATATATATAATAAGATCTTCAAGACATGTAACAAAAAGCTTTGGTTCAAATAAATAATAAGTTAAATAATTAAAAAAATTCAAATAAAAATTTTAATTCATATATATAATAATATTAATCAATGTGATAATGATGATTTGTAATTTAAACAAGAAATACTTCCTAGAGTATTTTATTTTTTTCAATATCAATAAAAAAAACAACGCAAAGGTGATAAACCTTCTAAAAAGAAAGTAATGATCATCATCAATTACTATTGTTATCCCAGCATGTCCCCTCTGGATTGCATGATTTCTCAGGGCTGTGAACATTAATGACCATAAGTATGCAAAAACCATATATTTGGATTGAGTTACAATCACAAATTAAATGGATTAATAAAAAAATTAACAATTTATTAATAATGAATAAATAAAATGGTTGTGCATATACTCACAACTATCAACACATATACAAAAATATTATAGTAACAATAATATTTTAAGCTCAAGCTATGGTCCAAGTTTAAGGCTTTATGATATTAAATGATAAGATCTTACCATGTTAAATATTCAACAGTTACAAACCATGGTTTTTTTTTCAGATACCATTCTTCTAATATTTTACTGTTGTCTTCATTAGTTTTTCCAATGATGGTCTTCTTGAACACTGGTGATATTAGAGAGAATGAATACAACAACACTTGTGACATTCTATGATGAAAATCATAGAATTGTATTATAAATGCACTGCTAAAGTGGGTTTTTCAAGCTTCAGCATTAATTTCTGGATCTGACTGCATTTTTCCAGACATTGTGACTCATTGTTTTTGATTATCTAACCATACATAGTAGATGGATTTCTTCTAAATAAAATCATAATACTGACTATTATAATTGGAGTATTGAAAAATATTTTAAAAACAATGAGTAAAATATGGCTTACAATGAAATAAGAGTTTTAATCAGTGATTGTTTCTCTCTTCAGCATAATTCATGGCAACATGGTTTCACTAGTAGACTGCAGTCTATTGCAAAGAAACATGGAATGAACTGCTGAGCTCCTAGAATTAAAATTACAATAATAAGAATGCCTAATTGCTTGTTTCTGATGTATTTATAACAAATTGATATTGTTTAAACAACATGGTTTTCTAAGAACATATAAATCATCAACTAGGGAATAATTGACCTTTGCATCATTACAAAAATATTTTTTTAAAAAAACATCCTCTTTACATATTTTGGATACAAATTTTACATATAAAAAATATAATATAATATAAATCTTTATTATATTATAACAACAACTTATAAATACATCACATAATAATTATATATATATATATAAGCCTTTTTCGGTAATACTAAATTTTTACTCTTTTCAATATCTCTTACTAATACCAACATGTATATTATGTACATAGTGACATTTCCTATAATTCATTATTTTTATCAATTTATTTGTATATCTCCCTTTATATTACTTTCCATTCTTTATCCATTACCCAATTATTCGTTAAATCAATTGACTTTTTGTAAATGTTCATACATGTATTTATATTATATTTTATATAATTTGTTTCATATATTTTCCTTTTATTTATTTATTTTATATAATTTAATGGTCTTATGTTTTTATACAATCTATTTTATGTCCAAATTTTAAATAATGAACATATAATGCAGATCTATCATCCCTCCTTTCAATAGCACTATTATGTTCATTTGCTCTTTGTTCTAATTGTTTTGATGTTTGTCCATAGTAAACCATTTTATATATCCTGCAAGTAATTTTATATATTGTTCCCTTTATATGTTTCATATCATCTTCAATTTTATAATTTCCTATTAATATATCTAGATTTTTACTATTAAACCATCCTATTTTTATATTTTTATCCATACAATTTTTATTTTTAATTAATATATCATATATTTTAGGTATATATGCAATTTTAATCCATTTTATATTATTTAATATTATAATCCCTCTAATATTATTTTTATTATCATATAATATATTGCTAATATTTCTAGGATTATATCCATAACTAGAATATAATTAAATAAATTGTTCTTTTTGTACTTCAGCAGTTTTTTTATCTGTATTGTACCTATCATTTTTAATTTTAAAATTCTTTATTATTGCCATCTTTTGCATCCATGCTTGTTGAGAATCCCTATAAATTATTTTTCTTATTTTATCTTCTTTAATAAAATGATTTAATACAATCATATTATTGTTTATCTTTATTTCTATAACAAAATATTTTATTTTATTATCTATTTCTTTTATCGTAAACTTTATATTATTTCTATTATTATTAAATTCATTATATAAATTTTTTATAATATGTTCATTATTTAAAATTTGGACATAAAATAGATTGTATAAAAAACATAAGGCCATTAATTATATAAAGGAAATAAATAGAAGGAAAATATATAAAACAAATTATATACAATATAATATAAATACATGTATGAACATTTACAAAAAGTCAATTGATTTCACAAATGATTGGGTAATGGATATAGAATGGAAAGTAATATAAAGGGAGATATATAAATAAATTGATAAAAATAATGAATTATAGGAAATGTTGGTAGATGTCGCTATGTACATAATATGTGTTGGTATTAGTAAGAGATATTGAAAAGAGTAAAAATTTAGTATTACTGAAAAAAGCTTATATATATATATATAATTATTATGTGATGTATTTATAAGTTGTTGCTATAATATAATAAAGATTTATATTATATTTTATTGATTATAAGATAAACAACATAAAAGAGTTTATTTCTTAGAATTAAATATATAAAAAAAGAAACAAAAAAATTGCTTTCTCTTTCTCATCTTCTTTATTTATATTTTGTTAACATAAAAAAAAGAAAAATCCACTGCTGACTTTTAATTTTTTAATTTTAACTTCTAAAATGTTATCAATTCTAAAATTTTAATACTAGATTCAAATCCACTATCAGATTTTCTATAATAATGGAAAATTTGTTTAATTAAAATTTCCATTTGAAAGGCAGATTAAATAAGGTTTGAAATGCTTAAATGTTTTTTCTAAATTATGCAATTCAAATTCTTTTATGTATCAAAAGCAATTTTCCTTCTTCCCTTTCAGTACTTTATCATTCTCTTGTGTTTCACATATTACAAAATAATACTTAATAATCTTTAATAATATGCATGAATTAACATTTCTTTTAACCTTTAGGCAGTTTCTACTTTTATTTCTCCAGTGGTGTGCTTATACATGCATACATATAAATGATAGTTTGTATATTAGTTAGTTCACATGAGTTTCTATTAAACATATTTTCCCCTCTATCTGTGTCACATTGTAGTATAATCAATCTGAAGTACATTGGACTTGTTATAGCTATAATATATTGTCACATTTTCATGCTTATAAAATATTTCTCTGTGTTAATTTAAATGCTAATGACCATAAATGAAAAAAAAAACATTTAGCAGTATAAGATTATCTTTTTCATTAGCAATTACTTCATTTTTTATTGTTAGAATTTTATTAATTTGTTATTCTATTCATATAGATAGCACAATTACACTATCATAAATATTTATATTATTAAAAATAAAGATCATGAAATATAATTTAACTCTATTGTGTTACTGTATATTTGCTTTTTCTTTACTAAAATTTGACTACAAATTTATAAAAATATGTTTTATTTTAATAAAGACATTAATTATATTAAAATAATGTTTTTATTTTTCTCATTGAATTATTCATGAGTTAATATTTAAAATATATTATAAAGGCTTATATTGATTAATAGTGTTACTAATTGCAAAATTTATAATGTAGTCAGCTAAAACATACATTACTAATTGAGTTGGTTAGTGAATATTTTACTATTTAAAAAAATATATTACATTCAAAATTATATTCAATCAGACCTGTACATTCAAAAAAATATAGCACTGTACAAAGCAATTCTAAATAAAGTTAAATATTGTATCTGAAAATACCAATAGACCAAAATAAAAATTACAAGATTTTCATAAATATATATAAAATATAATATTTAAATTATTATAGGAAGTAATTTAATTAACTAAATGTAGGATCTGTCATTTTATTTTTACAATCAAAAGAAAGTAAGATTTATTTTAATGTCTATTTAAATTTACCATACATGTTTTTTAGTTTTAGTTTTTTATATATAAATATATACTGCTCTTTCATGCACATCACTGGAAACTTACTGAATCAACATCATGTCTGAAATTTGGTCTGCTAATAGCCTTCAACTAAACTACTTGATAACTTTGAAATACTTTTGGTGTCATATTACAATAACATCACTTTCTAACATGTGGTCAAATTAGAAAAAAATCCATTTGATAGAAGTATTTAAAACTCTCATTTAAAAATTTTTCCTAAATCAAAAGAGTTTCCAAGTTAAATAAAAGTGTTTAAAATAGTAATTCTTTTTACAAAAGAAGTATATAGACTGTCTTGATTAAACATTTTTAAACTTTCTAAAATATAATAATTAATAAATTAACTTTTGAACAGAATAAAAATTGCATTATCTACTTTCAAAAATATATGAGCAAAAACTTGATTTAAGTTGTAACAAAAATTCTTATAATATATAATAAACAGACAACATATTTTTCTTATGGAAACTTAAATCAAGTTATTGCATTATATATTTTCAAAAGTAGATAAGACAATTATTTATCAGGAGAACAGCGATGAAATTTCAGATAATGGGTGATTAAATTTGGAATTCACTAATATCCTACTGCAATTATTTTGTAATTCTACATCTAAAAAAATATTGATAAAATATAAAACTTAATAACTTTTGATTTAGCATAAAATCTCTATTTTTTTAAAAAATAAAAAATTAATTTAAAATAAAATTAAATGTTTCTTATAAATTATATATATTTGTGTCTGATTATTTGCTTTAAATGATTTAGAATAGATGTTCTTCATAGAAAAAAAAGTTAGATGTTTTACCTTACTTATGTCACTCATTTTCAATATATTGCACCTGGATACATAAGTAAAATTTTGTGCAATATAATTTTCTTTTTATATCAAAAGTATAAAGAATACTGAGCATGCATGTATAGATTTTATATCAGTGATCACAAATTTTATCTATTGATCACACAACAAATATTTGGTAGATTGATAATGTATAATAGTAATATGAATTTAATCTGTGTATTTGATAAAAAGAGAGAATGTCGTTAAGTTATATCATTAGAGATCAGAATATTATATAGTGTTTATTTTATTTATTTATTTATTTATTTATTGGGGGGGGGGGGTAAATGTTAGAAACATATAAGTATGTTGAATGAATAAAAACTGAATGATATTAATGCAAAAAAAATCTATCTGGATCAAAAATGTATTTATAAATAAAATAATTGTGAATTTAAATCATGCTTACCACACACACATACACACACACACAAACGGTTAGCTTTAAAGATTTTGTGATTAAGCGATTAGTATAAGTACTAAAAATATTAATTTAAATGTAACTTAAAGTAGTTTTATATGTTGCTATCATAAAAGATTAAGAGTGTGGTCTAATATTTTCACCTATTCTCATAAATTTAATCGTGGAAATAAAAACAAGTCAAAAACAATTGTACTTTTGCCACTAAAAACTATTAGTAAAAGTTATATTGATCTCACACAAAGATATTATTTTTACATTTACATAAATTTATCTCTTTTTTTTTTCATGTGTCAAAGCATCGGCCAGGAAGCGAACCCGCAAACGCGGGACAATTGCTTGTGAGACAGCTGTGTTGACCACTCGACCACTAATATAAATTTATCTTTTTTCATATTTCACTCATAGAAATATACAATTTATTATTGTTGTCGTGATTGAAAAACTTGAGTTAAAAAATGGAAAATACAAAATATTGTTAATTATTTAAAATCATTATTGGTGATTATTTATCTTTTCGACATATATGTGTTCAAGTGTATCAGTGATATGAGATAGAGTGTTGGATCGTGAGAAAGTCTGTGCTCATATACCCTATGTATTACATATATTAATACAGATATATAATAAGCCTGTATTTCAGTTTAAATCATTGTGAATGATTAAATCTCATAACATATAAAAAATTGTTGTAAAGAAAAAAAGGCCATTTTTTATAAATTTATACAAAATATTAAACACTTGATCGTTACAGTGAAATAATTATATATCTCAATGATTATAAAAGTGAGTGATATTTTATATATAGCTATGTATCTCACAAATGTATATATATAAATAGCTGACGTTTCAGTAAAATAAATCTTACCACAAACATTCTTATTATTTGAGAAAAAAGAAGCTCTGAGGAAAGTACTTGTTATTGTACTGAAATGTCAGCGATTTAAGTATTATATTTTTATTACACAAAATATTCCCGAAAATAATACTATATATATATTTGTGTGTAGCTTAAATGTATGTAGTAAATTATTAGTATGTTGAATATAAATGTGTGAAAAATTAACAAAAATGGATATGGAATTATCCAAATAACGATATAACAAAAATTAATTACATTTTGCCCAACACAAAATAGGTCAAGATTAAAATGTTTTAATAGATTCAACACAAAAAGTAATTATTGATTAGATATAAGAAACATGATTATGCAAAATTAGAGATTAAAATTATTTAAAATGATATTATTGGTAGTTGGTATTCCTAATTCTCAGAAATGCCAATGAATTTAAATAAAAACTTGCTGATCTTTTTAAAATGTTCACATATTTTGAAAATGGTTCAAACATAACTGAGATCATTAAGAAGATAACTAGTATCAATTAAGAATTGCAACCAAGATATCTTATACAAAAAACAAGCAATTCATTGGTAAATTTTTAACTGAGACAAAATAATGTATAAAGAAAAGAAATAATAAGGAAATATTTAAAAATGAACCATTAAAAAAAATTGAACATCTGGAGTTGGATAAAATATAAAAAAGAAAAGCTATCGAAAAGAATAAAAGTTTCAAAAGTATAAAGCAACATTTTAGTATTTTTAAAAAAGTTATTTCACCAATAAGAATAGTTACATAAAACATTATATAGTAATACAACAGAAAAACATAGAAATCACTAAAATAACTACATTTTCTGAAGTGCTAAGCATTTTAAATGTAGCGAGACATGCAATAAATCCATCAAAAAAAAAAAGTTCCAGGAAATGATAGAATTATTATTGAGAACTTTAAAAAAATCAATAATGTAATAAAAACAATCTTAATAAAACTATATACCAAATAACTAAATAATAAAGATGTACCAGTAATTGGAATAATGCAGTAGTAATGTTTATATTTAAAAAAAACGATAAAGCAGATATTAAAAATAATAGACTATGACTTTTCTACTAGTTTTGAACAAAATCTTTACCAAAGTAATTCCATCTCATCCTCAAAAAACTTTAAATTTAAACCAACCAAAAAAACAAAGTAGACTTAAAAGAGGTTTGAGTACAGTGGAATCACATTCAAGTATTGAGAGAAGTTATAAAAAACAGTCAATGAATTTGAGTTGCCTTTGTGCTTTGGAATTATAGAATATGAAAAAATATTTGATTTTATAAGCATTTCCATAGTAATTAAAACTTTGGATCATCCAAAACCTGGCAGTATTCTGAAGAATATTTATCAAAATTCAACACCATTTATTAGATTATATGATAAAGTAAAAAAAAATTAACATTGAGATAGAAGTATCATTTGGTGATTCAATATCTTCAAAACTTTTTACAGTGATTGTACAAGAATGATTTTCTGGATTAAAATAGATAATTAAAAGAATAAAAATACATGGATCTCGATGAAGACATCTATATTTTACAGATGATGTGGCTGTTTATGCAAATAAGCTTCAATCCTTCAAGAAATGTTAAAAGAAATATTAGATAAAAGTGAAAAAAGTAGGACTAAAAATAAATATTAAAATAATATTCAATAGATTTTCTCAGAAAAAATAAATAAAAAAATTACAATCATGAATATATAGGGGTTTGAACTCAGACTTTCACACGACCCTCAACCATCCATGCTATCTCATATTGCTGATACACTTGATCACACACATGTCAAAAAGAAATAATCACCAATATAGATATTTCATGCTAAACCAGCACTTGTCAGTTGGTCCAGATTATCATATATATATATATATATATATATATATATATATATATATATATATATATATATATATATATACAATCAAAGCTCAGCTTATATTAAGATAGCCAATCTATCAATAATTGAAAATATATTGGTTAGATTATTAATACAAATAAAACTATAATGAATAAAATTAACTTAATATTAAAAGAAAATATGTCTATGTACTTGAAAAGGAAGATTTTTAATAGATGCATTTTACCAATTCTTACTTATGAATGTGAGATTTAGATACCTAACAGAAAAGAAATAATGAGATTTGAGACCACTCAATAAAATATAGAGAGATAGATGTATGTTGAAGAAAATTCAAAAAAATCAAAAGTGAAATAATTGGATTAGGAAACAAACAGGTACCACTGATATCGTTGAAAGTATTAGGAAACTAAAATGAAGCTAGCTTAATAGGTTCTAAAAGAGATGATAATAGATGGACAGTTGAAATCAAAACTAGATTTCAAGAGATGGTAAAGGCCTTAAAAAAGACCACATGTGAGATGGATGAATATAATATGGAAGTTCGTTGATGTGATATGATATAAAGGGGAAAGGCTATGAATCGGGGAAATTGGATTAGACTTGAAGAAATCATCTTGCAGTCGATCGATAATGGTTGAAAATAAAAAGAAAATCATGATATATATATACACACACATTCTTTCTTACAAAAAAACATTTTCGAATAATAATAATAAAAGTATTCCATTGGATATTTTTTTTTAATTTAAAAAAACCCAAACATAATATTAATGATTTAAATATATATATAATTTCCACTTTGTTCCATGATTCTGTACATAAATATTCATTTAAAGATTACACTAATAACTACTTTATATATATACATTTATACAAAAAAAGAAAAAATCCATCTTCAACAAATTTTAGTTTAAAAAAAGGAATTAACTTGATCAAACAAATAATAATTTAATGAAAATTATTCTACATTTTAAAACGCGTACTTCTATTTTTATTTACGGAAAAAAGAAAATGTTTTTTTTTTTTGTATATTGATGGAGCTTGCTGAAACTAGCTAAGTATTTACAAATGGTGAGTGTTTTCTGGTGCAATTAGTGATGTTGGCAGAGATTGTAATGGGCCATAGCCAGCTAGGAATCCATTATAAGTTAGTTGCATGACCAGGTCAAAATATCCCATTTATCAATGTCATGAACTCATCACCCAATTGTCACATACATTTTAATTGCATTTGATTTCTGACTCAGAAAACTTCTCAAGTGATTGATTTCAAATGCAGTCCCAAAACTTATGTATCACATTTCAGCAAACAATAAAAACTCAAAAAAGTACTTTAAAACTTAATTTCTATCTTTATTTAATACATTTGTACATGAACATATAAAGTAAATCTTTACTAATATTCTTTTTTTTCCTTCCTTTTAAAAATGTATGTAAAAAATTAAATAATAAATTTTCAAATATATATATGGGAAAAATTTATAACAAGTTTTTACTTGTTAGTATTTTGGTTGTAACCTATTTCTGACTGAGAAGAAAGAAGATTGATTTTAAATCAGTTGATATCTTCTATATCTAACCCGCATATATGTATATACAATGAAAACTTCTCTGACATAGTTGTTAAGTATATCCGTTTACTATGTTCACCGCCAGATATTTAAATTTAAGTGTACTTGAAAATTTTTCAAGCAGCTGAAACTTTCTAAAAAAGAATCTTTTCTTTCAAGTAACTTAATCATAGTATGAGATCATGCATATCAATTGGTATAAATCAGTACATAAAAGGTATATAATCATCGAAATTGATATTTAATTACCCGATTTAATTAGAAATCCAATAAACTGCTGATTAGCTATTTCCTAACTTAATTTCAAAAAATTAAAAAAATCTCAGCATTAAGCAATTTCTTTGCCTGATCAGTCTTGCTTTTATTCTTATTCTATAGTGATTCGTTTTCTCCTGAGATGGACTATTTACCCACCTATGCAATACATATAAAGCAATAAGCATTACTATATATTAAGAAAATCCAAGTTTTATAACATAAAAAAATAGAACAGTTCAACAACATGAAAAAATATATTAATAAAATCACAAATCTGGCTTGTGTATTATTTATTTTATATATAACATCATCTATAAATATATAATTTTAATCAATGAATCGATTCTCCATGATTATTAAATAGTTATAAAAATAGCATTACAGGAAAATCACTGCAATATAATTTTTTCTCAAAATTTATCCAAGATTTGTTACAAAAATCAAAATGCTATTTGTAAAATATTTATAAATGTATAGAAAAGAAATTTATTTTTGAATCTTATGTTGAACTTTCCAAATGAATAAATGTTTAAATTCTTTAATATATGTATGTTCTTTATGTGGATTATCATTGTTTATATCTGCATCCACCACGATTTGGCATGATCACAATTGAATAATTATAGAACAATCTGATAAAAAGCTTTATTATTTATAAAATGAAAGCTTCGTGGGTCAAAACTATATAAAACAAACCAATTCATAATATAGAAGCTTACAATAAATATATTTCTATAAAAGTCTCATAAAGAAAATGCTTGAATGATTTTAAAATGTTACATACTATACTGTAATCATTTCTATCAACTGAAAGGCTTCAACTTATGCATTTTATTGTATATGATACTGTGATGAGCATCAGCCAATTTTTATTGACTTGATAAAAAACATTTCCTAAAAATTTGCTTGGTCAAAAAACTGTTGTTAAAATGATACTTGTAATCATATTTTATTAATTCATAAAATTTATCATTATAAGTTTGCTTTCACAATAATCCCAAACTATCACAAATTTTCAGGAACATTTGTGCAATTATTCAAATGTTCAAATAATTGTGTATATGTTGATGACAGCTTGTAATAGTCTGGTATCATTGTATAAACAAGCCTTATTTCTTTATAAAATATATATTTCTTTGCATATGTATATTTATAATTAATAAAATAAAGTCAATTTCCATTCAGATTATGCACCATTAGTATAAATACAAGTATTATCTTTAACAAACATTTACAATATGTTTATCATGTGATGTATTTTTGCATGAAGTAATTTATTTATTGATGGCAGACATTGAGATAGAATTCATTTATAGTGTGGCAAATGCTGGATAGCAAATGTTGGCTGCTGATGTCTAATCCAATTAAATGAATTTTATGCTCTTCATTGTTTTACATTTGCATATTCAGCATCTTTCTGTATAATTATATTGCCATAGACTTTTATAGAAATAGGTCTTAATTATTTGTATTGTGTATAGTGATTTTTCTTGTTCAGTGAGATTTACATAAAAATTTAATTAAAAGTTGTGTTTTGAATTATTGAGTTTTATTATGCTTTTTAATTTTCAATTGACAATTTTCCTGATAAAAAATAATTTCAATTTTCAATTGACTAAAATCAGACAAATGGTTACATGTTTACTGTTGTTCACATGTGCATTTCCTTTCTTCAGAAGCAGTAGGGTAAGTGATAAACAATTTAATACAGGGATTGGCATGTGGCTTATAAAGTATTGAATGAAAGCATAACTTAACAAAAGAAAGGTAAAAAATTATATTTGAGATATTATATGGAGGCAAGCAGGACCTTTTAGTTTTTAGTTTTTTATTCAGATTTATTATTTTAAGGGGTTGTTTTATCTTATAAGTTTGAGCATAAATGCAACTGAGACTGGATGTCAAAGAAAGCATTATGATCTGCTATTTTTTTTATCTCTTTGACATATACTATTAAGTTTATCTGAAAAAATAGTTAGATGTCTGCTCAGATTGTTGTTATATTTGAAAAAGCCATAGAGAATGAACATATTGCTATAGATGTCAGAAATGATTCTCTTAATGAATGAGTTAGGGTAATTATAATTTTATTTTTGAAGAATGAGGATATTATTGTATGAATCCTATCTAGGCATTGGCATAAAAAATGTGGTCCTGTGTTTCTGAATGTTTGTGGTTTGAGACAAAGAATGCATTGGTTATCTATATTTTAGCAGTTTACTTTAAACATTAGTAGATGCTGTGAGGATAATAATTCAAGATTAACTTTAAATAAAAAAGATTTGTTCACAACCAGAATTGGAATTTATAGCAAAGTTATTTGTTTTAAATGTTGGATAGTTTTATCATTGTATTGTAGAGATGTGTATAAGAGAGAATGAAACACTTGAATATATTTTGAGAGAATATGAAATACAAATTTTTATGGTCAATAGTGGAATAAGTAGTATCTTCATATATTCTTGGTAAGGTGGTGGTTTGTCTATGGTTGGTGATTTTACAAACAATTTTAAATTTGGGAAATTTTTGGCACATACTGAAATTATATTGAGGGTTTTTTTGTATTGTGAATATAAAAAGTAAAAGAAGCTCCAGACCACTTTCCAATATTAAAATAATCACCTTAGTGAGATTGCTTTTTCCCCACATGAACTTCCTGCATAGTGAATCTATTTGGCTTGAGGAAACTTGGATAAAAAGTATTGTCCAAGTATAGAATAAAAATTTTATCATAGCTAGCAATCATGTAGAGTGATAGATAGAATTTTGCTAAAAAGTTGATTGTGTTTTTTATTTTATTTTTTAAAGTCTATTTTAGTGCCCACATTGTGGAATGGCATGGATAGAAATGGAAATCTAAAAATGATTGGGTTTATTTGTTTATATATTCCAAGCACACAATTTTTTCCATGTTGAAGAAAAACTTATATCTGTTTGTATATTCTAAAAATATCTTCAGAAGTTTAAGGATGTACTTTTTGGATGGTAAGAAGACAGAGATGTCATCCATGTAAGCTATATATGAGATGTTGGAGTTTAAGCAGAGTATGTAGACATCAAATATTTCATTTTCTATATATGTTAATTAAAAGATTTATATAAGCAGTGAATAGTATGGCACTAAATGGAGTCTTGTGAAATGGATTGATTTGATATGATTGTGAGGGGGAGGGAGAAAGACTTTGCCATTGAAAGTGCTATTATTTCACAGTTTAATAGTAGGAAAGACAATAAATATAAATAGGTCTTTGACACTTCATTCTCTTCATATCAAAGGTTTTCTCTATGTTCAGTTGAATTATTATTGGACTGTATTTTTTATTAGTTCTTACTATGTCAATCTTTGTTTTGAATAAAAATGTTACCTGTCTAGTTGATGATGCTTTTTTTGCACATTGCATTTTAGATCATTTTTATACAATACCGGGTTTTATTTTGTCTTCTATTACCAAGTCCTATTTTGTCTTCTATTACCAAGTCAATCATTTTGATGCCAAAAGAATACATTGCAATTGGCCATAAGTTTGCTAATGTTAAGATATTTCTTGTTTTTTCATAAATGAAATTAGTGGTATTTGGTGGAGTCCTTGTATTTTATATATCGCCTTAGAAAAGACATTTGTAATGGCTATGAATTTGTTAAGATGTGCATATATGATTTGGGATTCATCTATTTCAGGAAGGAATGCATCTGTTATTGAATCTATCTTTTGTATGAAGTCTCTAGAAGTAAACTGAATTTTTTTCTGATTTTCCAAGTGAAAAGTGTGGTACATTATGTGTTTGATTTTTTTGTGGCATGTCTTTAAAATGTAAGTATATTTCTTCCAGCATAAATCTCCACAAATATTATCTATTTGAAATTTAAAGGTGGATGTGACTCAAAAACTGGGAGAGTGACTAAATACCTATCTGATATAACTTCTAATCAAGATTCGGAGCTTATTCAAAAATATTTCTCTCTTATTTTTTTTCCTGCTATATCAGGTTTTTTACCATGCAATTAAAGTTTACTGAAATAATTTCATTAGTTCATAAAATATTTAAGTTTTTCAATACTAATTATGAAATCAATGTTTTTATAAATTTATAAAAAGCATTACTATATATATATATATCACACATTGAATAAGTAAATAATCAAAACTGTAGGTCACGGTAATTGTGGAAAATCAGGAAACACTGATAATATTAATAATAAAATATTAAGTTTGCTGTTTTTTAAGTACAGATATACAGAATGTTTTTAATGTTTGTTTGAAGGTTTGTGATAATAGCATTTTACATGTAATTATATCCACTCCATACGTTCTTGTCATCGTAGGGCTGCTCAACAATATGCATTAACCAGCATGGTGAGTTTATTGGCTTTTTACCTCCGAGTTTAAGAATATTTTTTCCATTATATACAATCATGACAGACAAAAATAAATCATATCCCTTATTCCCAGGAAGCTGTAAAATCACCAACCAAGGCAGAAGTTGACAGCCGAAGGCGGAGGGTGCTAAGAATCCCCTGATTGTGGACTCATGCCGCCATTTGATGACGACTTTTTATTTAGATATTTACAACTGCAGATCACTTTCAAGTGAAGGAAGATTGTGAGAGTTAGAAGAACTGTCTTATATTAAGTGGGACATTATTGGACTTCGTGAAGTTAGAAGAAAAAGTGAAGAAACAATTGATTTAAAAAGTGGACATATACTCTACTATAAAGGCACAAATATTTGAAATACAAGTGGAGTAGGATTCATTATAAATAAAAAATGGAAGAATAACATTGTGGAAATTGATGGTGTATCAGACAAAGTGGCAAGATTAGTTTTACAACTTAATAGCAGATACCAAATGCAGACAATTCAGGTTTATGCCCCTACAAGTTCTCATAGTGATGAAGTTATAGATTTTTATATGGATGTACAAAAGGCTTTTGATCAGAGTAAACAACATTTTAAAATTGTTATGGGAGACTTTAATGCTACAATTGGTAAACAAATGAAAGATGAAAATGTTGTAGGTAATTTTGGTTATGGTAATAGAAATGAGAGAGGACATAGACTTGTGGAGTTTGCAGAAAAAGAAAAACTTTATATTATGAATTCTTTTTTTAAGAAAAATGTTAAAAGGAAATGGACATGGAAGCATCCAAATGAAGGTACAGCAGAACTGTATTATATTTTAACTGACAGAAAATACATATTTCAAGATTGTAATGTTCTTAATAAATTTAACACAGGAAGTGATCATCGATTAGTAAGATGTAAGATACATGTTAATGCAAAACTAGAGAGACAAAAATTATTAAGAAAAACCAATATTTACAATTGATATTCCTAATCTTCAGAAACATTCTAATGAATTTAAATTAGAACTTACAAATCGGTTTCAAGTATTAGTAGATTTTGATTTGAATGACATTAATAGGAACATAAGCGATACACTTTTAAAAACTGCAACAAAGATAGCTGGTAGAAAAAAGCAGCAATTGACCAATAAAATTTCTACTGAGACCAGAGAATTTATGAAGAAAAAAAAGGAATATGACGATATACACTAATGATGCATTAAAAAACATTGAATATCTCGAATTTTATAAAATGGTGCAGAAAAAAATTGAAAATGATATAAGAAAGTTTAATTGTGAACTAGCAAAAAAAGCTGTAGAAGAGAATAAAAGAGTGTAAAACAAAATATCTGCAATAAGAAAAAAAGATGGCATTATTACTAAAAAGAGAGATGACATCATGAAATGTGTAGAAGACTTCTATCAAGAATTATATAGTAATAAAGAACAAATGTCGCCTATACCTATTATATCTTCTGAATTGCCCAGAATTTTGAATGAGGAAGTGACACATGCAATTAAATTTATGAAGAACAGGAAGGCTCCAGGTAATGATGGAATTATAATTGATATATTAAAAGAAGCAGGTGAAAAAATAGAAATTTTTTTAGCAAAGTTATATACCAAATGTCTAAATAATAAAGATGTACCAGATGATTGGAAGAATGCAGTATTAATATTAATATTTTAAAAAGGTGATAAAGAAGATATTAGAAATTACAGACCTATTAGTCTTTTATCAGTTTTATACAAAATTTTTACTAAGATAATTACAACTCGTCTACAGAAAACATTGGATTTCCACCAACCAAGAGAACAAGCTGGATTTAAAAGTGGTTTTAGTACAGTAGATCATATCCAGGTATTGAGAGAAGTTATAGAAAGGACAAATGAATATGAGTTGCCATTATGTTTTGGATTTGTAGATTATGAAAAGGCATTTGAATCTATAAACATTTCTTCAGTGATTAAAGCATTGGATCATCAAGGTGTAGATCCAGGATATTGTTATATTTTAAAGAATATTTATAAAAATGCAACAGCAACAAATAGAAAAATCAACATTGAAAAGGGTGTAAGACATTGCAACTTCATGTCTCCAAAACATTTTACAGCAGTGATGCAAGAAGTATTTTGTGGATTAAAATGGAAAGCTAAAGGAGTGAAGGTAAATGGAGATTATTTAAGTCATTTAGATTTTGCAGATGATGTAGTTGTTTTTGCAAATAATACTTTAGAGCTACAGGAAATGTTGCAGGAGTTATCAGATGAAAATAGAAAAGTAGGACTAAAGATAAATGTTAAAAAGACTAAAGTAATGTTTAATAGATTTTCTCAAAATATGAAAATAAAGATTGCTTATGATGAGTTAGAAGAAGTTAACAGTTACAAATACCTTGATCAGATTATTAATACAGATGGAAATATAATGGATTGAATTAATCATAGAATTAAACTCGGTTGGAGTGATTTTGGTAGAAATAACTTGATACTAAAAGGAAATATGCCTATGTGTTTGAAAAGGAAGGTTTTTAATAAATGTGTTTTGCCAGTTCTTACTTATGGATCTGAGACTTGGACACTTAATAGAAGAGCAATACAGAGACTTCAGACCATTCAAAGAAGTATGGAGAGATGCATGTTGGGAGTAACAAGAAGGGATCGAAAATGCAATGTATGGGAAAGAGAACAAACAGGTGTTACTGACCTCATTGAAAAAAGTAAAGGATTGAAGTGGAGTTGCGCTGGACACATTGTTGGAAGAGATGATAATAGATAGACAATTGAAATTTTAAACTGGATTCCAAGAGATTGTAAAGAACCCAGAAAGAGACCACATGTGAGATGGATGGATAAAATAAAAAAGTGTGCAGGGGTGATGTGGAGAAGAGAAGCTAAAGATGGGAAAATATGGATTGAACTTGGAGAGATATTCATCCTGCAGTGGATTGACAATGGTTGATGATGATATGTTGGACTATTTCCATTATCTAACTGAATTGTTCAATATTTTTTAAAATTTAAATTTCACTAATAGATTTCCAATTACATTCAACGCTCTTAGTAATAAGAGGTTAATATAGAAATCAATATTTCTAATGATATTCTCATCTTTTTTCAGGTGTTATTAACCTAATTAGTGATAGTATTAGAATTGGATTTGAACTAGTCTCCTTTAGATTCATGATAACTAATTTAAGAAGACACTTTAGACAACTTGTCTTTCAGAGGTTTTTATAATCAAATGATAAGTAGATGAATGGTATTGGATTCACTATAAGATCTAACTATGTATCTTTAATTTTTAGATTCTTAAATATATCAATAAAATTCTCAAATTGTTTTGTGTAATGGTTTGTCAATGTTTGTGTTCCAAGGCTAAATTCAGATAATATAGTTTTAAATAATAAATATAAAATGGGGCCAATTAATTAAAATTAGATAAATGTTACCGTTGTGATGTAAATAAAAAAAATAGTGCAATTTTAATACATTGTTTTTATATAAATGAACAAAACATAATGTTTTAAATTTTTCAAACGTAGTTATAGTGGATATAATCAAAACCAGTTCTTTTCATTCTACTAAAAAGCCCTATATTGAAAATCGAGTAAACAATGAATACTACACAATAATAAATGCTTTACAAAATCAACCATAAATACTGATGTATAAATCATGGTAAAAAATTGTTTTTAAAAACAAGACTTTATGGGAAGATTATGCATATTATTGCAATGTCATTCAACGGTTTTATGGAACACGTTTGCACACAAATATTAAGTATGACCAAAGCTAACTAAAATTTAATTTTCATAATAAATCAAGATCACACAATGAATTATATTAACTAATGACAATATAATTTATTGCATAATCTTGACAGTGTATATAAAAGTATGAGTGAATTTTTTAATAGACTTTTAAGCTTTAATATTATGAACAATGATTTATAATTATTAATCTAGAATAATACTAGATGTCATAATTATCTCTATTAGCATTGAATAAAAATATAGAGGAAATACCATCAGAAATAGTTCAAGGATGCTTTGTTTTTGTTTTTTTATCATATAATCTATTTTAATGCAAGTTTTGAAATATCATATTTGCATTCCAAAAATCTTTTAAGATGTATGTAAAAAAAATATATATATATAATAATTTAACTGTTAGTTAGTGTGTTGCTAAAAAAATCACCTGTTGTGCTACATATTAGTTTTCTATTTCACAAATTAAATATTTTTTCAGATTTATATAATTTAATTTGTATTCTTAATTAAAAATATATGAATATTAAAAAAAAAGTTTCACACAAAAAGGTTGTTGAAAAATTCCATACTCTTCTTAATTTTTTTCATATATGGGGAACTATCAATATGCATCTATGATTATTAATTTAGAGTTTTAATTCAATTAGTGTACACTATTACCCGCTATAAAAATCATAATATGAAAGTAAAATAATTGTATAGGGTGTTTCATTAATGTACTATTCTGATATAATAATCCTTAATAATTGTGTTACGATAGAAGGTATCTTAAAATGGTTTATGATAATTAAGACCACAGTTCAAACATTTTAATCTTCATTTGTAACAGACTTCTTTTATCCTAAAAGAATTCTGGCTTTCACTTTCTACAGCCACAGCATTCAAGTCACTTTCTCTCACTACTCTTTTGTGTTTTTATTGCAGAAAATATCAAAATCAGATCAAATACAATGACATTAATGAAACTATAAACAAACTTTCATACTGTATAATTAAATAAGGTATTCAAATTTTTAGAATAAAATTTTAAAACATCAAAAATATTTCTAAAAAGGATACTACCAGTATAATTAGAGCCACCTTTACCATATCTAAAATTATTATTTCAAAATATTATGCAAGAAAAACATATAATTAGATGATACCACCAAGTTTTATATAAAACTTGAACATCATTTTTATTCTAAAACCACTGGTCCTATTCATGTTACAAATACCTTAAAGACATTCTATGTGGATGCAGTATTAATAGCTTTCATTAGAATTTGGTTGAAGATACAATTGAATGGAGAATTACAATTAGATATGGCAATTTGTTACACTATGGATAACTCAGAAATTGCCTAGAGGGGCTGATTTATAAGGACATCAAAGGAAAAAAATTAAAATATGAGCAAACATATTCATCATATACATGGCTTCCAGTTTGAATAAAGTTTGCAGCCAAATAAAAATATTTTTAACATAATTATTATTAAAATTAATTTTGTACATAATTAAAATAATGTAAAAATATTAAAAACGGTACATTTATTTAAGGAAATAAAAAAGAAAAATTTACTTTTTATGTTTACTAGAATAACATACTTTCTCCCTTAATTCCCATGACTTAAATTAAAATCTTTCTAAAAATATGATATAATTCTTAAAATATATTTTTCCATTTATTATTAAAAATATCTATCAAATTAATTAAAATAATCTTACAATTTTTATTGTTTACAAATATAATGTGAACAAATGCCACCATTTTGATCATTGCATTATATAGCTTACTTATTTGTCAATAATTTCTTACATCTAGGAACAACAACTAAAATATAGAATCATTACCATTCTATCAAAACCATTTAATGTAAAATTTCAACACAGGCATTGATAATCAAAGTATTCAGATACCATTGTGTATAACTTTATGATAACAAAACTATAAATTGGTTTAAAAAGTTATATTGTGAGCCTGTAACTGATCTGTGGTGGAATTGAAAGAGTGAAGAAGTATAATGGGGTGACCATTTTACACAATCTCAAACAGTGTTAGCCAGCATTCCAAAAAAGTTATTTTTAAAAATTATTTTTGATTCAGCCTTGGATAAATAAAAATAAAAATGTGTTAGATGAAGATCCAAAGTTTTTCCTAAATAGCATAGGATAGGATTGTATTTCACTCTATAATTTCAAAATGTTGTAATCCGATTACAATATGTTTCCATCTTGTTTGGATGAAAAATTGGTCAAACTATTTTTATTGGATTAGTAATAAAACTGAGTATTTGAAAAAAATTCAATCTTTTCATATCCTTATTGAGAGATTTTTCTATTTTAGCAAAAGACTCCCCCCCCCCCATGTGTCAAAGCATTGGCTGGGAAGTAAACCCGCAAACGAGGGACAACTGCTTGTAAGGCAGCTGTGCTGACCATTCTACCACCAACGCTTTTATGGAGTCAATACAATATCATCAGCAGAGATAAATTTTCTACATTTTATTTTTGGAAGATCATTGATGAATATATTAAATAAAACAGCTGGAAGAACTAACCCTATGACAGATCATTCTGTAAAATTGTGTATCTATTATAAGAATATTATTTAGTATCTCTTAAATTTTTCTATTAGAAAGTATTTTATCAAGTAAATGAATTGTTTTCCTTTATTTAACAATTTTAAAAACTTTTGGAACATAATTTTTCCAAACAGATTCATAAAATCACATAATCACCATTTCCTATGCTTACACAAGCTGTAAAAAAAACAATGACAAACTCTCTATACAGTAGTGCTACCCAGTGCAATGCCATGGTAAACAAATAATACAAGAAGATGTGTGCATAACATCCCTATTTAGTCCTTACTCATCCAATTTCCCCAGACTAGTTTCTAGCTTGTGGTTTTCATCAGTGAGGAGCCTTGGATTTGAGAACACTGCACCTTTATCTTAGGATCCAGTGCAACCCTCCAGCAACCACCTTTTATCTTCTTGCAACCATTGATTTCTATGGCTTATGTTGGATGGTATTAATATGTATAAAGAGTTTGGCACTGTTTGTAACAGAATCATAAGTTAAGTTAGATTAATAAAGATAGCACCAGTCTTATGCTTTACTTTGAAAACCTTTTTAATGTAAATTGTTAGGGTTAAAAATTTTCTCAATGCATTTTCTTTCTAGTCTAAACCCATCCTGCTCCATAAATACATGCCTCTCAATCATTGATCAAATTATTATTACAATGACTACAGCCAAGTTTCATCGTAAAATATGATTTTTATGACAATGATTTGTTGATAAACATTGTCAAGTTTAAAAATTATAAGAAAGTGTGCCAAAGAAAGCTGTAGATAACAAAAGTAGACTTACTTAAATCACATAGTTTTCCAAAATAGATTTATAAAACAGATTTTAGGTTCTGATCATAATTTGATCCCCTTAGAAGTAAGTTTCTATTTTAAGAGAATTAGAAAAGATGAAATAAAAACAAAATAACTTTAAATAAAATGAAATAAAATTTTAGAAAGATGTTTAAGTTGTTGAATCCAAAAGTCAATGTATATAATGTAAGACTAAATTTCTTATTAATTTCATTAGAAAACAGTTAAGTATTTAAATAGAAATTAAAATTATATATAAATTATGAGAGCAATAGTAATGAAATGATTAATAATTTGATAAAAATAATAAATCAGTAGCAAAATATAAATATTAAAAAAAAATAAAAAATTGTGTATTAAACACTAACCAATGATTAATATGAGAAACAAAGAAATCTAAGCAATATTTGATACAATAAGAAAGTAGAGATGTAAAAAAAACTGTAAGGAAAGATTAACATTTTAATATATCTATAAAAACAAATAGTTTATGTAAAAAGAGGAGTTTGAAGAAATGAAATATTTATTAAAGCAAGAAATCTCAACCTAAAATTAAAATTGTTAAACTATGAAAATAATATAAGATTCATTTGGGGAAACAATGTAGCAAAATTTTATTTAATTAAAGTGAAGAATGAAATAGATACAAATAAATTAAGTTATAGAGGAAAGAATGATGAAGTTTTAGTCAAACCTCTAAAGAATATGGGTAAATGAATTTAAAAGAATTAACTAACATTTGCATTGATCTTTAGATTTTTGTTAATAGTCAATAAAGTTTTGCTTAGCAAGTTGTGACACTACTGGACAAAATATCTATGCAGCACTATCATAAGATATTAGATTAATAAATTTAACTTAACTTGCAGTTAAAAAGTTTATAATAATCTTAGTGAGATGAGTTCATGTGACAAAGCATCAGCCGGGAAGTGAACCCATGACAACTGTTTCTAAGTTAGCTGTGCTGACCACTCAGCCACCAACATTTGACCAAGTGAGATGAGTTTTGAAGAGATTAGATATATTTTTATGTGAGAAACAATTTAGAAAAAATGGGGAACATGAAACATTACTGGAGATTGATAAAAAAATATTGTAATATATTTAAACCACTAAACATCACATGATCACCATTTTTTATGCTTGTTCATAACTGTTATTAAAACAGGCAGAACTCTCCATACTCTGGCTTGCATTGAGTGGCACTACTGTATGGAAAGTTTTGCATGTTGTAATATATTTATAATATGGCTAGCTATTATTAAATAACCAAATGAAAGCAATGAATTTTTTTTAATATCTTGAAAATAAAATATGTATGGTGTCTATAAAGATCATTAAGACAGAATATATTTGTAAAATTATTTTTTTACAAAAAAGTTAGATATAGATTTTTAAGTATTATTTTATTGAAGTTAGAATTTATACTGTAGTAAGAATACTTTAGTGTGATATACTCAGCTTCATTTAGCTTAAATAATCAATAGAAGTCAGACAGTAGTGCCTAATAAATCCCTATCCAGTGTTATCCAGTTCATGACCTTAGACTAATTTCTATCGTTTGAGTTTTGTCAATAAGGAGTTTGGTGCAGGAAATTTTTCAAATCTAATTGACCAGAAGTAGTTTTATATCTTAATGCTTTAAATCTAAGTCAATTTGCTCTCAAAATTATATAGATTTAACACTACTTTAGTATCTATATAGTTTGGTGTCCTGAATTTTAAAATAACTGTAGGGACTTAAATATTCCATAGCCAAGCTTGTCATAAACCATCACAATAAAATATAATTCTTGCTTATACATTTCTTTTATATAACAAATCTGATTTTTCTACTTCACTTTTTCCATTTAGTGTAATTTAGAATATATGGATAGGCTGGCAATGAATGGAAAATTATAAAGGACTACCATCTGCATTTATTGATTAATCAGTCTTACCCTAGATGGCAGAAAATAGAAGAAATAGATTTGCTATATAAAATAATTGTATACGCTAATCTTATGCGAGTTTGTTGGTATTAATGCTTTAATCAAAGTCCTAGTAATGAAAAAAAAAACTTTATTCAATAAACAGTATTACATAATTAAATTAAACACAAATATATATTTTTAATAATAATAATAATAATAATAATAATAATAATAATAATAATAATAATAATAATAATAATAATAATAATAATATATAAAGACACTATGTTTAAACATATTTGCAAATACAAACTTATAAAAGCAATGTCATGCTATATATGACTTGCTTTATTGATTACTATACAGTTGTGAATATAAATGTTTCTGCAGATTAAAATATAATCACAAATATTGTTTCACATCACTTATATTTAACATACTAGTAGCTAATTATTTACAAATAAACATGAGTACATCCGATGGGGAAACTATATTTACCAAGAATCAAAATTCTGTATGACTTTTATTTATATTGTTTTACATTATATATATATTGTAACCATATATTTTAGTATAAAATATATTAACTGATGTAACTAGTATAAAAATTTCTCTTTCTTCTTTTGGTGATTTGATTGGCTTGAGCTGCACTTTGAACAGATTACTTTCTTATATTATTTTAATAAATTTAAATTTGCTTCTTCCCATATACTAACTTATATCAAAACGTTTAACTTTTTAAAATTTGACAACACATTAAAACTTGGTAAAATAGTATTAAAAATAATACTTTATTTTTATTTGTTTAAAATGATCTTAAATTATTATTTCCATTGAATTAAAAAACCATTTGTTCAATTAAAATTAATTATTAAAAATAAATACAGTAATTACGTATGCGTCTCAATGTAAAAAGAAAAGAGCGCGAATTTAAGGGAAGATCGTCTGTTAGTTTGCTTTTTGGAGGGAAGAAAGAAAAGAAAATGGTAAAGGCAAATGGTAAATTTGATAAGCTTATTTTAAAATAGTTTATAAGTAAACAGATTACCACAAAATTTGCTATAAACGTAAATATAACATAGTGGTAATCAATTATAAGATGAATTGCTAAATTTAAAAGTCTGTTCAAGTCGGCTGGCCAAGTGGATCGAATCACAGGTAATAAATTTTCCAATATTACATTTTAAAATGTCGGAGCTTCCCAGTTTAAGTTTGAAAGAATTAAATACAAGATTTTGGTATGTTTTGAAATATTTATTATTCTACAATTTGGAAAAATTAAATAAGTATTTTAATTACAGAAGTTTTATGAATTTGAAAATTGGTTTTTTTAAAAAAAAAAGAATTTTAAGTTAAAGTAAAACGTTAAAGTTATCAAAATATTTTAATATTTCTGTTTTTTAATTCTAATAAAATATAATATTGATTGAGATTTAACTTTACAATGCCAGTAATATTTGCTAGTTAATTTGTTTAACATTTGGATAATAAACAGTTTTCAAATAATTAATCAAAGCTATTTTATAATTTTATCGTCGGTTTGAAATGAATAAATTAATTGCTGTAATTGGGATTCCTGGATTAACGCGTGGATAAATAAATACTTGCATGGATGTGATAAACTTGGAACACTTTTGATAGAGAAATGTAGAGATTAATAACTTTATGAAAAACATTTTCATTTAAATTCTGCGTATCATGTTTTAAAATTGTTTCATGTTTGGGGAGCCACGCAAAATCGTTAATCTAATGTTGCTTATAATAACTAATCAAATGGATAGAATTGCATGTATGGAATTTAACTACAGTTATAGCTATTACCTCGTATACTCATTATTCTACACATCGTACATGGATTCCACAGATCACATTAGGAGTTATAAAATGCTATACAATCCAATTTGTGATACACACATCTGCTAAAATTCATGTATTGAACTATAAAATGCTTTACATTTAGTTTTATCACACACACACACCGTTAAATTTTATATATTTAATGAATAATACATTAATTTAATTTTATCGTTATATGAACTCGCATATGAAGTTCATAAGTTATATTTTGTTAGGTTTAAATTAATAAGGGTTGAATAAAATATTTATTCAAGAGAATAGCGCTTGCGGAAAAGCTTAAAAGTACTTAATGAATTCATGAAATATATCAGTCTTTATGAGATATTTTGTGAGTCTTTCCAGATTTATATTCCTATGCCAATATTACTTATATTATATTACACATGTTTATTTTAAGCAAGATAAGTAGTACGTTAGTTGTCCTGATTAGTGTAACATTTTATTAAGCAAGAACCCACATTTGCTAAAGTGTTAGTGTATTCTGAATAGTCAGAAGAACTGAGGAGGATGATTTTGCACTTTAATGTGAAGTAAATAATAATGTTGTTTTAGAATGTTAAAGGGCTTTAATCTGTGCTGGTGGTTAATTCGCAGATTATTTTAATTGCCATTTTTGTATTTTACACACATTCCTGCGCCGGTGGTTAATCCGCGGAATTGTGTGATTATACGTATTACTTTATGATGGTGTTTAAATACACAAAACGTTTAGTATTATTTAATTCCTACGTGTAGATGAATACATCCACAGGAATATGTTTGCTTCACAGATATAAGTTGGGCAAAGTATTTTAGTTAATCTGCTAAATCATCTTCTTCATTTGTAAGCATAATTTATCGGTTAGATTATTAAATGGTAGCAGGACATTCTATTCAAGTACTTCATAATAATTAACTGTTGGTTGATTATTATTTACCGGAACGTAAGTTTAAATTGTCACTTTAATTAATGATTACATTATAGCTAAATCATACAGACATCATATTATTTATTATATTATTATAGGTGTACAGTAGGGATTTATTGAATCTGGAAATGACGTTCAATATTTCATGAGTTTGATGCTGAATTTCGTATAATCTCATCAATATTCATTATATTAGATTGAAATAAGGTATGATTAGATTTTAAAACTGTACCTATGAGACGTTATTGAAGAAAGTCAATGGAATTATCATTTATTTATTTTATTTGTTTATTTATGTTTTATTTAGAATATTGAAATTAATTACTTATTGTTCATAAATTTGTAAATAAACGTTGATTTATAATTAAACTTACTGTGCCGTTGCTATGTGTCATTCATAACATCAGAAATCATAAACTTTGGATAGAGCATACATTGAAGAGCATACATTGAATTACTTATTATCGTCAACATGATATAAGAGTTTATAAATATTTTTGAGAAAACATTTAGATGCTTTTCGTCTTTGGTAGTTTATGATTGGTAAGGTACAATAAAATCCCATTTACCTTTTCCATCATTGTGGCTTTGCGTAGTTGATTCTAGTATAAAATACAAATTAATTATTAAACATGTGAACAGATTTACCAAATAATGATATGATTAAATATATTTACTTAACGTTTTTAAATTGTCATTTGTCAGTATAATAAGAGTCTCAGTAATATGATAAACTATAAAATCAGAACCCAAGTATTTATGTTTATTTATTGCAAAGCTTTACCTGGACTAGCATTTGTATTAAAAATCATATAGATGGTTTAAAATTTCATAATCTTATGTAGTTCCACAAATTATGCCATCTTGTGCATGGTCGGCCGTAGGGTCGCATACCATAAAAATCGCAAATTGAGGTTTAAAAGTAATAACATTGCACTTATAATTTGTTTAATGTGTTTTATAATAATACTATGATGGGTCTTTGCGGTACACTCTGGCTGCGATTAAATTAAATTGTAAAAAGTTTATGTTAGATCATTAGTTTGGTCTGTAGTTGTGGTCTTTGGTGCATAAAATAGATAGCATGATATGCTTTTGGATATAGCTCTTAATAGCTGACAATGTACAGCAGGAATTGATTAGTGATCGAAGTTACAATTCCTAGTGCACTTATATTACGTAATTGGGACCGCACAATCAAATGGTTACAATTTTGATGCCGCAACGGGTTCATACACGATAGGTAGTTGAGAGGGTAATGGCCTTCGATGGCCATTAGCTGGACATCAGAATTTACGGTTACATTTTTGGCGCGCAACGTGGTCGGCTCGACATGTTAGGGTTACAATTTTATCGGCCCGATATGTTGCGGTTACAATATATATATATATTAGTTTAGTAAATTATTTTTGCTAGAGATAAATTGACTAAGTTGTTTCATTAATCACTTGTTAGAATGAGATATAAATAGATAGGTATTAGTATAGGCATTTGTGTTATTATTTAGTTTCTCATCAATTATAGATTAAATATTGTTTTAGTTTATAGTAATTTTAATTATTCATTCACCTTCCAAGCACTTAATTTTTTTTCTGGAAATAAAAGTTCATTAAAAGTGTAATTTAAAAATACATTTGTTTTAATTTACTTAAATATTTATATATACATATATTTAAATATTACATATTCAGCCTGTATTCTGCCAATCCTTCTTCTCTATAATTAAATGGACATATGAAGGTCCTATGTGTGAGGGTCAGATTGACTTAATATCAACATGAGCATGACAATAATATTAGTATCATCAAGAGCTTTGAGCATTTTATACTTGGATTTTCAATAAAGTGGATAGCTGAAGAGTTGGAAAGTGGGTAAGATTGAAGATTGTCCATTAAAGTTTGAAGATTTGCTATCTTAATATAAATTGAGCAGTGATTGTATATATATGTGGGAGATGAGAGACCAACTGATGAATTCTGATTCAGCACAATATATATATATATATTGTAACGAGCATAGACGTTCGTTACATTGTTTTGTTTTTTTTTTAAATTTATTAAACATGAAAGTAAATTAAAAAGTTCGCATTTAAAAATTTTCTTTAAGAATTAAAAATTGAAATTAAATATCATCTTAAACTCTTATATATTAATTAAATCGCACAGATAATGAAAAATTATTAAAATAAAACTTTATTAAAGAAAAAGTATTTTAAAACTAAATTTTAAAAAGATTTGGAGATGAAATTATATCTTTAAATTTATCTTTAAATATATTTTTGATTTGGAAAACAGGTTACTTAATCAGAAATGGAAATGATTGTTAATTAGTTAAATGTAAACCAGCCTTCGGCATTTAAATGTAAAAACACCGGTCAGATAAGAAAACAATAGAAACTGTTAGCAAATAAGAAGAAATCCCTATGGAATCGGACCGCAGCGAAAGGACCATCGCATCGGTGACGTAATGTAAATTCAATCCTTCACATTAATATAAAAGGAAAATTTGGAAATTATTAATCAGTGACTGGAAATTGATTATTACGATGTGACTATATGTAGTAGTACGGAGTTGGAGGAATTGACAGACGCACGGTCAATTCTTTCAGCTGTTAAAGAAGGGAGAAATGAACTATCGTTTCCTACATTGAGGACCAACTAAATTAAAAAACCTCCGAATGAATAAATAAACAACGGCTAAATGGATACCAATTTTAGGACGGCGTGGGAATTTACGTTCATGGCAAGCAACGGATAAAGTTGGACGTTTTAAAAATTGTAAGAACTTATATATATTCACTTGAAACAATAAGAACTCTAAATTTTAAAACTTTTTAGTAAATAATGCAATAGAATCCTATCTGACCAAACTAAATTAATAATGTTATTTGATGTATTTTTTTTCTTATTTATTTTGTAAAATCATTTGGGCACCATCTAGGCATTTGAACCTAGAAAAATTTATAAAGTAGGCAGATACGTAAGTCAAAAAAAAAAAATTTTTTTTTTTAAATTTTGATTCCGGTCGTTAGCCCATGTCACTAGCTCAGTGGAATAGCAGAGATTAAATAATATAAGATCTTATCTAATTTGATTTCAACATTAAAAAATAAATAAAATAAGCCACTGCCAGTAATTAACATACAAACATTTATTTATGCACATATATATAAGATTTAAAATTATTTTAGTATTAGTTTACATTTTAACATTTAACATTATTTTTAACTTTGATTTTTGACTTTAATTTACCTTTAATTACTATTATATTCTAATTTTACATTTTAATTAAGTTCGCACAGATAAATTTAGGAAAGCTTGTTTATAATATTGAATATAGATCGGTTACATAGATTTCACGGTCAACAACATTTCAAAGTAAACATAAACGATCAAAATACAAAATTATTGATTACTGACAATTGCGGAGGGAAATTTTTACGTAACCCAATAGTATTCATCATAAGATACTCGCATTGTCACCAATAACTTAAAAGACATCCGAATAAATACATTTTAGATACTCACCGTAAGGTATCATTATTTATCGAATGTCTATATATTTTGATCAAATATGAAAACGCAAAACATAGTTAACCGATAAACAATCCATGCAAGCGTCTATAAACAACTTAAGTTTAATGCATTTTTATTTAGAATCGAGTATGAATATTACATAGATTTGCATTGAAATTAAAATATTCTATCCCTATTTAACCTTAGGCTAAAATTCGCCGTCAAACTGTCATCAATCCATCTGATATATCGATGTATTCAATGTAATACGAAATACGGCAGCACCAAAAGAATTAAGAAAGACATTGACTCTCAATCAGATAGGAATATTACATCTATCTAACGAGAAGAACAATAAAAAAAAAAACTCCATAGAAAGGAACTGCGTTCTCCGTCTTATAATTCCTTCCATAGGCAAACGGGTGAGTGCGGCGTATATATAAACGATTCTGCCAGTAGCGAATCTCCGATTACATCTACTAACTACATCAATATATCCAATCCATTGACCCAATCTAACAACGACATAAATAACCTAAGATTACCCTCCCCTAATATAACTTTACAAATCTATACAGCCATTCACGCCCGACTTAAGTTTAACATTTTTATAATTAATTTAACGGAAAACAACAATCATAATAAAACTTAAAGAACAAAAAATAAATAAATGGAAATGATTTTACAAAATAAATAAGAAAAAAAATACATCAAATAACATTATTAATTTAGTTTGGTCAGATAGGATTCTATTGCATTATTTACTAAAAAGTTTTAAAATTTAGAGTTCTTATTGTTTCAAGTGAATATATATAAGTTCTTACGATTTTTAAAACGTCCAACTTTATCCGTTGCTTGCCATGAACGTAAATTCCCACGCCGTCCTAAAATTGGTATCCATTTAGCCGTTGTTTTATTTATTCATTCGGAGGTTTTTTAATTTAGTTGGTCCTCAATGTAGGAAACGATAGTTCATTTCTCCCTTCTTTAACAGCTGAAAGAATTGACCGTGCGTCTGTCAATTCCTCCAACTCCGTACTACTACATATAGTCACATCGTAATAATCAATTTCCAGTCACTGATTAATAATTTCCAAATTTTCCTTTTATATTAATGTGAAGGATTGAATTTACATTACGTCACCGATGCGATGGTCCTTTCGCTGCGGTCCGATTCCATAGGGATTTCTTCTTATTTGCTAACAGTTTCTATTGTTTTCTTATCTGACCGGTGTTTTTACATTTAAATGCCGAAGGCTGGTTTACATTTAACTAATTAACAATCATTTCCATTTCTGATTAATTAACCTGTTTTCCAAATCAAAAATATATTTAAAGATAAATTTAAAGATATAATTTCATCTCCAAATCTTTTTAAAATTTAGTTTTAAAATACTTATTCTTTAATAAAGTTTTATTTTAATAATTTTTCATTATCTGTGCGATTTAATTAATATATAAGAGTTTAAGATGATATTTAATTTCAATTTTTAATTCTTAAAGAAAATTTTTAAATGCGAACTTTTTAATTTACTTTCATGTTTAATAAATTTAAAAAAAAAAAAAAACAATGTAACGAACGTCTATGCTCGTTACAATATATATATATATATTGGAGATCACTTATTTTTTTCATATGTATGAGATCATATGTATTAATTTATAAGATGGATTGGATATCTGTGGGGTGTTTCAAAGTCTGAATTCAAGTCCATTAAAATTATATATATATTCCTCATAAATATAACTGCTTTATTTTTTTATTAGCAAGAACCTATTCATGCCAATCGCCTTTCAAAAAATATATAATGATTATAAATCGACTTTTATTGATTAAAAGTTATTCAAGCTCAAATATAGATTTCCTTTATTTTCCTTTATTTTTCCATTGTTCATCTTTTTCCAATCATCATGTATCATTATTATTTATTTAATGATTCAAATTTCAAACTTAATTATAACAAACATGGAGGGGGGCATTCCTAATGGCTCCTGAATTTCTGTCAATGAGATTTTAGAACAAGCTTGTGCAAATTTCCAAACCTGATATAGCACTGTTAATAATTATTGATGTACACTGAGAAAATTTTTCATTGTCTGCAACTATATATTTGAAATGCTAGGATGATGTGTTATTTATCAATAAAGCCATAATGATAAAAAATATACAAAAAGATGCTTAATATGTACCTACACCAAAAATATTAGAAATATATTTAAACTTTATTAAAATTAACATCTATATCTAAAATTAAATAAAATGTAATAAATTCTAACTTAGTACAAATTATATTTATTGAAAGTAGATTGTAATCTACAAAGCTTATTGAAAATGCGATAGCTTATAATGTAATTTGTGTAAAACCATCAATAAATACAAAACAATATGGCATTTGAAATATTGATTACACCTTGATTTCAATTTTAAAATGTGGTTGATTTGAAATACATCTTAGAAGTCATTGGTATAAAGTGTTTCTTTTAATATATGCAACTATATGTTTAAAATATTCAGTATACCATTATATATAGATATTAATTTTGCTACATGAATTTTAATATTTTAATCATAATGAATAAGACTGTGTTGGCATCTGAGTATGATTAAAAGTTAACTCTAATTAATATCACTTGTCAGATGTGTTATCTTTATAAAAAAATTTAGAGGAGAAAATATAAAACCATTTGTTTTCTGTTTACAAGACAAATTGATAAAAAAAAAGAGCAATGCAATGACATAAACAGTTCTTGGAAAGTTTATTACATTTATATATGTTAAAATGAAGAATTTCATGAACTTTAGATATAAATGCTATATTATCCAGATTCATCCATGTATGATTTATTTACTAATATACTGACATTTTGGCTGGATAGAATTTTACAATCTTCTTATACATTAATGTTCCCTATGCCTCTACTATTGTTTTTTATAATATTCATTAGCTAGATGATGGCTAGTGTGTCCCAGCCAAAAGTATGAATATTAATACAATAAATCATACACAGATGAACTCAGATAATATATATATATATGATAAGTTATTCATAACAAAGACGAGGCATAACTAAGTGATGAGTATTATGACTATGATTAAGACTTGATTCGTATCTGTGGTAGTTTAGGAATATTAATACAATAAATCATAGGGATGAACTCAGATAATATATCATTTATATATATATTGTAACCGTAAATTCTGATGTCCAGCTAATGGCCATCGAAGGCCATTACCCTCTCAACTACCTATCGTGTATGAACACGTTGCGGCATCAAAATTGTAACCATTTGATTGTGCGGTCCCAATTACGTAATATAAGTGCACTAGGAATTGTAACTTCGATCACTAATCAATTCCTGCTGTACATTGTCAGCTATTAAGAGCTATATCCAAAAGCATATCATGCTATCTATTTTATGCACCAAAGACCACAACTACAGACCAAACTAATGATCTAACATAAACTTTTTACAATTTAATTTAATCGCAGCCAGGGTGTACCGCGAAGACCTATCATAGTATTATTATAAAACACATTAAACAAATTATAAGTGCAATGTTATTACTTTTAAACCTCAATTTGCGATTTTTATGGTATGCGACCCTACGGCCGACCATGCACAAGATGGCATAATTTGTGGAACTACATAAGATTATGAAATTTTAAACCATCTATATGATTTTTAATACAAATGCTAGTCCAGGTAAAGCTTTGCAATAAATAAACATAAATACTTGGGTTCTGATTTTATAGTTTATCATATTACTGAGACTCTTATTATACTGACAAATGACAATTTAAAAACGTTAAGTAAATATATTTAATCATATCATTATTTGGTAAATCTGTTCACAAGTTTAATAATTAATTTGTATTTTATACTAGAATCAACTACGCAAAGCCACAATGATGGAAAAGGTAAATGGGATTTTATTGCACCTTACCAATCATAAACTACCAAAGACGAAAAGCATCTAAATGTTTTCTCAAAAATATTTATAAACTCTTATATCATGTTGATGATAATATGTAATTCAATGTATGCTCTTCAATGTATGCTCTATCCAAAGTTTATGATTTCTGATGCTATGAATGACACATAGCAACGGCACAGTAAGTTTAATTATAAATCAACGTTTATTTACAAATTTATGAACAATAAGTAATTAATTTCAATATTCTAAATAAAACATAAATAAACAAATAAAATAAATAAATGATAATTCCATTGACTTTCTTCAATAACGTCTCATAGGTACAGTTTTAAAATCTAATCATACCTTATTTCAATCTAATATAATGAATATTGATGAGATTATACGAAATTCAGCATCAAACTCATGAAATATTGAACGTCATTTCCAGATTCAATAAATCCCTACTGTACACCTATAATAATATAATAAATAATATGATGTCTGTATGATTTAGCTATAATGTAATCATTAATTAAAGTGACAATTTAAACTTACGTTCCGGTAAATAATAATCAACCAACAGTTAATTATTATGAAGTACTTGAATAGAATGTCCTGCTACCATTTAATAATCTAACCGATAAATTATGCTTACAAATGAAGAAGATGATTTAGCAGATTAACTAAAATACTTTGCCCAACTTATATCTGTGAAGCAAACATATTCCTGTGGATGTATTCATCTACACGTAGGAATTAAATAATACTAAACGTTTTGTGTATTTAAACACCATCATAAAGTAATACGTATAATCACACAATTCCGCGGATTAACCACCGGCGCAGGAATGTGTGTAAAATACAAAAATGGCAATTAAAATAATCTGCGAATTAACCACCAGCACAGATTAAAGCCCTTTAACATTCTAAAACAACATTATTATTTACTTCACATTAAAGTGCAAAATCATCCTCCTCAGTTCTTCTGACTATTCAGAATACACTAACACTTTAGCAAATGTGGGTTCTTGCTTAATAAAATGTTACACTAATCAGGACAACTAACGTACTACTTATCTTGCTTAAAATAAACATGTGTAATATAATATAAGTAATATTGGCATAGGAATATAAATCTGGAAAGACTCACAAAATATCTCATAAAGATTGATATATTTCATGAATTCATTAAGTACTTTTAAGCTTTTCCGCAAGCGCTATTCTCTTGAATAAATATTTTATTCAACCCTTATTAATTTAAACCTAACAAAATATAACTTATGAACTTCATATGCGAGTTCATATAATGATAAAATTAAATTAATGTATTATTCATTAAATATATAAAATTTAACGGTGTGTGTGTGATAAAACTAAATGTAAAGCATTTTATAGTTCAATACATGAATTTTAGCAGATGTGTGTATCACAAATTGGATTGTATAGCATTTTATAACTCCTAATGTGATCCGTGGAATCCATGTACGATGTGTAGAATAATGAGTATACGAGGTAATAGCTATAACTGTAGTTAAATTCCATACATGCAATTCTATCCATTTGATTAGTTATTATAAGCAACATTAGATTAATGATTTTGCATGGCTCCCCAAACATGAAACAATTTTAAAACATGATACGCAGAATTTAAATGAAAATGTTTTTCATAAAGTTATTAATCTCTACATTTCTCTATCAAAAGTGTTCCAAGTTTATCACATCCATGCAAGTATTTATTTATCCACGCGTTAATCCAGGAATCCCAATTACAGCAATTAATTTATTCATTTCAAACCGACGATAAAATTATAAAATAGCTTTGATTAATTATTTGAAAACTGTTTATTATCCAAATGTTAAACAAATTAACTAGCAAATATTACTGGCATTGTAAAGTTAAATCTCAATCAATATTATATTTTATTAGAATTAAAAAACGGAAATATTAAAATATTTTGATAACTTTAACGTTTTACTTTAACTTAAAATTCTTTTTTTTTAAAAAAACCAATTTTCATATTCATAAAACTTCTGTAATTAAAATACTTATTTAATTTTTCCAAATTGTAGAATAATAAATATTTCAAAACATACCAAAATCTTGTATTTAATTCTTTCAAACTTAAACTGGGAAGCTCCGACATTTTAAAAATGTAATATTGGAAAATTTATTACCGGTGATTCGATCCACTTGGCCAGCCGACTTGAACAGACTTTTAAATTTAGCAATTCATCTTATAATTGATTACCACTATGTTATATTTACGTTTATAGCAAATTTTGTGGTAATCTGTTTACTTATAAACTATTTTAAAATAAGCTTATCAAATTTACCATTTGCCTTTACCATTTTCTTTTCTTTCTTCCCTCCAAAAAGCAAACTAACAGACGATCTTCCCTTAAATTCGCGCTCTTTTCTTTTTACATTGAGACGCATACGTAATTACTGTATTTATTTTTAATAATTAATTTTAATTGAACAAATGGTTTTTTAATTCAATGGAAATAATAATTTAAGATCATTTTAAACAAATAAAAATAAAGTATTATTTTTAATACTATTTTACCAAGTTTTAATGTGTTGTCAAATTTTAAAAAGTTAAACGTTTTGATATAAGTTAGTATATGGGAAGAAGCAAATTTAAATTTATTAAAATAATATAAGAAAGTAATCTGTTCAAAGTGCAGCTCAAGCCAATCAAATCACCAAAAGAAGAAAGAGAAATTTTTATACTAGTTACATCAGTTTATATATTTTATACTAAAATATATGGTTACAATATATACATATATAAGTTATTTATAATAAAGACAACGAATAATTAAATGATTAATATTATAACTATAATTAACATTTGATTATTATCAGTGGTAGTTTTTCATTAAATGCTGTCTCCTCAACACAATCTATTATGGTACTTCAATATATATATATATATATATATATATATATATATATATATATATATATATATATATATATAACATTTAATAAAATCATTGTAGATATATTAAATAATTAAACAAGCCTAAAATAGTTTTCTATCTAGCAAAGATATCTTTAGTAACGTTAATACAAAAAAAAAATCAGTAAAAAAGAAGGCAGGCAGTAAATGAACAATCATAGGCCAGCTATCAGTAAAGAATTCTATGATTGTTTAGAGACTCCCAAATGTCTAAAAACATTTCCAAATTCTATCCTCTGTATATGCTTGAAAATCTTCAGGTACTTAAAAGCATTTCTAAATTTCATCTGAATTTGAACTACAGTTCTTAGGAATATTAGATTGATGTACCAATTACTATACCTTGAATCCTTATATATGTGTGTGTATATATATATAACAAAAATTAAAATTATTACTGCAATTACAGATTAACTTTAAAAGTAAATCTGTTTTATAATAATTTAGAAATAATTTGATATCTCATTTTAAAACTTCTCCCTTGTAGGCCACTTTCACATGTACTGTCAACTTTGTTAAAATAAAATTAATCAGAATATTTGTCAGTGGCAGTTCATCTTTACTCTTAATTTTGAGAACTGTCAACTTAATTTTTTATTTACATTTCAAATGATTGCTTCAAGTAGTTGGTAATCTGTCATATTTATTTATTTATTTTTGATATCATTACTTAAATTTTATGTAGAGGATACTTATTTTTTCATTTAACTAATTTTATATTAGACAGATTGTTTTTGAGAAACCATTGAAATGTTTGTTCTGACTTTCATTTTACATCACCTCAAAATGTTGGCTGTAACTAACTGAAATCGATATATATAATCTATTTGGGTGAATTATATCTTATCTAATATTATATTAATGATAATGGATATAAATAAACATTAGAAATAAAATAAAAAGATTATAAAAACAACATATTAGAAATAATATCATTAAACATGTCATTTCATCACATTATACAGACATTTTGAAAGGAAGCTGACATTTAAAAAAAATCTTATTCTTTTTTTTTTAGTTTTTGCATGATTAAGTTGACAACTAATATATAGCTTTTTGTATATATATATTTATTATAGTGATATGTGGCTTCTCTAAAAATTTAATTATGAAAATGTTTTAGATTTTTGCTAATATTAAATCATTTTTTTATGGAGAACACACATCTATACCCCACTGACATTTTAAAGCTATTTTTATTTTTCATTAAACATTTTTGAAAAGAAAAATTGCAATAAATTCACAAAACGATGCAAATGTTTGGATTTGTAGATGTTAACTAACGAATCCAGCAATCGTTCACTTTCTAATATGATTTCAACATTTTGATTCTATAGAAGCAGTCTATTCTGATACCTACTAAATTAAGTATTACTTCTTTTTTTTTTTTTTAATTTTACACATTTTTAAAAATTTTAAGTTTGTGAAAAAATATTTTAAAATCAACATTATTGCTTCGATAGATCTGAGAAATATTTAATAAATGTTTAAAATTACAAAATAAAATTTACAAAAAACAACAACAAATATTTATAAACATTCTTAGTTTAAAAATAAGTTATATATCACAGAATTGTTTGGTCGACAGACAAATTAAGAAGTATATATAATTATGCAAGAAGTAGCTAGCAGTAAGGCCATAACAGTTACAACGCAAAGTATTAAGTATACACAAAGTCAACAAGAAAACTAATAATTCTATTACAAATAATAATCATTATAGAATACAAAAAGTATAAGCAAATTAATTTGTTAAGTCCAAGTAAATCCAAATATGCTTCTTCCCAAAACTTAGAACATTTATTTACCCTACAATTTGTCACAATGCTCTAAAGATAACATCAAATAATAAGTTCATGATAACTATTGTGTCTAAAAATATAAAACTGTTTGGGTGTTTTGTTGTTGTTTTTTTTTCATATGCATTTAAAACAACTTTTTCCACCATCACCACCAAAAAAATTAGAATTAATCAAACCAAAAAAATTAGAATTAATCAAAGTAATGAATTATTCATTTATTAAACATACTTTTGTCAATTGCAACACTTTACTCTTTAATTATAGATATTAACACACACCTGATTCTTCAAGCCTACATTTAATATCTACATTCAAAGTCATGTGATTTTTGTACATGATGTCTTTAAAATATATAATTACTGACTTCATATCAGATCCATATAATTATAAGATAAGTTTATAATATATGAATTTTTTCTATAATGCAGACTTTTTCATACCTGCACTCCTACATGTAATAAATAGGGGTTTGAACTCAGATTTTCACATGACCCTCAACTCTCCATGCTATCTCGTACTGCTGATGCACTTGATCACATACTTCAAACCCCCTAAGATAAGTTTATTTGAATTCAAAGATTTAGTGTGTTTGAAACTTTAAATCAGTGACTTAGATAATATACAAATGTGGTTTCTAAAACAATAATGTACAATTGAATATTTTTACTGCTAAAAATTAAGATCCAGAAATGACTTTGATTGACATTACCATATATGGTGGTTTCTAATTATTCAGCCTTGCACCATATGAGTCTGGAGTTATATAATCGTTTGCTGCTCTCTGGCCATAGCTGATGGTGTCTATACACATATAATCATAATGTTAAGCTGTTATGTGTAAATATTTATGCATTTAAATTTATTGCTGTTTTTATTTAGATGTTCCCTATTTAATGCTTCTTAATGTAGTGTACTAGCAGTTTATCATTTTATGTCAACATTAAATAATTATTAGCAGAAATATTACAGCAATAAAAACCAAGATACAATGTATATGTACACACACATCAAAAGAAATTCAGGAACTGGAAATAAACCTATTATTCTAAGAAAATGTCTATGCAAGTTAAGTTTTCTATCAGAAAGCAGATAATTATGCAGCAGGGTATTATAATCAGGTGATAAAGATTTAATGAGGTAAAAGTTTTCCATTGCTTTCCATTCTCTAACATAGCTTATTCTACAATCTTAAATTCAGAGTTACATCACAAAATCAAAACAGAAGAAAAGAACTGTATATATACATTAAATATACATATATTACCAAAAGAATAATTATTACTATTAAAATGATATTAACAATATATATATTGACCTTTATCATAGTAAGTATTTGGAGTTTTTTTAACCGAGCGTTAGAATTAAAAATAAACAGTTAAATAAGGTTATTAATTAATTAATTTTCGCTGCCGATTAGTGATCACATTAATAGCCGTCTGAAAGTATAGAAGCATGGACTAAGATTAATGTTAATTTTTATAATGAATGCATTGCTTTGTAACTTAAATTAATCTATGAAATTTAAGAACTGCAACCTGTTAATGTCAAATTAAGATATCAACTTTAGATAAAAAGTTTTAACGGTAATACAATTCTGTTACTTTCTTATTCAAAAAGCGTATAGCATAAATACACTAATAATCATTAATTTAAAGTGTTTAAAATTAAAGTGTGACGACTTTAATGTTTGACTTATTTTACAAAGAAAAAAAAAGTTATAAATGTCTTAATTGCAAATTCTTTAAAAAAAAAAAAAACCCAAGGCCTAACAAACGATATATTTAAAATAAACAGCAAACAAACAAAACAAAAAAATCAATTAACTTTTGCAGCTTATTAAAAAATAAAAAAGTATTAAACATGTTGCTATTCCTCTACTTGTTCCCAAATATATTTACTATTAATTTTATTAATACAATTTTTATTAATGTTATTATTTTTACATTGGTCAACAATGGTTTTATTACAGAGAAATATATGTATGTGCTCTGAATGTCAGAATTTTACCCACATGTATAATCACAATTATTATCTGATATATAGACCAAAAAAACTTGAGCTGAGTCAAGTCACTATGAAAAGATATAACCGTATAGATATCTTCTCACTTAATAGCACTGAATTAACTTTCGGTGAATTCTCGCCAAAATCATAATGCAAAATTAATTAACTAACTGCTCCGGGATCAGTATGAATATATAGTTTATAAAATATGCAAATTATTGCAGTAAGAAATAGAAATTATAAATGTTAGATGTTCCTTTTTTTTTTTTTTTTTTGACAAAGGAATGCAAGACTCCTTCCTGTTGATTGAATTTAGGTCTCTTGCAATAAACCTTGCCTCCTTGAACTTTCTCTTTCTATCATCCCTCTCTATATAGATGGTCTTAATATTAGAAGGGGGAAACATGTGACCTGTAACAAGCTCATGATCCAGGAAATTGACTTATGTTGCAGTCTTGTTTAACCCTTTTATAAAGATAGGAACAAGACTGACAATATAAGTCAATTTCCCTGATTCACAAGCTTGCTACAGAGAAAGATGATCATAAGAGAAAGTGAAAGGAGGTATGGGTTTTTGCAAGAGACCCAAATTCCATCAACTGGAAGGAGTCTTGCATACCTTTGTCAAAAAAATGAACATCCAACATTTATAATTTACATTTCTCACTGCAATAATTTGCATACTTCATAAACTATATATTCAATTCTGCTCCTGGTGCAGTTAGTTAACTAATTTTGTACTATGATTCTGGTGAGAATTCATCAAAAATTAACTCAGTACTATTAAGTGACTCAGTTCAAGTTTTTCAAAAGTATTTCATTAGTATATAAAAAATTTCATGTTAAATAATCACACTAATATATAGACATTTAAACATAAAGTATGTAATACACATAATGCACATTTCACTTAATGTGTGTAGCATTTTTTTTAAAAAAAGAAAAGTATATACAATATATAATCAGTAATTGTATAGTGGATTAATGGAATGCAGTGAGAGTATATGCTCTTTTGTTATTAGTTATTTATGCAAAATCAAAACAACATTTTGACTCATAACTAGCTTAAGTATCATGCAAAATAAATATGTCTTTATGGCCTCAAAAGAAGAAGTAACCAAAGTGTTTTTTTTTTATAATTTACCATGAATTACAATTATATATCATGTAAGTAATGAGGATTCATGAAAAAAGAGCTCATAATGAAAATTTGGAAAATGACCTATCGATAGTAGTCTCACTTCCGGACAATATAGTATTAAGTAAAATGGGTTAGCTCAGTTAATGATTACACTCGGTTAAGTGCAAATACTTGATAAATAAAATATTGTTCATTAATATTAAAACATTCTACTAGCTCAAATTAATAAAATAATAACAAGGTTCAGTTTATAAAATAAATAATTAAATACTTATTAAATCATGAGACTTGGAAGTGAAATACAGATGACAAGAAAGATTACATTGAGCCAATATCCCACAGGATATTACCTCAATGGCATAAGAACACTATCCCTCACTATTACTACCTTAAATAAATAAATTTATAGCATTCTTACGGCTTTAATAAAACCTAATCATTAAGATTAAATTAATAATTAAATATTAATCCTTTATCTACAATAATTTAGCTAAATAAAATCTCAGGTTCATAAAACTACTTTATGTTAATCCAAATCACTGTAGTAAAGCATGATAAGGGATTTAATGTCATACTTTACCACACCTAACTAATAATAATAATAAATAATAATATTTTTCATTGTATGATCTAATTTTATATCTCTTTTTCTTCACTATAATTCTTATTTGCCATAATAATAATAAAAAAATAATACAATATAATCTTTTATCTTTCATCTAATAATGTAATAAATATGTGGTAGTATCTTATAATCTGAAAAATACATGTGTGGGCAACGGATAGCATTTATAATTTGATGTGCTATTATATTAATCAATTTGTGACTATAAAGATAATGTAAAATGTTATTTCTTAAGATAAATAAATTCCAAGAAAATATAGAATTCTTAAAAAATAATACTTTATTTCTGTGCAAATGTTATGTTTGATTCAAATATTCTGTGTGTATTATGCATTCTAATGGGAAGAAAATAATCCGAACACACAAATTTTTGAAAAACAAATTTAACAAAGTTTTATTATAACAAATAAAATAAACAACAAGATATTTACACTATTTACAATTGGTATACTAAACTTGCACCATTATACATCTCTTATTAATTATAATCACTAAAACAATAGAGAATCTATTTAACTCTTCACTCTGACTTAAAAAAATAATAATAATAATACAATTTTTATATCTCTTTGTTATCAAAATTTTACGATGAAATTATATTTCTTTATATTCATTCTAGCATATTATATCTTTAAATATTATTACAATATGCTTTCTTTAAAAACATACATTGAAGCATAGAACGGAAAACACAAAAATAACAATATCGAGTATGGATCTTTTTACTAAATAATTTCCAATTTTTCAATGTTATGAATACTATACATAAAATATCTATTGTTAATTTATTAATACAATATGTGGAGATCGTTGTTAACTATACTATGATTATTAAACACAATATATCCTACTTAATATTACTTTAATACAGAATAGCTGCAATTATTGCTGTATTCTTTATTATTTAAATAAATACAAAATTGTACCTATGCTTATTTTATATTGTTTTGCTTTATAACATTATATCTTAAAAATATGCAATACTCATGAAATAAAATAAAATATTTGAAATTATTTAACATTTCAGAGCAACCTAGCTTTATTTATTTTATTCCTGAAATTTATTTTATTTCCAAAATATATAGAACATATTCTATAATTCTTTATCATTTGGTTCTGTGGGATTTTCAATTCCAACTTGTATAAACTCTACTCCTCCTTATAAGTAAATGAACTTATCTTATTCATTCAATAACATTTCTTAAATTCTAAATTATTTATTATTTCTTTTCAAAATTACAATACTGTGCGATGTGATTGCTTTGAAAAATCGAGAGAGCGAATAGATGTGTAGGACTAGAGAAGAAAAATTAGAGTCTAACTCATAGTACACATTAGATAAAATACCATGGCATAGAGTATCTATAAAAAATAGAGGCGTGACCCATTTGTCTAATGCCTCCACTACTAACAATGATGTTAAGCTATTATTTCAGTTTTATAAAACATCAGTATTTAAATAAAATAGACACTGCCCACAAATAAATATACCAGCTACAGGGCATTGTTAACTGTACTGTATACTTAATAAGATTATAAAATGTTATTCCTATTCCCATAATACATCCTGCATTAATATCATCTGTTTGGTTTCATGTTCTCCAGATTACTCCCAAGTCACTATCTTATCAACATTTCCTAATAGATTTCTCAAATCTTACACCAACAAATGAAACTAACTCACATATTCAGAATAATAAATAAAATTCAATCGTAATTAGAACGATCTCACTAATCTACAAAAAAAGTTTGCTTTACTTTCCTATCCCATATTCTTAAACCCATACAAAATAATCATTATCTATACTTTAAATACCTAATAATATTAAAGTTTTTTGTAAAAGAATCATATAATTATTCATCATCATGTTGCATTATATTAATAATATGAAATTCAAGTATGCATATTACTAGAATAGATAAATCCTAATCTTATAATTTAAATGTGTTGCACAAGTGCATTCACATGCAACTTAACATTTATACTTCAATATAATATAATTCATTGACAATCTGAAAAAAAAATACATCATAAAAAATATCAATATTCACAACTATTGCCTAAATGATATCAACTTGTAATCACTTATGATGTCTTCATGTCCATCAATTAAAATAAACATTGCATATATGATATCCATCCATACTTCCACACTTAAAAATATTAACTTATTTAAAATATCAAACTATTTACTAGAAGATTATAATATCATTAGTACTAAATTAATATTCATGTTCCTACTCTTCTAATGAAAATAATATTACACTTAAAAACTAAAGTTAATAAAATAAATCAAGACAATAATTACGTATATCTTCTACATTGAGGCGAATGTTCTTTATAAAGTTCAAATGTTTTTATAATATTATTTTCCTCGAGAGTTTTTTTTTTTTTAAAAAAATTTCTCCTAAAGAGCATTTAAAACCCCCAACCATTGCTAAGTTCTCATGCTTGATGATGAAACAACTGCCCTGAACTTGGCACATGTGCTGTAACTCCTTCCTGCATGATGAACGAAGTTTAAAAATGAATAATAATAAAAAAATAGAGTACGACATCTAAATCTTGTAAAATTAATAAAAATAATCATTGATCTGTTCTGGAAAAGTTTATAGAATAATAGTTTATAGTTTCTATTATCCAGAACAATGATTATTAAAATAACAATAAAATTATAATATTGAAAAATAATATTTCGAAGCTTCTATTCCATAGGATCCTGTATCGGCTTGGTGATGCATCTTATCCCGACAACTTGACTGCGACAATCCGGATAAAACTTTTGCGCAATTTTTTAAAAAAATATCTTCATAAATTCAATAATTACTTATTTATAATTCATTCCTTTATATGTTTATTCTTCAGGATAATTTATTATTCATTATCCAATTATAGCTGTCTCCATTATTATTCAAATTATTAGTTTTTTAAATAAATTCTTACGAACACATATAACCTTATATAACTCAGGTTTTATCACATATGCTTTAAAAATATCCATTTAAAAATTATTTGTAATAGTTTTCCTTTTAAAATATTCACAATGTTTTCCTTCAAAAAGGATAAAACATTTATCTCTATAGCATTATTTTTCCATAAAAATTATTATAAATTTGTCGTATTACTTGTCGGACTTGAATACGACTATCTTGCTATTATAAAAAAATGCATTGTTCATTTTACTTTACAAATAGCTTTACTGTTAAGCTTTATGCATAATGTCCAAAATAATTCTTTGCTTACTAAAATAGTTCTCTTGGTTAATACCATTAATATTATATTAACAATTATCATTCTTATTTTTAAAATTTTCCTAACTAAGCACATATCACTTATTGGCATTTCCATATTTTTTACTGCGAAGTTGTAGTAAGTTTTGATGAAAAATCCTGGTAAAGGGAACTTTAATTTAGCAATGCATCCTTTTAATAAAACTTATTAAAATATATTTATGTTACAGTCTTTTGCAAATACTTAAAAATTAATATCCTATTAGTTTGCAAATAAATTATATGAGAGCACTAAAATTGACTAAAATAAAAAAATTTAAAAGAAGTATAACTTTAGAAAATTACTATCACACCCTAGAATTAATCATGCAACAGCATTTATACCCTACAAAATACCTCATCTTATTGGTGGATTTTTGCTTTTCATCTGATACTTAATTTGCATATTGCTACAGTATTACACAATTAAATTTAAAAAATAAAATATGACTCATTATTATTTAAAATATTACTAAAAATATTAATCTTAAATTAATTATTATACTTTACTAAAATTAATTAAACATTTTAAAATGACTTTTAAAAACAATATTTTATTAATTTATCCCACCTTTTATATTTAATTTATCTATTTTATTTTAAAACAAAATATTTGATTTTTATTAAATGTATTCATCTTATAATACTATTTAAAACATGTTATAATGACTGATTTAATATTTTCTTTTGTGATAGGTAAATAATTATATCCAATTCTATAATGTAATTTTTAAAATCCTTTGAACTTTGTTAAAACAGATACTAGCAAGCATGTGTTCATGTCTGCATTATACAGGTCACATGACTCAACTGACACAGATTGTATCCAAATTTATGTCTGAAAATAAATGATAAATTGCAACAATTATTATATTAAATAAATAATACAATAATATAAAATTTGGAATCATAATTTAGAAAACATAGAATTAAATATAACTTTTCGTACCGTAAAGATTACTTTTAAAACATATAATTTTAAATATAATTATTAAATATAATTTATACTTTAAAATATAGCATTTATTTAATTACCAGTTTTAACTATTAAAATTCAACTTTTTAAAACATTTTAAACATTTATTGCTGTGTTATTTATTATGGACAGCTTTTCCAACCATATGTAATTAGTATTTTTAGCTTTATTTAACTGTTTTAAGGTTATATATCATAATTTTAGGCATTAGATATTTTTATTTAGCTTTAAATTGTACTTTTAAAATATTATCAATACAATATGATTATTACACAAAAAGAACATATCCTAAATTTAATTTTTTTTAGTAAATGACTATGATGAACTAATTCTGTCCTATACAAAAGGGCACAATACATAATAAAAACAATAATAATACATTAAATTTAAAATTCCAAAACTAAATACATTCATCTAAATGCTGGTTAATACATTCATCTAAATGCTGGTTTTTGCAAGATTACTATCAGCAACTTCTATTTTTTTAGTGCTAAATTCACCCATATAAAAAATATGATATTAAAAACATATAATTTGATAATTTGATGTAGAAAAATCTGATTTGGGTCAAATTTTCTCACTATACAAGAAATATAGAGAAGAAAAATGCTAAATTTGAGTCCCCACTATATGTTCAGGTTAGTTATTCTCAATATTATATATTATCTTGAGCAGATTCAATATTTATTATATAAAACAGAAATCAGAATACAAAGGTTAATGGCACCAAATGAAGTAAAAAATTGTGGATCATAAATATATAAATAAAATTATAGAAAAACATAACAAATTTTATTTCCCAATTTTCATTTATACTTTATATATGAAAAAAAATTGTCATAACTCTTTATTGTTTACAACATAAGCTCATTGTCAGGAAAAAAAATGGAGTACTGTACCTTCCTACCTAATAACCTTACTGTGTTCCTAAGTAAAATATTAAAACTATATCAATATAGTTGAAATTATTCATTCATAATATGTAATCTGACTTAGAAAAGAGAAAAAATATTTTAAAATCAATATTCTGAAATAAATATTGTGAAAAGAAAAAAAAGCAACATATGCAATAGAGATGTGATCAGTTCACTTCTTCATCTTGTCTCATGTACTGATGAAATCTGAGGCATGTGATTTGATTGATACTCAGTTATTTACTTGGTATGCCACAAGACATATACAAATTTTATAAAAAAAACTGATTTCCTAGTACTTTTCTCACTTTTTATGACATTGACAATCTATAAAAATTTATATTTCTGCACTAGTGCTTATATAAATGCCATGATATTGAAAGTTGGATAATGTGGCTATTAAGTATATTGTATCATATGGTGTTGGTGATGACTTTGTGTGTTCATATTTCATTATCTAGCACTAGTAGAGATTTCATGTGTATGCTTTATACTCAGTAACTATGTGTATTTTGTCATCTGACACATAATGTTGATAATGACTGCATGAGTATTTTATTTATTCCACAATGTCAGTGAGAATAGTAATAAGAGTATTTTGTGATATGATGTGGTCAAGACTGTGTATTTTTATATGAAGGTAGTGTAACTTTGTATTAGTCTAGGATGTTTCTCAACCAAAAATACATAGACAACTCATTGTAATACATAACAAATCTCAAACATTGGACTTTCAAAAAGTAATGCAAAACTTTCCACTCTAAATGTCATGAAGATTTTCATGAGTTACAGATTTAAATAATATATATATATATACATTCATAATCAAAATCATACAAGAATGAACATACAAAATTATATATATTGAAGCACTCAAATCTGTTGCACACATTTGGCTTAAACAATCACTAGGGAGTGAAGGTATACCGATGCACATGATTGTTTATCTTTTATTAAGCTTTATTCTCATCTAAAAATTGATATAAATATAAATCATAAATTTCTATTACGGTAAACAATCGTGCGTATGTGTGTGTGTAACAGATCAACATAATAATTTTTATTAAAAGCATTATATTACGTATATGTTTTATTCATGTATATTTTAATTGAGAGAAAGTTTGAAAGAGTAATGCAAATTTATTAAATAAAAGACTTACCTTATGTTAAATTCAGAAAAGATTTGTTTTTATTTTAACATAGGTTTATTTTAAAACTCACGTTACTTAACATTGATCCCGCAGGTCTATTTTCAGCCCAAAATAGACCAAGACTAGCTCTCTCGAACTTGATCTCATTCATACTTTAAAATCTGCTGTGTCACTGTAACTGTTAGCTTACATCCAAAAATTACCCAAAGGCATCCAAAAAAAGTATAAATACCACCGAATTTGCTAGCTAAAAGGTCTGCATTTTCATTTTCTAAATGCTGTTGCTAAGGAAATCCACGTCACTAATAACTTTAAAATGGTTAGTGATTATAGTTAAAATTTGCTTCCCCGATCTCTCCGAAATCAAGCCAGTGCCAATGTAATCATAAGCCTTCGTGTCCAAACTACTGCCAAAATGAACTGTAAATTACATAAGGAATGGACTTTAATCGCAATTTCATCAAAATAATGCTAAATTAATCATATTTTGTAAAACATGAAACCAACACGTGTGCGTACGGCCATCAAGTCATCAGAAAGAAAGATAATTCCCTGCCGCAAAATGAACTCTAAAACTTTCATCTAAACAATCTCCTTAATTGTAAAATATAAATGTCAGCTTCCAATTATGTAAATTTCGCCCACTTAAAGCATGTGTTTCTTTTAATATTTCCACTTTTGTCATCTTTATATTTTAAAAATGTAATTGCTTAAACAATGACTCTTCTTTCATTTCAATATCTCAATTCTATTTAATCTACTAGGTTTTCACTCTTCTTGTATTATTATTTTCAAATGCGGCAATTTTAATTTGATATTATGTAAGTCATACCCATTTTAATATGCTAATAACTCAATCTGGCGAATTGAAATATCTTATTTTACTATTCTGACATTAAGGAATTTAAATCGTAAACGTAAGTTTTCTTACAAAACTATAAAAATTCGCCCGGTTGAAAATATTCCTAAATCACTTTATTTAATTTATATTATCCTTTCCATTATCTTTTCAAATAAAATATTAACTATTATTTCACACTATGGATTAATATTACATAAATTTAGGAGTAATTAAATTAAATTCAGATCTTTATTTTTAAGTGATGATTCATTATATAGTTAGCCCGCCATCTAACGATATTTTGAATAACTAATTTCTCGAGCGTATTGATTTGCGTTAAACAAAAGGGAATTTAAATTATTAGATTTTATTATTGATATGCTAGATAACTTCTTTAAGTAAATTGCAGGCCCTTTTTGGGATTGCTTGTATATAATTATTTCATTACGCTAGGCTTACTTACTAATTAAGGCCACATAAATCAGTGTTAATACAAACCTGAAAGCCCTCATGATGCGTCCCAGTGATAATGTTCATCAATCAAAGGTTGCTTTATCATATTTTTCTCATCACTGGAATTCTTAAAGCACATTTCTCGGTGGAGTGTGAAGGCCCCGACTCCCACAGATTGTGTTTGGTCACGCAAGCTCTATTATGGATTAACATTCGGAAAATCGGAACCATAGTATCTTGCCGACCACTTCTCGGATGCCATTTGTCACAAGTGCAGATGTGCTTATATTCTTTGTTATCAAGTTGATGAAGCCTCTCGTCCTCTCAAATGTTATCATTTGGTCCGCAAGCTATCATTTATACTTTCTCACATACTTTATTTATCTGTAAGTCGTAATGATATGATTTTCGTAAGCCACCCCAAGTTCTTGTTAGAATGTAAATTTAGTTTGTCTTATGATAAGTTATCGTTTATTAGCATTATCTACCCTTTCGTTCAACTGCTATTAAATACATTAACAGTTAACTTTTAAGAGAGCCTATAAAGGTCAAATCATGTGACGGAATGTCAAAATAATTATGTTTTTTTCTTATTTTCTTACGTAAATTATAAATGATGAATCATTACATAATTTCAAAATAATTGATCTATTGTTAATGTAGTTCTAATAAAGTCCAAGTACAATCAAAATTCACTCAATCATTTGTTATTTAAGATATAATATTCATAATAAAAGTCCACATACAGTTATTGAAATCTGTTATACTCTTGTGATTTAAATATGATAATGTAGATAATAAAAGCTCCCGTATAATTATAAAAACCCATTATATTCTTTGTAACTTAAAATCTTATAAATATTCATGATAAAAAAAACATGTATGGTTATTGAAAGGTACTATATTTTTAATGATTCAAAATGTCATAGCTTGAATAATAGAAGCCCTATAATATTTATATTAGCATATTAAGCTGCATCGTCTCAATTAATTAATTTCTTACTATGTAAATTTGGTAGTTGCATATCCATCAAGCATAAAATTATGTTACTAAAGTTTGCAAGGAATGCCCACATTAACATGAAGTGAAACCTAGATCAAGCATTCTTTATATAATCAAGGTTATAATGTGTTTTAAGTTTGTATATCCTGTTGCTCCCATAGTCATTTAATTTCATTACTAATGTTATTTTAATAAATTCATATTTAATAATCTATTCTTTGGACATTGTATTAATTCATGCATACACATCCATTCTTAGATTGTGTCATCCTTTAGTTAATCATTAAATCTCTTGTGTCTCTGCTGACCCTTCTGGCCGGGGATTGTTAGAATGTCGTTTGCTATCATCAGAAGTGTTGTTTGTAATGTTATAGATTTGGGGAATGGGCAATAGGGCGGAGTTCATGAGTATTCTTGACCTGTGTATCTCGCATATGATTGATCTCTAGGTACTTTTGCCTAGATGCTAAGTTTTGTTAAACGAACATACAATTCTGACGGGTACAATATATATTGTAACACTTCTGTTACATGGCACACAATAACATTGTGTGTGTGTGCACAAATATATATATATATAAAGTTAAAAGGAAAAGTAGAAATAAACACAGACAAAATTGTGTAGATATTTTTCTATATTTCCTGGAATAAAACAGTCATAGTAAAAGATTAAATAATTTTGAATTTTAAATATAATTTTATTATAAAATAAACATTTAAAAAGGTCTAAATAAATATTAACCTTGTCTATTTTGGAGCACAAGAGAGATGCTTACGTTTTTTAAATTTTAAATTTGCATTTTGCGCTTTCTGTTGAAAATTTTGTGAAACTTTTTGTTTTTACTGCTTTAAATTTCATGTATATTTATTTTCTAATATCTTAAATACAAAAAAAGTCAATACATAGCTTGGAAAGCCAAGAGGCAGTCCAACAAATGATTGCAAGCTCCGCTGATGATGTATAGCCATTATATATTTTGCAATCTCAAACCTTGCATGACCACTTCGAGAAAATATTATGGTCGGTGAGAAAATATTATGGTGGTGTATAAAAATTCATTTTTTTTTTAAAGTTTATGATTATATTGGTAACTTAATTATGTATCAATTATCAAAAATAACAAGTAAGTTTATTTAAATATTTATTTTGTACAGAAATGTTTTATTTTTAAATATTAAAAAATATTTTTTTTTTCTAAATATTGTTACTATAGAGATTATAATCTCAGGAAAAACTGCTGACTACAAAATTATGTCATTCACCTGAAAGTATTATATTTAGCAATATCATAAAAATTATGAAAATATTTGTAAACTTTTAAAGCATAATTTGATAGATTTCATAGTTATTAAAAAAAATTTGTCTAGATTTGTAAATCAAATTTGAAACATGAACGATTTCATTCATTTTATAAACTGAATCAGCTCCACCTAAAATTTGATGATGTGATTATGTTTTGTTTTGAATAAATATATTTTTTAAAATAATTACAGGAATCAAATATGATTTTTTTTTAAATTTTATTTAGTTTCTAAATAAAAATATCTATTGAATGAAGTCAAATTTATTATATTCTTGTAAATAATAAAGGTTTAATAAACTGAAAAAAGAGAGCTTAAATCTATTAAATCTAGTGAGAACAAAGAAACCTATCAGAAAAATAGTAAAAATCAGTAGGATTAATATTATATTCTGATTTTGAAATTAAAAATAAGCATGTTTTATGATAAAATAGAACTGATAATTGTAAAAATTTCTATTATCTATCTTTGAAATCTTTTAATTAATGTTTATATACATTCTACTATATATTTTCAAAAATCTTTATAGATCATTCTTGTGATAAAATTCCAAAAAGTAGCTTTCAATTAAAAGTGATTTGAAAAGATTAAAAAGAAAAAAACAATTTTTAATTAAAAATAGTTTTTAATTTAATGTTTTCATCACCTCAGCTGACTATATAAAGAGTTAATAAAAAGATTATAGAGTTGACTAATAATATTTTAGAGAAACAGTTTGGAAGAGTTGGTTAGTTGGTTTCTAGAACTATACAGATAGCTGCCATGGATCAAAGGTAGCTGAAGTCAAGAGAGAAGGAGGTAGCCACTACTAGTTCATAATGGTGAAACTTTAGTTTACTTGGAGGGAAATGAAACAATTTCCAAATGCCATAGCCACAAATGTGTTCTAGATGATAGTTTGCTTGCCTGTCCAATCTTAGACAGAAAAGGAGATTACTGCAGACTATTCCCATAATTACTGCGCAAATTCCATCAGCTTAACAAAGAAGTCATTATATGTATGTTGCTTTATTCAGATGCAAGGAACCATGATAAATGCATGCATTGTATTTATATAAAATGAGTTGTTTTAAATAATTCATTTAAAAATGACATTTTAAAAGTGATAGACATATATAGAACAATATTATTTTAAATCATTTAAAGTCTATATTTTTAAATTTAAAAACATTATAATTAAGAGCAACTTGTGAAACTTTAAATAAGTTCTTTTAAATAATTCCTTAAAATGACATTTTGAAACCTATACATTTAAATTTGAAGATATAATTAATTAATTAACATGTGATACTGATAAATACATATAGAATGATATTATTTTAAAATAATCATTTATGGAAGAAAGGAAAGGAAACATTTAAAATCTATATTTTTAAATTTAAAGGTGTTTCTAATTAATCAATCAACAATAATCCTGTCAAAACTCATAATTTTTTTTTTTAAAAAAAAGAGAAAGAAATAGTCTTATGTTTAATAACTGATTCAAATTAATTTTTTTTCCATATACACACATATATGTGAATTTTATATACTTTCAACAAAGGATTAATTGTGAAAATGTATTTTTAATAATTTTATGATTTTGACAAATTTAAATATATGATATATAAATATCAGTGTGCATATACATTTCTATGTGCAGGCAAACATATATGTTAATTGCATGTTATAAAAAAATTTTAATCATGTATTTTTTATATATGACTATTTAAATATAATCATAAATTATTAGGTTATATGTCTGGGTGCTGAATGGGTTTTAAGTAAATCTATTGGAACATATAGGTAAATCATAATGTAATAAATTGAATTTTGTTTTATATTAATCCACACATATATGTAAATTTTAATCATTTATTTTATTATTTTATGATAATTCAAATGTTTAGAAATTATTATGCCATATGTATATGTGTATATATATATCAATGAGTGTCAAGTAGACACATATATAAAATTTAATCAAATATGTTCATTTCTAAATTATAATGCACATATGTGTGACTATATATAAATATATGCATTTTATGTAAACCTATTAAGAGTTATTGTAAATCACAGTGTGATAGTTTTTATTGTATGTCAATCAAAATTAGAAGGCTAATGTGTATAGCTATATTCTACAGATTTTTTTTTTATTGTTATTAATGAACTTGTATGTTATTGTTAAAATTATTTCAATGACTTGATTCTAAATATTTTTAGGATATTGTGCATTGCATCATCTCTTGATCAGAATAGCAGTAATAGAGCTTATGTTCTCTGAGCTAGATTCATGCATAATGGTCTGATGTACATTAGTGTTTATGGACATCCAGTGATGATGATAATATTCCCATCAATCATGATTATCATCCTGGTTGGCACAAAAGAATATTCTTTAAAGCCCATGCACTACATTTTATTTTAGTTTAGTATTATTAAAAATTAACTTTATAATGGCCAGTACATTAATGGTACTAAGTGTCCAGAGCATTGATGATGATCAGCATGCTTTAGTATCCTAGCATTATTATTTGTATGGTTGTATGTTCAGATGGATGAGCACTTAGTTTGTGCATCCAGATTATGTTTGAATAATTGTCCCAAGCTGGCAAAGATTCAATAGCTAGCCTGGTCTACAGGGGTCCATTTCAAATCCAGTCACCAGATTGACTGTTGATTTACTTTGATTGTTCATCAATCATGATGATGGATGATTATTATATTTACTTTTGCTTACTGATAATGCTGGTGATGTGTGATTAATTATACTTATAGTGACTCTAAGGAGTTAACTGAGTTGATCTCAGAGAGATATCAAGATCTTTCATGCTCTTACAATATATAAAATTAATATAAACTACTTGTGATATTAAGCATTACTTTAATATCTTACTTTAATACTTAAATCTTAAAACATTATACTTTAACATTACTTTATAAATTATACTTAAATAGTAAAAATTAATTTGATATTTTATACTTATGTATTTTTAATTTATATATTGTTTCATTATTTGAAATATCTTGTTGAACTGGAGTTGATGATGATGTTTACCATCACCTCATCTATTTCCAGATCCCATTATAATATATATAATATTCAAATCACCCTTCCAGTCATTATCATATTTCAGCAATACCTCTGTGAAATTTGAACTTGAAACACCCAACTCAAAATGATATTTTTTTAAACTGTACATTAATTCACAGATGGCACTGCTGAAATATCATAACATTTGGGAAAGTGATTTGAATATTTTCTATTCAATATTCAGCTAGCAATATGCACTGGAATATTTTCACATATATATACACACACATAAAGCTATACAATTCAACACTAAATTACACTAAGATTTATACATAATATTCTAGTTGCTGCATTATCAAAATAAAAAGTGCAGCTTTTAGTAATAATGAAACAAAAATGATCAAAAAGCAAGTTAATCTTATTGAATTATACTTATATATTTTCCTATTAAATTATATGTATCAGAAGAAAATATTCATGTTAGCCCAATATACAATAAATAAAATTTAAAAAAATCAAATATTAATATTCTTCTCAACTGTCTTTCAATTTTCACTTTCTTTTTGTTTTTCCAACCTCAACTGCATATATTTATGTGGTCACATTTATTTTAACTGCAATTTACCAATTTATAACATGTTCCCTGTTCAATATTTCCAAGCATTAGTTTTACCTTTCATCAATACTTGGAACTGGCTAATTAAAAAAAAAACTGTTTATTGGCAGGATCCATTGAAATGTATGCTGCAATTTGCAATTCAGCTCTGATGTTTTTCCTTTCTTTTTTGCAACAATTTGATCATTATCATTTTTAATGTTAATCAAACCACTCCAGAATGAATGTTTTTGAAAATTTATTATAGATTCTTCAATCCATAACTTCTGTTCTTTACATCACTCGAGAACACTTCCTTATTTCATTAATCCATCTATTATATGTTTCTTACTATGCCTTTTATGATAACCTAGAATTCAATTTAAAACTTACAAGTATCCATGTATTATTATCTCTTCAAGCAATATATCCATTCCAATTTCCTAATTCTTTCAGTAATGCCAGTGAAATGAATTTGTTCCTTCATCTATGTACTTTGTTTTCAATCTCTTCTTGTTACTCCTAAAACTCATACTTTACTGAGTGGTCAAAGTTTCTGCATTGTTTTTGTATTACAAATCCAAGTCTCAAATCCAGAAATAAAATTTGTAAAATACACCAATAAAAAAAATCTTCTTTTCAAAAATAAATACATATTTCCCTTTAATATAAAGTTATTTCTACCAAAAACACTCCATTGGAATTCCATAATTGATTTCAACCATTATGTTTCCATCAGTATTAAATATCAATTTTTATTTTCTTCTGAAAAAATCCATTGAACATTATTTTCATTTTACATTCATCTGATAATTCTCATAACATTTCCTGAAACTCTGAAGGTATATTTGCAAAATAAACAGAACTGCAAAATCTAGATGACTTAAATAATCTTTATTTTTATTTTCTTAGCTTCTCATTTTAATCCACAAAATATTTCTCATAAAATTGTTGTAAAAAATTTTAAGAGATATGAAATCATTCTGTTGTACAACTTTCCCAATGTTAATCTTAGTCATAACCTTGCAGTCTAATTAGTCACTGCTATTTCAGTTTGACAAATATCCTTCATAATATGATGATTCAAGGAATGTTTTAATCAACATTGCAATGTTTATAGAATCAAATATATTTTCATAATCAATAAATTCAAAAAATAATGGAATATTCATTGATTGGTCCTTTCTACTATTTCTCAATAATTGGATGGGGTCCATTACATTAAAACTACTTTCAAATCTAGATTGTTCTTTGTAATTGATTGTAATCCAAAGTTCATTGTTTACAAGTTATAATTATCTTGATAAAGATTTTGTATAGGGCTGATAAAAGACTGATAGGTCTGTAATTTCTAATATCTTCTTTATCATCTTTCTTAAATATCAGTATTAATCTTCTGATATATCTTTATCAATTTGTATAGAACTGATAAAAGACTAGATCTGTAATTCCTAATTTTTTTCTTTATCATCTTTCTTAAAGATCAATATTACTATTACAATCTTCCAATCTTCTGGTATATATTTATCATTTATACATTTGATATATAGCTTTCTCAACAATTTTTTTTATTTCTTCATCTGCTTCTTTTAAAATATCAATAATAATTCCATCATTTCCTGATGATTTCCCACTCTCCATAGATTAAATTGCACATCCCACTTCTTCATTTAAAATATTTGACAATTGAAAAAAAATATAGTAATTGTAGGAAATACTTTCTTGATCTTAGAAATCTTTGACACATTTTATGATGTCATCTCTCTTTTTAATAATAGTTCTCTCTACTTATTATCAAAACAACTTTCCTTTCAATAATAAAATCTTGTTTATATTTTTGAGACATTTTACTCTCTTCCCTAAACTTTTTTGCCAATTTACAATTATATTTTCTTATTACTAATACTATTTTATATCATTTTACAAAATTCTAAATAATCATATTTTCTTAATACAAACATTTAAAAAAAATTTCATACTACTTTTTTCATATGTACATTGACTTGTTTCTAGAGAAAACATGCTGGTGAATGACTGTTTTTTTTATTGTACCAGCTAGGTTTTTTGCAGTTTTCAACAGAATATCTGCTATATTATACATGATTTCACTCAAGTTTGAATCATTTTCAAAGTCTGTTAATATTTTAAAACAATTTGCAGCTCCAATTTAAATCTACTGAAATACTTCTGGAGGTTAGGAATATAATTTAAATTTGTTGAAGTGTTTCTGAAGCTAAGGAATTTCATCTATTAATACTGCCTTTCTTAATGTTTTCATCTTTATAACTTTGCAATGATATGTATTCTATATTAAATTTATTAAAAAAAAAATTGAACTATATATTTTTTGTTACTCAAAATACAATCCAATTGTGCTGCATTTTCATTTAGATACTTTCATGTTTATTTCCATTTACTATTTTTCTCATAAAAAAAAAAAAATTATAATACACAGGTTTTTAATTTCTTATTTCTACTATCATAACCAAATTTACTCACAGTATATTCATCCTTCAATTGTTTGCAATTATAGTATTAAAGTCTTGTTTTATCCGGTCAAAAGAATGTTCTACCTCTACATAAAAATCCTTTATTTCTTCATCACAAAGATAACTTTTTGGAACATAAACCTGAATTATTTGCATTTGATTATTTGCATTAATTTGAATTATTATTCCTCTTACTCTGTCTGATATACAATCAATTTCCATAACATTATTCTTCCACTTTTTATTTATAATGCCCACTCCACTTGTCCTTATAATATTTATAATTTTGCATTAAATTACATGTACATTTTTAAAATCAATTCTTCTTCATTTTTTCTTCTAGCTTCACAAAATCTTAAAATACACCATTAAATGTTAGGCAATTCTTCTTATTTGTGCAATCTTTCTTTACTTGAAAGTGGTCTGCAATTGTAAGTACCTAAATAAAGTATCATCATCAAATGACAGCCTGGAATCACAGTCAGAATATTCTTATTATTCACTATCTTTGGCCACCAACTCCCAATTAGGTGATTTTACAGCTTCCTTGGAATAAGGTCCTTAATTTAGTTTTGTATATCATGATTATAAGTGTCTATAAAAAAGGGTCATTCTCACATATATTCATCCTGCCTTCAAAAAAAAAAAAAAAACTCAACAGATATTTCACTTAAGAACTATCAAACTACTAAGAAGATGTAAAAAAACAGTAAACAAGTGTACCACACAGGCTAATATATACCAGTAAGCAATCCATTCATGTTTGTTTATCATGTGAATAATCACACTAATAACATTTGCAATGACAAGAGCATATGGAATACTCATTAAAATTTTGCCCTGGTTGGTTCCTTTAAGGTCTCAAAAAAAAAATTCAATGTCTCCTTTCACTTAAGAGTAAATGTCTTTCAGAAGTTCTACAATAAGTAATTATGTCAGCCATTTAGATAGACTTGCAAAATTTATCTGAAAGAAATTAAACTATTTATTGGTATTATTTTATATGTAAAATACCAGATCAAATAAAATTGGAACTCAAATATATCATTCTATATATGTAATGAAAAATGTGAAGACTTCTCTCGCATAAATTATACTATATGTTAAGTGTGCTAGAATGCAGCAATAAAGAAAATAAGCAGAGTAAAAATATGATGGCAAATGGATGCTGTAAACTATAATTGACATATAATTTGAATAGCATCTGCCTATATATATATATTGTAATGGGCACATACGATGTTACATTGTTTTTTTATTATTAAACATGAAAAAAAATAAAAGTTCGCAAATAAAAGCTTTTTTTTTTTTAAGAATTAAAAATTGGAAATTAAAAAAAATCATCTTAAACTCATATATATATAAAATCGCACAGATAAAAAAAATTATTAAAATAAAACTATTAAAAATAGAAAAACTAAATCTTTCAACAAAAAGATTTAGAGATAAAAATATATCTTTAAGTTTGGAAAACACATTAATTAATCAGAAAATGGAAATGATTGTTTCAATTAGTTAAATGTAAACTAGCCTTGGGCATTTAAATGTATAAGCAACGGTCAGATAGGAAAACAATAGAAACTAATGGCCAATGAAAGAAATCCATCTGGAAATCAGACCTCAATGGAAGGATCATCATCATCGATGATGTAATGTCCATTGGATCCTAAAGTTACATATAAAAGAAAAAGGGATGTATGACAGCAGTGGTGATATGTGTTAGTGCGGAGTTGAAGGAGAAGGGATTGAAAAGATGCACTATTCAATCCCTTCAGTTCTGCTAAGAAAGGAGAAATGACCTATCATTTTCTACATTGAGGACCAGCTAAAGTAAAAGACCTCCGGATGAATAAATAAAATGGCCAACAGAATACCAATCTCTTTAGGACGGCGTGGGAATTCACGTTCAAACAGCAAGCAATGGATAAAAAGAAACATTTTAAAATCATAAGAACTTTTTGAACTCTAAGCTTTAAATATATTTCTAAAACTCTAGTACACTAAACAATAAGAACTTTAATTCTAAAACTTGTTGCGTATTTAAAATAAGTGCAATAGAATCCTATCTGACCAACTTAATTTGTTAATAAGTAATTTTATTTAATGTATTTCTTTTGTAAAATCATTTCCATTTATTTTTTTTTTTGTTTTTTAAATTTTTTTATTACGATTTCTGTTTTTCGTTAAATTAAATTATATAAATGTTAAACTTAAGTCAGGCATGAATGGCTATATAGTTTTGTAAAGTTATATTAGCGGAGGGTAATCTTAGGTTATTTGTTTCATAGTTAAATTAGGTCAATGGATTGGATATATTGGTGTAATTAGTAGATGTAGTACGAGATTCGCTACGGGCAGAATCGCTTTATACGCCGCACACACTCATTTTGCCTATGGAAGGAATTATAAGACGGAGACCGCAGTTCCTTCCTATGGAGTTTTTTTTTATTGCTCTTATCATCAGATAGATGTAGTATTCCTATCTGACAAGAGGCAATTTCTTCGCTTAACCTAATTGTGCTGTCGTATTCGTATTACATTGAACACATCGATATATCAGATGGATTGATGTTGGTTTAACTGTGAACTTTTGGCCTAAGGTTAAACAAGGATAGAATATTTTCTTTTCAAATGCAAATCTATGTAGTCTATTCATACTCGACACTCTAAATAAAAATGCATTAAATTTAAGTTGGGTATAGATGCTTGCATGGATTCGTTATCGGTCAATTATGTTTTTTGGTTTTCATATTTGATCAAAATATATAGACATTCGGTAAATAATGATACATTACAGTGAGTATCTAAAATGTATTTATTCGGATGTCTTTTAAGTTATTGGTGTCAATGCAGCATCTTATGATGAATGCCACTGGGTTTCTTATAAACTTTCCTCTGCAATTCCACCAATGATTTTATATTTTGATCGTTTATGTTTATTTTGAAATGTTTTTGACTGTGTAATCTATGTAACCGATCTATATTCAACATTATAAAACAAACTTTTATAAATCCATCTGTGCGAACTTATAAACATTAAAATGTAAAAAATTAAAATGTAAATTAAAATCTAAAATCAAAGTTAAAAATGTAAGTTAAATTTTAAAATGTAAAACTGATACTAAAATAATTTTAAATATTATATATGTGCATAAATAAATGTTTGTATGTTAATTACTGGCAGTGGCTTATTTTATTCTTTTTTTAAAAAAATATTCTTAGATAAGAATTTATTATAAAATATAAATCTCTGCTGTTCCACTGAGCTAGTGACAATGGGCTAACGACTGGAATCAACCAATATAATTTTTTTTTACTTACGTATCTGCCTACTTTATAAATTTTCTAGGTTCAAATGCCTAGATGGCGCCCTTGTAGTGCAGATTATGTTAAGTCCCTTTCACCTGGATCGTTATAATATATATTGTACAGGATAAAAAATCCATCCTTACTTTTTGAAGCTCTAGTATGGTTTTAAAATATGTCTTTGATATAGTTTTACTTAAGGATTTGGAAATAAGTTGTTAGTGTTATTGTTATTAATTGTTTTATTATTATTTAGTTCAGGCTTATTTATTTATTATGATAAATGCTTTGTTTTGAGATAGATCATTATAATGGCAATATATGTATATAATTATGAGAGTGTGTATAAAGAAATAATCATTAGCAGTTGTATTTAAATTGCTAAATATAATTATATTGTACCTTTATTTATTCATTTATTTATTTTTAAATTATAAAAGATATAGTAGTATTATTATGGTTGTTTAAATATTCAATTGATTTGTAAATTACAACATAAATTTTTCAATGTAATATATATGTATATTTTTTTATTGACATTATTTTTTTCTTTTATTTTGTTATTTTAAAACTTCTAAACAATACTGTTAAAGATTTTTTAAAATCAGCACATGAATATTTACAACAATAGGAGAGAGCTGGCTATGGAATGCAGGATAATGGTCATCATTCTTGCTGGTTAATATAAAAAAAAGAAGACATTACTTTCGTTCGTCATTTCTTCAAATTTTTCTTATAAATTTCCTTACAAAAATTATTGCATTAAGTATTAATACTAAAGATGGTTTGCTAAGTTCAACTTTATCATTTTGAGGCGTTTGCCTCTCTACTTGCCTATCTAACAACATTGGAAGGTTTGTGAAGTACAAAACCTAAAAATAAACCAGCATTCATAAATAAATTTAAAAAAAATAGCTATTTGTAATTATATATATCCTAGTACAATTTCCAAATTTCTTAATGATCCAAAGTAATCTTCAACCTGACTGGTACATAATTGGATATCAAGAAAATGATTGAAGTCAAGTGTTTAATAACAAGAAAACAATCTGTTAATTTACTTATAATATGTACATATTTTAACGTCACTTTGAGCCATTTTTAGGACGAATAAAATAAGTGAAAATGCTTGAAATAACTGGTTGATTTGAAAATGACAGGACACTAAAGCAGTCAGATGGTAAAAAAAATTATCATATTTTTTTTTTATTGTCTTTTTTTTTTTATGTAACATTTAATATATCGTTATGAAAGAATATACAACTGAAATCTTTAGAAACAAACTTACAAATTTCTTTTCAATGTTAAAATTTTAAGAATGATGAAAGTCAATTTTAGTATATATGTTTGTTTATTTATTTTAAAAACATTTTACAGCTCAAACTATGCAAATATGTTGTAATTATAAATATATATATATATAATAGTTATTTATTTTTTACTTTTTATTTGATACGCATTTGCATACAGGTGTACTAAATAATAAAAGCCATTTGTCAGTTTAAATTGGAAAGCAATAAATTATATTTTATTGCATAGAAATTGTATAAATGTACAAATTTATAGAACTGTATTTATAAATAATATCATTGTTTAATAATTATTTTAATTCTTCAATTATTATTCACACAATCTGGTTGCATTTTATTCATATCCATTCAGTCTTATAAGTTAAAATATTTAATATTTCATACTTGTGTGCATTATATATTATGCCAATATTTCATATGCTAGTCATTATCTTTATCTATCTTTAGGTCAGTTGACTTTTAAGTTTATTTGTTGGTGCAGACATTACTTATTGTTTATTGAGGTTAAAATTATAGTTATAACTTTAGTCTACTATTGTGAAGTTTTTATCTTGGTATTGTTAGTTGTAGAATAGCCTTAGTATGTCAGGCCTTATTTATTATAGTTATTATTATTGCTGCATGGAGCAGATAAATTCCCCATCTGTATTGTAGTTATCCATGAGTTGATAGTGCTTATATTTCCAGTGATTGTAATCACATATTTCTAGATACCTATTGTTGTTGTTTTTGGTGAGCCTCTCCATATATTTTCCTGATGCGCTGAGACAAAAGATCCAGGTATCCTATTTTGCCTCAAATGTAGGTGTTATTTTGGAAGCCACCATGCTTTTGATATATTTATACTAGTTGCATTACAGAGTCTTTGGGTCTATCACTCATAAGATTTAATTAAAACTAAATTTTCCACTGTAGTATGTGAGGTTGCTTGTATTTTAGTATGTAATGTCAAGATAAGTTTGTTTAAATGATGTGATTCCTTTAGGATGCACTCAGTTATGTTAGTGCTTTAAAGTATAAGAATATCTGTGTTTTGTGCTATCATGATTTGTAATCATTCACAAACCAACCAACAATATTTTGTAATTGTAAATGTTTAAATTTATAAGCATATGGCCAGTTGGTATAATCCACACGTTATGTATATGCTATGATCATCCAGAATTTTTCCAATGTAGATGTAAATCACTTAGTTATTTTTAAATGTTTATTTAGTTGATTTACATTATGTGGACATTGAATTTATAACTTATGTGTGTATAAATGACTACTGATAAATGGTCCATTCATTGAATCCATTTAATATTTGCTTAATTCAATCATTTAGTTATTTGCTATTTTAAATTGGTATTTATTTTTAAAAAATGTATTAAAGTAATACATGTATAACTTAAACTATTAATGCAACAAGATATCTCCAACTTGTTTATTTATTTGTATATTTATTTAATTTCATAACAGCTTATACAGTTCCTATGTGAATACAAATTGCAAATTATAAGTGTTACTGTTAAACCTTATACTTAATTTACATATAGAAAAATTGAGTATTTGCAAAACAAAACCATTATTATGTTTCCCAGATACGTATATGTATGTGTATGCTATTATATAAATCTAAAATTGCAATCTTGAAATAAAGTTGTGTCATTTATTTTATATAAAAGAATGACTGAGTTTTATTTGATATTTATTAATTTTCTTTTTCTCTATTTTTAGTATATCAGTTCCACAAGCTAGCAGATATGAAAATAGTAAATTATTTGTAATTTCAATTGAATAAATAAATATATTTTGGATTCAATAAAATTCCTTTTGTTCCAAATTATATTTGGTATATAATTAATTGTAAGTTTAATTAACCCTGAGAACTAATTAGTAACGTATTCTAGTCAATGCTCTATACTATTAAATTTATTTTATATAGTTAACCGTGGTAACAGTATATTTTTAGTATATTTATTTTGAGGCAGTTTCTTTCCTCATTATACATATATGACATGCTACATTGATTATCCACTGTTTATTCATCTTTCTTCATTTATATTGATTTATTATTTTACCATTACAATATATATACACACCCAGGTCTCGTTTTATGCGGATTTATTTAATGCGATTTTGAAGTTATGCGATTCATGATTCTTCTTAATATCTTTGTAAGCGGTTTTCTTTTATGCAATAAAAATTATTAGATCAGAAGTTGAGCTCCGATAATGCGCTATTACTTTAAATATTATAAATTTCACGCACTCACGTCATATTTAAAGTAATAGCGCATTATCGGAGTTCGACATCCATCTAATAATTTCAATATTTTCAGCCTTTATAATAGTACTGTAATAGATTTTATGTAATAAAGAAGTTCATAATTCACTTAAAATCAGAATTTCCCCATTTTATATACACACATTAAATTTTACAAGACTATAATGTAAATCTGTTCAAACGTTATAGATGAAAAATATTGTTTGTTGTTGTTTTTGCATTTTAAATCGCGTTCAATTTTTGCTTTTTATAAAACAGGTACATAATCCATTAATCATTTAGTGTCTACAAGTTTATTTTTAAAAGATGAGTAACAGTGGTGGGCACAATTAAATTTGGCAATTAAAATCTGATTTTTAATTGTAATTAACAATTTAAAAATTACGTAACTAAGTGATGTGAAACGATGAAATTTGATTTTTAAACGAAATTGAAAATTAAAAAATTAAAGACAAAAATAAAAATTTAATTTTTAATTGTTAGTTTTAATTAAATTTTGCCCAACAGTGGTGAGTCGGTGTCTTTTTATTATCATAAGTCTAAGTTCTTACATTTTAAACTTTTAGTTTACTCTAACTGAGAGAAAAAAAACACTCAAGAAAATTAATTTCTTTGGAAACAAAAATTTCAATTTTAGATCGCTTAGTGAAATGGGAAGGATCAATAGCGATTGGAAAACGTTTTAGTTGTATTTCCTCTTGACTTCGTTTAAGGAGAATCACATCACATCATGATGAATCTGATGTCTCAAATAGTGATAATAATTAAAATACCGTACATGTATGAAAAAAATTTAAATTACACATAAAAATATATTGTTTTGAATAAAATTAAATACTGTAGTTAATGAAAAAAGTAAAAAAAGTTTGTCTTCTATCAATTTTTTTCAAATTTGAAATTTTTTATTAGTCATATTTTTTTTTTTTTTATACGAATTTTTAAGTAATTTTACATTGTTGCTTTGCTTTTATGCGATTTTTGGAAAATTACAGTACGTATCCCCCATTTTTCAAGGTAAGTTAAGTCTATTTTTGTGCGCGTTTTCTGAGGAACCTATCTACCGCATAAAATGAGACCCAGGTGTATATATATATTCCACCATATTTCTATTCTGATTTTGCTATGAATATGAAGATACAATAATCCCTTGAAAGCACTAAGCCATCATATTTTTATTCTGCTCAGCTTCTCTGTAGCTGCATCCCAGCACACTTAACACAGTCTATGTAATATTTTCAGTGATTGTCTAAAAAAAGACATTTATTATTTTTTGTAATTCTTATTTTATGATATGAATAAAGTAATTGTCATGCAGAGAGTCATTCTAGTTTGAAAAAAAATTGGATTTCCAAACAAAAGATAGACTAAAGCTATATTTTTCAATGTACCATGGCATATAAAGTATAATATCTTTTTGTTAGAAGTTTCAATGTACCGTGGCATATAAAGTATAATATCTTTTTGTTAGAAGTTTCAATGTACCATGGCATATAAAGTATAATATCTTTTTGTTAGATGTTTCTTCTGTTTAAATAAGAATGCTGATTTTTTTTTTTAAAAAAAAAGCTTTTGTTACTGAATTTTATAAATGCTTCACATGGTTTGGTACAGTCATAGAGTACCAAACTCTGAGGCTTAAGGTTGACAGTTTATGGTCTACTCTGCCTCTTCTGATGCTCAAACTACTCATGAATGCTTTAGCAAGGAAGACATTCCATTATTTTTATAATTGTATGAATCAGACAATGACAAAAAATAAACTGCATCTTCTAAGTTCAAACAATTGAGATGACCTAATATAAAATCAATCCTGTGAGAAAGGAAATTTGAATTATTACTCTCTAAATAAAAAATATTTTATTTCATCAATATACCAATCATTTCAAATATTCAGAAAAAAAAACTAAGATCATTTAAGGCAGATGGCTTGTATAAACAGATATCCAGCTCATAAAATCAAAACCGCTTTTCACAATCTTAAAAACTGAAATACTACATACTCACATGAGATAATTAAAAAAAATTCTAAATATGGTGATATTATATAGTTTCAAAAATATTGAATTTTTTTTTTTAAATATGTAGATTCATGAAGTTGTTCTGCCTGATCTTAAATATGCTTATATTGCTCCTATTTTTAAAAATAAAGAGATAAACTAATTGTAGTTCTACATGTTATTTTCAAAGTTCTGTTAAAGAAATTGTTTCCAGTTATTAATGAATTGTTATCAGACCCTAAATGTTGTTAGAGAATCAAGAAGCACTATAGATATGGATTATGTTGCAATACAAATGCAATTAAATTGTCATAAATGAAAAAATAGGTTACTGTTTGAAATTAATTAGCTATTTACCCAAATTTATTCATGTTAGAGAACTTCTAACAAGATAGAAATTAGAAGTGTTAGTTGTACAGGTGAAAAATCTGAGACATTTGAAATAAAAATTGGCATTAAATAAGGATATATACTTGCTTGAACACTGTTTTCAATTTTTACCACTATCATCATTAGAAATATTTATAAGTGTCTTAATAAATTAAATATCAAGGTGTGACATAGATTTAATAAATAAAATTTTAATTTTAATTATTTTTTAAATGTTCCAGTTTTTTTGGTTTTTGCAGTTCAAAAGATGATCTATGGAATGTTATTAGATGCTTTAAAGCAGCAGCCAAATTTAATATAATAATTACTACTGATGTTTTTGTGAGTTTGATGGATGAAAATTCCTCAGACATTTAGCTTGAATGACTATGAATTTGGAAATATAAGTGTCTTAGTAGTTTTTTATGTAGTAATGTAAAGTTGTTGCTATTTTTAACAAGTTGAAAGATAAATATTTTATTAGAGGGAAATAACTACTGTAACTAATTTATAAACAGAAATATTATTTTATTTTGAATATCCTATTGTTATAACATAAAAGTATTTAAAAAGTTCATTTAAATATGCTACATAATTTTTTTAAAAATACAATAGTGATATCATAAGACCAATCAAGCGGTTCTAGAACTTGTTAGATGTGATACTATAGATTCCATTAGTGTAAAATCATACCTTCATTAAATTGGACATATGAAATGAATTAATAATTCAAGACTTCATAAAAGAATGTTTTATGATGAATTTGAGCATGATTTTTATGACAAACTCCATTTAAATTATAACTTATCTTAATGACAGTCTAGAGAAATGCAATGATAATTGAATTTTTTTATGAAGAGACACAGTGTTGAAATATTTTAGAAAAAAAGTTTGCTGCAGAAAAAATTAAAAGACAGTATAATAATGATTAGCTTGTTTGTATACTGATTTATTGGTGTTTAACAGATTGATTTATATAATCATTACAACACCTATTTTTAGTGTTCTAATATAAGTAGTAGTAGTAATAGTAGTAGTAGTGGCAGTAGTCATAGTAACATAGTAATAAACAGTAATTAATTTTGAATTTTTTTAAATTTATCAATTAGTAATGGAAAAAAAATCTTCAGAAATATTTAGTTTGGAATCTTGGTTCTTTACCCACACCATTGTGAGATCAAAAATTTTTAAGTTGTATAATATTAATAGTACGAATAATGTATTTATGTGATTTATCAATAGAACCATGTAAAATATTTGCTTATATAATTCAAATAATCTATTTTTTGTTAAATCATGTTCACACAATAACAAAATTGTACAAACAATTAAATAAAGCTGCTATTAAAATTGGTGGTGGTGGCAGAGGCGGCGGTGGCAGTGATGGTGGTAGTAGTAGTAATGGTAGTAATAGTATTGTATTTTCATATTTTCCTCTTGCAATGGCCATATTTATTTGCAAATGGTGGCTGATAATGATGTTAAGACTATAATTACCTAAAAACAATATTTTTAATTAATGTTGTAAAAACTTAAATAGGTCCTTGACAAATGGTAGTGATTGCATCAATTTATTTAATGAAATTAAAATTTGTTGCTGATTATTGTCATTTAAAAATAAAATTTTGCAAATTGTGCAATATTTATTTAACTATTAATTTATCTGAACTATATCCAAATGTTGTTACTGTTTTCAAAATTATAATAACAGTACCAATAGGTGTAGCTCCTGTAGAAAGATCTTTTTCAAGATTAAATATAATTAAAAATTATTTAATATTTATCATAAGTCAATAACATGCTCTTCATTAGCAATTTTGTCTATTAAATCAGAATTCACAAAAATTAAATTATGATGTTATTAACAAATTCACAATAAAACATTCCATAAAATAAAATAATTTTTTGCATTTTATGCATTTCACCATATGAATAATTGGTGATTTTAATTCAACACTATTCTTTCAGACATTGAAAAACTTTTTTCAATAATAGAACGATTCAGAAAACCAACAATAGACATCAAACCTAGTCTAGCCCTGGTCATAATTTTGTGGATATATGCTCTATGTTGAATTAAATCCCACCATTATCATCACATTATAAATATTTTTGAAATATATAAAGGGAACTGAATCTAAAGTATCTACTTATGATGTTAACACATTTTTTTATCCAGAACAAAGAATTCAGAATTATTCTGAGTAATTTATATTATTAAAGTGAATATCATAAAATAAAATTTAACAAAAAATAATAAATTAATCAAAAAATATTATACATACAATATTATCAGTACATGCAGATTTCAGATGAATAGGAGATCAGCTCAAATACCACTATCAGTAGAAGCATTTTGAATAGACTGCAATGCTAAACCTCATTAACATGAATTTTAAATCCTTTCATGATAAAATTCACTGTTATGATAAATAACAAACCAGGGCTTACCACAATTTGAATGTAGACCAATTTATAATGCAAATGTAATACTGAACAATTTGGCATTATTTATAGTAAATTTTATTAAAACATTACTACGTTTTATTTTTTAAAAAATAAACTTTAAATGTTATAAAATAATACCAGAAAAAAATAAAGAGGGAAGAAAAAACAATAAAAATAATAAGGGAAGAGGAATACATTTCTAGCTAAATTGACATACATTTTACAACAAGAAACCAAAGAGAAAAAAATCAGTATATACATATTAGCATGAAAAACCAATGAATATAAAATTAGGTGTTTAATACACCAAAGATATTGGTAAATTAAATCTACAAATAATTTTACTAAAAATCAAAATTGACCATGACATGTTTTAACTAAATAATCATTTCCAGTAGCCAGTTATTAATGACATCTCAAATATCCTTGGATATTTGTCTTAAATATCTAACTAAATATATATCAAAGAAAATTTTAAGTGTCACTATTTCAAACAACAATATAGATAATAATTATTAAGTAATTTTTATGTTTATGATTGTCATAGTCGAAGTTTACTTTGTAAAGTTATGTTAACATCTAAACTACTTAGTATATGTCATTTAAAATAATGATTCATAATTTTTACAAAAATATATTGTAAATATATACACAGTAAATGTTAAAATTAATAGTTAGTGATTAATATTTCCATTTAATAAATAAATATTTCAAAAATATGGAAATCTGATAAGGAAGTAAAAGATATATTGTTGAATTATTATTATATATCATTTTACTCCAGCCACTTGAATCTAATATCCAAATTTTATATTTTCTTATATAAAAGCAATAGACTAAATAAATATTTTAAATTTCGTTTTTTAACATCGTTTATTTATTTCTCTCTCCCTCCCTCCCTCTCTCTCCTCCTCTCTCCCTTTTTCATTTTTATTCTGGCAGATCTTTCCTCTAAAACAGGCATGTCAAACTGGAGGCCCCAGGGCCGCATGCGGCCCTCGAAAGGATTTTTCATGGCCCTCGTCTAAGATGCTATGTAATAAAATGAAAACAGAACGATATGTTGCAAACAATAAATTAATTTTTTTAAAAAGCTCTTATATTTAATTACATGAACTAAAATATATACAGTAATTGTTGTCTACATACATAGCTAATTTATAATTCTCGGTTACACGCATAGCTTATGCCTTTATGATGATGAAGCATTTGAGATATGTGAATACCAAAGCTGGCAACGTTAATAATGTGCTGCTGTGCTTCCGAGAACATAAATACATTAGTCAGCTATTCGCGCCACCAACGTAGCAATCCTATCTGCAGATATTGTTTTTTTCTTTGAATTGTAACAAAAGGCAGTTGCGCTAGTTTCTTTATCCGGATTGGTGTGTTAAAAATTTGCGGGTTGTTTCCTTTTATAACTCATTCAAAAAATATAAGTAAACTGCTATATCCAAGAGTTTATATCTTTCTGAAACTAGTCAGACAGCATAAGAAATAACGAGCATGCATTTTGTTATATAATATTTTAATTATAATCAAACATGAGAAACAATAATATTTTACATATAAGTTAGTAACGATTACATTTCAGTTTGGAAAACACTAAAAGTTCTACAATTTTACCAGTGTATGTTCGGCCTTGGGAAACTTTAGTGGCTTCGACCATTTCTAACCTACGGCCTTATGCACAGCTTTCTTCTTTGTCACATCTCTATCTTAATTGCTCCGTGCTGGGAAGTCAGGACTGAGAGAGAGAGAAAAAACGTAATCCGTACCTTTTATAGCTACCTCCATTTATCGAGCATAATTCCAGAAGCGAGAATCGATAGCAGCGCTCTCTTTACATTTAAATACTAGAGTAGCGTTAAATTTTTACGAAGCGTATTTTGCATAAACGTAGTTGCAATTTTTTAAATTTTAAAAATTTAAATCTAAAGCTCTATTTTTATTACAGAAAATGCCACTTCCAATGCTAAATAAAAAACGAAAGATTGATGACGAAGGAAGAAAATTTCAAGAAAGGTGGGAACTGAATTATTTTTGTGTGGAAGTGAACAATAAGATTACGTGCTTAATTTGCAAAGAAACTATTAGTGTTGCTAAAGAATACAATATTAAGCGACATTATAGTACTAATCACGAAAAACAATTTTCGTGTTTTGAAGCTAAAATAAGAGAAGAAAAATTAAAAACAATGAAGAATTCATTAAGTAGCCAGCAAGGAGTGCTTACAAAATTTATAAAAAGTAATGAATCAGTAACAAGAGCTAGTTATGAAATAAGCTATTTATTAGCAAAACATTCAAAAGCATTCACCGATGGTTCTTTAATCAAGGAATGTATAATAAAAGCTGCCGAATTTGTCTGTCCAGAAAAAGTACAAGCGTTTCGAGACATCTCATTATCAAGAAATACGGTGGCAGATAGAATTACTGAAATGGCAGATGACATCACTTCGCAATTACAGAAAATATCTACCAAAATCCAGTTCTTTTCAATTGCTATTGATGAAAGTACGGATATAAGAGATGTTGCACAAGTTGCTGTTTTTTTTCGTGGTTGCGATAATAACATGAGGATCACCGAAGAATTGTTGGAATTCATCCCTCTTCACGGAACAACAACTGGTGAAGATATTTTTGATGCCGTATGGAGCATTTTAGAAAAACTTAACTTGCCTGTTGACAAGCTTGTTTCTGTTACAACTGATGGTGCTAAATCGATGACAGGTGAAACTAAAGGTTTTGCGTCACGACTAGCAAGGAAATTACAAGACGAATATCCAGATAAACCGAAAATCAAAGCTTTTCATTGCCTCATTCACCAACAAGTTCTCTGTTTAAAATTATTAAAAATGGATCAAGTACTTAAAACAGTTACAAAGATAGTCAACTTTATTCGATCAAGAGCACTTAACCATCGCCAATTTACTTCGTTCCTTAAAGATTTAGAATCCGAATTCGAAGATCTTCCTTATTACACAGAAGTTCGTTGGTTGTCCTGCCACAATGTCTTAAAGAGCTTCTATCTGATTTTGGAGGAAATAATATTATTTTTTGAAATGAAAGATGAAAACAACGAAAATATATCAATTATAAAAGATCCATTGTGGGTACAAGACCTAGCATTTTTAATAGATATTACAGGCCATCTGAATAATCTTAATATTACATTGCAAGGCAAAGATCAATTGATAACGAATATGTATGATGCAGTTGCAAGCTTTGTACAAAAACTGAATTTGTTTAAAAATCATTTGCAAAAGAACGTTTTGACGTATTTTCCTACATGTGAGCAGTTAAAAGCACAAAATCAAAGTTGCTCGTTTTCACATCACTCTGCAAAAATTGAAAAAATAAAAGACGAATTCGATAAACGTTTTGATGATTTCAAGGAGTTCGAAGAAATTTTTTCTCTTTTCACGGGACCATTTGCCTTTGAAGTCGAAAAAGCTCCGACTTCGATACAACTGGAATTAATTGATTTCCAGAATGATTCGATTTTAAAAACCAAATATCGAGAAGTAGGAACTCCGAAAATTTATTCCTATTTAGGTGAAAGATACCCGGAAATTAAAAAATTTGCTGCACAAATTTTAAGCTTTTTTGGAAGTACATACTTATGTGAGAAATTATTTTCATGCATGAAATTAAATAAAACAGCTTACAGATCAAGATTAACTGATAAACATCTATCTGCCATAATGAAAATTGCTTGTTCTCAGTCTTTGAATCCAGATATTGAAAAACTAGTAAGAGGAAAACGCTGGCAAGTTTCCAGTAAAAACAATAAATTGTAGTTTTATAAATATGTAATCAGATAAAATAAATGTTTAAATAAAAGCAATACTATATCAATTGTATATTATTGAAGTGAATTCACTAAACTACATAATATGCTTTAATTACCCTATCTATATTCCTGCATTTTCACTTTCAAAATACAATTTTAAGAAAATTTGTGTGATGTGGCCCGCGAGAATCTTACCAGTAGCATAAAGTGGCCCATTGTTTGAATGAGTTTGACATGCCTGCTCTAAAATTCTGCTTTACAGTACAAAGATCTTGATTAATCTAATATCTTTTATTTTGTTTTATTCACCAAACTATATCATATGACTTTGGATTACACTTCCTGATGTAAATACACTGTGTTAATGTCAGAATCTTGGATATTCCAGAATTCTTGTTGAAAAATTTATTTAATCTGCTTTACAGTGTGAAGCCACAAAAATATTTTATATATCCACATTTAAATTTAGCTTTCACTTTATCAAGATATGTTAAATTTATTAAAGTCATCCATTTTTTTGTGTAGAAGGTAAATGAATTTTGCTATGAATATGATCAATATAAAGTTACTTTTATTTAAATTTATTGAAGTTTTCATCCTCACAATACAATAATTTTTTCAGGATTGATTATCTGACTCATATAGTGTGAGTTTTTATTTGGAAATTAACGAATAATAAATAATCAGAACTGATTTAAAACATTTGTATTTGCCTTAAAGTTCTTGTCTAGAGACATCAGCTCAAAACCGATTTAGGGATAGGGATAATTCTAGTTAGAGATTTTGAATGCTTTCTCTTCCTGGCATTTATCGGGAAAGCTTGTTTATAGGTATTAGCATGCTCATTATATTACATTTGTAGTATAAGCTTAATAATGTAAGTCACATGATGTATAACTTGATTTTCTTACTATTATAGTCAGTTATATATATATTTTTTAAACTTCTTAAAGTTATAATGTGTCTCTATTTAAGTTATTATTTTTCATTAATATTTTATTTGATTCTATATAAAATGTCTCTTGTTTAATATGGTTTTACAATCTCTTTTTATTAATCTTTATATGTTGCCTTGTTAGACCATTTTACTGTCAGTGCATATGAATAGGCATTCTATACAACTTATTCCCCTAATATTTTGTTTATCAATTAAAAAATGCTCTCTTTTGAACTTTCGCTGCTTCCCAATAAAAATAATATAAGCAATTTATATGAAGTATGTTAATGAACTCCTGAATTCCTTACTAAATGTTAATTTCATCAATACAACTTTAATTGCAGTTTTTACATAGTTTTTTTCCAGGTACACTTACCCATTGAGGATTACACAGTGTTAAATGTAACAAGGTAAAATGTGCATATGTTCAAAAACAATTACATCCATAAAAATTGCTGTAATTTGATTAATGTGTATCTGTACATGGATCCACAAGGCCCAGATGTCGAGAAGTTAACCATCACCCAATTATCCCACCCCTGGGGCCCTGAAGCGAAGACCCAAATGCTTCAGCTGAATAGGTGGTGAAGTTATTAACATTCGCATTGGTTGCAAACTCTCTGGGATATTTTTTATTCGGATATCTTTCATTCCTAACGTTAGATATTACACAAATTTATTTTATATTTGCTACTTTTTAGCAAGAGTGCATTCTAACAGTAATTTTGAATAAAGAAATAAATCATTATTAATCGTTTTTATTATGTTAGAAATTATTATATTTCATTTAACCTTAATTATTCAATAATATTCTATTTTTTACAAGTATGTACGATTTATTTAAATTAAAATACTATCCTGCCTGGTTTAGTGCAGTGGGAAAGTGGCAGACTAGATCTCAAGATCCATGGATAATAGTTCTAGTTCGGTCACTTCCGTGCTTAAATTTCTTATGAATTCCCTAACAATAAATCATTGGATTATTTTTTTTATTAAAATATTAAGTTTGAAAGTATACCATTTTATTCAACATTAAAACTTATCTTAAATCTTTTTTTTTTTTACAAAATTAATAGACCATAAATAAAACTGCAATTTATTTTCATACTTGAAGTGACAGACATTTTTCTTATTTTATCTTTTATCAAATTGGTTAAGATTTAACAAGGTAAACTAAGATGACTGGATTGTAGAAGTAAGGTAAGTGGCAACTAATGAAGCTGAAAAAAGTTTGGAAAACAGTCAGGTTGTCAGTTTTAGAAGATTAAATAACTATCAAATGGTTATTGGACTACAGCCAGACATCAAACCTTATCAGATTTTATCAGCAATTGAGAAAATAGAAAATGAAACAAAAGAACATTTAAAATTTATATTTAACCTGCAAATAAAAAAGGTATGTTAAACAAAAGAACGCCTCAAAATCATTTTACAATCAATCTTTTACTATATATATAAACCTCAAAATCATTTTACAATCAATCTTTAACTATATGTATATATAAACCTATTCAAAATACTATATATATAAACCTTTTCATAAATACTAAAAATAGAAATTCGTGCATCTTTTATAAAATAGAATTCATCAAAATAGATTATAAATAAATCCTTTATATCTGACACTTGATTCACTTGGCTATTTCCATTCTGTAGGTATTGAAATGTTCATGTTTAGCTAGGATTCTAAATAAAAAATTTAGCATAACCTCTAAACAATTATAACCCAGTCTAATATTTAATTTTATTCATTTCAATACATATCTACCATTATCTCACTGGTTATTTTACTTGTTGTTATATAATTTTCCAGTCTTATTTTAGCCACTTGCAAAACATATCCAGATATCCATTTTGTAAATAATAGTTAAGCGAATAGTTGAATTCACTATCAGCTAACAACCTGAAAAATTCTAAGCTTATTTGAAAATTCTTATATACCAGAATAAATTTTACTTTGAAAGCCAGGGTGTTGACAATGTAGATCAATGTGCTGACCATTTTGCATAAAGCTCTTTTTGGATTATACATTTTAGACACAAATGTACTATTTTTAAATTAAATCTAACAATATCTATACAAAAAAAAATACTATATTCACTCTGAATAGCTAACATCATTAGCAATATATAACTTTAATTTTAGAAATAGAATCACATTCTGATAATTAAAAAATAGTTACTTATTATGTTATCTAATAAAGACTAGCTAAATAAGCATAATATTTTCCCCAAATTACTGTTCATAAAATAAAATAAGATTACTATTTTCCACAAATTTACTATTCCAAGAAAATGAAATACATTAATTTAAACTATCATCATTCTTTAGTTTAAAAGGTGTATTTTATCACCTTATATATAAAATCCATATTTTCTCTGTTGTCTGATTGGTGAATGTATTAATGTTTGACAAATATCATGTGTCACAACAACTACATTTGTGCGAAGGAAGCAAATAACCATTAAATAAAAAATGCTGGGGAAAAAAATCAGTATTAGTGCTTTTGATATAATATATATTTCACACTAACAGTTCCCAGCCAGCTGCAGAAACAGCCACAAATGCCAATTCGTAATTCAGCATTAAGGCACTCCTTGCTTTCATGGTCTGTCAATCCCCTAATATAGTTCAGAAGAATGACATACTCAACAATGTTAATTAAAAAAAACATATTTACATTAAATCTTAAAAAAAAAAATGGTTAAAGCAACCAATTAAAAAAAAATATTACAAATATTATATTTAATAAAAAAAAAATATTATAAAAATGATTGGTGTTTTTGTATTCTGATATTAATAAATAATAATTATTAATAATTATAATTAGTCATGACACTATTGAAAAAAAAAATTTAATTTTTTATTCAGAGGACTCTCCAGTAAATAAATATTTGCACTTTAATGTTGTCAAATATAATAGATATATTTAAAAATGTAAATGTATTTATATAATATTAAAATGTTTTGTTTAATTTACAGTAAATCTTTTTAAAAAAAATTGTTAAAGCAAGTAATTATTACAAAAATGCAAACTAAAAGCCTGGAGATTTTGTATTCCCCTTTAACAATAGTCTTTCAGATCAGTATACAATTTTCACATTTAAAGTCTTTTGTTTAATTTACATTAAATCTCTTAAAAAATTGTTAAAGCAACCAATTAAAAAAAAACATGGGCATTTGTAAGTCCAAGTGCATCTGTTATAATAATAAAACTTATAACAGAAACTCATTCTTCCTTAAAATAATAATAACATGTTAACAAAATACAATTAAGAAAAGGATAAATTTCCAGAGAGCAAAAAATATTCTTGCGTAACACTAAGTAATATTAATTTAAACTTTAACAATAAGTTATAAATGTAATCTGACAACTCATCTTATAATAAAAACATCATAATAGTGAGTTCAGTTACTAATCAGTTAAACAATTCTGTTTCAGTTAATTAAGAAAGACTGTCCAAACATACATAATGAACTCTGTTATGGTGATCAAATTAAAAATTAGCTTGGATTTTCCACCCAACATGTGTTTCCCAGAAGAAAAAATGACTGTATCATATTCAATTATTATAAATACATTGCAATTTTTTATGAGTTTAATGCTTTTTTCTAAAATCCAGAGCTTCTTTTGCCACATCTCTAAAAAAAACTTTCTTAACTTACTCATCCAACTCATAAATATCTCTTTTTAGATCTTTTAATACCTAAATCTTTCATATGCTGCCATTGTAACTCCATTTTATTATAATGTATTATCATCATGTTTGGTCTCTCATTCATAATTTTTCTGTTCTATATCTTCTTAGTTGCAGCCTACATCTCTCCTTATTTAATTACACAATTGAATGGTCTTACATTGCTTTTCTATCATATTTTAGATCCATAGCAATAGGTATTTATAAACCTTATTTATTAGAAACCTTCTATTTCAAACACATAAATTTATTTCTTTTGAAGGTAAAATTATTTTTGCCAAACATAATTCATCCAAATTTAGAATTATGCTTAACTTCATCTCTTATGTTTTCATCTGTATTAACAATATGAACAAACTATTCATAATTGTTAACTTCTTTCAATTCACTGCTTCTACTCTTTATATTATTTTTCAAATTTTTGCAAGCCATTTATTTTTAATAAGGTTTACAAAGTTTCTTGTGAAGTTCTTGATATTTCATTTTTTATCAATATAATATGAATGAATAGAAACTGTGATGCAATATCCAATTCAAAAATTTAAATAGATATAATCTAAGAATCAAAATTAAAATTGTGAATGCCATATTTTAATATGGCAATATTTTAAAATTTTGGTTTTATGTTTTAATATGTCTATATTGTTGTTTAAAAAAAAAACAATATTTACCTATATCTTAAATTCTATTTATTCCTCAATATCATTTAAATTTCAGTGATCCTATACAATTAATGGCTGAAAATGATAAACCCTAAGGTGTCTTTCACAATACTTATGTATGACAAAAGTTTTCTCTTTTGACTGATGATATCACAACCTCACTACACACTTCTAACTTATATACAAAACATCACATGACCTTGGCAAGCCTTCAAACTTAATAAAATAATATCTAGCCAAAGATAATGCATTGAATTCTGATTAGTATTTTTGGTAATAAACAGGATATTAGAAAAAAAAATTAAACATTACAATTAATAATTCATTGATTAATTTTCACTATAGAGTAAAAACTCAAAACTAAATAAAATAAAGTATTAGATGCAATAAATACATATGCCTGCTTTGGTGTGAATCAAATGGGACTAATTATGAGGCACCTTTTATTACTGGCTTCTCCATAATAAACCTCTTAACACCTTCTTGACTGCCACATTTGTGTAATAGAAAGAGAAAAATAGTCCGAATAGGACCCACTTTACATAAATGCTGTTGGTGTTATTTATGCCGGTATATTTATAGCCAATAAACTACAATCAATAATTTATTTAACTAATAGTAGAGGCATCTTATGTATCCTGAAACTGAATAATTAATACTAAAAACAACTGTATCTACATTAATATATATATATATTCTAAGTGCATTATATGAAATCCTAGGATTCTTATCATTATATTAATTACTTTTTTTTTTATAAATTCAGTAGCTTGATAATGATGAATACATAAAACTTCCATGTCCTCTAATGGTAATGATGGTACTGTTTCAATTGTCATCATGGTCTCCAGCATTGTTTAACCTAAAGACTTCAAAGATTGTTGCATAATTCTGATTAAAAATTTACAGCTACACTTGTAGTAAATAGATGATGGATTACTTTTTAAATGTGACTGTAAGTTTCTATACAATGATCTCCACCATTTTTTGTTCTTTGATTAATTTAAAGACTGAAAATGAGATAATGATCCTGATAATTATATTTTGTTTACATTTTGGATGACAGCTGAATTGCTACTTCAAGCAAAGAAAATTTGTGCTTTCAAAATTTGAATATTTTTCCTCTAGAAATAATAATAAATCTAAGGGAATGCATGAAGTGTCAATTGATTTGTTTTCTTTTGTGTACTCAATTAGCTAAAAGACACAAATTTCTATAAAAAAAAACTGCTAAAGATATTCTTTTGTTCGGGTATTGTGCTGACAGATTAATAAAGATACTGCAGAATAATGAAGATAGTTTTGAATAATTGTTAGCCGAGTTTTGCACTTTTCATCATAAGTGTTAAAATAATGATCACTCTAATAACCTTATACCTTCTAGAAATCATTTTTGATGTTTTAATGTATAGCTTAAATTAATACATATGTTGAAAGGGTTTTCCTGAAAGTTTGTGATGATGCTATTTTAGTTGTATTTATATGTTGGACTATTTCCATCATCTAATATTAGTATTGAATGTCTTTAGAAAAATGCAACTTTATTTAAATATTCCAAATACATTCAACTGTCAGTAATAGCACACAGGTTAGTATATGCATAACATTTTGAGGGGTATTGTTCTTACCTCTTCTTCAGATGTTTCTGACCTGACCATTGACAGTACTAGCATGGGAATAAAACCTGGACCCTTAGATTCTTTGAATATTGAATTTTTAAAAATGCTCTAACCAATTGACCATCCTTCCAAACACAGCCTTTGGCAGGATGGCTCAGTTGGTTAAAGTTTTACCTTAAAATTCAATATCCAAAGAATCTAAGGGTCCAGGTTTGATTCCCATGCTACTACTGTTACTGATCAGGCCAGAAACACCTGAAGAAGAGAGGAAAATAATACCTCTCAAAACATTGTGCATATACTAACCTGTGTGTTATTACTAACAGTTGAATGTATTTGGAATATTTAAATAAGGTTACATTTTTCTAAAGACATTATTAGTCATATCAGAAGATGGAAATAGTCCAACATATAAATATGTTAAAAGTGTTTATAAAAAAAAGTCTCTACAGGTAATCCACTTCTTGGATTGAATGTCATATATTATTGTAGTGCTTTTAAGCTATAGACTAAATATAAGACTAGGTTAAATTTGGTTAATGTAAAGTTTATTTTATATACGAAATAGTTACATGTAACAGTTGTTGATTTATTGTAGTCTTTTTCTTATGGAATCCAGTTACCCAGATTACTGAAGATTAAGTTTTTCTTAGCTATGCTTTAATAGTGTACTTTTATTCTTGGAATTATGCTTATCTTAAATACATTTATGTATAACAATAAATAATTTTATTGAAATATATTGCCCCTGGAAATATTGAACTTGAGGGCTTGGCATACAATGGTTTTCATTAATAAAATTTATTAGTAGAGTCTTTTATGTTTATTTGTATTTTGGTTGATATTGTTAATTTACTTAATACATGCTGTTAATATTTATAAAGTCATATATTTGCAAGCATTTATGATACATTAAAATATTTAACAGTCAACAAAATATTTATTCCATAATGTTACAAGTTGCTTTATTGTAATGGACTCGTTTCAAAGATTTAAAAAAAAAAATACATGCATAAAAACTTTATTCCATTAAAACTACATTTAAATATTGATTATTAACCAAATAATGTTTCCCTATATGTAAGAATTCAACATCATTGTACTAAATAAATAATCTACGATTCTTAAAAAAAAAAAAAAATGTAACAGACAAAAACAGATAAAAAAAAAAGCTTAGAAATTTCGAAATTAATTATAAATTTATATAAAAAAAGCATATATATATATGCCTGTTTAACAGCAACCACTTTCTTGCTTCATACTTTTTTAAATCTTGAAAAGATTTTTGGGAAATGATTTTTCTTTTAGATTTTGATAATTGTTTTTTCGTCTTATAAATAATTTTATATTTATTAAAATCTTTTTTTTTTTGGCTAAACATTAATTCTTTTTCTTTGTTTTGTTTTTCTCTCTTTTTCATTCTTTATATATATAAAATAAATTTTATTAATTACAAATTATGCACAAGTATTAACATATGTATAGTGTGGAAATTTTTTTTATATATACGACATAAGATGTATGGCTTATAAAATATAATTATTTTGACTAATGTCTTAAAGGCAGATTACAATGATTCAATTTTAAAATATAATTTATATCATTTTAAAATAATGAACAACTATGAAAAATATTGTTTTACCAAATTTCCTCAAGTATTTCTGGGTATATATTTTAGGGCATATAAATATATATTGTATCTATATATTGTATCACTATTATTATTTTTTTAGAACGTTATATTTTTTGTTGTCGAAAATTACAAAACAGCGTAAGCCACACGGTTCTACTAGCACTATATGGAGAAAAAAAAATTGATATTTTTCTCAAGCAGTTCTTTTAGATTAATTATTTGCTTGTGGAATATCAAGTATCTTAAAGAAGAGAAATATGGACATGTTTCAAAACTGTGTATCATAACTTCTGAATAACTATTATATAAGATACATATGGAATCCAAATTTAATTTAAAATGGTTAATGCGGAAGGTTTTTGTAGGAATTGTGTTGAGTAAAATGTTATGCAAAAATTTGGTCAAGATTGAGGAAAACACATATTTTGGAATCTAATTAAAGTTTTGGCAATTGGGAAGGTTATCCATAGATAACTGTCAGGATATATAATTTTTTTCAGATCTTTAAATGAAACACCTATTAAAGATATTGTGTTATAAATGTCCAACAGATCTGCATGCTCAATAGCATAATCAGTATAAAGAATGACTTGCATATGGAAGTTGAGCAAGCAATATTATAGGTAGATAAATAGCTTTGAGGATTGGATCAACTGTGGTTGCAATGTACATCTTAGTTTTGATATAGGATACAAGTGATTGAAGGCATATTAGATTAAGACCACCTTTGCAAATAGGGAAACAAGCAATTGTAATTGATAGAATATGTGATATTGATCCCAAGATATATGATTTTATTTTGGTCATGATATTTTTAACAGTAAGCAAGTATACAACTCAGAACAGCATTAACAATATGAAACTTTTATTATAGAGTAAAGCAATTTCAGGCTGAAGACTTTTATTTTTGTATTAAACTTGCTTATGACCAGATGATTTAGATGATGGCTTAATTGTGTTTTGGTAAGTTAATTGGAATTCTGAGAAAAGATAAGTGTATAGCTATAAATAATGAAGGTATATTGTGATCTATAGCTATCTGCCACACAGATGACTTACAAACTTGTATTGTAGATCATGTTAAGTTTCAAATTTGTTCAGAATATAAAGAATGAGAGGAATATTTTGTAGATCTCTGAAGACTACCAGGATATCATCAACAAAAGATATCACTTTAACAGTAATACCAAGATGAGGAAGAAAGAGGCCTTCAATGTGCACTGCTCAATCTCTTTGATAATGGAATATATATATATATATATATATATTGCAATTAATAATAACATGAACGGCTAAAATCTTTGACAGATGTGAAGGTTTTAGCCTTTCATGTTATTATTACATCATCTGCTTGCGCTTAGCAAGTGGTGAGCCTTGTGGAATACCTCAGTTTGGCTTAAAAGAAGAAAAGAGGCACATGTAATTTTTTAGTTTGATAGATCTGTTGGTAAAAAAAAATTTAATGGTGGTAATTAACTGTGTACAATTAGGCAGAAGCTTGCTTAATGTGTTAAATAAACATTCTCAGCTTACCAGATCAAAAGAAGCCTTAAAGTCAATGTAGCATGTGACATAATTTGTTAATTTATTTTGTTTTGCATATAGTATTAACTCTTGTGCTAATAGAATAACTTGAGATGCTCAGTGGGTTTTAACAGCATAAGGTGGTGAGGAAAGTTTGGGGAGGATAAGATTATTTAATTGTTTAAGAATAATTCATGCAAAGATTTTTTGATCAATAACCTTCAATGTGATAAGACACAGGTCATATAATGATCGATATAAAGCTTTTGATTTTTTTTGAAGGTAGAAAGTCCCATTAGTGGATAGATTAAATATATGATATTCATGTGAACAAAATTGATTATAATACTTATGTGGAATAGGGGAGATAATATAATTTAGTTGCTTATAAATATTAGCCGAAATAAAATCATTTGTTAGTAAGGTATGTAAATATAAGTGCATAATTGCATAAAGAATTTGTTGCTTTGAGATGTAATAATTTTGAGAAAGATGCATGTTACAGTTAACAGATGATAACCAACTGCTTTAAGAGTATTTTTAAGTGATTAAATTCGATATTAATGTTGGTGCCAGACATGAATTGGATCCCATAAGCATAGGGTGGGTTGATTTTGTGTAATTTACTGTAGTTTTTGTGAATGCTGAAAGATTAGGGATTACTTTTCTAAGCCTAAATACCATGTTATTTTGGTTATAAAGAGCAGTTTGATATTTAGCTTCATTTTGCAGCTTATGAATAAGGAATTTTGCATCATTGAATTTTGTTAAAGCTTGAAGAGTTGAAGTGATGTTATCAATACATTGTTTTATAAGATTATTTGAATGATAACCTGTTAGTCGATCAGAACAACAATTATTTAGAAATCTTTTTAGTAGTGTCCATATTTCAACTGAAGAGAGATTCTGCAGATGATAAAAGTAATTACTAGCAATTAATATATTAAAGATATCATCAATAGTTAATTTCAATTTATTAGGAATTTACTACATGAATGTAAATTTATAAATTGTTGGTTTATTCTGAAGGGTCCTTTGTGTGAGAGTTACAAAAACATGGTCAGAGAATGAAACATTAGACAGATGAATTAAAGTTTTGATGTCACTAGGAGAAACAAAAAAGAGATCAATAAGTAAAAATACTTGATGTCCAATAAATGACACTGCATTTGGAGGATAAAATAATAGTAGTGGTAGCAAAACCAGTTGATTGAGCTTTAGTTTCAATGTTGATGGGAGATTATTACAGAAACAATTAAAATCATCATACATGACAGTTAAACCAGGTTTGTGCAGGATTCTGCTTTGGGCAATGAGGAGAGGGTATTATAAGGTCATTTGCTTTTTGGTATGGATATATTGCTATAAGATAGTATAACTGAGACTGAAAAAAAAATAATGATTGCATTATATGATATAAGTATTATTTTAATATTGTCAGTGGGAGTTGTGTACTAGTTACAACACCTATTCCTTGTGCTGGTCTCATGCTAGGCTTATGTACACATATGTATTTACTGTTTATAGTGTTAACAATGATTGTTTTATTTGATAAAGTAAATTTTCTTTCTATAATGACAAAAATATTAGTATGGTGATTATTTAGAAATTGACCTAGCTATGAGATTCTATTGTATGAGTTAAGACCTTGCACATTTTTGTGTTTATTTTTATGCTTGACATATTATGTTTTTGAAGAGTTGGAATGAAACATTTTTGTGGACATATTTAGTGTCAGAATCAGGTATTGTAACTCTTTTACTATGTTCATTGGCAGAGGAGATAATTTTATTAGGTGCTTCACAATTTAGTTTTATTTTTAGGTTTGGATAATTTTTAGCATATGTGGTATTTTAGTTATAATACAGAACTAAATTCTGTGTATGACTATTGTTCAAGTCCATAGATTGTTGTAAATGATTATTAGTAAGTGGATTTTCAGATTGATTCTCATAACAGCAATGTACTGATGGTATATCTGTTAAAGTGTTACTGGTATTGCATCTTGGATTGTGTTACATCAGATCTCTTGTGGATTGTATTGCAGGTAAGGTTTTATTGTTAATATGATAACTTATGTCTAAAATGAGCTTGCTATTTTTAGAAGCTACACCAGCCCATGAAGTAGTCTTATGATTATTATTGAACAAGTTACCAAGTCTGTCAATTTTTCCACAACTATTGCAATTTGCATTGAGAAGCAATATGACCAATTCTGGAATATTTGAAGCAAAGGGATTGATGATCCTTAATACTAACTGCAATGGAAATTTGGAAATGGATCACATAAAAATACAATGGAATCTTCCAATAGTTACTTGGAATTTCAAATTTTGTGTTTGGAGTAAGTACTCTTGATACACTTATAATCTGAGCAATTTCATCTATATTTTTTGTAGCACTTCTGTGAAATCAGGAGGAGCATGCATGATATGATCATGTACAATTGGATTTGTATTTTTAGTTACATAATATAACTTTTTAAAATTTAAATGTTTAATTGTCATCTCTGCCTCTCTGCACTGTTCTTTTCAAAAATATTCTAATGCTATAAATAATCTTGCTGAAAAAGTAGCTGTTGATTTAATAGTTTTGATCATGTTATATTTCTGGAGCTCTTCTAAATAATCAGATAGTGAAGGACCAGACAGTACTGTTTGATTATCTGATGGATCATAGTTTTCTATCACTCTAATAATTAATGGGGTAGGTGAGAGACTATTTGCAAATATCTTTCAGCAGTAATCATTTAATTTACTAAAGGATCTATGTTTAGGCATATTAGTTTCTTCATTTCTTCCAATAGAATTAAAATCTAAAAATTTTGTACTGTTATTAGCATAAAATGATGAATTTTTTGCTTGTTTGTTTTCAACACAATTTTTTTCATTTTGCATTATTTTTGAGAGTTCCACTTGGTAAATTGATACTGAAACACTATTATCATTGAGAAATGTTTCAGATTAAAATTTTTGTAATGTGTTTTCTGTAACAAAAATGGCATTACTGAGCATGATTTCACTCTTTCCATTTTCTTGAATGTATTCCATTCACTCATCTCATGTAGAATTTTTCTGGATACTTTCAATGGGAGCTATTTTTTCTGATATTGACATAATTATAATTGTTATTGGTTTTTGTGACATTTTTCTTTGATGCCTTTTTTTACTATATTCTCTTTTTTAACTTCATGGAAAGCATAAAGTCTGTTGGCAGTTGCTTTTATATTACCATTATTTTTTGTTTTGCTTAAGATTTCTAAATTTTTACCTTTTTAGCAAAACTCTTGGGTTTCAAATTGACAATTTGATTTTAAATTTGCTATAAATGATTTATCAGAGATTATGCCAATGTCTGGAAGTCTTTTGTATCTTACTTTATTTATCTTTTGAGACATGCTAATATCAGCAGCTATTAGTAACTATTAAATTCTAAGAATAAAACTATTTGTAATAATTTTTTTTTCTGCACTGCAAAATTAAGTTCCTTTTAAACTTTAATAATTTTTAAATTCTTCTTCAATGGCTTTAAGATCCATCTTTAATGATAGTAGCATTTTTTCCAAGACTAAACCAAATTGTAAAGTGTTTTACTTTGAGTTGGAAAAAATTAAAGTGGATGATTAAGTTCTAAATATATATATATATATTATAATATTTAATGTTTTCATGATTATGTGATGTAAATAAAGTAGTTCTGGAGTTAAATTATGTGTTATTTTTGCTTTTGCTTACTTCCCAATGTTTCAATGAAATAGCATTCACCATTGTCAAGGTTAGCTTTTTATAGAAAAATCATTAGATCTCAAATAGCAATGAGATTTAGTGTGAGGTAAAGAGTGAGAGTGAGCATGAAGTAGTTGAGCATTCATAATATGTGAATTAACTAAATGTTAATTTTCTTCAGTTTAACCATTAATTGTTTTCAAGTTTATATTAGAAGAAATAAATAAAGTAAGTGGTATCCATAAAGTTGGAATACGTTGTGTTTCATCAGCTCTATTTAAACCAAATGGTCTTTTTAATATTTCAATTGACTTCCTCGTGGTTTTCAATTCTGGCTAATTTGGAAAAGTATGAATTGAGAATCATGAGGGAGTCGCTTAAAATATTCAAAAGACCAACTGATTTAAATAGAGCTGATGAAGCACAATGTATTCTAGCATTATAAAGACCACTTACTTTATCTCTTTCTTCTAATATAAATTTGAAAACAATTAATAGTGAAACTAAAGAAAATAAACATTTTAATTAATTCACATATTCTGAATGCTCAACTACTTCACAATCAATTTCATTCTTTACCTCATACTCAATCTCATTACTATTTGAGATCTAACGATTTTTCTTTGAAAATTTAACTTTGACAATGGCAGATGCTACTTCATTGAAATGTTGGGAAGTAAACAAAAATAACATATGATTTAACCCAAAAATTGCTTTATTTATGAAGATATTAACTCTAATATTCAAAGCATTATTTCTGGGAGCTTCTATGCGGTAAAAATATAATAGTTAAATAGCTAATGTTTCAATACAATAACAAGTATTTTTATCAAAGCTTCTTCTTTCTCAAATTGTAAGAATGCATGTGGTGAGATTTCAAATCATTATTATTATTTTTTTTGTTATATCCTCCTCATACTCAAACTCTATTGGCTGAAAAGTTTTAAAAAACATTTTATCTTTCAATAGCTTTTTCCAAATATTGTTAATTTCTTTACTTCATACTTCTCATTTATGTTCTTGGTCCTTTTAAAAATCTCTATAGCTTTCCTTGCCAGTCTTGACTCATATTGTTTAATTTTTGCCAGAATGTGTGTTTTATTAAAATTTGCATCATGGTTAGTAATTTTATGTGTGAATAAATGGGTGTTGAATTTCATTTTTCTCTAACTGCCAAAATGTGTTCTTCCTTTCTTATAATTATTCTATGATTGATCTGACCAATGTATAAATGTGTACAAACTCCACAAGGAATTTCATATACATCATGACACTCCAAAGGAATTTTATCTTTAGGGCATGGAAATATTTCATTAAATTTTTTAAATGTAGTGTAAACTGTGTGGATATTAATTTTTTAAAAAACATTATCAATTTTATCAGTTACACCCTTTATATATGACAGAACTGTCTTACTTTCTCTTTTTATTTTTAGATGAAAAAGCCCTATTAATAATCCGGTAATCAGAACTATTATGAAGAAGCATTTTTTTAATAGTAGAGATATCTTAGTGAAAATGTCTGTCATCAAGGAAAGTCCCTTAGGTCTATCTAACAATGTCTTTGTCACTGAAAATAATTGTACAGAATGGTGATGAGAAGAAAAATGTAGATATTGCCTGATGTGTGTTTGCTTTCTATATATCCCATGTGATATCTACATATTTCTTCTCATTACTATCCAGCACAATTATTTTTAGTGGCAAAGACATTGTTTAATAGAACTGAGAGATTTTCTGATGATATCCATTTTCACCAAGATCTCTCTGCTATTAAAACAATTCTTCTTCATAATGGTTTTGATCACAGGATTATTAATAGGGCTTTTTCTTATAATAAGAAAAAAGATTTTGATACTTCAGAAATTAAGACAGCTCTCCATAATATATAAAGGGAGTAACTGATAAAATTGGTAATGTTTTTAAAAAATATATAGCTACACAATCTACACTATAATTTAAAAAAATAATGAAGTATTTCCACACCCTAAAGATAAAATTCCTTTGGAAGATCATGGTGTATATGAAAATTTCATGTGGAGTTTATGCTCCTTTATACATTGGACAGACCAATAATAGAATAAATATAAGAAAGGAAGAACACATTTTGGCAGATAGAGAAAAATCTAATTCGACATCCACTAATCATGACATCAATCTTAATAAAACTCACATTCTGACAAAAATTGAACAATATGAGCAGAAACTGTTAAGGGAATTTATAGAGATTTTTAAAAGGCCCAAGAGCATAAATGAATTGAAGAAAAATAACAAAATTTGGAAAAAGCTATTGGAGAATAAAATATTTTTTAAAACTTCTCAGCCAATACAATTTGAGTATGAGGAAGATATAACAAATGAAAAAATAATAATTTTAAATCTCACTACACACATTCATACGATTTGAGAAAGAAGAAGCTCTGAGGAAAGTACTTGTTATAGTAGTGAAAAGCCAGCTATTTATCTATTATATTTTTACTACATGAAAACTCCCGAATAAAAACAAAATTAGTAATTTGTAAAATAAGAAAAAAAAAATTCATGCTAGATTATTTAAATTTTTTTAAATGATTATGGTTACAATGAGAAAATATAATAATTATTTATTGAAAGATAAAAAAAGTATTAAATTTTTAGATTGATATGAACAAAAAAAAAATGAGTACTGTATTGTATTAGAAAGTATGGAAGTCTATAATAAAAAATTAAATGTAAAATGTTGAATCAAGCAATTTACTGCAAATAAAAAAATATTTTTTAGATTTACTATAAAATATTTGTGTAAAATCCATACATAATGGCATAGATAGTCCACAAGTTTATTGTCAAAACAAAAAATTGAAAATAGTTAAAACAAGAATATGTTTACAGAAAAAGATAAGATTTGAAAAAGCAAACAAATTATTAACAAATTAGATGCACTGGACACATGTTTTTGTAATAGCTGAATTGCTGAATAAATATGAACTTAAAATGAAGCACTTTATGGCCTTCTTTAGATTGTCATAGTGATCACCAAATATTGTTAGAAGAAAATGAGCACTACTGCAAGGCTTGAAATTTACAAATTCAACAGTATGTAGATATTGGCTCTTTGCTTTTCACCATTACTAATGATGAAAAAGAAAAGAACAATAAGTTAGTCTGTTTGTTGTTGTTGTTTTTGAGAAATTAATACAGTAGAATGACATTTATAAACACACATTTGAGTACAATCCAGTGTATATACATATATGTAAACATGCTCTCTGCCCTTCTTTCCCCCATTTCCTATCTTCCTCTTTCCTCGCTTTCCTTCTCTTTCTCTCTCTCTCCCCTTCTCTCTTCCTTTTCCTATCTCCCTTTCTCTCTCTCATTCTTTCCTTCTCTCTTTCCCTTCCCTCTTATTCTATCAATTTATTATACTGCATTTATTATTTTATTGATGCCATAATGTGCATACTTTTAAATTAAATTGTATCATATGTTTTAAGAATATCTGTAGTATATATATAATATCTAGTTCTCTGCTTTATTAATAATAATATAAAAATACTAAAATATAGATTAAATATGTTGAATGAAATTAAGTGAACAAAGTATATTTTCAACATGTGTGCATTATTATCATGTATAAAATATATATATATTTCTTTGAGAGAAATAAAATAAAAGGAAGAATTAAAGAAGCTTTCTTATTAAAATTTTATGATTCCGAAGCAATTAACTTATTTAAAAGTTATTTTAATATTAAGGGTGTATGTGATGCAAATGGAATTGTGGGTAATGTTTAGTTTAAATATGTTATTTTGTAATTCTTTACACTTTAGAAGTTGGCTTGTAGCAAACTATTGGTTGTGTTTTAGAGTTGTTGTTTTTTGTTTGTTTTTTTTGGCTAGTCTGTTTGAGTTCTAAATTTGAAGTATGTTTGCATTTTGTGCAAAAGCTTGAAGCCATATGAAGTGAATAGGGAATCCCTATTACAATAAATATCAACTTTACTGATGAAATGTGTATTAATTCAAATACATAAATTTTATCAGTTCATTATTTTTTTACTTAAAAATACTTGGATCATTCAAACTATAGCTAAACGTAAAATTTATAATAGTATTTTTTTTTATATATTGTTCCACAATTTTACTCTACCATCTTTATATGAGGGATGAATAATATCAATAGATTCAAATTGCAGTGAAACAGTTTCTAGCTGCCTAGTCTTCTTCAGTCATAAAGCATGCTGTACTATACTTAAATAGAAAGTGTTTTTTTTATTTCATTTGCTATGAAGTCATTACAGATTTGTTATAATTTATTTTGTTAATTTCAGTAGAAAGCAAATAATTCTCAAAGATGCGCTAGAGTAGAAAGCAAAAAAAAACAACTTAATAATCTGACAAATGAATAAAATCATCATTTTTAAAATGATCTTCTGTTCACTATATAATAGTATTTAAAATAAATAACGTTCACTGCTAATACTTACTAATACGTTCTACATTGATTATTTGATCACATAGACAGATATCATTAATATAAAAGAATTGTTTGTTTTTTTAAAAAAGTTAGATATATATGCATGTATGTCTGTGATCGATTGTGATAGTAAAATATATTATGTTAAAAGTAAAGCATGGTAAAACAATAAGTTAAGATATATTTGTTTTTATATAATATGCAATTGTCTAGATATTTTAAAACGTAGTGCACATGTATATATAAAGATTCAAATATATAAAATTAACTAATAGCTATTTTAATTTTTTTAACATGTAATTACTTGTAAATTCTTTCTCTCATGTCAAAATCGAATTTGAAGAGTAAAACATAATAACAATAATAAATATTATAAAAATGCGTACATTAGAATAAATATTTTGCAATATTTCTAAAGGTCAAGAGTAAAAATAAATATACAAATATAAAGATAAGAAGAATAGAATACTGAGAGAAGTAATTTCCGATTGTTACATCATTATTAATGTTTCTTTTTTCAATCCTTCCATCACCTCAGATGAAGTGATAAGAGCAAGTCAAAATTGATAGGCATGAAAAGAGTAAGTAATATTGAAGATTACAGAGATAAACACTTAATAAACATTTAAAGAATGCAATTAGATATCCTTACCATGAGAACTTATAAAAAAGTTATTCCCAGTCAGAAATAAAAAACTGAAGTAAATAGTATAAATAATCAAATGAATATATATATAGTATTTTTTTTTAAAAAAGAAAGAGATAACGAATGATACCGAATACAAATGAAGTACAAATACACGATAAATATTATATAATAAGATCATGTGATTCCTCCCTCATTAATGCAAATTTATAATGCTTATTTCGTTCTTGTCATTTGCAGCTGTTACTATTATGTGATTATTTATACATACTCGAACATGGACGGACTTCTCATCAACATCATCAGTCAATATGATGAGTTTATTAGCTTTTTATCTCCGAGTTTAAGACCAAAAAATACTCTAGTCTTCCCAGTTACATGCAAGTTTTTAACTAAAATATCAGTTAAGCTTTGATGAAGGCAGGAGGAATGGATGTGTAAATTTATTTTTTTTATCAGATATTTACAATAATGACAGACGTAACTAAATCATGGTTCTTTTTCCCAGGAGGCTGTAAACCTGTCAGCCAAACTGGTGTCATAAGGCAGAAAATGTTAAAAATCCTTTGATTGTGAATCATACCTGCCATTTAATGATAATCTTTTATTCAGCTACTTACAACTGTATGTCACTATCAACTGAAGTAAATTAAATGAGTTAGAAAAAAACTTGTCTATTATTAAATTGGACTTTGTGAAGTTAGAGGAAAACTTGGCTTAAAAACTGGACATATACTTTAGTATAATGATAAAAATATTAGAAGCATAAGTCAGTGGGACTCACTATAAATAAAAAGTAGGATAACAACATTTGTGTGGATTGATGGATCAAACAGAGTAGCAAGATTATTTATTCCACTTAATGGAAGATACCATATGAGGTAATTCCAGTTTATGCCTCAATAAGCTCTCACTAGGTTAAAAAAAGTGGAGGATTTTTATATAGATATACTAAATGCTTTTGATTTATGCCAAATAATGTTTTAAAATTGTATTGCAAGAACTGGAAAAAAATGAAAGATAAAAGAGATAGAAATGAGAAAAGGCACATGGTTTTTGGAGGGATGAGGGAAATTTGCAGAAAAATATTAACTGTACTTAGTAGTATCCAAATGAAGATATAGCATAAATGGATTATATTTTGACTGACAGAAAATATGCATTTCAGGATTGTAATTTTCTTAATAGATTCAACATAGAAAGTGTGATTAGAGAATTGTAAGTTCATGTAAATTCATAAGTAGAATGATGAAAATCATTGAAAAGATATTATTGTCAGTTGATATTCCTAATCTTTAAACATAAATTAGAAATTATTAATTATTTTAAAATACTGACAAGCTTTGAAGTCATTTCAAACTTAACTGAGAGCAATAAAAAGATAAGTGATACTCCATTAAGAACTACAGCAAATATGGCTGGTATAAAAAAGCAGCTATTTTTCAATAAATTTTGTACTGAGACAAGACAATATAATGAATGTCTAAATGATTAAAATGCACCAGAAGAATATAAAAAAATGCAGTAGTGACATTCATATTGAAGAAACTTGAAAAAAGAAGACATTAGAAATTACAGAATTATCAGTCTTCTATTGACAAGATAATTACAACTAGAATTCTTAACAGAAGAGCAATATAGAGATTTCTGACCATTCAGCAAACTATGGAGAGATATATGTAAGAAAATGTCAAGAAAGGGCTGCAAGCAAAATATTTTGATGAGAGAACAAATAAGCATCACTGACATCATTGAAAGAATTAAGGAATTGAAATGTAGCTGAGCTGCACAAATTACTAGAAAAATAGATAAGTAGCTGAAATCTTAAACTGGATCCTAAGAGATTTTAAAAAAGCTTAGAAAAAAAATCATAAGCAAGATGGATAGGCAAAGTAAAAAAAAATATTGGTGTATTGTGGAGGAAAAAAATGCTATGATTTTGAGAAACTGAATTAATCCAGGAGACTTTCATCCTGCAAAGGACTGACTATGGTTGAAAATGATGATGATGATGATAAGTAAATGTTTATTAGCATAAGGATTACATACAAGAGGTACCCAAAAATAACCAGAAGCATTATCTAGTGTGTGTTGTAGTACATGCGTGTGCCACTAGATGCCTCTTGCAGGGACTTCCTGCAACAGTCATCAACCATTATCATGAAGGAAAATCATGTTGTGGTATGGTAAATGTTTTTGTTAAATGCATTTCACTTATTTGACGATTTTTGTAATGATTGAAAAGTTAAAACAATATGAAATTCTGCTTCTGTTAAAAAAAGTAGCGAGGCAAAAATTATAATGCATGAAACAGCTTATAAACTGGGGAAACAAAGACTAACATCAAGGCGATGCTGATTTTTGTTGGGGGAAAGGGTGATGCAAATGGCTTTGTTTACTCAGAATTCATTTATAACAATCAGACCTTTAATTTACAAATTCTGAAAAGTTTGTGTATTGTGTTAAAATGGATAGTGAGTACAAGTTTCACAATGACAAAGCACAAATACACAAAGTCTTGAGTGTGCTAAGATTTTCAAATAAAAACAGCATAACCCAGTTTATCCATTAGCCAAATTCACCCAATCCCATTCTGTGTGCCTTCTTTTTATTCTCTTGAAAGAAAAAATATCTCAAAAGAAAAAAAAATTGTGGACTTAGAAGTGGTGAAGAAAAAATGATGGAATTTTTAAAAACATCATTTTGCAAAAGTTTTAGGACTACTTTGAAAAATGGAAAAATTGTTTAGAGAGTTGTATTGAATCAAACAGATAGTATTCTGAAGAAGATACTTAAAAATAAATACACCTTTTTTTTTTTTACCAAATTTCAGTTATTTTGGGTGCTCCCTCATATATTTGTTAAGATATCTTCCAAAACACTCAATATATTTTAATAATCAAATGATCACCTTAAGATCATTTAATCACCGCAAACATCCCGCTTAACACAATTTATTCTAGTATCACAATATTTAGAGTTATGATATATATATATTAAAACTTTTTATCAACAAACATTTGAAGTATAATTACATATATAATTGTAGTTTTTAAAACAAATGTTTATATTCATAGAAAATGCAATTTAAAATAGTAAAAAGTACTGCAATTGAAAGGCTTTATTACTTTTTAATATATGTGTAAAATTTAAAATGCCAACCTAAAATATGTTAAGGAAATACTATCAATGACAAACAAAATACTGATGATAATCACTTTATCATAATATACTGTTATTGCTTAAATATTTATTTTTTATACAGCACAGTATTTATTGTAATATATTTGCAAGTAAACCAATCTTCACACGTGCTGTTTTAATATAAATTGACAAACATTCACCCAAAAGCAAAGATTTTAGAGAACAAATAAATTCACGTATCCTTCAAGTTTATCTACCATATAAGCCAACCTTTGCTTACCGTGCATTATTCAGATATGCCTGATTAATTAAATGATTTTCAAATTATACAAATACAATGCAAATATTATAGAAGAGAGAATTTATTTCATTTTTAATCACCTGCAATATCGGAATTACATTGTACAAAGTGAACATCATTTAATAAATCAGGCATATAATAGACTCAAGCCCTGAATAATGCATGGTAAGCAAAGGTTGGCTTATATATAAATAATCTATACAGACAAATGAATTCACTTGTTTTTAAAATCTTAACTTGAGTGTGAAAGTGTGTCAATTTATATTAAAACAGTGCACATGTGAAGATGGGTTTTCTTCCAAATATATTGCAATAAATACTGTTCTGTATAAAAAAAATAATTATTTATCAATGTCTTTTCATTTTAAAATATTGTATGTTAATTGCAGATAGTTAAAAATGAGATAAATTCTCCTGTTATATTTGAATTATGTCTGTACAACTTGAACATCATTTAATAAATCAGGCATAAAATAGACTCAATCCCTGAATAATGCATGATAAGCAAAAATTGGCTTATATAGACATAATCTTGAAAGAGAAATGAATTCACTTGTTCTTTAAAATCTTTGCTTGCAGGTGAGTGCGTGTGAATTTATATTAAACCAAGGCATATTTAAAGATTAATTTACTTTAAAAAAATTATATTATTGCTTAGTTGTACAACCTGCCTTTGGACAGAAAATTACACATATACTTACTAATAAAACATGGACTCTCTTGTTTTTAAAATAGTTTTGAATTACATATCAAAAACATACAAACAAAAATACAAAAACTTAACTCTTCCATAAATTGTAAAAATAAATGTTCTATTGTTTGTTTCAAGAAAAAAAATCAATTTAATTTTAGATTATTCTGACATATTGAAGAAATATAACTGGTTAAAACAAGTCTATTGATAGTCTGAAAATATATGCTAATCAATTCAAATTATCAACTATTTGTGAACTTTGAAAATAATATTTTTTTAATTATCTAGCAGTTTCAAGTGTATAATAGCCTTCTTCAGAGACCTGTAAATTAACATGCGTTTTCCTGAAGGTTTGTGATGATGGTGTTCTATTTATATTTTTATATTGGGCTATTTTCATCATTTAATATGCATATTAAATGTCTTTAGAAAAATTTAACTTTATTTAATTATTTCAAATACATTCAACTGTTATCAATAGCACATCAAACAGGTTAGTATATGTACAATGTTTCTAGAGGTAGTATTCTCCCCTCTTTTTCAGGTGTTGCTGGCCTGACCAGTGACAATACTAGAACTGTTAGTAATAGCACATCAAACAGGTTAGTATATGTACTATGTTTCTGGAGATATTATTCTCCCCTCTTTTTCAGGTGTTGCTGGCCTGACCAATGACAGTACTAGAATGGGATTCGAACCTAAACTTATATTCTTGAATATTGAATTTTAAGGTAATGCTTTAACTAAATGAGCCATCCTGCCAAGTATAGTTATCTATGAGGTTCCTCCTCATTTCTCCACTTTTTCCTAAGGGTGTTTTCCATACATTGGCAAAATAGAAAAATATTGGATAGAGAAGAAAAGGTACAAAGAAGAAAACTTAAAGAGGCTGCTCATATGACAATGGCAAAAAATCCCATAAGCCAACCTAATGTGACTATACATAATGTATGGAAACGATTAATCAATGTTGCTCTTAGAAAAAAGTGGAGAAATAAGGAGGAACCTCATTGAGAAATATGCCTTTGGCAGGAAGGCTCAGTTGGTTAGAGTGTTACCTTAAAATTCAATACTCAAAAATCTAAGGGTCCAGGTTCTAATCCCATGCTGTACTGCAACTGGTCAGGCCAGCAACACCTGAAGAAGAGGAGGAGAATAATATTTCTTGAAACATTGTCCATATACTAACCTGTTTAATGTGCTATTACTAACAGTTGAATGTATTTAGAATATTTAAATAAAGTTAAATTTTTCTAAAAACAGTCAATATGCATATTAGATGATGGAAATATTCCAATATAAAAAAAAATACAAAGAAAATATATATACTGAAATAAACCCTTGTAATTATAAATATTTTTAATTATTAATCCTATTAAATAATTATCATAGTGATCAATTATGCACTGTTTTCAATTTAAAAAAATTAGCAATACTAGCACATAAATATAGGAAGAAAGTTAGCCTACAATACATATGAGACAACAAAATAAAAATGTTCAATCAAATAAAAAATTGAAGCTAATTTTTGAAGATAATGTTTTTGTGATGTCAATCAAGCTATTTTGAATTTACAAATACTATGCCCAAACTTTAACTAATAAGTCATTATTCTTTAGCATTATTGGAATTCAATTTTTAATCATTAAGCAAATGACATCTCACTTCACATATTTACTTACCACATTAAGCATTTACTAGCCTAAGAAACCTTGTATGACATTTTAACTCTATAATATGAACTCAATTTTCAAATGGATATTTATTCTTATCATGGATCATAATCTGAAATAACATCCATTATTGGTCAAGGTTTATAATAGAGTGACATTGGAATCATTTCTTTATTGCACTTGTAGATATTATCTATATTCTTAAATAAGAATTAACACTGATTACTTTCTTAATCTATGAACTAATAAATGGTGTTTTAATAAATTTTGAATATAGGAAGCAAAGTTTATTAAAGCAACAACACTAAGCCACGACTATTATTTAAATTTTTATTCCTCAGATAATAAATAGTACTTCTAATATTTGTCAAATTGTAATGTCTATGATATTTGTCAAATTGAATTTTTTTCTTTATTCAAACAGCAGTTTTATTTACTTTTTCCCACTCTTTCATGAAAAAAATTGACTCATATTTTATTCAAACCAATCTCATTTCTTACATATGTATATATTCATAAAAAATGAAAAATCATATAAAATTAAAATTACATTTATATTAAAATTATCTCCCAATCATGGTTTCATCTATTAGCAAATAGACTGTCACAAGTAAAATTCAATTATGTACAACATATATACAAATTAGAAAAAGCCTTTCCATAAATCATTTCAAAAATCACCCACCTTTAACGTCAAAGAATACTTTCATGAAATTGTGAGCCACAGATTCAAAAATATTTATCATCAGTGTTGGTAACTGCGAGGAATTGTATAAGCAATACCAGGAATAGATTTATCATCAGTGGACTGTTCTGAACTATTTAATAATTTAAATCAAAGTCTTTTTTCTAAGAAACATTCATATTATCCAATAAATGACTATATTCTTCTATACCAATCTCTAAATTAATGGCTTAAATGGTAAAGATATAAATTCTTTATTTTCACTAACATTTCACTTTTGATTAATATCAGGCCTGTTAGTATTTTTATTAAATATAATATTTGTAATAAATTCTTGATTATAATCCAAATCAATATAATCAGAAGCAAAATTGACACCTTTGAATATAAGCATTATTTTCAAAATTATTAAGATTTCTTCTATTGCTATAACAAAAATTCAACAAAGAAATTTTCTTATGAGTAAAATTTTGATATCTTTCAGGCCTTAATATATTTCTGAATTTTTTATGTTTAATAAAATGACTACAGAAATAAAATATTACAAAACTTACTAACACTTAATCTTTTGATTTTGATGGGAATCATAATGAATTTATAAAAAATTACTTTAAGCCACAAATTTTACAATAACTTAAGCTGACATTGTTCAAAAATTACATAATTTGAATTACTTGAAACATAAAACATCAATGAATGTAATAAAGCTAATATATATATATATATATATATATATATATATATATATTTATATATATATATATATATATAGAGAGAGAGAGAGAGAGAGAGAGAGAGAGAGTGTGTAACAATAAAAAGTTGCCCTATAGGTACAGGTTTAGGTAGCATGTTATATCTAATATAAAAAAATTATGATGATGCAACCTTTATTATCACTCTTAAATTTAAGGCATCATTTGTAACAGATTAAAATGAGATATAAATTTATTTTAATACCACACTGATTTGGGAACAATTTGTAACAGATCAGATATGATAAGGCTGTGATAGAATGATCTTGTTTAATTATGCCCTGCAAACTGCAATACTATTTGTAACAGAATAAATATGTGTATATGCTAACTTCTGGTATAGCCCCAATGATTTAGGAAGCATTAGTAACAGATTGAAAATATGCAATGGGAAGTAATAACTCTAGTATAGCCTGAATAAAATTTAGGCCAGTCATTGATCTCCCTATGTAAATGAATGAAAACGAGCCCTGGAGTTGGTCATCATTTGTAAAAGAATAAAATAGAAATCAGAAAAACATAATACTAATTTTACAATGCCCTGTAAATAATAATATCATTCATAACAGAATAAATACAGTCTACTAAGTTAAATGAATGTTAATCAATAAATAATCATTAAGTATTTAGAATGACCCTTTATCTAATCACATATATGATGTTAACTATACTAAAACAAAACAGTGATAATAATCTTTATTATAACATTGTCAGTTCAGACAGCAATTAGAATAATCTGAAAACAAAATCATCACTTCAAACACCCTAAATACAAACCTTACTTAAAATAGATTAAAATAAAACAATTAAAGCAAATATCAGTTTCAAAACAATGATACGTGTTTAAGAACTACTTTACTTATAATCAACTGAAAATAATGATAAATCACCCAATAACTAAATTCTAATATACCTAACAAATCAAACATTGCTTTTAATAATATAAACTTATATTAAATCTTAATGATGTTCATATCTAAATAAAATAATTCATGAATAATTGAGTTAACAGCTTTAGTTTGTCTTATAAGTTTACAATATTCATAATATTTAAATAAATATATGACCCAACAATTAATTTTAAATCCTAGTTTAATAAAATGATAATTAATACCAACTGAGCCATGGCATACTCATATATTAATTTACTATTACTAATCGCACTATTTATAACAAGATTAAAGACTTAATAAAATGGTAAATAATAAATTATAATAACTCAGCCATCCTATATTCTTATATTGACTTTACTCTTGCTAATTAAACTAGTTGTAATAAAATGAAATACTTAATAATGATATAATATCAATGAACCTATTAGATAATTTTAAATCTATAGTATCCAATAATACCAGTATATAAAAGAAACTATAGATTTCTATTGGATATTTACTTAAGTACAATTAGCTAATCGTATCAATTTATTTAAATTTCCTGTAACAAAATTATTAAAACTATATATTATAACAATCAAGACATATAAAAAGAATTATCATTCATGATAATCAATATGAATATGAAAATTTAATATTTAATTGGATTCAGAATCCACATCAACTAAATTTAAATATAATTAAAGCAAATCATTCTGACTCCTAACAGAACCAAATATAGTATGATCCACTTTATAATTGAATAACATTAAGATCTTATTGACCAACCATGTATTTATACAGTACCTATACAATCAATAATTTAGATAAAACACACAAATATTTGGACTATGATTATTATATAAAGTTTATATCTAGTACGATAATAACTATTGATTTCAATACAAAAAATAATAATCATATTCACCACTCCTGAGATTTGATTTCTGGATTATGTGTTGTAGTTATTTCAAATAATTTTTTACAATACAGTCAGTTTATTTCATATTTAAATGTGTCATTGCTATCAATCTCCAATTACTTAATACCAAATATAAAATATATGTCTATGTGACACAAAATATGTTTCAGGATATTCATACTTTCTAAAATACAAGAGTTTAATATATCCATCTTCTTATATTATTAATTTTATATATATATAAAGATAAATCTAGTTATTTGTTAATATGAATTTAAGAGAATAATATATCTTGAATACTTATTGCAATAAAATCTTTTTTGAACTTCTAATATAAGTGATATACCTGAAATTAATTTAAAATCAACAAATAAAAAAATGAATATTTTAAATATTAAAAAAATTTATGTCAAAAGATATATAAGTTTAACTTAGGAAAACATAATTCTTTTATATTTTGGTATATGAAGAGATTAGTATGTAACTTAAAATTATATATTTATCAGTATAAACAACATTATGTAGAGAGACAAAAAATATAAAGAGCAATAATAATGGTAAATATAAACAAATGATCTGCATGAGAATCTTTAAATACTGTGTTTCCATAATGGCATCACAGTTCTGATGTCTATTTCAAACTACAAACCAATAGTATGTCCTTGTTCCAGAGAAGATATAATATATTTGTGAAAACTTCTTAAATCAAAGTACATTTTATCAATTCTGATATTTTATATATATACAAATTATTCTTTCAAATAATTATTTGGTTTATATGACATTACACACATAAGTAACAGTTTATATTCATGATGTGAAAAAGATATACTTTTATAAACAAATATTATTTCAAAATATTATGAATCAATAAATGCTAGCTTATCTAGGATGATATGATGGTAAATTGAACTGTTTCATATCTTAAAAAAATTTGATTAAACAATCTAATAAAATTACACATGCAGGAAGATATGATTCTTGTACATGATCTGATATTTGTATTCCATTTCTAAAATATAGATAACATCCTTTTTAAAAGATCAAAATATTCTGATGATGTAATGAAGCAATTTCAATGATTTTTTACTTTTATTTTCCAAAAAAAAATTATTAATATGTTGCCTGATTCATGGGTAGACAATGTTGATTCTTATCCCTCCATTTTGTTCACTCAACTATATACTTTAAATAACTGAAAAAGTCTTATTATATACCTGTGTCTATATATGTAATATATAGGGTATATGAGCACACACTTTCACATGACCCACCACTCTCCACTCTAATTAATAACACTGATACACTTAAACACATATATGTTGAAAAGATAAATAATTACCAATATACGTATTTCATGCTAAACCAGCAATCATCAGTTGCTCCAGATTATCATCTCTCTCTCTCTATATATATATATATACTACAAGTGCTCAGATATATATTAAGATAGACAATCATCATACTTTAATGGACAGGCTTCAATCTATTCCACACCCCAACTCATCAACCATCCATCCAATTGAAAATCTGATGATGGAATGCTCAAAGGCCGCCCTGAGGCTGAGATTCTTGTCACACCCATGTTGACCTAAGTTCAATGTAAACCCCACATGTACAGGACATAATCCATTTAATACATATGCAAGGATGGGAAGACATCTCTACAATGTAATAACTGAAACACAGGCTTATTATATATCTGTGTCTATATATATGTAATATATAGGATATATGAGCATAGACTTTCGCATGACCCACCACTCTCCACTCTATCTAATAACACTGATACACTTAAACACATATATGTTGAAAAGATAAATAATCACCAATATATATTTCATGCTAAACCAGCAATCATCAGTTGGTCCAAATTATCATATCTCTCTCTCTATATATATATATATATATATTATACTGGACAAAGGCTTTAGACTCGCATAAACTGACTGCCAGGGCACCACGAGTCTGAAATTTGGAACTAGACATTTATTTTTAAGGGGTTACAGGATATGCAAATCGAATGCGCCGGACTAGCTCAATCAAGCAAATGAGATCTATGTTTTGTTCAGTGAGTTGGAAAGGTAGCAACAGAAAAAAAAATCAACTAAGTAAATGAATAAATAAATAATTTTATTAAAAGTATGATTAAATAAACATAAATCTAAATAACAATCTTTAAAGCACATTTAAAATATGTACTACACGTACTTTCGTCAAAATTGAACTAAAATAGTTCTATGGCTTTGAGAGCGATTTCCTGTGCATTAAAGAGTGCAAAATACTGGCAGTAGCAGAAGTATTAGTAAGTATACAGTGATCTCACATCAGACAAGGGACGTTAGCTTCCTGCTTATAACCCATAGTTAGGAAGAGATTTATGTCAAAACAGAGGAAATGTGAAGGTAGCTTCCAAAACATTAATAATAATAAAAAGGGTGTTGAAAGTTATTACTTTCAAACGATTGACCTCCCTCTGAGTGAGACAGGTTAGGAGCTCACGATCTACCTATAGAAAGGGTTAAAACGATCATACGTGCCCCTAATAAATGAATTGGAAGCTTTAAGAAATAAAACTAAAGACTATTATATTTTGTAATCGTCTATTACTAATAATTAAGGTCGCGACATAAGTACAGCTAATAAAAATGGGTCACAAGCCGAAAGCCAATTAAATTAGTCTGTAATATCCAGACTGCGCTCTGTAACGACAAGGAATGTGAGATTAAAATAAGCTACTATCTTACTTACTAAGACTTAAATAGGACGGACAGTAATAGGTTTGAAATTAGCACTCATTAAAAGAAAAAAAATTATCAAGCACCCAGAAAACGAATTACATAATATACAACTTGAAAAAAAACATATTTAAAAAGGAAACAAATCTAAGATAACATTATTTAAATTGCAAAACTGAAAGGTACCTTAACAATTTATTTCAATGCTAGTGCACTAGACTTCTTAGGTTAGTCCGTTGCTCTGGATTCACTGATGGTAGGCTTGGGCGAGTTGGTTAGTGGTTTCTTTGGAGCCGGTTCTTATGGCATTGTAGGCAGTTAATGTAGACACAGGATGTCCGAACCTGTCCTGGCGAGAAGCTTAGCACATCATGGTAAAGAAAATATTCTTGCTGTAGGTTTAATGTTCATTCTAGGTAGAATAATTACGGGATCAGCTTTCAGAATATGCAGGAATCATTCTTTCCAAGTATTTTGGCAGGAATCGTGCAATTCTCCTGTCAGAGTGGGTGTCTGTCTCTTTGCGCTGGTGCAAGTATACTAGCTGATGCAAGTATTGAAAGCTAGTCAAAGATAATCCAATGGCCTGATTCAGCCCGTTATATCTGAATCATATCTCTTAAACCAATTACCAAACTTTGTCTTTTTAATTAAAATTTAAAAATTCTCGATCTAGATAACAATAGTTATCTAATTAACGAAATAAATTGCCCTTTACAGATCTAGGAATTAACTAATGAAAAATTCTTTTCTTTTTGTTTTCTTTCTTTTTAATTAGCCTTATCAATCTAAATCCTCAAATCTGAAAAGCAATCTATTTGTACACTTTACTTTTACATAAATTTAACAAAAAAAAATAATCTTAGTTTTCTTTTTTTTTTTTTTTTCAAAATTAAAATTAAAAACCAAATATAACTGTGGTATTAAAATATAATTCCCATGCACCTACATATATATTTGTACACGCATTTAAAAAAAACTTTTAATCAAATTTTACAAATGAAACCTTATATAAAAATTTATTTTATTTTCTTCACCTCTATAAAACTATAATTTTTGTAATGGTGTCTTAAAAAAAACATCCACTACAATATATATATACTACAAGTGCTCAGATATATATTAAGATAGACAATCCTTATACTTTAATGGTCAGGCTTCAATCTACTCCACCCCCCAACTCTTCAACCATCCATCCAATTGAAAATCTGATGATGGAATGCTCAAAAGCCACCCTGAGGCTGAGATTCTTGTCAGACCCATGTTGACCTAAGATCAATCTAAACCCCACATGTACAGGACATAATCCATTTAATATATATGCAAGGATGGGCAGACATCTCTACAATGTAATAACTGAAACACAGTCTTATTATATACCTGTGTCTTTATATATGTAATATATAGGGTATATGAGCATAGACTGTCACATGACCCACCACTCTCCACTCTATCTAATAACACTGATGCACTTAAATGCATACATGTTGAAAAGATAAATAATCACCAATATATGTATTTCATGCTACAGCAATCATTAGTTGGTCCAGATTATCATCTCTATGCATATATACTACAAGTGCTCAGATATATATTAAGATAGACAATCCTTATACTTTAATGGACAGGCTTCAATCTACTCCATACCCCAACTCTTCAACCATCCATCCAATTGAAAATCTGATGATGGAATGCTCAAAAGCCACCCTGAGGCTGAGATTCTTGTCACACCCATGTTGACCTAAGGTCAATCTAAACCCCACATGTACAGGACATAATCCATTTAATATATATGCAAGGATGGGCAGACATCTCTACAATGTAATAACTGAAACACAGTCTTATTATATACCTGTGTCTTTATATATGTAATATATAGGGTATATGAGCATAGACTGTCACATGACCCACGACTCTCCACTCTATCTAATAACACTGATACACTTAAATGCATACATGTTGAAAAGATAAATAATCACCAATATACGTATTTCATGCTACAGCAATCATCAGTTGGTCCAGATTATCATCTCTATGCATATATACTACAAGTGCTCAGATATATATTAAGATAGACAATCCTTATACTTTAATGGACAGGCTTCAATCTACTCCATACCCCAACTCTTCAACCATCCATCTAATTGAAAATCTGATGATGGAATGCTCAAAGGCCACCCTGAGGCCGAGAGTGTGGCCTTTGACATTCCATCATCAGATTTTCAATTGGATGGACGGTTGAAGAGTTGGGGTGTGGAGTAGATTGCAGCCTGCCCATTAAAGTATGAGGATTGTCTATCTTAATATATATCTAAGTACTTATAGCATATATGTGTAGAGATGGTAACCTGGACCAACTGATCATTGTTGGTTTAGCATGAAATACATATATTGGTGATTATTTATCTTTTCAGCATATATGTGTTCAAGTGTATCAGTGTTATTTGATAGTGGAGAGTGATGGGTCATGTGAAAGTCTGTGCTCATATACCCTATATATTATATATTCTTTAAAGAAAATTAAAAAAAATAATTTATATGCACTTCCATTTAAATCAAAAATAAGAGAAAAAAATGATTTCAAGCTATTCATTCCCATTTATAATTTTTTTTTATTCCCATCAGTAATATATATTAAGGCTATAACCTTATGACTATGGATCTAAAATGTGACAGTAGGAACCTCTTCAAACCGAAACACAAGATTAATGACTTTAAAAGACAAGAGCATTGTCAGTGTAACTATAAAAGTCCTCTATATTTACCATTTAATAAATTTCTGGTAGTGTTTCATAAATAAATAAAAAATCTTATATAATAATGACAAAAAATAATTTCACAATTATTACATATAATAAATATTTACATTTTTAATATACAAACATTATTTTCCAATCGAACATAAATTAAACAATTTATGATACATTCTCACTATATTACAATGGAAATATATTTTTATATATATTTCTTGTCAGTATAATATTACACAAATAAAAAGGACAAATATATTTGAAACATTAAACATTTATTTGTATTGTTTATAATTTGCTATCATGAATGCAGTACCAAAACATATAACAAAACAATAATAATTTTATCAAAACTATGAGTTTTATTATTTTCATATTCATCTTGCCTTTTAAAATAAATAAAGTCAATTTATAATCTTACAATCATAAGATAACATATTTGCCATCCAAAAATCAAACAAAAAAGATTAAAAAAACTTATGACTGACATCTTATCACATACTAAAATACATTTCAAATTTCAGTACATACAATATATAACTATTAAGATTAAAAACAAAAAAAGTTTTAATATTACTAAAAAATATTTTCATGATGGTAGATAAATTCTAAATTTAAATAGATAAGTTTTAAACCCACATTTTTGTCAGTAGGTTCATTCCATTTCTCATAAAATTTCCAACAAAATGATATATAACATGACTTATCTAAGATAATTCAGCACTTCAAAAGAACATCGAAGAATATAGATATTAGTATCTTTCATTTTTCCTAATAGGTATACAAGGATTTGCAATGAATATATTATCCCTAATAAAAAGTGATTAATATTTATCAATAATTAGCATAAATATTTTGATAAATGATTGTAATAAAATTTGTAGTTTATAAAAAAAATTAGTCATTCATTTTTACATTAGAAAAAATAGAGGAGGGGGAGGGCTAAAAATCATTTTTCTTTGTAAATAAAATTTTTTATTAAGCAATGAAATGGAGATTTCTCCTAATATAGTCACCATATACAAAATGAAATTAGTAAAACAAAATTATAAAAGTAATTTACTTACAAAATAAAAGTAGTGGGGATAAATCAAAAACAAAAATTTTATTCAAAAAAATTATATAAAAAATTAGTAAAGAAAACAAGCAAACAAAAATAATAAATTGATTAAAAACTTCTTTCATAATCAAAGGTGAATTGAAACTTTGGTTTAAATCTATTGAAGTTACTATAGAACATGATGTACTGCTGCAATCATGACTACAGCAAATAATCCCATAAGACAACTCAGTGTAAGACACTAATTAACCTTGCTCCTAAAAAAATTGGAGAAATCAGGAAGATCCTCATAAATAAAAATATGAAATTTTTACTGACTGTGCTTTTGGCAGAATAGCTTGGTTGGTTAGAGTGTTGTTTTAAAATTCAGTATTCATGAATCTAAAAGTCCAGGCTCAATTCACATGCTAATAGTGTTATTTGTTAGGCCAGCAACATCTGATGAGAATAAAATAATACTATTTAAAATGTTGTGTTGAATACTAACCTGTGTGCTACTATTAACAGCTGAATGTATTAAGAAAGTTTAAATAAAGATTAAAATTTTTGTAACTACATTCAATTTTAAATATTAAATGATGAAATAATTAATATGTTTTCTATTGTTCATTTTTATACTTGAGAACCTTGGTGGAGAAACTATTGGGTAGATGTATATAATTCAATGGTATCAAAAGAATATCTATAATAAATTTCAGACTATGATTGATTCAGATTCCATAATTGATATAGCTAAACAAAAGCAAATGTTTAAATTTAGTTCAATGAAAAATATTAATAATAATGTTTTTTATTATTTGTCTTACCTTTCAACTGAAATACTTTATCTTTCATGTTAAGTAGAATTCTATTCACTGTGCTTTTGGCAGAATACCTCAATTGAATAGAGTGTTATTTTAAAATTCAATATTCAAGAAGTTAAAAGTTCAGGCTCAATTGCCATGCTAGTACTGTTACTACATAATGATAGTTTATGAATAAGTAAAATATTATTGTAACCAAATACAAATACAACTTCACAGGGAGATCTTGGCACAGTTGGAATATTAGTTAACACGCCTGCAGCAGTCAAGTATGGGGTATTTGAAGAAATGTATCACTTATCACACTTTCACAGTGATAAAAAGCAAAGCAGTTTTTCAAAAAACTTTCACAGAATGTGATCAATATGTACTTTATACAACCAAAATCTTTCATGTCTCTGTTTTTTATATGCACCTTCTTTTAGTTATATTGTGTTGTGAAGCTCAAATAGATATGTGACAACATGAAAAACAAAATGATTGACTTTTCTTGAATAAAACTCATCAATTAAACTATTTATTAAGAAACTCTAAAAAATTTAAAATGTATTGGCTTTCTGATATTTTGAAGCCATGTACGCTGAGTACAAACTATATAAATTTGTAACACCCATATCAAAGAAGTGCTAAAAAGGGTAAATAGGCTATTGATTAGACTTTCTCTTTCTACCATACTAAAATCATTTTTATTGGCTAAGTCAACTCCACCCACATAACAATTATACATTTTTATTACAGATGGACATGTATATAAATGTTGTATCCCATCTTTATGTATTATTTTAACAGCATCATTTCCAGAAGATGGTTAAGCATTAGTAAGCATTGGAATTGGCTTCTTATCCAGCCAAATTAAAAATTGAATATCATTGTCGTTATTATGATAAATTGTGTCTCCCCTTTTCATACTTTTTTATAACTTTTATTTATTTCTTTGATGTTGTCTGGAATAATCTTTCAACTGTATTTTTGTAAAATATCTATTGCAAAAAAGATATGATGCTATTTGGATAGATGTGGTAAAACTACGAAGGGCACAGCTAGAGTATCTATATATGGTTCAACATCTGAAATTGTACTTTTGTCTGTGTACAACTCTATAAGGGCACATATTTGTTATGGCCGTCTGGACACATCTACCGGGTGAACTCTCACTTTATTGGTTTTAAGAGCTCATTTTGCTTTGGGCTAATATGAGCAGTAAATTTAGTAATAACATTGTCAATTGAACCTTTTCTATGCATTTAATATGCTGCTTTTAAATTTACATTGCAATAGTCTATACGTGGCCTGAGATTATGTATTTTATCAAAATCTTTACTTTTAGTATTTGATATATTTTATTAGCATTAAAATGCAGACAAGATACTATATAAAAATTCTAGTTTAGTGTAGACTTAGATCGTCTCTATTTCATATCAGAACTCCAGATATCATATAATATATGCATAGAATATCAGCTGCTTAGGAGATGATTTGAAATTCAATCAAACTTGTTTAAATAGCATTGCAATATTGAATTTGCTTAATGTTAATTGACAAAGTAGAGCTTATAAGAAACTAATTTTTAAATAACTTGTTTTCAAATAAACATTTAAAAATGCTAACTTTATTTAATTATGCATCACATAAATAATATATTAATATTATTTTAATTATGCTCTTTATAGAAATGTATTATTTTACATACAATAATGTTAGATAAAAAAAAAATCTTAATTTCTCATAAGACACAAATCTCTGTTAATCAAACCTTACATCATCAGCTGCTTGAAGAACAAATGACATCACCTCAAACATAGCAACTCAATTTCAATCCAAATAGACTATATTAAAGTTTGAACATGAAATTTAGCAGTTATTTAATTAAAACTCCTTCAAGTCATTGTTAAGTGATAAGGCAAGGCTTATAACACAATCATTTTTAAGTAACTTGCTTTGAAATAAAAATATATTAATGTTATTTTACTTATAACCTTTATACAAATGCATAGAAATTTATAATGTTTAATATTTACACATTTCAAGTGTATACTTGATGAGAAAATTATTTAAAAACAAGTGAATTACAGGCTCTGTCGTGTCAATTAACAGTAAACTGATATAAAGAAGGCTTTAGTTAAATTATCACTAAAACTCCTATTCAAACCTTAATATCAAATTAAAAGGTATGTGTCTACTTAAATAAAAATTGAATTGCTAACTTTAATGTGATCTCAACTGATCTCCCAGGTAGCTGATTGTCACAACTGTGATTAACAAAAATATGTCCTGTAAGAGGTTAGCTGATTTTTCATTGAATATTGAATAAGATGTATATTTCTATAGAAAATACAAGTAAAATAATGTTAATGTATTATATATTTATGTTGTATTTAATTACCTAATTAATATTAACATATTTAAAAGTTTATTTGAAAATAAAATTATTTAAAATTGAATTTTTTATAAGATCTGTTTTTTCTATTAACATTAAACTAACACAAAGGGGTTTTAGTTAAATTAATGCTAAAATTTATGTGTGAACTATAAATCAAATTAAACATGGTAAGTTTAGTTAAATAGAAATTGAGTTACTATGTTTGATAAGACTGCAACTGATCTACAAGCAGCCAATCATATCAAATTTGATTGACAGAAAAATGTCCTGCAAAAAATTAGTTGATCTTTCATCAAATGTCATATATAAGTCCATGTCTACAGAGTGTATAAGAAACATAATAAATTAGTTAATATTCATATAATAAATGTTTTTTTGAAAGCAAGATTATAAAAAAATGGGATTGTTTACAAATTTTATTTATTCAGTTGAGATTAAACCGATACAAAAAAAGTGTTATATTATTGCAGAAATTCATAATCAAACCGTTTACTGTGAATCTACTTAAATAGAAATTGACTTGCTGTATTTGATGTGATTTTAACTATTCTTCTAAAAAGCTATGATGTCATGTTTGATTGATAGAAATGTGTTCTGCAAAATGGTAACTGATTTATCAAAAACATTGTCATGTATAAGATTATATCTTTCTACAAATTTCTATAGAGAAAATTTAAAAAAATAACACTCATATAAATAACAATATGCACCTCCTTAGGAAATGACAGATCAAAGTTTCAAGTTCTTTATATAAAAACTATATTTCAAAAATATAGATACATATAGTCTATATTTTGTAAGTAAATACAAACAGGCAAACAAGTTTGTTGCATTACAGTTCCTATTAAACTTTATTAATATTATTCCTATTGGTATTTAGACCTTATAACATAAATTTATTATCTAATATTTACTAAAACTAATTAATCATAAAAACAGATTCCATGAGTTTCAACCAGAAAATAATCTTGTTGTTGGAACTATATTAGCGTAATGTTATAGCAATTTAATATATGGTTGTAATGTTGGTGAATGTTGGTAAAAAATAATGGTAAGGTATCACTTATGATGATCAAGTAATCATTTTTTGCTTTGTATGAGCTTGGTTCATTGGATGATCAAATAATGTTTCTTTGAAATCGGGTAATTTGAATGTCTAACATTGAATTAAATTTTTGATTAAAGGGGTAAAATTAATGTTTTTCAAAAGCTTAAAAATTATTAAAATGAATTTATTTAATTCTTTTAATCTTTCCCTATAAAGATATAATTGAAAAAAATCAGTATAATCTTAACTCAGATATATTATTATGAATAATTAAATAAAATACATTAATTATTGTTTGTACTAAAATAATATGTAGGTCAGCAATTAAAATTAAAAAATGTTTCCAACTGTGGTGCATTTAAATCATACATAGACCATATACATAATGTTTCCATGTTTTCAATTTTTTGTATTACTTTACATATAAATTGAAAAACTTATTAAAAACCTATCTAAAAAATACCTAATTAGTCTTTTTGTTAATGAATAATATTCCAGTAGTGTAATTTTCATTAAAACAATCTAATTAATGACTAATAAATATTATTAATATAGTCTGTTTGTTATTTTAAATTTTACTAGAGAATTAATATTAAGAATAAATTTTTGATAAAAATTAAATGCAATTTTATATTTTGATAAAATATTTTCTAAATTATCATAAAAAGCAAGTGTACATGCATAAGTATTAAGAGATTTGCTGAAAAAAAAATTGATAACTCGAAAGAAAGCAATATATAATACTGTCGGCTTACATTTAACATTGATATAAAGATTAGTAATTCATTCTATTACACTTAATACAGAATTCTAAAGAAACATTTGTCACATCAAGTGATAATATACACACATAAAAAAAACTGTTTAACAAAATATTTTAAATGTTATAATTACTTTTTAAAATGTAGACAAGATTAATTACAATTTAATATGTATAGAATAATTATACCTTTTAAATATTTAACTCATTTCCATCACATTAACGTAAAATTAAAAATTAAAAAAAAAAGTGATAACAATTAAATATTTTGAACTAATTTTTCAAAATTTATTTAGCATTAAATACTAAAAAGACATTTAGGCTAGACATTGACAATGAAATTAATAGAGAGTAATCCGACTTGTCAACACTTCACAACCAGAAATGTACATTTTGAAATGTGCTACCTATTCCAAATAAAAACTAATTAAAAAACATGTCAGCTTGATCTTTTAAATGCTGTCAAAATACAAAGATGCTTTTTAAATAATTAGACAAAATAAACCGTTGGGATTGTAAAAAATTCCAAAATTGCTAAACACAATGTATATAATATACAAACTATAAAATTATTTTCAAAATTAATTTTAATAAAATCAAAATAAAATCTAATTAACAGGAGATGGCAAACACATGTACACAAAATATAAGTGAAAAATAGCTTTAGGACTAGTATACTTCTACATATTTGCATTCCACTCAAGACATATATATATATATATATATTGCATGGCCAAATTGAAGATAGCTACACTAAATTTCACAACTATGGCAGTTATTATTACATACCATATATTTAATGATCTATGATCATTAGAAGATCATAATGATTATTGATTAATTCCTGGGATGTTTTTAAGTAAATTTGCAGGATTTATTTAAATATTCCATGAAATAATTTATTAAAAATTCATTAATAAGTTTTTTAAATATTAATTTGAATTAATTTATTTTATTCATTCATTTTAACAGAACTTGGAAAAGATTACACACAACACTAATTGTAAATACACTTCATAAAATAAAATAATCAAATACTTCATTGTATGAGAGTTCACATGAAATTCAAGCACCAGAAATGTCAGTAAACTACAATCTATGGATTTTTTAGAACAAGTTTGTTTTGTTTTAAGGGTTTTCTTTAAATTTACATTTGAACCTTCATTGTGTTGCTTCTGTTGCATAACAGGACCACAGTTATTATTATTGTTGTTGTTGTTGTTGTTAACATATTATTGTGATTAATTTATTAAATATATTATTGTTGTTGTTGTTAAAAACATTAATCTCACATCAACTAAAAACAATACTATGATTTTCAATTTTTTCTAGCATCTATAAGATTTTGCTTATTCTATCAACCTCAAAGTTTATCATCTGTTTAATTTTTATTATCAATAATGTTATGGCATAGAACTTTTTAAAATAATAAAATTATTTTATAATATATGTTGCCAGTATTACTCTATAGATATTTAACTTCAGCTAATACTACTTTTATCAATCTATGAAAATGTATATGGAGAATTGAAAAAAGATGTAAAAAATAATGATAAATTATGTTTCTCAAAAGTATTAAAATTTTCATTAATATAAAATAAATCTAAAACCAACCAAAATAGCAATAAAAAAAACCATCTAAAATATTACTTTAAAAAAATTAGAAGCCCTAAAAGCTTTCAAAATCTAGAAAAATTAAGTATTCTGAAAATAGTAAGCAAAAACAAATGATAAATTTCAAAATTTTATACCATCAGAAAAACTAAAAAAAATAGATAAAAATATTGCCAAATATAAATTTCAGAAAATCAAATGTTAAAGATGATCAAGATATTGATAATAAGAATATAAATTGATAAATCTCACACTTTCAGTTACAGGTTCATCAAAACACAAAAACCTGAGCCAAAAATATAATAATTGAAGTACATTGAATATCAAAAAAAAAAAAAGAAAAAATTATGTGTAAAAATAAAAAAAACATTACACCATAAAATTAAGTAATTTTAAACCAATTATTTATATTTGAAATTTGTTTCTAATAAATTCAAGCTTAAAGAAATTTTACAAAATAAAATCAAATAAAGAGTACATGAAAAACCTTACAATTAAATATACAAAAAATCAGAACAAAATACAAAAACTTTCTCAAAATCTTTTTTTTTTCAAAATGAATAAATTCTGGAAAAAGTATTCAGTTTAAGCATGATGTTAAACAAATTACTAGTCATATTGAGAAAATTGATAAATAAAAAGAATAATGTTTATTATCTATACTTAATTTTTAAAAAAATACTTAGCAGAATTAAAAACAAATAATTTGCTCCAAATACTGTTCAGTACTTTTATTCATTTCAACTTAATATCAAACAAACAATTATCATTAGCATGCAGCCTCTACAATAACACTGTGTGGCAAAAAACACTGCTAAATTTCTAAAGATGTCATTCATCCAATAAAGAGATAACTATTACATTTGATAAAATAATAATAAAGTGGAGCTCCCACAACTGCTATATTTTGTTTCAAACAATTTGTGCATAATGCTTTATTTACAATATGCATTAATACTGCACTGACCTGTATATATATATATATATATATAGTACTTTTTGATATATATATATATATATATATATATATAGTACTTTTTGATATATATATATTGTACCCTTACTTCTCGATGTATAATATAATTTGAAATACGACTAGCTCAATTGAATTATAATGCTTAATTAAAATTTGCATATCTATCTTTAATTTACTTTTATAATATCATATTCTAATTAAATTTATTATCAATTATCAAAATCAATATATTCTATATTATGTGCTCATTAAATAAGTATTTATTAAAATCATGAGACTGTGAAGTAAAGTTACAAAGCAATAAGTAGATTTACATTGAGTCAATATCTCCCAAGACATTGTCTCAATGGCATAAGAATACTATTACTACCTTACTATCCTACTACTACCTCTATAGCATTCTTATGGCTTTAAAATAAAATAAACTATCTTTAATAATAATAAAATAAATAATTCTTAACTTTTAATTTTTAAAAATATAATTAAATAATCTCAGGTTCTTCTAATTATCTTAAAGTAATGATAACTCATGTAAATAAATACGATATGGGATTTTACATCAAACCTAAATACACCTAACTTATTTTAATAATAATAATAATACTAATCTTAGAATATAACCTAATCTTCTCTATTTCTGTTATATCAATAATTATTAAATAAATAATCATATGTATATCTTTTATTTTCATATAGTATCTTTATTTTGGAATAAATCAAAATCTTATAATTCAATAATCTGTGGCAATAAATAATATTGTATTCTTATATTATGCATGATAATTACTCTATGACCATTGTAATATGATGTAATAATGTCAATCAATTCTCCTAAATGATAATCAGGAAAATATTGTGTTTATTTCTAAATAATAATAATAAATTCATATTGTGCAAATATTATGTTTGTTCAAATTATCTGCTGTCAAATGCTGTGGTGCAAAATAATGAACTCGACACACTTTTAAAACAAATTAAACAAGTTTATTTACATTAACTTCAACTAAAAAATTTATTTACAATATTTACAGTTCAAAATTATGAAAACAAAGAAAATAAAATAAGAAAATAATAATACAATATGTTTACACTGTTATTAATTCATACTCCTAATAAGTAATTATACATCCTTTAAAATGCTGTATTAATAACATTGAAGTATGTTTTCAGAACTTAGACTTTAAATAAATATCAATGAACTTCAATTATTACACAGAAAAATTTATGTAAATAATATTTATGTAGCATATGTAAACAATTAAACTTTATTAATTAAATTGCTACATCACTTAAGTATTACTGTTATTAATTTCATTATGTACTAGTATGTGTTTACTTTACTATCAGCATTACTTTAATAGCATAATATAGAAACTAATGTATCCTTGTAATGTAATAACAAAGAATTGATTATAATTTTATATTTCACTTATTGCAATTTATGTTACATGTTTTATCAAATATGCATTACATATATGTACTGTTAAAATAATAATATTTAAATTATTCATCAATTTCAAATTCATAAAGTATTACATTAGATAAATTCTATGATTCTTTTCTATGTAAAATTATTACCCTACTTTATGTGTTATTCTACTCTTTTTAATAACTTTCTTTCTACAAAATATCCTCTAAAACTTATTGAAACTTTCCGGGAAAACAATCATCAACTTTAAATAAATACTAATTATCCAAAACTATTTACACTTCCTCATCTATATTCGGTAAATTTTCAACTCAAATATAAACTTCTACATAAAACTTAACTTAATTTATCCAATAAAATAAAATAAAATATAGACTTTTAAAATCTCTTCCTAACTTGCAATAAAAATAATTACCCATGAATAATAAATATAATTCTAATACTATAACATAAAATATCAAAGTTTATTAACGAAAGAATCATATAATTATTTCTAAGCTTCTTATGTAATGTTGCATCGTATTTATTTCATAAATTCAAATTATGCATATTTAAACAAAACTGTCACTGCCAATATAATGTGTGTATTTTAAAAAAAATATTTATACATTCATTCAAAACAACATAATATTTGGTTGATCTAAAGAAAACATATTAAATACACAAAAATTATTATTATTACAATTTTTACCATCAATAATGATTTAATGTACAGTCCATCTTCCAATATTCTTCGGAATTACAGCTTCATAAAATAATTCACATTTACACTCACGATCATTCTTTAAAATATTCTGTGTTATATTAATTATAAAATAAACTCATGCAATTAATCATTATATTATTTTTTAGTTACTATTTTAAGAAATGTACCTATCTTATTTTTAATAGATTAATAATATTTAACTTTTATATTAGATAAATAAAACAAAATTCATATTACATAAATCAAGCGATGTTTCCTTTTCACCATAAAGTTTTTAATCCTAGGCACATATTCACTGGCACACCATTTCCTGTTTCCGGTCCATCACGTGTTTTTTAAAAGTTTATGAAAAAATGAAAACGTTCTTTTAAAAATAAGTTTCTCACAAGAAAATAAAATAAAATTAAAATAGTTTATAAGCTCCGGATCCAACTCCTTAACGAAAATTATTTAAAGTTATTATTTCTAAATTAGTCTATAATTTATGAAAAATTATCATTTAATTATTTTAATTAACTTGGACGTCCACATATTACTTGCGCATTTCTTAACAGAATATCCAGGTAAGAATAAGCTTTTCATCTAAAACAACCAGCGTTTAGATTATTTCAATATAATAATTTATATTATATTAAGACTTTTTAGCTAATTATATTTTTAATTTATTTGCCTTTCAAAATTGTCAACATTCAGTCTTTTAAAACATAAAGACTTAGCAAGGCAAGTATTTATAAAACTACTTTTATTTCTAATATCTTTCCTTAAACTACTTTTATTTCTAATATCTTTCCTTAAGATTTTCCTCTTTAAGATATCTATTTTCTCATAGTCAATAGCAATTAGCTTTTTAAATTATATACTATCCAAAATATTACTTTTCTCCATCTTGTAATTTTACGAACTAATCCAGCGTTTGTCATATTTCTATTATAAAGTTTCCGATATATTTTCACTATATATGATGTTCCCATGACTATTTGCTTGTAAATTGAGCTTGATATAGAGACGATCGATAGGGAAAATTAAATTAACACTGCATGTCTATCATTTAAAACTTTTATAACTTATTTACAAGACACTCTTATAATTTTGAAAAATGATTTTAAAAGCGTCTACAAAATTTACATAGCTATTTTAATAACACAATTAACTTGAAAAATCAATCACAGAGTCCTCTCCTAACAATTGACCTGAGCTTTTATACCGGAAGAAACTTCCCATTTGATTGGTACATTTAAACAATCAACTTTGCTGGCTTATTTACATATTTACCAACAATACGAAATTAAAAATAAATAATGACTTATTTAATATTTAATATTTATTACATTATCAAATTTCTAAATAATCTTTATCGTTTATTTAAATCTATTAAACATTTTTAAAATATACTCTTACTTGATTTTAATTTTAACTTTTATAAAATTATTTAAAATAAACTAAGTCTTTTTTTATACGTTATATTTTTAAAACAATATTTTAAAATCAGATTTAATATTTTACATTGAATATCTTTATTTTTATCTCGTGATAACTCACGTATTATTTATAAATTTTACAACATGATTTTTAAAATAGTTTTGCAACTTTGCTAAATAACTTCCAAGCATGCTTGTGTATATTTAACTAACATCTGTTTCTTCAACACAAGAAACGCTTGTTATAATCTAAAAATAACTAACAATTGCATTTTTAAAATAAATATTTTTAAAATAAATAAGATATTATAACAAATTTTTAAAATAATTATTTGATATCATTTAAATCAAATATTAATCTTCTATTTAAGTATTTATAATAATTAAAAATATTTATATTCTTTTATATCATTATTTTATCAACAATAAATATATGTATTTAATCTTACTTGTCTTTTAAACACTTTTAGCTTTAAATACCTATTTATGAAATATATTAATGCAGTATTGATTATGGCCATTTTTCCCAACCATATATTATAATCATCATCATTTAAAATGTCTCTCTCTATATCAGCACAATTTCACATATCAAATACTCATAGATTGCTTTAATTAAACCTTTTGAAATATTACCATAAGCAAAATCAACATCACATATTCAAATATATCTTAAATTTAAAATTTTTTAATAGATTAGCACAAAATTAGATGGTGACCCATACAAAAGGGCACAATATATATATATATTGTAACTTAAATTTTAATACTGAAATTATGATACTTAAATTAATAGATGACAGAAAAGATTTAGTAGTCTTTATTATTATTGTAGGTATTTCATCATTGTATTTTCAATTTAAATTAATCATTGTAACTATAAATAAATAAAAGTAATGTTGGAATGATCAAAATCATTGTAGCTTAATAAAAAATCAAACAAAATATCAATCAAAATATTACTACCTGAGACAAACTATGAATCAAAAGGCATGGTATCTGAATAAAAGATTCAAAATGATGAGTAGGAACATATTAAGGAGACTAATAAGTTGTAACTATAATAGTCCTTGAAATTTATTACTAATCACAATGTTAGCTATCATTCATCAGGTGGAAATAAATTCATCAATTTCTTTATTAAGATTAAAAAAATATCATCAGAATATCAATAATTAGAAACAATAATGCTCGGAAACTAGTCATAACTGCTATCTGGCCTATTTCAAGCCCTATTTAGGCAGCCATTGTATCATCAATAAACAAGTAGAAACTATAAACAGTTATTAAGAACAAACTATTATAACTCAGGAAATAACATCAAGTAAGTGAGTACACTGGTAAGTCAATAAAATATCTTCTCAATAAATCCAACTGTAGATTTTACCCACTTTCATCTCTTGGTTTGATGTCAAGTGCATATTTAAGTAAATAACAAGTGAATATGGTCTAGCAGGGCACCACTAGGTTATTTGGACCTAGACAAAGTTATATCTTATAACCTTTTCACAAGTACCAGGTTTGAACCCCTTTTGGTACTTTATTTCTAACAAAAAAATGGAGGATTTTGCTTTTAGACCCATATCACTGTATGCAATAACCTTTAGGTAAATACTAAACATCCTTAAACTAAAGTAGGGTATATAAAATTCATCAGACAGAAATCAACTCCTAGATCTTAACATAATAAATGCATTTCAAGATCTTTATAAGTTTTACTAGCTCATATTACTATTAATTTAGGATGATAATTCACTCATCCTTTCATGATGTAGATGATGGAATGGTGGTTATTATGATTTACGAATGTCAACTAAATACCATGAAATCACTTATTTATTTGTGGCCTTTAAACATTTATCTATCTCATTAATTAAAATGTGATGATGATGATAATAGTTCCATCCACAGCTTTAGAACCAAGCCTAATCATAAACTTAACCTTTAGAAATTCATAACTATTTATTAATCTCAGTATATCTTAATTATATCTTAAATAATTAAGATTCACCATTGATGATGAATGATCACAACTAATAAAGAATACTCTCCATGAAAATATATGACTCATTTAATAAAACAAATTAACATTTATTAATGCATTACTAACATATACAGACAATTTAAAGATAAAACTAAGAATTTATATGACTAATAATAATAATAATAATTGATTATATTGCAATCATAAGATTAATTTTAAGTTCTCCCCCCATTCCCGTTAAGATATAACGTATATTAAATTGGATACCACATTTGCTAAGTTTTCTCAATCCACAAAAAAATATTTCATATAAAAAAAACTCTTTTGCACACATACTTTTATAATCTAACATGTAAAGTAGAATGATTAAGAAGAATAAAAATAGTAGAATTGAAATGAGCAAGATTTCCAGAAACAAATTTTTAAATTACTTCTCTCCCTTCCCTCTAAGCTTTGAGATCACTATTCTTTAACTTAAAACAAAATAACCTAATATTTTTAAATGCTATCGATTTTTTCTCACATTCATACAACATCATATACATGTGGCAAGTATGGTTATATTACCGGGTATGTGTGTGTTTATTCCCATAATAACCAAAATATTATTTAAAAACAAAATAATAACACAAAAACAATATTTTACATATTAACAAACATTTCATAATTTTAGATTAGTATACAATAATACCCTTTTGAAAATAAACTTCATTAATAAGCAGGGTATAATAGTTTTAGCAAACATAAAATTATTACTCAAGGTTATAGCTATTATTATTGAAAAAAATTTTGGTTTCAATCAATTTTGATTGTGTTAAAGTTCTGAGAAAAAAAATATAAAACTTCATTTCTAAAATTTTACAAATAGTCTTTGATATTATAAAAAGAAAATATATAATGAAAATTCACATTACCAGTCCCTTTTATTCTGTGGAGGCTCCTAAGAGTTCAAACTTAGCTTGTGAATGTCTATACTTTTGCAGCAAACAATTTCTGCAGTTCACTGGAACAATTTCTTTTCTTGAGGCTTGTAGTTATTTAATGGTGATGATGTTATTTGTTTTATTGAGAATCATTTGGCACTGGAACTGTTTCTTCCCTTCCTCTTAAGTATAATTCTTCTAATAAATGGAGTATATCAGTTGTTCTCCCATTCACAATTTTTCTTGGGTTTAAATTCAGTCACTGGAATAATTGAACTAGATAATTTAATACTTATCAGTAGATTAATTCTTCTTTTCTTCAGCTTTCAAATGCAGGTGAGTGTTTTCTTTTACTTAAAATATTGCATTTCTCTCAGTCATGATATGTAGAATATTTTTCATTTCAGACAAGATATTTCTTTTTTTTTTCCTATATGATGTGCTGGTTGATAGTCTGGTAAACAGACGAGACTATATAGATTTTTAGCTTGCCATCCTTATATTTTCAATCTTCAAAAAAAAACTTTATATTTAAAAAAATGATTTTAAATGAATTTCTGGTAGAATTAAAACACTTGTCTTTTTCTAGTTTCAATATTTAAAAATCTCTTTTTAAACCGAACTTTTCAGACTGGTTTTATACCTTATTTTTTAGTTAGAGTAATCAGTAACAAAACAATATAAAAAACTTGCACTTATATAATTTTTGGAAAGCCTAATTTGTTTTTCAAGTAAAATTATCTTAAACGTTTCCCTTCTCACTCAGCTTCAAAAATCGCACTCCTATATTTCATCTCTTCTTTTTGATCTATCTGATGTAAAGATTTTAAGCTGTCAGATCTTTATCAAAACAAAAGGTCTTTACAACAACCAAAACCTTTGAGTTAAGTAAAAAAAATAGTTTAACAGAATTTCTTCTTTTTTCAATATGTAATAAAATGTAGATTTATCTATGCAATGTAGACACACTCTCATTCAAATCATTTATAAAACTGGTCCATTAAAATAATCTGAATACTTTTTAGAAATTATAATTTTAATATCTAAAATTAATTCCTTAACCTTCAAACCCCAAATTATAATCATAGAAAAACAAAAAAGACATACAGAATAAAATATTAGAATCTAGTAAATGTAGGTTAGTTTTAAAGAAAGTTAAATATTTGAAATAGAAAATGACACTTAAATAGCTTACACACACACTGCCTATATATGTGTTATAACTTTACTTTTTAATAAAAAAAATTAACTATTGAATAATTAAATATGTATACTACTCTTTTTGGGAGTTTTTATCATCACACAAACAAATGTAGAACATAACTGTTGCCCCACTCTCTTTTTGTCTTAGACTTTATAGAACTTGACCCTGTAGAGTTTAAACTTGGGTGCCCTACAGCTTCCTTTCCTATATAAAAAATGTGATGATTTTTGTTCCACATTTTCTTTCTTGCACATTACTACAAATTTAGCTACTGACTAAATTGTAATGGCATTATATATATATATATATATATATATATATATATATATATTGTAGAGGTTACAATATATATATATATATATATATATATATATATATATATTGTAACCTCTACAATTGATACAGATAGTTTATGTAGGGTTGGAAAACTAGCTATATTAATAAATTTTAAATTTAGGTTATTTTCTAGCATATAATTTTGATATTATAGATAGTAAAGGTTCAAACTCAGTAGATAGGACCTTATAAAGATATATTAGATAGTTTGAACTCATTTTGAGATGATTTCAATAATAAAATGACACAATAAATTGTTTAAAAGATAATATTAGTTTTGATTTATTATATTTAAGAAATATTTTAATGGTAGAATATCTTAATTATAGCAATAAATGTTTTATATTATAGGGTTAAAGTAATTATTTTGTTTAAAATATTGTTTAAATGATACTTAATTTAATATTAGTTTAGAATGTGCTGAAAATATCGCATGATTAGAGGTGGTTGTATGAATACGTGAGCTTTCAAGAAATAAGGAAAGAAAACTAATTTTAACCTAACAAAAATTTGATACATAATAAAGTATGACAAATATAAAGTCTAGAGATAATAATTTAAAGGTAATAATGAAAATTATTATTATTTTGTTTAAGTGTAATATTTTATTTTTAAATATAAGGATATTTAATTTTTTAGATAAAAATGTTTAATATTTAAAGCATTGCATAATTTGATATGAAATATTGATGACTCATAATTTTAAAACTTAATTTTTAAAATGATATTGATGTAGTTATTTAAATTAGCAGATTTTTTTACAAGCAGTACTGACCAATGAAATTATTGGATTAAGGCCAGTATACAAAGAAAAGTTGAAGTCAGTCTAGACAGTGGTTCAGGAATTTTTCAGATTAAGACAGATTCAAATTCAGAATAAAATAGTAACTTAGATTTTAAACTGAAATTTAGTTTGAAATTTATAACTATTATTTTTTTGTATTGTAACAATAGTAATTTCTTTTAAATTATTATTTTTATTTAACCTATATCATTTCCAACTTTCTTATACACTTAACAATACTATTTTTTATACCAAACCTCTACTCCCACAGGTTCAACTATCCTGCAGTCATCATCAGAGTTACAATATCCAAATATATAATCATACAATTAATACATTATATTTATATACATAATCAATAACATACATCTTAGCCTGGCCATTATAAATAACCATTTTCCATTTTATTATTCTACTCATAACTAATTTTATTTTCTTATTTATAGTATTTTATTATTAAATTATTCTAAACCAATTTTATTATAATTTTAAAATGTTAATCTTTAAGCTCTACTATTTAATCTACCATTTTATTATCTTTTTAATTATATTTTCTTAATTATTCCTAAACTTTCTTTATTTTAATTATATATTTAACTATTAACTTCTTTACATTATAAATTACCTTTTTATTACATTATTAAATACTTACATCATTATAATCCTATTTCCAAAAACAAACTGATAAATTATGTATATAAATATAATGTATTAATTGTATGATTATATATTTCGATATTGTAGTTCTGATAACTGCATGTTAGTTGAAACTGTAAGAGTAGTTTTGATGTAAAAAAATAGTATTGTTAAATTGTAATTATAAATTTATTAAACGCACATTGATTACGTAAGTAATATTTACTGAGGCTATAATCTCGATAATATGCATATAAAAATGTGATAATAGGGACCTCTACAGGTGTTTTAACCACAAGCTTTTGCTATGGAAGAAAAGAGGGGAAAGTTAAGTGTATAAGAAAGTTGGAAATTGTATCATAAGTAAATATAGAAATAAATACATAAAACAGGAGGAAGAAGAAAATTGTATTTTTATTTAACCCCCAGTTCGCTTCTTGTGAATTATTTTGTTTTTTGACCAATTCACCCTCTGGTGAATGTTTTCATATTATACGTTAAATTGTGTATATTACCATATATTTTATTATATAAAATTTTTGCTAAAAAAATTATGCTAAAAGGTGGGAAATTCATAATCCCCACTCTTACACTAGACATAAGCCCCCCTGACATGTTCAGGCATTGTTTGTTGCCAAGGCTGTAAAACATTTGGCATTTTATAACATTGTTTAACGAAAATAGTTCCAATGCCCATAAACATGTTTATTTGCGAACTTATTACACTTTTAGATTTTTTTTTACAATAATTTACACTATATTTATTAAATATCATGCATTACAAATTATTAATAACTTATTTTGACTTGAAATACTTTATTTTCAAAAATATAATGTTATATTAGCAGTGAATGTAAATATGGCCTGAAGCAATTTAAAGATTAGCTTCTATGCAAGCAATGTACTTATACTTATGAGTATGAAAATATCACAATTTTACAATAAATATTCAAATATCTTAAACTTTTAAAGCATAATTCATTAGATATAAAAGAAATAAATAAATATTCATTTTGATTTTTAAAAATAAAAAATAAAAAATATTTCGTTGATTTTGTAAAGTGACAATAATCTTTCTAAAAACGATGACATCTAAACTCTTTGTTTTGATTATAATCTTATTTTTTTAATATTTACAGAAACAAAATGTGAACATTTAAAATTTATTTCAGTAGTAAACAAAAATATTTATCAAATGCAGTCAAATTTATTATTTTCTAATAAGTAATAATCATTTAATCACATACGTAATATTGATTTGTGAGACAAAGAAATATGTCAGAAAATTTTGAAATGTCTTAGGCTGCATGGCAAGAGAGTTAAAAGTGTTCTAAAAATATAATTTGAATAACTATTTAAATAATGTTTCACTAAAACACCAAATTTCCCTGTCAGATTATTCTTCTTGAAACATAGCTTAGGACCACAATAATTCTCTGGAACATGATAGTAGTTACTTAAATATTGAAACAATGAACACCAAATGCCAAGGAGTATACATTAACCATTTCATGCTTTGCTATTCTGACATTTTTCTTTGTCTCACATGTCAACATGAAATATAAGATAAAATGATTATTACATATCAGAAAATAATAAATTTGACTTCATTTGATAGATATTTTTATTTGCTACTGAAATAAATTTTAAATCTTCACATTTTGTTTCTGTAAATATTAAAAAATGAGACCATAATCAAAATGAAGACATTAGACTTCATTGTTTCTAGAAAGATTATTTTCAGTTTATAAAATCAACAAAATCTTCTTTATTTCTGAATATTTTTATAAACTTTAATGAATAATTATTTATTTCTTTAATATCTAATGAATTATGTTTTAAAAGTTTAAATTTTTTAAATATTTATTGAAAAATTGTGATTATTTTCTTCCTCATAAATATAAGTAGATTGTTTACATCATAGCAAGTTTCCAAATTTGCTTCAGACCATGTTTACATTAGTTGCTAATATAACATTATATTTTTGAAAATAAAGTATTTCAAGTCAAAATAAGTTATTAATAATTTATATTTCTTGATATCTAATAAATGTAGTCAAAATCATTATAATTTCTTCTATTTTTAATATACTCAATACTTTTACAACAGTTCAACATTTGACATAAATATAATAACTTTTTCACATTTCTCCAAAACAAACTAAGGGTGATTGTCATCATAAATGATTTATTAATTATTCAGCTTTAGGTTAGAGTTCTATTAAATACATAATAATTACTTCACTAGTAATTAAAATTTCTATTAATAACTAATTAAAAGATTATTTAAATTGTCAAAGATAATTATTACAGCTAAAGTTTGAATGTTACTAATGTTTACTAAAATAACACCCTTCCTAATGTGCATTGAGTTTATCATTGACTTCTTTTAAAAATTGCCAGGAATTTTAGCATCTTTGAAGGATTTATTGTCTGATAAGCCAGCTGAACGCATGCTTTATATGTAATACTGCAATGAATGAATATTTTAACTTTCTATTCAGACATGTGAAATGATAAAAAAAGAAATTAAAATTTTTAAACTGATTCAAAATAAAATATGAAAATAAGTTAAATAAAACCAACCAATTTAAAAAAAATAAAGTGGTGTGCCCTTAATAAGTGTGTGTTCCTTTTATACACACGTGCACATTAAGATTTCTATTACCTTTTAGTAATGTGATATATAGTTCAACCAAACGCATTTAAGTATTCTATCATATTTAAATTATTAGCACATTTTTATATTTTATAATTCGCCTGACCATCAATTTTTTATTTAATTAAGACTATTTAGTCATGTAATGTCTAGGCAGCCAATTAAAATACAAATAAACTTCATAGATTGAAATTTAATTGTTAAATAAATGTTTTATTTAATCAATTTAAACTTATTTATTTATATTTTTTTAAATTGCATCTTTACTCAAAATACATTCTCTATAAAAGCTTTTAATATTGTAATTATTTAATGTACCTTTTTTTATTATTAAAATATAACTTTTAATCTTTTAAATTTCCAATTTTTCACATGTCTACAAAAATATTTATATACACATATGTACACTAAATATAACCAAGATATTAAAACAATAAAGCCAAATTAATGATTAACATTTAAAACTGATTTCAATTGAAACTTATTCCAATTAGTTAGAGTTACATTTCTATATTCTGACTTTAAACACACATATATAAACTAACATTTTTAAAAACTTATTTTAAACCATTTATTTTAAAAACTAACAAACAAAAATCCTAACCAAACTAAATAACCATATTTAATACTAAAATAAAACAACTTTGTCTACTGCATCTACTTAAAACATGGCAAGCTTTAACAACACTTCTTTAGATTCACATTATTAACTTTAGACTTTTAAGAAAATATTAAACAAGCTAAGCATTTTCTAAGTAACTAAGCCCAAGTAAATTATTTTAATAAATAATATTAAAACATTTAGCTTAAGACTTTATAGTTTAATAATAATAGAGAAATTTACTATAATCTAAAAAAAAATGTTGACAAACTATAAAATTTATATTTAGCCTACAGGACTATATATATATTGTGCCCTTTTCTATAGGACAGACTTGGTTCACCATGGCAAATTATTAAAAAAATTTAAATTTAGACCATGTTCTCTTGATGTGTTAATTATATTGTATTAATAATATCCTAAAAGTACAATTTGAAGCTAAATAAAATATGTAATGCATAAAATTATAATGAATAACTTTAAAATAGTTAAGTAAAGCTAAAAATATTATTTCATATGGTTGCAAAAGCTGGCCATAATAAATAACACAGCTATAAATATTTAAAAGTATGTTTTAAAAGTTCAATTTTAAAAGGTTAAACTTATAGTTAAATAAAAGTTATATTTATTTTTATAAATTATATTTAATAATTATAATTAATATCATATATTTTAAAAGTAAGTTTTATGGTAGTAAAAGTTATATTTAATTCTATATTTTCTAAATTATTCTTCCAAATTTTGTATTGTATTATTTTATTTAATACGACAAGTGTTGCAATTTATTATTTATTCCCAGACAGAAAATCGGATCCAGTCTGTCTTAGCTATATTAGTCATGTGACTGGTATAAAATATGGTTATACACACATGCTTGCTAGTATTTGGATTAAATCGTTTAAAAACGAGGAGGCTTGACGTCACCTTAAATCGGTCACTTTTTGTCCTACGATTATGATTTTCAGCTCATTGTAAAGACAAAAAGGTCTGTAAGATGCTGCCTTCTCTTGAATTATTTTACAAGTAAAAAATCAATAAAAATGACCATATATATCAAACAAAAGAAAATCACCACCTTTTCTTGAATCTTATTGGTTGTTTAAATTTTGACAACAAAGAAAATGGCTACCAAAAAGTAAAGAGTTACGATCATTTTTTGTTTATTTCGAAAATGATAAACAAATGTTATAGACAATTTTAACAGTATTTTTTGATGAATTATAAATTATTTTGATAAAATAGTACTAAAAATAAAATTATTTTAGAAAAATAGTTAAGATTTTAGCAAGAATTATTTATTTATTACAAAGTGGGAAGAAATATATCATGACGTTAGCAAATCTTTTTGGTTGGTGATTGATGTTCCTTTTAATTTCAGCCTCTATCGAATATTTTTCAAATTATAAATCAATATTTATTTTTGAAATAACTTTTGTTCACTTTCATAATCTGATAAATTATTAATATACTTTTTACAAACGAAACTAAAGTGAATATAATATTAAAAGATGAATATATTTTGACAATTGACTTTGTTAATTGACACTTCAGTTTGTGAATTGGCCAATTAAAAGTTTTGATTTTTACCTTACATGGCCAATAATATAATCAGCAGTTAAAAGGTTAATCAAGTTCAAAATATTTTAAAATCGCATTATAGAATTGGATATAATTATTACCTATCACAAAAGCAAATATTAAGTTAGTCATTATAAAATGCTTTTAAATAATGTAATAAAGACAAATACAGTTAATAAAAGTTAAGTATTTTGTTTTAAAATAAAATAGAAAAATTAAAAATTAAAAGTAGGATAAACTCATTAAATATTGTTTAAAAAAGACATTTTAAATGTTTAATTAATTTAGTAAAGTAATAATTGATTTAGGATTAATATTTTTAAAATAATATTTTGAAATTATAATATGTCATATTTTATTTTTAAAATTTAATTGTGTAAGAATGTAACAATATGCAAATTTGGTATCAAACAAAAACAAAGAATCAACCAATAGGATGAGGTATTTTATAGGATATAAATATTGTTGCAAGGTGATTGTCAGAGGGTGATCAAATGTGTCAGTGATCGATATCAGTAGCTATCGAGATAGTAATTTTAAATTTTTATTATTTTAGTCAATTTTTTAGTGCTCTCATACAATTTATTTGCAAAACTAATAGGACATTTATTTAAAAGAATTTGCAAAGAGAGTGTAAAATAAATATATTTTAATAACTTCATTTTAATATTCATTGCTAATTTTAAAGTTCTTTTACCATTTTACCAGGAGTATTCATCAGAAACTTAATATAACTTCGCAGTAAAAATATGGAAATGCCGATAAGTACAATGTAATTAATGGAAATTTTAAGGATAAATATAATAATTGTGAATATAATAGTAATAATATTAACCAAGAGGACTATTCCAGTAAGTAAATTATTATTATGGACATTGTACAGGAACCTTAATAGAAAAGCTAATTGCCGATTAAAAGTAAAGTACGCATTATTTTATATAACAGCAAAATAGTCTTGTCCAAGATTAATAAGTAATATGACAAGTATATTATATAATATTTTATGGAAAACAATGCTATAGAAATAAATGCTATATCCTTTTTGAAGGAAAACATTATAAATATTTGCAAGAAATTATTTTAAGTAAAGACTAATGGAAATATTTACGAAAGCATATGTTATAAAAACCTGAAGTATATAAAGTTATATGCATTTATAAAAATTGTTTTAAAAACTGAATTTTAAGACAAGAATGAAACCGCTAAAAATAGGTAATAAATGGTAATAAATTTTCCTAAAGAAGAAACTTACAAAGAAAAGGAATATATGAGTAAATAAAACTATGGAATTATGGAAATATTTTATATGTGCAAAAAGTTTATCCGGATAGTTCAAGCTAAGCCAAAGGGACCTGATGTATCATTATGCCAATATGGAATATTCTAGAATAGAAGTTTCAAAGGATTATTTTAAATGTTATGATTTTATTATGATTTTAATAATCATCATTCTGGACAATAGAAACTATTCCAGGATGGATCGATGATTATTTTATTTAATTTTTCAAGATTTTTTCAGACTTCGTATTATTTTTTATTATTCATTTTTAAACTTCGCTCACCACTGCCGGAAACAGTTTTGTCTTGTTTGTCATCAAGCAAGTAAAAAGCATAGCAATGGGGGAGTTTCAAAATCGCTCTTGAAGAGAACATTTAAAAAAACTCTCGAGAAAGGAAATAAAAAAATATTTGAATTTTCTAAAGAACATTGTCTCAGCTGAAGGTTTATGTAATTATGATTTTTGACTTATTTATTATTTTTAAAATGTAATTTTTGGTTTATAAGAGTAGGAACATTAATATTAATTTATTGATAATATTAAAATCTTATAGTAGAATAATTTAATAATTTAAATAAGAACATTTAAATAAAAGTATGGATTGTATTTCATGTATGCAATGTTGTATCTAATTGATGGAAAATGAAGACTGCAAAAGTGATGACCAGTTGATATCACTTGGTAATGGCTAATGAATATTGATATATTTTATGATGTATATTTTTTTTCTTTTTTGCAGATTGCCTATGAATTATAATGTATGGAAGTATAAATGTTGAATTATATGCAAATGCATTTGTACAACACATTTAAATTATGAGATTGGGATTTATTTTGGGAATATGCATACTTTAATTTTATACTAGTAATATAACACAACATGATGATGAATATTTATGTGATTCTTTTAAAAACTTTCATATTATTGGATGTTCAAAGTATTTATATGACTAGTTTGTATGTGTTTTAGAATATAAAATAAGAAAGTAAAGCAGACTTTTCTTGTGGATTAGTGAGATCGCTCTAATTATAATTGAATTTTGTTTATTATTTTGAATATGCAAGTTAGTTATTTGTCGATGTAAGATTTGATAAATCTTTTAGGAAATAATGATAAGATAGTGACTTGGTTGTAATATTATGAACATGAACCCAAGAGATGATATTAAGGTAGGATATAATAAGGGAATATGAATATTATTTAGTAATCTTAGAAGATATACAATACAGTTAACAAAGCCCTGTAGGTGTATATTTATTTGTGGGCAGTGTCTATTTTTTTAAGTATTGATGTTCCAATAACGCTGAAGGAATAGCTTTGACATCATTGATAGTATTGGAGAACATTAGACAGAATAGGTCATGCCTCTATTTCTTATAGATACACTGTGCCATGGTATTTTCTCCGATATGTGCTATGAGTTATATTCTAGTTTTTCTTCCCTTGCCTACACATCTATTCGCTATCTAGATTTCCAAAGTAACTACATCACACAGTATGGTATATTTTAAAAGAAATAATAGATAATTTAGAGTTTAAGATATGCTATTGTTTGAATAAGATAAGTTCATTTACTTATAAGAAGAAGTATAGTTTGTGCAAATTGGAAGTGAAAATCCAACGGATCCAAAAGGAAAAAGAATCATAAAATATGTTTTTAGATTTTATTTTGAAATAAAATAAATTTCAGGAATAAAATATGTAAAGCAAAGTTGCTTTTGAAATATTAAATAACTTTTAAATATTTTATTTTTTAATGAGTACCCTGCATATTTTTAAGATATAATGTTATAAAGTAAAACGATATAAACAATAAGCATAGGTACAAATTATATATTATTAAATAATAAGGAATATATCAGTAGTTACAACTATATAGTATTAGAGTAATATTAAATGGGATGTATTATATTTAATAGTCATTGTGTAGTGAACAACGATATCCACACAATCTAGTAATAAATTATCAGTAGATATTTTATATGATATCTTTTAACATTGCAAAATGAAAATGTCTAGTGAAAAATATCCATGCTCGATTATTATTATTATTTTGTTTTTCCATACTATGTCTCAATAGATGTTTTCAATAAAAGAAAAAAGAAACATAGTTAAATAATAGTTAAAAATATAATATGTTTTAAAATAAGTACAAATAAATGTAATTTTATTATAAGATAGATCACAAAGAGATCAATAAAATTGTATTGTTTTATTATTATTACTTTAAGTCAGAGTGAAGACTTAACTAGGTTCTAAATAAAAATGTATAATGGTGCAAATTTAGGATATCCAGTGTAAATATTGTAAATAAATTATTTTGTTTTCAGTGTTATAATAAAACTTTGTTAAATTTGTTTTTCAAAAATTTGTGTGTCTGATTATTTATTTTTCCCATCACAATGTATCTAAAACACAGAGTCACTAAATCAAACATAATATTTTGCACAGGAATAAATAATTATTTTAAGAATTTGAATATTTTCTTGGTATTTATTTATTTAAGTAATCACATTTTATATTATCTTATGGTCATAAATTAATTATCATAATAGTACATCGAATTATATGCTATTAGTTGCCACACATATTTTTCAGATTACCAAATGCTACCACATTTATTACATTATTATATGAAGATAAAAGATTATATTATAGTATTTTATTAATTTATTATAGCCATAAAATTATAGTGAAGAAAAAGATATACACAATTAGTTCATCCAATGAAGAATATTATTATTATTTATTATTATTAGTTAAATGTAGTAGGGTATGACATAAAAATCCCTTATCATGTTTTACTACAGTGATTTTAATTAACTTAGAATAGTTTTATGAACCTGAGATTTTATTGAGCTAAATTATTGTAGATAAAAGATTAAGATTTGATTATTATTTTAATCTTAATGAGTAGGATTTATTAAAGTCGTAAGAATACTATAAGTTTATTTATTTGAGATAGTAATAGGGGGGATAGTGTTCGCATTGAGGTAGTATCCTGTGGGGATATTGGCTCAATGTAATCTTTCTTGCCAAATGTATTTTCACTTCCAAGTCTCATGAAATAATTAAATACTTATTTAATTTATTTTATAAACTGAACCTTATTCTTATTTTTGAATTTGAGCTAGTGGAACATTTAATACTAATGCAGAATATTTTATTTATTAATTATTTGCATTTAACCAAATGTAATCATTAACTGGGATAACTCATTTACTTAATATTTATACGGCCTCGGAAGTGAATATGCAAACGGCATGGTTAGAATATATATATTGCAACTTAAATAAATATATAGATAGAGAAGAAATAAGAATAGATGTAACATGCAATGTAAAACCAAGGCAATCAATCTGAATCCTTCAAGTGACCAAAAGCTGCACTTAATTAACACATTGGACAATAAAAATAATAAATTCAATGTAGGCTAAGCTAATAAAAATAGTAGTAGTAATAACAGTAGTAGTAAAAGCAGCAGTGGTAGCAGTAATGATAGTGTGGTAGTGGTAGCTAGCAGTAGTAGTAGTAGTAGTAGTAGTAATAGCAGCAGCAGCAGTAGTAGTAGTAATAGCAGTAGTAGTAGTAGTAGTAGTAGTAGCAGCAGCAGCAATAATAATAATAATAATAATAATAATAATAATAATAATAATAATAATAATAATAATAATAATAATAATAATAATAATAATAATAATAATAATAATAATAATAATAATAATAATAATAATAATAATAATAATAATAATAATAATAATAATAATAATAATAATAATAATAAAGAAGCATTATTAAGACAAATGTAATATCTTAGCAAATTAAGAGAATTCTCATACTCTCTCTTTAAAAATATAATGACTCTTAATATCTAAAGCATATGTCATAAAGAAGGGTTAAATTACTTTAAATTTTCTTCTCACAACACATCCTGAAATACAACTACATCTTACAATTACAATGGTTATCTTATTGTCATAATCAGATTCAACATCAAATTTATCTTTTATTAAATGGAACCATGTCTTATACTTTGCCACTTTAACTTCTTAATATGACTTATTGTTAAATGAAATAATTATTACTTAAATAATCTTATGCATAAAATATATATCAGGGTTCATATGTGATTAATACTCTGATAATTTATAATTTTGTTCTCTTTAATTTTTGAAAATTTAACAAAGAATGAGATCCTAGTAAGCAAGAAACCAATAAGACATATTCTTACCTATAAGATAATGTCTCATTAAATTACAATTATACATTTACAATTTAAATTAAACATGAAAACCTCTTAATTCTAAAATAAAGATAATATATTAGGATAGCATTCAAGATATCATGAGTAGATAAGGAATTTTATGGCTACCCAAATTATCACACTAATAGATTTTCTTTTTAACCTTTTTTTTTTTAAAGTAAAAACAAAGCAATCTTATCATCTCAAATTTATAAAGGAAAAAATCAAGTGATCTTCTACATAAATGAAATTGACTAAAGTGAATTTATATTAAATAGATAAATAATTGTAATTATTTTTAATTAAATAAAATAATCTTTTTCTTTGATGTTTTCTTCATATCAGAAATATAATTTAAACAAAGTGACTTTCCTATCAAATTCTTTGTATTCATGTACTCTCAATGCATAATAAGTAAATAGAATTGTGTGATAAATATTATAGTCTTTACATTTCTGAAAATAAACAAATGATGAAAAAAGGCGAGAACATTCAAGTGCTAAATATCTAACTGTCTTACAGTTATCAAAATGAATCCTCAAAAACAAAAAACTAAATATTACATAAAGGCAAATTGTATATAACAGTTTTAAAAGAAAGAAATAACATTTAGTCTTGCGTTGTTAGCCGAGAGGTATCGCAGCCGCCATGCAAGCAAGTAGTTGGTTGCAGACGGGTGTGGGTTCGCGTCCCGGCAGATGCTATGACATATGAAAAAAATAACATTTAATGGTAAACAAAACCTTCTATAACTTTGATATTTTTAATAAGTTCTCTCATTTGACATACAATCATACAATTATAATTTCCCTAAATGAACATATTTAACACTCTAATTAAAATATCAACTTACCATTCCTCATTATGCAATGAATACAAAAGATTTATGGGCAACAATGATGAAAAAACAAGCCTGTACTAAAGTAGGCAGAGCAATACTGGCTTGATGCTACACATATATGTATCCCATTAGTATCTACTGCTATCATAAAAAAGACTTAACAAACAATATCTAGGCAAAATGTTAAACTATCAGCTTTGTTTAGTTAAGTCTAATACAATGTATTTCTTTATATTAGATCATATAGATTATAAATTATATATTAAGAAATTCTATACTAATTTTAATGAAAATACATTTTATTATACTAATAGCTATATTATTGGTACATTCAGATGCGCAAATTACCCTTAGTATGTATCACTGATTACCAAATTCAACTGTAGGAGGTTCTCTTTATTATCTGTATAATTTAAGCATATCACAGATGTGATATATTATACATATATAATATAACTGAGGTAATAATTAATGTAGAGGTTTCTTTCATTTATTTTTGTAAATAATAATAAATATTACTAATTGTAAACTAAAATAAATATATTTAATTTTTGTAATAAATGTTTATTTTATTCTTTAATTACGTTTCTGTGCCCAGTGCCATTTGTCATATCCATATACCAGAAAATCCATTTAAATAGTAAAAGTGTTTAAAGTGTATAAATGGATTTTATATATTATTTTGAAGTTGTCACATTGATACAATTCATGCAATCCATTATATATGCAATTAAATTTATATAAGACTACTTTATTGATGCTGTGATTGTTAGAGTACTTAGTGAAGGGTTTGGTGCAACAAAATTCCCTTTTACCTACTGCATCACTTTAGCTTTGCCATTATTAGATAGTTATTTTAAATTTTAAGAAACTTGATTTTATTTAGTTGGTGACGTTAGAATCAAAACAAAAATTAATTTTTGTTAGCCAATATTATGTTTAGACGCTATCCTTAGACAAATTTGTACTTCGTTATAAAAGAAGAAAGTGCTGATAAGATGTTAAAGAAATAAGAGTCTCATTATTATGATGACTGTTAATTAATTAAGAGAACCTGAATTATTTTATTATTTTAGATTATCATTGCAAAGCTAGTATTCTTTACAACTGAATAATTTAATATTTAATACCCTAAGATCTTTATTATTATAATTTATTATTATTATTTGTAGAATGTAACAATTAAGTATCAATAAGTCATTGATCTAGCCACATCTTATAAATAATATATTAGTTAATGTGTACTTAGTCCATAAGATAATTTATTTACTTATTGTTCACTTAGTCCTATAAAAGGGTTTATCTTAGATTATATGTTTATTTGATACTTAGAGACCTTATTCTAATTCAGACCTGTGTTTAGATCTATATTTTATTTTATGGTACTTGGTCATTCTTGGGAAGATTAAAATTTGGGATTTTGACTTACCCAATATGTTGACTTCCGATCATAAGGTACTGATCGTTTGCAGGTTACAATATATATATATATATTCACAGAATATGAATATTTATGTATTCATTGTTTAAATGTTTATTTATAAAATTTCAAAATGAGAAAAAATTCTCAACTCTATTAACTAAAATATCAGTTTGTTTAAAAAATTATCTTAGAGCATATATCTGAATTGATTAAAACTCACTCATCTGGCTAAAGATATTCATGATAATCTTTTTTTATAACCAAAGAGAACTTAATAAAAGATCGTCCATTTATATTATATATATATATTGTCAAATGCTGAAACCATACAGCATAACAATTATTATAACTACACTGATTATAAAACGATAATTTCAAACTTTAAATACATATTCAGAACTGTGAATACTTACAATTACATATTTATTGTTTAAATATATGCTTACAAATTTTCAAAATGGGAAAATATTACTAAAAACCCAATTGATTTAAAAATTATAATATACAAAATATATATAAATTAATAAAAACTCATTCTTCTTGCTAAAATTGATCATGACAATTTTCTTCATAACCAAAAGGAATAATAAAAGATATCTATTTTTTTTATGATGGCATGGTCAAATACTGAAGCTTAACGGCATATCAATTATTATAACAATCATTGCTCTAAACTAATAAAAGCAAATGTTAGTAACATATATGCACATACATGAATAGTATCCATGAACAACTAATTGATAATTAAATTGAAAGAAACTACATTAATTGTTAGATTTAAATATAATGAGGATCAAATGCTATTAAAAAAATGGAAATATAGTAAGAATATTAAGATATTATTTTTTAAAAATGAAATTGGTGTATAGTTAAATAAATGTTAAGACAGACTTCAAATAGATTTCTGCAGAGCAGAATAACTGTGGAAACAAGGCATTGCTTTATCAGTCTTTTCAATTGTTGAGTAGTCATTCCATCCTCTATTTAGAAAGTTGTTTACTAATTGATATTAGATGGTTAGTCCACTTATCTATAAACCAGCCAGATCCATGAAAGTGAAATCCTAAGCCTAATTAAAACTTTAAAAAAAACTTCATTTTCTTAATCAGGTTTAAAACAAGGTCACTAGCATGGCAGATCTATAGACTATCACTACATCATAAGGCCCACCAAATTAGCATATAACAAGACTGTATTGAATATGTTATTTGAAATAAAAGTAATTAGATAATTTGATTGACACAAAGATTTTTAAACTATTAATCAAAAACCAAAATTAATTCTTGCACTGAAAGATAAATCAATAAGAGAAAAAAGTTCATTAAATAGTTTTATTTTTATGTTGTAAATGAAACTAAATTAAGGAGATGAAGTAAATCACATATATTTTGGTCACATGTCATTATATGGTCACAATAAATCTTGAAACTTCAATATATTTTTCTTTAGAAATATAAATGCATTTGTAACTGCAATAAGAAAATAAAAAAATGAGAAATAAAACAATTCAGTAGTTGTTGCAATAAAAAAGAATGTCCTACATGGTTTAGTTGCAATGATAGATTGCCAGATTATGGATCTCTAAGTTTATGAATTAAGGCCCATCTCTAGCATTTTCAGTATCATTCAATTATTTTTTACAAAAAATAAGAAGAAACATAAAATACATGCTAAAGCATTAACACTAATAAAATATAATAAGTAAAATTCTAATTTTATACATTTCCAAATATTGTATAGATAAAGAATTTGTTGCAAAAAAATAAATATTGGAAGTTACTGTTATTAAATGTAAATGACAAACAGCTTTACCCAACTGTGGGAGCAAAAGCTTCTCAGCTTTACCCCCATAGATGAGCAATAAAAATATTATCAATTACAGGTTTATGACAGTTTTTTAATGGTCTTCCACTAAGAAAGTAGCCATTGGATAATGCACTGGGTTAATTACGAGATCAGCTACCTAGAGAAAAATCCTAATTTCTAAGATTATTCACATTGGAATCAAATCCAAATAATGGGCATTGGAAGTGAATATATTACTATTATATTATTATTGTGCTGCTTCATATATTTTCCCAGAAAAAAAATTAATTATAAAAATTATCTTTATTTCATTACAAAGTTCATTAAGCACTAAAATAAAGTTATATTAACTTTAAAATAATAATAATAATACATCGTTTAATGTGCATTTTGCATGCATGATAATAATTACGCTTTTATCTATATATATGTTAAATGTTCAAAAATATAGTTATGTTTCCTTTCAACTCCTTCCTTTTATTTTTCTCTTTATTCAAAAATTTTCTAAACCATGAAATGAATGCATATAATTTAAGATTTTAAAAAGTTATTGGCCAATGAAAAAAAAAAAAACAATACAATCTGCTAAAAATATTAAAATATAAAATTAAGTATCAGAAACATGCCAACATGCGATATGACAGATAGTGGACGGAAGTTTGAAAAATGTTCCGGAAATGTCTGAATCCATTCATTTTCCATTCTTCAAGGTAATGGCTCCCCTAAATCGTAAGCTGTCTTCTACCACTTCAAACAAATGATAGTGATCAGATTTTAAATGGACAACTGATGACTGAAATCCTCCAAAAAGTGAATCTGAAAACAATTTCAGATTTATATCATAATTATCCATGCTAAAGAATATTTATCTCTAGGAAACTCCTGAAAATTATCAAGTAAAACATTTTGTACATCCAAACAATTCAATTTACTTAATAGCTTTTAAGATGACTTAAAAGAAAAGAAGGAAGTGAAGTTAATCTCCACGTCTTTCTTTATAAATTTAACCCTCTTATGATATATAAACGAATGGTGTCATTCGTTTTTTAATGGGAGTAAGTTTTACAATTAAAAATAAACAAACGACGTTAATATTAATAGAAAAGTTTCTTTTTTTACGTTTTATCTTCTCCCAATCCTTATAAAACATAAAAAAATAAAACTAAATTAATAAGTTAGACATTTACGACATAATGTTTTGTAAAAAATAATAATATTTTCTTAAAATTTATTGAACTAATGATTACAATTTACTTTAAATGTTATATATCAATAAAAAGTTTGCGACAGGAAGAAAACATTACTGAGTTTATTTTTCAAACAAAAAACTTTTTGAAATAGTTTTTCTACTTTATTGATATATAAATATTGGGGATTTGAACACAGGCTTTCAGAGCATCCTTCAACTACCCACATTATTTTATACCATTGATACAAATGACCACACACATGTAGAAAAGATAAATAATCAATATTTATATTTCGTGCTAAACCAGTACTCATCAGATAGTCCAGATCATCATCTCCCACACATATATATAATACCCTATATTTACAATTAGGCTTCAGGTATATGAAGAGTGCCTGTATTTCAAATACACACAATAAACCTGCATCCTGCCCATCCTTCTATGTATTTAAATGGATAAGATCCTATACATGAGGGATCAGAGTGACTTGAGGTTAACATGGGCATGGCAATAATAGTCACATCAGTATGGGATTTGAGCTTTCTGTCATCAGATTTCAATGGAATGGATGGCTGAAGAGTTGGAGGGGTTGGAGTAGATTGGAGCCTGTCCATTAAAGTATGAGGGTTATCTTAATATAAACTGAGCACTGGTTATATGTGTGTGAGAGATATGATAATCTGGACCAACTGATGAGGGCTGGTTCAGCACGAAATATGGATATTGATGATTATTTATTTTTTCTACATGTATGTGGTCATGGGTGTCAGTGGTATGAGATAGTGTGGATAGTTGAAGGATGCTTGGAAGTCTGAGTTCAAATCCCCTGTATTTACAATCAGGCTCCAGGTATATGAAGAGTGCCCATATTTCAAATATTTACACATTAAGACTGCACCCTGCCCATCCCTCTTCTATGTATTTAAATGGATAAGACATGAAAGGTCAGAGTGACTTGAGGTCAACATGGTCATGGCAATAATAGAGGCATCAGCATGGAATTTGAGCTTTCTATTATCAGATTTCAATGGAATGAATGGCTGAAGAATTGGAGGTTGGAGTAGATTGAAGCTTGTCCATTAAAGTATGAGAGTTTGCTATCTTAATATAAACTGAGCACTGATTATATATATATATATGGGTGATAATCTGGATCAACTGATGAGTGCTGGTTCAGCACAAAATACATATATTGGTGATTATTTATCTCTTCTACATGTATGGGGTCATGTGTGTCACTGGTATGAGATAGTGTGAAAGTCTGGGTTCAAATCTTCTATATTTACAATTAAGCTCCAGGTTAAACATTAAGCCTGCATTCTGCCCATCACTCTTCTATGTATTTAAATTGATAAGGTCCTATACATGAGAGATCAGAGTGACTTGAGGTCAACATAGACATAACAATAATATTGGCATCAGCATGGGATTTGGGCATTCTATGATCAGATTTTCAATGTATAGATGGCTGAAGAGTTGAAGGTTGGAGTAGAGCCTGTCCATTAAAGTATGAAGATTTGCTATCTTAATTTAAACTGTGCACTGATTATATATGTGTGTAGGAGATGATGATCTGGACTAACTAATGAGTGCTGGTTAAGCACAAAATAATATATTGGTGATTATTTATCTTTTCTACATGTGTGTGGTCATGTATATCAGTGATATGAGATAGTGTGGATAGTTTAAGGGCGCTTGAAAGTCTGTTCAAATCCCCTATATTTACAATTAAGCTCCAGGTATATAAAGAATGCCTGTATTTCAAATATTTTATATATAAATAATAATAAAAAAAAACATCCAACTCATTCCTGGAACTAAATTCTTATTTAAAAAAAGTTTGCAGTAATGACAAGATTTAACAGAACTCTATCGTTTCTACCATCCATTCAGCTGATTGAAGAACAAAGAAGTGCTAATTTATATAATTATTTGATAATGATTAATTTGTCGACATTGAAAAAGCCAATTTTTGCGACTCCATTGATTTTGCATCATTGTTCCTGGCAATAGGTTGTTTTTAATTACCATCTATAAATTAATGACAATCTTGTAATGAAACACAAGACTCTGCTATTCAACAGAATAAAAAAAAATATTGTGTTAAAAGATCTAAATTCAGTGACAGTGAAAAAATCATCCCACCGATAATATTTGATTCACAAATGTTTTCTCAAAAAGTGATAAAATAGCCACAAACTTTGAATTAAAAATCACTATAATCCATAAATGGGCTCAGAAATTTGGAACCAATTATTTTAAAAATAACTATTCTTAATATTATAGTTTCAGAATTGTTATCCATTATAATTTAGATTAAAGATAAGCAGGTGTACAGTTTTAAACATTGCTATCCAAAATATGTTGCAGAATGTTATCTTATCATAGATGTTTAAGGAGTAACCATTTTAACAATTTAGGATGTACCTTTATGCAATAAAAAACAATATTACATCTATATTAGTAAGCATTAAGATAATCGCACAGATCCTGCATTTGACTCGGATAAATAAAGTAATAAAATATTCATAAATTAGTCAGTAGTTCTTATGGTAATAATCACTAAAATTTATAACATTTAAAAAAAAAATATATATATATGTCCATTAAAAAACTAAAACCATTGAAAATTCTTAACAAAATTTATTACTTCTGCTTATCATGACCATAACCACATATTTCTCAACCAATGTTACTTTTCCTAAAAAATGTAACAGAATTAGCTATGGCTTTTGTAGAAAGTTTCTTTGAAACAAGCATAATGGGAGAATTTTGTTTAAGCAATTTCCAAAATTGTTTAGGTCTCCATTAGATGAATAAACTCAGGATTCAAAAAACCCATCAAACTTATTACTTCTTTTTGCAGTATATTCTTACAGCTAGGGATATTATTAAAAACCAATCCTACAGATAGACACACACACCAAATCCATTCTTAAACTCTGGAAAATGTATTCTCCCTATCCAATCCATCTTCAAAAGTGAATTCCTACTTTCTTCCATAAACTCAAATATTGGGAGTCTTCAAGCATTCTCATAATAACCTTTCTGAAACCATTAAAATTACAATACTATACTAAACAACAGACACTTTCATAGTAATTTTAAATATTAGTCTCTTAAGTCTAAATATTTTAACTTTCTTATAAAAATTAACATAGCAGCCTTAACTACTCTTCTTTTCCATAGATATAAAAAAAATTGCAAGAATGTAGATGAACATTGTAATCTTTCTCATATGGAAACTAGCATCGCATTTTCTTGGAATACACTTGCTTTGAAATTATTTGGAAAACAATTCTCTAATATTTAAAATCTTAATTTTTAAGATTGACACTCTTTTTAAAATCTTTAGTAAAGGTGTATATGCCATTATTCATGCCAGTGCTTTTATTCTCTATTTACTATAATGTACTACATGCACATTATTATACAACAACAATCAAAGAAGTCATCCAAATACTTTTAAAAATAAACTTGAAGTCATTAGAGAAAATAACAAAAAACTCTCCTCTGAATTTGTATATAAAGCCATGCAGTTCCTATTACATCCATATCCAATATCATGTAAAGTGTGATCAAATCTCATTGGCACTAATAATTAAAACTCTTTTTTATTTATCTTATTTTCACTATAAGAACATTATTTATAATATTATAGATATCATAGATTTGGAATTAAGTATGAAATCATTAAAATACCCAATTGCAATGCAAAACCACATAAATACTATAAAAACTTTCATAAGATTAGCCACTACCTTACTTTTGATTGATCATAATACTATGTATCTTCAGTAACCATGAATTTTTATTAATAAAGTCCTTTGAAAATAAAATCTACTACTTCAGTGAAAAAATTCCCAGTAATAGTAAGTATAAGTAATTGGATACTAACGAAAGTTCTTTTACATCAAATATGTCAGATAATGATTATGATGTTATCCTAAAAAAAAACAAGCATTCAAATAAAGTCAACAAATTCATCATAATTAAAAAAAAATTTATACAAAGCAAAATTCCAGATAGTATTAAAAAATCAATAAAAAATCATAAGAAATCCAGAAAACTTTTGAGAAGTATTAAAATATTTAACATTAAATAATTGTAAAAAAATAGATTTTAAGTAATGAACTTAATATCAATGAAATAGTGTGTGAAAGAAGATGCATAAAACTAACAAATTTTCAACATCAACAAAAAAATGCATATTCTACTTGAAGTTTTACAAAAACAAATGACAACATTAATATCAATGCCAATCAACTAAAGTTTTTTTAAGAGAAATAAAAATGTATTTCATAATTAAAAAAACAGATCTACATTAAACATAGCACTTCTACCAACCTGAAATTATAACTGTTCAGCTACCAAGGATAAGGACAACACAATCTGATTTCAATACTATCACTTATTTGTTAAAAATATTGATTCTGAATATCAAGCCCGCAATACATTCTCATATCTACTTTATTTCAGTAGATCATTACTCAGCTTCTTTCCTAATCAATACTTTTTCTTTACTTTACACAGAATTAATATTTCTTTCATAATTTTTCTGTTCCTAAATATATTATTAATGCAATTTTTCTTCTATTTCAATACTGAAAATCTTATACATCCAGCAACTTTTTTTTTCTTCTATAAATCTCAGCCCAGAAGCCTTTAATCATTATTTAAAACAATGATTAGGAATATATGTGACAAAAGTTTACAAATAACAATCACTTAGGATGTTTTAGAACAGATTAATAATTTTATATAATTAGAAGATTAGTTTATCATCATGAAAATAACATGAAGATATTAGAGTAAAAATTGTGGTTATTAAATAGACAGTTAAAATTATTGATTGTTAAATCTGAATTTAAAATGTTATTTAACTTTTGATTTTTTATGAAAATCAAAATAGGGGGGTCTTGTTTGCATTATATGAAATGATGAATTGTTTCATGTAATCATTTTCCAGATTATAAAGTAACTCTACTTTAAACAACATTCTGTTTACTCACTGTAATTCTTATTCTAATATTTTTGTAGTCAATCACTTTTCAAAGTATTTACAAGTATTAATCTTCTCTAAAAAAATTTATACCAATATCATTCCTGATTATTACTGCATCCATCTATTATCATTGATTTAGACTTGGATATCTAAAGCATTTCAAATCTTATCACACTGCTATACCAAGATGCTGAATAGTAAATTGAAATATTTAACTTTGTTTCTACTTTCTTCTATTATGTTTTATTAGATTACACATTAATCACAGAACATAATGTAAATCTCAAATGATATATAAAATGTCTACTTCTTCAACAATAGGACTCACTGGTATTCACTGATGACATCATATTTATTTTTCCCTGTTCTCTAAAAATATGACAAAACATCAATCATTCTGGTATACTTTTAAGATCATAAAATCAATCTTATCAATATAGACATCCAACTTCTATTAATAAAAAAATCAAAACAAAATGCCAGACCAAAATTTCATTTACTTCCAATTAAATATAAATTGTATATCAAAAATTTCACTATCATTAGAAACAATGTGGTAATAATCTAAATTCTATCTTTTTCAAATATTGATGAATATTTTTCGTAAGTGTACATATAGTAAACATTTCACAACTCTAAGCTAAAAAGTTATACAAGACATTTCAGATACACCATTACTGTAATTCCATTAATAAATCATTCATAGAACTATTGAACAAGAAATATAATCTATTATAGAATATGTTACAAAAGAACTTTTGCACTCAAAATTTTTTTGTAGAATATCCATGCCTTGTATCAAATTATTAAGCCATTATGTTTGGAATGATGAATATATACAAACTAAAATATCCAATGGATTGATACTGATATGTCCTCAAATAAATTAGAGTCAAATTATTTTTAAAAGGTTACCCAAGCATATTATACTCATATAACTTGTTAAATAGCCAAGAAGAATGTTGAATTTCAAATTCATTCACTTAATCTGCAACACTAATGTAAGCGAATATTATCTTTTCCCAATTTAAAACAAAAATTAAAGTTTATATATATATTGTAACGATCCGGAGAAAAGAGACTTACGTAAACTGCACTACAGGGCGCCATCTAGGCATTTGAACCTAGAAAAATTTATAAAGTAGGCAGATACGTAAGTCAAAAAAAATTTTTTTTTTTTTTTAAATTTTCATTCCGGTCGTTAGCCCAAGTCACTAGCTCAGGGAGTAGCAGAGATTTAATAATATCATATCTTATCTAATTATATTTCAACATTAAAAAATAAATAAAATAAGCCACTGCCAGTAATTAACATACAAAAATTTATTTACGCACATATATATATATAAGATTTAAAATTGTTTAAGTATCAGTTTACATTTTAACATTTAACATTATTTTTAACTTTACTTTAAATTTTAATTTACATTTTAATTTCTATTATATTATAAGTTTACATTTTAATTAAGTTCGCACAGATAGAATTATAAAAATTTGTTTTAATAATGTTGAGTATAGATCGGTTACATAGATTACAACGGTTAAAAACATTTCGAAATAAACATAAATGATCAAAATATAAAATCATTGATATTGACAATTGCAGAGGGAAATTTATAAGCAACCCAATAGTATTCACCATAAGATACTTGCATTGTCACCAATAACTTAAAAGACATCCAAATAAATACATTTTAGATACTCACCGTAAGGTATCATTATTTATCAAATGTCTATATATTTTGATCAAATATGAAAACCCAAAACATACTTAATCGATAACCAATCCATGCAAGCGTCTATAAACAACTTAAATTTAATGCATTTTTATTTAGTGTCGAGTATGAATAGACTACATAGATTTGCATTTGAAAATAAAACATTCTATCCCTATTTAACCTTAGGCTAAAGGTTTGCAGCCAAAACTGGCATCAATTTATCTGATATATCGATGCATTCAATGTAATACGAAATATGGCAGCACCAAAAAGTTAAGAGAAGAAATTGCCTCTCGTCAAATAGGAATATTACATCTATCTGACAAGAAGAGCAATAAAAAAAAAAACTCCATAGAAAGGAACTGCGTTCTCCGTCTTATAATTCCTTCCATAGGCAAACGGGTGAGGGCGGCGTATGAAACGATTCTGCCCATAGCAAATCTGATATTACATCTACTAATCACACCAATATATCCCATCCATTGACCCAATTCAACTACGACACAAATAACCTAAGATTACCCTCCCCTAATATAACTTTACAAATCTATACAGCCATTCACGCCCGACTTAAGTTTAACATTTATATAATTAATTTAACGGAAAACAAAAATCATGATAAAACTTAAAGAACAAAAAATAAATAAATAAATAAATAAATAAATGGAAATGATTTTAAATATATATAAAAAAAAGAAATACATCAAATAACATTATTAATAAATTAAGTTGGTCAGATAGGATAATATTGCAATCATTTAAATATGAAAATTTTTAATTTAATGTTCATTATTTATAAAGTTCTTACGGTTTAAAACAGTTCATCTTTATCCGTTGCTTGCCATGAATGTGAATTCCCACGCCGTCCTAAGATTGGTATTCTGTTGGCCGATTTATTTATCCATCCAGAGGTTTTTGCTTTAACTGGTCCTCAATGTAGAAAAACGATAGTTCATTTCTCTTTCTTTCTTAGCAAAACTGAAGGGTTTGAAGAGTGCATCTTTTCAATCCCTTCCCCTTCACTTCCACACTAACACATATCTGTCCTCTCTCAATAATAATTAATTAATAATTTTCAAACTCGTTCTTTATATTAATTTGAAGGATCCAATGGACATTACGTCATGATGATGATATGGTCCTTTCGCTGAGGTCCGATTCCATTGTTTTTCATTCATTGGCTAGTTGTTTCTATTGTTTTCCTATCTGACCGATGTTTTTACATTTAAATGCCCAAGGCTAGTTTACATTTCTAATTAAAACAATCATTTCCATTTCTGATTAATTAATGTGTTTTCAAACTTAAAGATATATTTTTATCTTTAAATCTCTACTGAAAATTTAGTTTTAAAACACTTTTTCTTTAATAAAGTTTTCATTTAATAATTTTTTTTTTTTTATTTGTGCGATTTATATATACGAGTTTAAGATGATATTTAATTTCAATTTTTAATTCTTAAAGAAAATTTTTAAATGCGAACTTTTTATTTTAATTTCATGTTTAATAATAAAAATGCAATGTAACGTTGTCTGTGCTCGTTACAATATATATATAGTAACGTAGCTCAGAATAATAATAGCAATATTAATAAATTGACTCATGAGACTGTGTTCCCATGCTATGGTGTACAGATTGCCTTAAAGTCAAATAAGTATCAAAGACACATACTTGACTTCATAAAAATATCAAACAACTCTTTAAGAATTACAATCATATTTTTATGACTAACAATAATAATCTAATTTAAATAAAACTAAAATAATATTCCAACGAAATATTTAAGAATAATAATATTAAATTTTATTATAAGAATAAATTTATATTCCAATTTTAATTTGAGATAAATCTTGATCTAAATCTTTATTGTATTTAAATCTTTATCTCAGGGATATCATATTACAGAAGGAACAAATCATATGATATTGAATAAGGCAATTTTATGAAAATCAATAATCCAGACAAAATTTAGAAAAATGTAAAATAATAATGTTATTAAATAAATTATAACCACTTTGCTCTTCAATATGATAATTAAACTGTAAAATTGGTTACTTTAAGTCTTATATGGTTTTGAAGTAATTTAAGAAAAATCTCTATTATAATTTAAGAAATCTAATAAAATAAAATTGAGATTATTAAGATACTCAGAAATCATCTCTTATGATGATAATCCTAATCTTTCATACTATAAATATACTATAACTAATCTTATAATGCCAATATTTAAGTAGTTTATTATTTTCTTCAATAAATAATCGGCATATGAATATCCCAATATAGTTTTGCTTACACATCTTAAAATAATAATGTTCTGTATTTGAATGTAAAATAAATCTAATAATAATAGTAATGATTGTTATTAGTTTGAAACAAATAAAAATTCTTAAGTTTATTATGAAATGAACATATGTGATCATTGAAGATGATAATTCTTCTGCATGATTAAATAAATTTGGATTTATTCAATAGTTTTTCTGAATCTATGATAATTTATGAACCAATTCTCTTATACTTCTTGACAAAAATAATCATTTTCATAAGTGTAATATACATATTAAATAGAATGATTTATCATAAGTGTGCAATAAAGTAAATATTGAATTCAATCAGTATCTGTAATGAATGATAAATAGAAATATGGAACCAAATAATGTAAAACTATACAATTTTAAATTCTACAAAAATCAATTTATTTACAAAAACCATATTTAAAATTTACAAATCAATATTTAAGTTTTATTTTATAATACACAAAATATAAGTAATTTTCAATTAAAGTGAGTGACTATTTACAAATTCCAGTAAAATAATTTTATAGTTACAAATTTTAACTTAAATATTAGTTACAAATTTTACAAATACAATAAACAATACGTCAGTTTTGTAATACATCAATCTATCCAAAATGAATTTACTTAACCTTTGTAATAAACTATAACTACTTCTTAATAATACTATATTTCAAAGTGGGCAAATATTTGAATTACAGCTGATATAATTTAAATTATCATAGTATATCTTCCCTTTTTACTTTAAATAAAGCAAAACAAACAATATAAAATATTGTTATATATTTGGTTTATATATTACTATTCAAAAAAAAAAGCAAGTTTTACTTTTTCCATAATAACTTTATCGTTACTCTATTGAGTTAATCAGAAAATAATTAAACATATGTGCTATTTTAACTGACTACTAATTACTTGGCAATAATTAAACTTTTTAAAATATAAATTTTAAAATACTATTTCATATATGTAAAACAAACAAGCATTTTGAACTAAAGAATAGCCTAAATCATATCTCACACTAACATACAAGTTTAAAATTGGCATATAGGAATTACTTTTATTATAATTCTTGTTTTGTTTTAAAATAAATTTATTAGATATAATAACATAGAAATATATAGTTAAACTTTATAAAAAAAATTACATAGCATTCAGAATGAAACTTGTTATAACAAAAAAGGTATTTTAAAAAAGTCAATGCAGAGAAAAGATATCTTAATAAGACTAAGAGGAAAACAAAACTTTCACCCAAGTATCATCATGTAAAGTCACAGGTGAAAGCAGAGAGTCTCGCTGCTTGACCTAGTCAATGAGCTTGTTAAAGAAAGTTAAAACCGAGTCCTGAGAATGACCAAAGATGAGCCTGCAATGCAAAGAAAATGTAAGAAAGATAGATAATCTTGTTGCCACAAAAGATCCCCTTCTTGAGAATATTACAAACAGAAAGAGCATCCCAAAGATCCAGAGAGACATTAGCAACAATAAAGTCCTTAATCGACTTAAGAGCAGGATAAATATAGAAAGTATGGTGTATTGTCTCATCATACAATCTACACAACTGACACTGAAACAAAATCCTAACAAAGTCTCTGCTGGTCACTAAAAAATAACTAGTTGGGAGAGCATTTAAATTCAGTTTAAGTACAAAATCAACATGTCTTGCTTCAATGAAAAGAAGTTTCATTTTATGCAAGAGAGCTTTACTTGAAACACCTAATGAAGTCAAAAGAGAAATATAATGCAAAAATTTTAATTTATAAACATCCCTGAACATCAACTTCCCATCAAGAGCAACTTGAGCCAAGGGTATTGGCTTAATAACCAACTTCCATAAATCATCAATCCAATAATTTGAAAATGGAGACCGTGTATCTGTAGAATCAATAACCAAAGGAAGAGATAACTGAGCAAGCTTTTGACAAATTACACGAAGAAAAGATATAGATCTCTGGAGATTTGGCATTTGAATTTTTGCAATACTGATGGCTACCACCTTGTATTTCCAAAATAATTTTAAACAAAGCAAATTTATAGCCCTCTTAAAACACTTCATTGGCCTAATAATTGGTAAGTAATAACTAAGCCTTGAATAGACCAAAGAGTTCAAGAGTGTAACCTTAACCATAAGCAAAATGTTTATATTGACAAGTGATACAACTATCCTCTTTGTTTTATCAAGAATAATATTTGGAATATGCCTTGTAATTACTGAATGAGATAAAACTATTAAAAAGCCAAAAAAAGACTGAGGCTTGGCTGTGAACGTTGAAATAATTGACAAATCAGATTTAATTTTCCACATTGCAGATTTTATAACATTAATATAAAGAATAAAAGTATTAGAAAAAAAGTCCAATATTTGCAATAAAGCTGGAAGAAAAGATTTATCTGAAAGAAAGACAGAGACATCATCAACATAAGAATTATGAAGAATAGTCTGTTTAAGAAGAGGAACATAGATACCAGGCAGTTTAGATTCTATCTGTAAAAGTAAAGGATTTAAATATGTAATAAAACATAATGTGACAAGAGGAGATCCTTGCGGCACTAAGAGATGCGGATGAAAACCATTTGCAAGTTTATTATCCAATGAAGTAAAGATGGACCTGTTAAGTAGAAAATTGTCTATAATGTGAACATATGGAGTAGGAATCTGATAATCCTGAAGAATCTGAAACAAAACAGAAGGCAAAACACAATCAAAGGCTGACGTGAAGTCCAGCTAAATGACCACAGATTTTGATTTATTAGATGCCCAATATACTCAATAGGAAGAAGGAAAAACTGAACAGCTTCAGTAGTTGAATGACTCTTCTTTGCAAATTGAAATTTAGATAAATGAAGATAAATATTATTCTGTATATGATCTTTAACAATAGATTCAATAGTCTTTATTAAAAGAGTTGTGATAGAAATAGGACAAATATTAGATAATGGAGGAGTTAATTTCTTCTTAAGAAAAGGGACCATCACCACCAGATAGAGCTAAGGAATATTCACAAAATCTTTAGCTAGAATATCAATAATATTATGAACTATTGGAGCTGTAAAGAATGAAAGATGAAAAAAAAAAAAACCCTGGAAATGCTATGAATCCAAGGATGTATATTCTCTGGAAAAGAATTTAATTTTTGAATAATCATAGTTTCAGTTATATTGTGACTAAAATCAAGCTCAGATTCATTCCAGACCAATTCTAAAAGGCAACATTTGAAGCTTATTTTTGAAATGATTACTTAATCCAAGCAACATAATATGGCCAGAACATACTTTATTTCCTGTGTCAATCATCCAGTTATGACGATTTTGAAGAAAATTTTTAGACTGTTTAATAGCCACATAATGAGCAAAAGATTTCTGTATATCACGATACTGCACCTTAAGTTGCATAATATTTTCTATAGTAGAATCAAAAGAAGAAAGATTAGAAAGTTTGGAGGAAATATCATCCAATTGCATAAGTAAAACTTTGGACCTTTTGTCTTCCTAGTATAAGAATTAATAATAGAACTGAGAATACCAGCAAAAGAAGACCATGCCAATGTGCAGATAATGAAAGAATATCCACTTTTCTAAAAAAAATATATGCCTCGGAAAAAATTGAAGCAGGAGCTGTTAATCTATTTAAGAGCCTTATTGTAAGAGAACTATGAGACTGAGCAACAAAGGAAGTATCAATCAACAATGCAACATGCATAGCCAAATAATCTGAGAAAGGAACAACCTGAAGCTTTGCTGCAATGTCAAGGTGAAGTTCAGGAGAATAGTAAAGAAGTTCAATTAAAGAAGTGGTGTGACGAGTACAAAATGAAAATATATTAAGAGGAAAACATCCTTTACCAGATAAAAATATTAAAAAGATGTAGAAATTTTTTATTAAAATGCATATAACACATATTGAAATCACCAAGAAATATTCTTGGATAAGAATTCGAAGACAAAAATATAATTAATTTTATTAAATGTAGAATGAGAAAAGAGGAACTCACTCTTAACATATAAATAAATGATAATCAGAGTAAAACTTCCAAAGGTAATATTGATCAACAAAAAATCATGATCTAAATGCATAATTCTGATATCATTATAAGCAAGATGCTTACTGACAAGCAATGCAACACCAGATGAAGCAGATATATTAGGAACATAATGAAATGAATCGAGATTTTGCATTAAATCATGAATTCGATAACTGGAATAATTATGCAGCTTGTCTCTCCAAAGCATGCAATATAAAAATTACATTTCTGAAGCCAATGCATTATAGCATAAACCCTAGAAATAGAATTCAAACCTCTAACATTAACAGCAGTAATATTAAGCAACATAAAAAATGTATAAATGAGAAAATATTAATGCAAATCATCTGTGAAGAATTCAGATGTAAGATTATTTTGTGAATTGAGATCAGAAGTATGAGATATTGGAGATGAAGGACCATTATTTAAAGTAAAAATAGAATCACTTTGAGGAGAAAGTGACAGCAAAAGAGTTAACTGCTGAGAACTTTTATCTCCAGACCATTTACTTTTCTTAATGTTCTTTTTCCTAGAACTCTTCAAACATCTAGTAACATACTTTTCAAGACAGAGAGTGCAGTATCAGAATCAGGATTAGAAAAATTATTTTTATCCAGCTATGATCTTGAAGAATCATAAATCTTCCTTTTATTGTTAGAACTAATATCAGCTATAAGTGCTTGACCTTGCAAAGAGCAACAACCAAGAGTAGACTGAATATTAAAGTTACTCTCCTTCAATAACATATCCCCATTTTGAACTGTACAAGATGAGTCAAGTGATGATTGAGTAATATCAGTCAAAATAGAGTGCTGAGCAAAAGAATTATTATTAATAACTAAAAAAACAACAGACCCACTGACCTTCTTACTTAAATTAGTAGAAACTTGTAGTGGAGATGATAGAATAATATCAGACTGTTGCTCAGTAATATGTTCACTAAAATGCTGCCCTTGCAAATCTTCCAAAACATTAAGACTGCATCTATAAGTACATGTCTTCTTAAGCTTACAAACATTACAAAACCTCTTTGGACAATCTTTAACAAGATGAATCATCTCTCTACAAACAAAACATTGAGGTTGTAAACTTTTGATATAACATAAAATAACAAGTTGTGTCAATTGTTAATACAGAGTTTAATATAAATAAATAAAATAATAATAAATAATATTTCCAAGCGCTTTCAACTCTTGAGTCCTTATCAAGGCAGTGTAAAAAATTCTATTTTCTCCTAGGTGATGAATTTAACATTTCATTGTATTGGAAAGCTGGTTAATTTCGAATTCATAGCACAAGATGAATTTTGTATAAGATATGATTCTTTAATCTTGCGTTTTTTATCATGTGAATATTAAAGAAATTTATTTAATTACCTGTTGGTTGTAATCTCTTTTTCTTATCAGAGAAGATAAAAACTTTTATTTAAATTCATAGCTATTATAAAAACTTTATGTGCCATGTTTAAAGTAATGAGAGTTAAGGCAAAAATGTTTTTTTTTATATATTTCAATATTGTTTTTATTGCATGTGAGATAACTGAGTTGGCAATAGAAAAATTAGAAAGTAATGTAAAATACCTTTAATGGAAGACAAGAGATGTTATGTTTTACCAGACATAAAAATATCTTTGAAGATTTTTGTAAAGAAGAATTTAAAAATAGGGATTAAATTTAATAACGAAAAGTCAAAAACACTGATAATAAAAGTCAGAGATAGAAAAGTATTTGTTTTAGGGGAAAACGGGTTTTATTTAGAAACTATTTTGAATAACCAAAAAGTTTTATATAAATAATTAAAAAATAAAATTAACAAATTATATATAAATTTAAAAAGGGCTTATAAAAAAAACGATTACCTCTTTACTTTTTAAGTGATAAGTATAATAATTATCATCATCATATAAAAACTAATCAGGTCTGCCAATGTTCCATCTCTTCTTTCCTCTGTCATCATCTTTTTTTACAATCTATGAAAGCCATATATAAATATGCTTGTCAGTTTCTTATTCTTTTCTGTCTGATGTGTGACTATACCCAAACTAAAACTCACATACTATTCATTTTCCCTGTATCTCTCTCATTGTGTTATTCTCTCCTAATAATTTTATCACTTTGTGTGCTGCTATTTAAGCAAGAACTTTATATAATCATTAAATTTACCAAAGCTGATTTATAATTAGTTAGCTTTCTAAGACATTTACTCTTACACTTACTAGGTAACAAATTCCCTCTTCTATTTTAATCTATTAGAAGCTTTGCCTCCTATATTAAATTATTAAAGCATTGCAATTAAATTAATCTAATTCTAAATCTTAATTTATTAATATCTCTGATGCCTACACATCCATATTTGTGGTTTTTTGTTTTATATTTTTTAATGCTCTAATCAACTTATTCTCTGTAAATTTAATATTGCTTTACTATGTGTATTTTATAATTGCTATCTCATTTCCCTTGATGTCTAATTTTTTTTTTCAATTCATTATTTAATTATATAAAGTCCTTTATACTCTTTCATCAATATTAAATAATACAATTTATCTTTCCATTATATTTTTATTTTTATATATTTAAAAAAACATATTTCTTTTCCAGTAATAATTATTAAGGTCCTTCATAATTTATTTAATATAATCACAGTTTTCTAATACGCTTTTATATAACAATTTTTATATTTAATCTTTGGTTTTTCTGATATCATACAGTATATTTATATTGTCCGTAGATTTTCTTTCTCTTCTTTACACTTTTGAAAATTCTAAATTTTCTATTACCTTTAATCTTCTGGATAAAACATACAACAATTCTTTATAATATCAATCTTTATAATCATATTCAACAAAATTTCAATATTTTCTTTCAATATCATACAATATTTATGAACTTTACCTTCTACGGTTTACATTTTTGCTATATTTAATATCACTAATCATTTCTAATCATGTCTATTATTAAAAAAAAATTTATTATTGAAATATTTAATGATTTATACTTTAATCTTTTCTTTTTTATCTATAAATATAGTCCAAGTGTAAATTGCCAATATTCAAAGTCATTCTATGATAATGATGATGATGATGATAATAATTGCTATTTTTATCATATTCATCAATTATCACAATGCCTATTAATATTCCTTTATGGCCATTATTTTTATCCCTTTCCCCTCCCTGCACTATTATCTGATATCTTTTATTACTTACTAAAGTATACAGAAAATGACATAGAAGTGGTCAAAAAGTATGCTGTGATGTGATGCATTATGGCTTCTCCTTTCTCAAAGGCAGAAATCACTCAGCCACTATGCCCAGAGAAACCTGTTAGCTATCTTTTCTTCCCTTTCCATTCCCCACCCTAAGTTTTTCACATATTCTTCTCTATCTTGCTACATCCCATTTCACAACATTATCTTTGTCAAAACTATGACCTTTATATCTAAATCCACTTTATTTTTTCCCAAATATAGCATAAAAACCAGAACTCAATTTCTCTATAATCACTTTGTTTATATTTATTCTCCCACAACTTCATTAATTGTACCCTTTCTGCTTTTAGGCACTTACATTCAATTAATAGATGCCTAATATTTTCTATGCATTCCTTATATAACTTGCAAACTAAATCAACCATATTTTTCATTTATGTGTATATTCCCTTGTTGCTAACAATCCAGTTCAAGCCTTAACGGTAAACTAATTCCCTTGCCATTATCATAAATTAACTGGCATCCAATATTGTTTACTTCTGAGTTGGAAAGATGATGAACTAGTATGGACATACTAGTTCTTCATCTTTCCAACTCTCTATTTTTTATTATTGCATCTATTTTTCTATCCCATTCCTTGCTACTATAACATTCAACAATTTTCCTAACAAAATCACACCACCTTTTATATAAGTATATTGACATAAAGTCTTTATCCAAATCTTCTGCATACCATACTATCTTTCTCACACATTTTATTGTTTGTCCTTTACTCATAACCCAATTAAGTACTATTTTGGCTATTCTCTTATTATCCATAAATTGCAATCTACCAAACATTTTCATTTTGCTTTTTGCATCACTCATATCCCATTTCTCCTTGAATTGCCTCCTTTGCTGTCCACATATCAGCATCTAATGCATGTCTTCCTACTTCTCTTTGCACTTTTTCCAAGTAATCTAACACCCCTTTACTAACACATAATGCATCCTTACCATAAGTTAAACCTGCTACTGCCACTGTTTTTTATACAATTCTAACTATATCATATTTATTATATAAAAACACTGTTAATCTCTTTCACAGTCCCTTTCTTTTCTCTGCTTTTCCATTTATCAATTTTTTCTTCCATTTATCTAAAGAATTTCTGTGATTAATTAAGACAATTCCCAAATAGTTATACCTATTCACCACATTTAACTTCATATCCCCCAATAAAAATTGTTTCTCTCTCTTTTCCTGGCATTTATAATCATTACTTTTTATTTTTCTTCACAAAATTTAATCCTCATCTCTTTATCCACCATTATGCACATCTTCAACATAATTTCCATATCTTCACTACTTTCTGTGTACAAGAACATATCATCAAATAAAAGACACGATAATATATACACTCCCTTGCCATCTATTAATAGTATTTCTATCCCTCTTCCTAGTCTTTCTATTGCTCTCTCCATTTCTCCCAAATATAACAAAAACAAAATTGATGACATCAGGCATCATTGCCTTAGTCCCACCTACTTTTAACTCTAACTGATTCTAGATTTCCTAATTGATATGTATAATAATTATTTTCTTACAATCTCTTAATAATATCCACTAAAACTCCATTCATTCCCATATTTATTAAACTTATCCATAATCTATTTCTATTTACTCCATCATATTCCTTCTCTATATCTATAAAGCCCATATATAACTGTCTACCTGTATTCCTATTCATATCTATAATTTGTATGATTACAAATAAACTATCTCCTATACACCTATACAATCAAAAATCTCCTTGCATTTCTCCCACTATTATTTTCTTCCATCCATTTTGTGACCCTTCCAGCCACCATATATGCAAAAACTTTATATAACACTGATGTTACTACTACCAATCTATAATTGTTTAATTTTCTATAATCCTTACTCTTTCCTTTAAATAATACTCTTACTCTTGTATTATTACAGCTATCTGGAAATTCTCTCTTCTGTGCCATCTTATTAATATATAATAATAGATTAAATTTTGTCATATTTCCTAAATTCATCACCATCTCTTCTGTTCATCCATCTAAACATTTTGCCTTTCCATTTTTCAATTTCTTCCCTGCCTCATTCAATTCATTTTCTGTAAACCTAATATTTCCATTACTATATGCTTTTATGTTTGTTGTCTCTCTGATTTTCACATCTAACATCTTTTCTATAGCCATTACATACTTATTTAAGATTATCTCTAATTCTTCTCTAGCACTACACACTTTTTTCTCATCATCTGGTAATACTATTTCTCTCTCCCATACATTCCTTCTTTTAATATATTTCCAAATTTTTTTGCTCCCATCTCTTCCACTTTTATTAATATCCTCTAATCCTAGTGACAACAAACTAGAACTAAATTAAAACTTCAAATGATTGAAAGTATTTATTGCACAGTTTAAAAAAAAATTATAGAAAAAGCAAAATAGATGCTTTATAAAAATTATAAAATATGCAAGATTTATTCATGCAAATTTCTTTTAAAAATAAACTTATCTAGAGGGTTAGAAATGTTGAATCATATATGGTACAAAAAAAATTCAATGATTTTGATACTTACCCTCAATTGTAATCCAAAAATATGGGCTGCTGAAATTTTTTTATATAAATATAATAATAATAGATAATGTTTACTTTTAAAAAATTCATTAGTAAATATCTATAACAAAAAGAGGACCAATATCCTTAAATATACATTTAATTTTAAATTAAACTTCAGTGTATTAAAACGGGTATAACAATTCCCTCAATATTCACGGCCCAGCCACAATTATTTCTCGGCTTTGCCATTGCCAAGTCTAGATTAGCCATGTCGAAGGACATCTTGAACTCAATACTAGACAAAACAAGAAAGGTAGTCAGCTCACTGTCAAGAATTTCAATATCACTACCCGGCAAGGATGCCTTACTCAACATGCTAGTCTACCTGAGACTAAGCTACTACCTGCCATTCATAAAACCCACCAAACGGTTTGAACGCTCAATGAACTCGTTATGCTCTAGGCTGCTTTGGAATGGCAAAGTCATGGCTATAAGCATGGCTAAAGATCAAATGCCCAAAAAATCAAATGGGCTTGGCCTGCAGTCAGTGTCCATCCTGTACCTCCAAAAAGCTCTGGGAGTGTTGCGTGTGGCCAGCCTTGAACAAACAAAACTAAACCTCACGCCGACAGTGGAGCCCACGGATACGCCTCCTCCACTCGCCAGAAAATGGATGATGGATATATGGACTTACATCAGAAACTCAGCAAACATAACCCAACATACAATAAAGGAAAAAAAGACCTATTAGCAAATGTACAAACTCAAATACACCAATCAAACCCTTTTACAGAATGATCTAGGGTTAAACAATAAACAACTCATAGCAAAATCGAAAAATTAGTTCTTAGAACCAAAATACATTGACTTTCTGCTAAAGATCAACCTCTCCTCCCTGCCAACAAATCATTTTCTGATGTGGAAAAGAGACTTTACCAAGATCAACCCTCAATGCCAACTATGTGCCACAGCAGATGAGACAATTCATCACTTCCTGTATTTCTGCCCTTTTCTCAAGCCGATCAGATCCTTTATTATCGAAAGCGTGTCACTCAATATTAGAGAAGTTTTAGTCATTCAAAAGGCTATAAAGAGTAGCATATTCTTGAAAATCAGAATTGCCATTATTCTAACCTTTGCAAGCTGGCTATCCAGATGCAAGTGTATATTTGAAAATGCCAATCACAGTGTCTGCAACATCTATATCAAATTACTCAAGTGGCTCAGGAACAGAGATAGATTGCTGGCTCCGGATTGGCTTTTCCATGAAACCTGGGCTAAGTTCACCCTCCCGGAGAAGTGATGGAGGCCAATGGCCCCCAGTCTCGGTCTACAAGAAGTTCTATAGAGTGAATGCTTTGCAACAGTATAAAAAGAATATAGCTATGTATAGATAAACATGTTCAATTGTATCTAATAAATTTTAATTTATTTTAATAAAAAAAAGAATATAATTTTAAAAAAAAGACTAACTAAATATTCTCTTTAAAAAAATCCTTTCTTTTAAACATTTCTTTTTTTTTGCAAATTAAGTATAATAAATGTTTTACTTTAGAAAATACATGTTTACATAAATTAAGCTGTTTTTGTCTGAAATAACAGATAAATAATCATGGCATGTCTTTATATATTGTATAATAGTGATGCCTATCTCATTCACAGTTAGACAAAACCAAAAATGCAATTAATATTAGCATCACTTTTTGATTATTAATAGCTATTTTGTTAATAAATTCAATCAAACATTCTAAAAATTAAAGCCTGTATATTATCATGATTCCCCCAAAGTAAGACCTAACCAAAAAATAAGCTCTAGCATGATTTTTTTGGGATGCTGGTAATATACGCCCTAGTTAAGATCATAAGCCAGATGAAATGATCTCTTTTCATTTATTGAAGCACCCAATGTAGGTATTAAATTATAAAGTAATGAATGTATAAATAAATATTATTGATATTTATGTTTTAAATAAATGGTAATATAAAAAAGGTATTTTTGTATTTTCCCATTGACTTTATGAAAGATTTAACAACTTTGAAAATTTTACCTACTCAAACCAGTAGTATATCAGACAATTTATAATTTCATTTACTTATTTTATTTATATTTAATACTTAAATTTAGAATACTTGGCTTAGTTTTAGAATTTGATCATGTTAGCTTTTACATATTGAAGTTAAAAAAAAAATCAACTCTGTTATTTAAATATTTCCCCCCTTTCTAAAAGTGTATAAATAATGGAAGTGATTTTAAAAATTAAAGTTTAGTTTAAGTTAAATCAATCTCTCTCCTAAAGAAAAGTTTTTAAAAAGAATACCCAAATGGGATTATTATAAATAATTTGGAAAGTGCACTCTTGAAAGCAGATGGATGTGGTTGTGTCTTATACGGATCTTTGTAATTCAATATGTTGTGTGTGATAACTGTCATACTTAATGCAGTGTGAAATACAGAAGAGTGTTCTGAATATTTGTGCTTAAATTTTTTTCATCACTTCTGCATAGATAATCATTCTTAATTGTAATCATTTTTGTTATGACTCCTATCTTGTAAGACTTCAATTAAAACTTGATTTAATGGTAGATTTAAAGGAATAATATTTTGACCGTGATAAGTTTTTGTACTTAAATAAATGTAAATACCCAGCACATATCCCTAGCTGAAAATTCAAATATTCACAGAAGGAATTGCTGAAAAAACGTGTTTGGGAGGTTGAATTGAGATTTTGAATAAATGTATATTTTTGTCCATGAATAAATTTATGTTTGTATATGAAAAAAAATAAGACATCCCTGAAAATATGGTCTAAGGTGTCTTTTTAAGCAAAAATTAATATAAGACCTAGTCTTATTTTCAGGGAACCAGAGGATATGGATTTAACAACACATTATACCATGAAAGTTAACCACTTGAAACCAAACCTTTAAATATAGGCAAAAAATGAAGATCATATAAAGTAATCAAAGCCTTCAAACTCTTAAGACTAATTATTTGGTCTTATAAACATGTTTAGTGGCTTGAATATCATAATAATTAAAAACTTTCTCATTATGAATAATATGTAATCCTTATCTTAATAATGATATTTATTAGATGCCTGCTAAATAGCCTATGGGTTGTAAGAAGGTAAATTATTGTGTAATTGACAATATATAAATATTAATGAATAATGTAAATATATGTCTATGTATACACAATCATCATTATATCATGAAGAATAATGTTTTCATGAGAGTGCTGCAAACAACTATGAATTTTGCTTGGTTATTCTTTCTACAGCACAATCATTAATTATTATATAAATACATACTAAAAATATTAGGAGATCTTAATATATACAATTAACCAGCAATTCTATTTTCTATTATAAACACTAAAATACTAGAAGTCATTTAAGCTTTATAATACTAGGTAGCATGGATGGTTCAATGTATACTTTAGATTACGATATTTGTTTATAATAAATATCAGTTAGCATTCTACATTGAATTAATTTATTACATATATATATAGCGTAAATAAATACATACATGCATGTTGTATAGATAAACGTGCGCACAAATAAACATATACATTATTATTTATTTTATAACTAAAATAATTATCAGAATCATATAGCAAGTAATCTCTAGCTGGCTAACCCCAAAATAATGATATTTTTGACTGCATTTGCGTTTTATCTAATGAAATAATGAAGTCATACCAATGTGTCAATTTTATAAACTTTCTAAGAATGATTCTTCATTTATAAAAGAAAAGATTGCTCTTCTGACATCTACATTTTTTCTTCTTTTGCCAAAACTACTCACAGGTTAGATGGCTGGAACATGGAATGTTGGTTCTATTGTTATAGCTTCAGGTTCACTGCTAGTTTTATATAGGGCACCCTAAGTCCATCTTTTCAATGTGTCTATATTCTGTGAGGAGTGAAACTTTTACAAAGCAATCAGTTTATTTCAAGCCTGGCTTAAAAGATATTTCAGAAATGACTAAGTAGACAAAAAGATAAAAAGAAAGAATAAGAAAATGAATAGCAGTTCAGTTTATAATGAAATCAAAATATTTCTATTACATAGTATTTAGAATTCCTTTAAATGACCCAAACCCCTCTTCAAGTGTCTACCATACAAAAAGTATCTAATACCAATCACAACTTCTAATACATATCTATGACATTTGCAAACACTTTTCACTCCACAAGATTCAATACATGTCAAATTTAAATCATTTATGAAAAGTTGAAATTTTTAATAGATTTATAGACAATATAAAAACTTTTTCTAAAAAGCAAAAAAAGAAAGAAAGAAAAACAGTTACAGTGAAGGAATTTGCCCAGAGGAACAAATTAATACTCTAAAATGAAAGATGTTTTCCACTTCAAGCTAAATAAAAAAAGCTTTTTCTTTACAAATTCAAGGTGAATAATAGGTATCATTATCAACTTCCCACTAAAAATGATGATACTATTCAAAGAATTTGTTGTTTCTTTTACAATAAAATATTTCAAAAATACTAAATAACAATAAAATCAAGTGAGATCTATTATGTTTATGTCAAAAAATATACTTATATATCAATACAAATATTTTGAATCATTTGCTAAAAATTAATTCATCGAAATTTTTATTTTATACTGTGCTATTTTTGTTTATAAAATGATTATATATCTGAATATTAAAAATAATAATTATATTAATAACCTTTAATGTCAAAATGCATTTATAACTTAATTATATGAGTAGCTTTTAGCATTATAGTTAAGATTAGGGTGGGTTTTTTTTTTTTTTTGCATATGTGTGATTAAATTTTTTACTTTAATTAGTAAATGATGCGTTGCGCCTGAGTGTGTGTTTGTTTACTTATCATACAAATTGATATAAAACTTACTACTAAGAACGCAAGTTAAAACCAACTCCAAATTTAAAGTTTGCCAATATGAGAACATATTGACCTCTGCCGCTGTAAATGTTTTCCTGAGAATGTGATTTAAAAAAATATATATATTTTATCTTCTAACATGACAAACCATCAACTATAATTAAAATCAATAGTCAAAGTATGTGATAATCTTTATATCGTAATCTATGTGCCAAATGATGGTTTAGAAAAGAAATTAGTACATAAAGCATAATATTTTCTTATTAGTAACTTAATTTCAAAACAGCAAACTGATTTCTTTTGTAAGTTGTGAAAGAGTTGTTTTTTTTCTTTCAATTTAGCATTGGGAAAACAACTAAGGAATATCTTATTTCTCAGATTGCAATAAAAAAATCAAGGATTTTGCTGGAATTAGTTTTGGAAAAAATAAATTAAAACAGTTGAATTAGTATGTGATCTTTGAAATTACATTTCGTTTATCGCTGTCATTTTGTTTTATTAGGGGTTTTTTTACCCACTGTTTTGAAAGGTATTTATTTATTTTTGAATGAATGAATAAATAAATACATGCATTTAATTTTTTTATGGATTCTATTTTCATTGCTTTTATTTAACATACTAAATTGCCAACAATTAATTTCTTATAAATTAATTATTTTAGCGCTTCACTCATTAAAAAGTATATAAGTAAATTAAATAAATATAATGTGCATTTACAAAAAAAAGTAATCCATAAAAAATTAACAACAATAAGCTATAAATAAAAAATGTAATATACTTGATTAACAAAAAATATGACAAAACTAAAAAATAATCTGTAACAAGAACAAAACAATGGTATTAAGTATTTGCAATGTACAAGGTGAGACAGTTTAATCCCTGGAATGGTTGTGTGGTGTTACCTGTAACCTAATTATATCAAAATCATACAAGTATTCATGTTTGAACATGTTTGGCATAAAAATGGGTGATCAAAATTTTGAACAAAGTATTAATATCAAATTGTGTGTGGAAAATGGTAAAAGTACTACTGAAACATTACTACTGCTGCAAGAGGCATATGGTGAAGATGCTATGAAGAAATTGGGGATATTTGAGTGGTTTAAGAGGTTCAAAGATGGGGAGATGTGATGAAAGATAACTGATATTAATATTATTAACAAAGTGTGAGATGCAACACAGTCCAACAAACAATTAAAATGTGAGATTGATAACTAAAGAATTTCAGATTAATTGATAAATGGGCTAATTTTAAATAAGAAATTGGGTCTAAGAAAGAAAGTGTGTGCCTCAGATTTTGACAAATGAACAGAAAAGTTGATATTGCAACCAATCTTTCTTCAAATAACCATCTGCTTCTGAGACTAATTATAGGTCATAAAACTTGGTATTTCCAGTATTACCCAGAAACAAAGCTTCAAAACATGCAATAGAAATCCCCAGTTTCACTGCATCCTAAAAAGGTGTGCATATCACACTCACAGTTTAAAGCCATGCATGTGTTTTTTAATAACAAGTGAATAGTCCATGAAGAATTTATTGAACAGAGACAAATAATCAACCAACAATGTTATGTAAAAGTACTTCAGAGATTATGAGATTCTGTTCAAAGAAAAAGACCTGAATTGCAGCCTGATAAGTGGATCATTCATCATGACAATAATTTAAGTTATAATGCTTTTTGGCCAAAAAATCAATTACACAATTAGACCACCCTTCCTATTCATCTGACTTAGCTCCCTGTAATTTTTGGTTATTTCCAAAATTAAAAACTGCACTGAAAGGATGGTTTTCTACTATAATTATACCCAACAGAATATGAACAGTTGCTTAAATGTATCCCTGAAAGTTGTGCTTCCAGAAATGGAAACACCATTTTAATCAGTGTATAGATGTACAAGAGAACTACTTTGAAGCAACAGTAGCCATCACTAGTGTACACTTGCACATAAATATTTTATAAAAGTGCATTCTGAGAATTAAATTGTCATATCTTGTAATTTCAAAAATCACACATAAAATCATAAAACTTATGAGAGCCTATATTTAAAAAAACAGATTTTCTATTAATAATTTTACCTTTTAAAAAATAACTTCAATAGAAGACCTTGATCTTTTATTACCATTTTAAAAGGGAAGCCTGCCTCATTTGTCATTCCAATGGTAAATTGGAAAAAAAAATTATCTTTCTTTAAGTAAAGTCAGTTCCTTCTTTTGGAATTACTAGTAAAAAAAACATTTCTTAACTTTACTGTTAAAGTATAATAATTATCATTATTCAAGTTGATAGGGATTACTTTAGTCATTTCATTTTTTTTTTTTACTGTTTCATAATTTTCCTTTTGAAAACCAATTACATATTGCACACTCACTCTTTTATGGATTAATTTTTTCAACCAGCATGTAGATCATAAAACCTAAGATATAACAGCACCAAATAAACTTTTTTTTTTCGAATATATTTTTTACATAATCATTCATGTTATTAAATATATTTATAAATTTTATTTGGACACTCTGCAAATTTTCTTTGTACACAAGTTTTTAAAATATATTTTCGTAAATTTTATTTGTGCACAAATTTTCAAAATATATTTTTATAAATTTTATTTGTACACAAGTTTTCAAAATAATCTTTAAAAAATTAAATAGAGATCTTTTTATTATTATTTTTGAAATTATTTTTAATTATATTTTCTTTAAAAATTATAAAAATCTATTTTAAAAAACCCTAACTATTTTTAAATATTAATTATCATATTAATTGGTCTATGGATGCAGTTATTAATATTATAAAAAAAGCTTAAATAAAAATGTGATATTCAGATTAAAATAAGGAATATATAATAAACCTAAATAAAACAAATTGCATATATTGACAATGATAAGTTTGATTATTATGATTATTAAAGGATAAAATCTACAATTCCATAAGTACTGAAAACTTTTCAAGATTAATTCACTAATATATATTTCAAACTTTTGCATTCTTTAGGATTCTTAAATACATTTATAAACTAAAGTCAAATGATAAAGATTATCTAAACATATACAAAGATATCATAGAAAATAAAAAATCTACATGACACTTTTGAAATACCTCTATAATTCTATTATTACAAGGAGAATATTCTCCTAACTCAAAAAACATTAATGGTAGTGTAAACATAAATTTCACATATATGTGTATCTATATTATAATAATAACTTAAATTTACTATATATTCATTAGTCTATAACAGTGATGGTGAACCTATGGCATGCGCGCCAGAGATGGCACGTTCAAATTTTTTACTGGCATGCAAACTATTTATATATCATAATTTTCTTCAATATTTTTTTTGTTGCTAAAATCTGTACTAATAAAAATTTACTGCAAAAGTAAAATAAATAAATATAATATTATATTAGAATTCAATTTACAATTGAACTCTGATTAGAAGTAATAAATGATGATATTTTAATTAAATAAAGTGATACTGGTATACTGCGGTATCATATTCATTAAACCTATCAAATAATTCCAATGAAACTAGAAAGTAAAGTCAGTAAAGTATTTTATAATTCTTTGAAGTATTTTTTTTCAAATCTAAAGTAAAAGTAATCAAATGGTTTTCTGTCCTAATCTTTTTTCACCTAAACATGTTGACCTATTCTTTTTTTTTGTTGTAATCAAAATTGTGAACAAAGGAACGAAATGTGTAATTCAAGACCAACAAATTAAGTTGTTTTGTTTTTTTTGCTTGAAGTTTTGCTGCAAAAGTGTAATATAATGATAATAATATATTTTAACATATAATAAATCTTTGATTTATAAAATTATTAAATCTCATTTAAATTTACTTTTAAATAAATTTGTTACCATTATATTAATATGACTAATGAAAATAAAAAACAAAAATTATCAAGCAGTAGAGAATTCCAAAATTGGTGAACTGATTAGTATGGAATGATTAACAAAGGCACCGGAGTAATGTAGGTTTTATATTCTGGAATAGTTGTACTGAAGAACATCACTGGTAAAACAGCATTATGAGACCAACCATAACTCGCTCTGTGAAAAACGTAAAGATGAACAAAAAGAACATATTGCCCAAACATTTAAAAATATAAATATTCAATCAACATCTATAATAAAATTTATCAAAAATCATTCAAATATAACTGCTGCTAGTTTTTTTATTTCAAATGTAATTGCCAAACTTGGTAAACCTTTTAATGATGGAGATTATATGAAGAAACTTGGGTGAAATGTGCACCAATTCTTTTTGAACATTTTGAAAACAAAGCAAAAATTATTCAAAGCATAAAAGATTTATCATTGTCTAGAAATACAGTTAAAAAAGGAATCCTGCAAATGGCTAACAATCTAACTTAGCAACAAAAAAGAGATATAAAATCTAGTTTAATTTCTCTCTGCCTTGATGAAAGTACAGACATAAATGGATCAGCAGTTGGCTAAATTTATTTGCTATTGTGTTGGGAGTAATATCAAAGAAGAATTGATCGGTTTAATCTCATTAGTACAACAAGAAAAGAAATAGATATTTGCAACATATATATTGCTAAAATTGTGTCAGTAACTACAGATGTTGCTTATGACTAGAAAAGAAAATAGTTTTCTCAGTTTATTTACCAACTGTACTGGACATTCAATTTTGGGTTTTCATTTCATTATACATCAGCAAGTTTTATGCATGAAGGCCAGCTTTAAGCCACTGGATGAGTTATGGATGTTATAAGTTAATCAATTTTATACCTATACATTGAGTGAGATAAATTTAGTATATTATGATTCACTTATGTACAACCATGTCCAATGGTTAAGTTGAGGAAAATTTCTTCAAAGATTCATTGAGGGTTTAGAAGAAATTAGACTGCTTTTACATAATGAAAAAATCATTGAAAAATATAATAAATTAATGGATGTTGAATGGCTTTCAAAATTAATGTTTTTTACTAATATGTGTTCACATCTAAATGAATTAAATGTGAAAGTGCAAGGTTATAATAAGAAAATTGTTGTCATGTTTGATTTGATCAAAGTATTTGAATTTAAATTACAAATTTCCAACTGTGATGTTATTTCTTACACCTTCAAATATTTTACAAATCTAAAAAAGTTTTTGATTGATTTAGAATCTCATAAGTAAAATTGACGCAAGACTTTTGTGCTGTCATTCAAGTAATAATTGATTAATTTTATTTAAGATTTACACAGTTCAGATAATTTTCAGAAATATCAAAATTTATTTTATACCCAAACATAATATCAATGGATAGTCTCAAGTTAGAAATTTTTGAGAGGCTTAGTTTGAAATGGAAATACAATCAGTCGACTGTCAATCCAATTCTATATGGAAACCGAAATTTGTTGACTTGAGGAATGAGTTAGAAACAATGAAAAATGATTGATTATTGGATATATGTAAAAAAAAAATGCTGAAGAGTGCTATTCCTGAAACATTTAATTGTTTAAAAAAATTAGCAACCACTATATTGTCAATTTTCTCCTCTACATATGCATGTAAATCATTGTCTTAGGAACAAATTTAATTAAAGACAGTTCGAGAAATAGAATGACAGATGAATCTAATTCAGCATATACAGTATTAAAAATGACAAAATATGAACCAGATATAAAATATTTAGCATCCAATGTAACAGCAAAAATCTCATTAAATAATATCTATCTATGTTGATTTTATATGTTTATTTCCAAAGTTTTGTTTCAATTACTATTAATTTTTTATTATTTTATTTTATTCAACTTGGGCCCTTCTAAATAAATATCGTTCACTTGTACTTAACTTATTTAGAAATTTTGTTTCATAAACTTTGAAAAAAATTGCAATAATTAAGTTGTTTATATTTTGATTTAATAACTAAATGGCACGCCAATCATTCAACAAATATTTTTTGGAAATTTTTGGCAAGTATACAAGATTAGCCACCACTGACTGGTCTATACTATTTGCTTCTTGAAATTAAACTATTTTATCATAGCATTGATTTCCTTTTAAATCTTTCATGATGAAGTAAAGTAATTAAACTGAGAGTAAGTTTGAAAATTTTTCAAATATGTGGATTTCAGTTGAATAATGTTTTTGTTAAAATAAAATTATTTTTTAACAAAATTTTTGTTAAAATTAATTTTAAATATAATTAAAATTACAAATAATTTATTGTATTAAAGGTATATGTATAATGAGGTGGATGTTTGGTAGTTTTCCAAGAGATCAAGCAATGTGATGCATTTACAGAGGCTTCTGTAAGCGAATTACTTTTGAGAATGTTGGCATAGGTAGGACTATTGGTATCAGAAGTAACAATTATTTTAGTATATTTGGGATTTTCCTGACAATACTATCATGTAGTACTTGTATTTTATGAGTATTTTCATCTATAGTGGTATTACTGATCTCACTAATATTTTTTTAACACTATAGCATTATTATTGGAATTTTGGCCCTCACCGGCAAAAAATTTTCTTTAAGCTTATCGGAGAAATTTGTGTTTTTTGTCATGGGGTGTATAGAATTTTTATCCTTTGAACAACATATCAAGACCTCAATCAATACTTTAATAGTACTATACCTAATAGTCTTCATAATTCACTGTTTAATTTTAACCATGACAAAAACTAATCTTGGCTGTCACGGATCCAAATTGTGCATTATTCAAATTTCCCACAGAGCTGCTAATTGAATCTATGAAAGATAACAGCTGAAGGTAGTGGAATTCACAAGATTTTAAACCATCCTAATGATTACTACATAGCACTGGATTTTAATAATTGGGCAGCCAAGAACTAATGGATCCAGATTGTGCATTATTCAAATTTCCCACAGAGCTGCTAATTGAATCTATGAAAGATAACAGCTTAAGGTAGTGGAATTCACAAGATTTTAAACCATCCTAATGATTACTACATAGCACTGGAGTTTAATAATTGGGCAGCAAGAACTATTTTAAAAACAACATCAGAACCTTAAATGATAAATTTATATGCTACATTGACCTTTCTAGACCAAATGTCTTATCCGGTAGGATTAAAAACTGTCCCCTGAATTTCTATCAAGAGCATCTCCAGGAATCTCTTAAAGCCTTTGGAGTGCACTGTCAGCAAGTTGTATTACCTTCTGCTTGAAACAGTCAAGTTTCAAATCCTATCTAATATTGCTTCTTTCCAAATAGTAATTAAATAAAAGGTATCACCTACTGATATACCAACAATGACTCTTCACAAGGCTCACCAATGATACTATCATTTCATGGAGTGACAATGGGTTTTTTTTTGCCTAGAGAGGACACACTTGGTTAAGGATTGCCAATCTAGAGTGTGTTCAAACTGTGGAATTAAAAAGACCATCTATCTTAAATGAAAGGAAAATATCACTCTAACATCACATAACACAGCTCAAACATATTCTTCTTCACTTAATGCTACATCAATAAGAGAATCTGAGAATACTATTGATAACAAGAAGGTTCAAATCAATCACCAGAAAACATCAGTTCCAGAACAGACTGCATGCATAAATGAAGTCAAAGAAAAAGAATCCCCAGCAAGTCTGCAGAAGACTATTCTTGAGGATGCGTTTCAGTACTTCCCTGATTCAAGTAATAGGAATAATAAACAAAGTCAAACATGCAAGATCGAAAATCAACCATCCCATGCAGACACACTGGAATCAAAACAACAAATAAGGATAGAAAATGCTTCATCAGATGATCTCTCAAGTCATCAGCAGAATGATAAAATACCTCCAACAAATAATATCCAGAAGTCACTGAAGGCAGCTACAGTTAAATCACAGATCAAAGTTTTTATCTACCGAAATAACCAGAACAAACAATCTAAAATAAATATCAATCCTATCACAACAACTCAGAAAAAAAAATCCCAATGGAAGTTCTGCTGGATAAGTCTACTACAGAAAAAGAAAGTCAACGATCATTCATAAATCGAGCTCTGATGATAGAAAAATCAAAAGAAAAATAAATATCTGACTCACAAACAAAAAAAATAAAAACAATATTCCCATATATATATATATAAAGTCCTGGCATGAAAGGGCTACTTGATGATGAGACCAGTAATATATTGAAACTCAAAATGCCAATAGGTCTTGTTAAAGACCTGCTTCAAACCATTGAAAATGACAGTTTATACAGCATCTAATAGAATGGATCAATAACACAACTCTTTCTACTTTGCGGTAGACTTAAAGTCTTAAATGTCAATTAATGTTATATAATTTGGTAGGAGTTAATGTAAGGGGTATAAACTCCTCGGATAGGGTCTTTGCCATAGAGCAACGGTTTAAAATTAATAATCCGTTCATACTCTTTATGAGTGAGACAAAATTTCATGTAAATATAGACCCCAGAATTAGAGAGCGTCTCAATTCTCTTGGATACCTTGCTTTCTCGGTAGGTCTTTCAGCTGCTGGAGGAGTTGGAATGCTTATCAACAAAAAATATCCTCCTAACAGATTCACAATTCTACATATTGATGCTAATCTTTTTGCAATTGCAGTAACATATCAGAATATGGTTATTAATTTAATATATGTTTATGCTGATAGGTCCTCCAACCCTATGATAAAGATTAACATGATAATGGTTTTGCTGACTTCAATATTAACAATGCAAAATTCAATAATAGTTATATTCACTTGATAGACAGGTCAGTTATGAGGGTTGATGTTCATCTACCCATCAAATCGTACTCATATTATACTATGAAATACAAAACACCAATAGATTTATTTTTTACACATCTGACATTCATTTCATAATTTCAGCCAAATTGTAACATAATCTTTTCAGACCATCTTGCCTTTTCAATTCAGATTGAAGCAACAAACAACACCATTCTCTACCTGTAACACCCTCAGAATGTTCCTACCTGTAACACCCTCAGAATGTTAACAAAATCCACAACCACAGAAGCCCTCTCATCCGAGGCTTACATATACTTCAAGAAAATGAAGAGGCATGGTTTGCCTTCCTTGGTATCCTTCAATCAACCATAATCATCACACAATCAAGCAAAAAAGACCACTAGCCCTTCTTAAAGACCTATATAAGCCGAGTAACAGAATGAAGGCCTACACTTCTGCTTCATACTCCACAAATGATATCATTTCTATTAAACAATAATATAAAGCAAAACAGAAGGTCTCGCTGACTATCTGTCTATCAAATGAGCCAAGATCTTTCTTAATCAACAAAACTGCTGGACAATAGGTTACCTCTGCTGGGCACTGGGGAAATCAAATCCCCACCCACTCCCACTATGATTAACATATATGTTAATTCCTTTGTTGGCATAGCAATGATTAATGAAATTCATAATTTTTTTCAACAAAACCTTCAGAGTTCCACCCAAATGTCTTCTCCTGGTATAGATGATTTGACATGTCAAGATGATCATGGCATCACAGAAGCCATTCTAAAAGCTAAACTTCAAGCAATGCCTGATAGAATTCACCCTGTGTTGCATGGAATCCCATGCTTCCTATTAGATCATCTAAGCTATTTTACAATCCCCATTTTATATAACCACCTGGCACAGAAGAAGAGTAATCCCACACCTATCGTCTATAGCTTTAGTTCCCTTCCTGAAAAAAATTTGAAGATCCTTATACTCTCAAAAACATTCAGCCAATCTCCATGTCCCCCCTCATCATTAAAATTCTAGAATCTGTTATCAAAGATACAATTCAAGATAAAATCCTATAAAACATTTCATTGTCTCAATATGCGAAAAAGCACTCTTTACCAATCCTAGCCATTGGCCAGGTTAAAATACTACTGGATTATGTCAGGCAACAGATAAAACAAGCAGTGATTGCAGTTCAGCTTGACATCAATGCAGCCTTTGACTCTGTTAATATTAGTACATTATCAAACCTTCTAATGTATCACCAAATTCCTACCTCTACTATACAAATCATAAACATCACCAAATTCCTACCTCTACTATACAAATCATAAACAATCTCATGTCCAATAGAAAAATAGCTCTCTCTTTCTAAATAGCAAATTATCACCTTCCAATCCAATACCTCCATACCACAAGAATCTCCCCTCAGTGCCCTCATGTTTATAGGCTATATTGTTCCTTTATTGAAGGCTTTTGCCAAATCACTCCCTGGTGTATTTATTCCTAGATTGGCAAGATTGATAAAGGCCATAGCTTATATGGATGATATTATAATCTCCCTTGCTTCAGCTACATACTTACATCAGTTATTCTCTATATTAGACCACTATACAGCAAACTATGGCCTCACCTTTAACTCTAACAAATCAGCCATATGGAAAGTATGTTTAGGTCAAAAACTTGTACAAATTTTCAGCCAACCCTCAGAAATTCTTGGTATTTGTGATATATAAATCATATACTCAGATATCTAAAGATATCCAAAATAATATCATACACTCCATGGAGGGACTTACCAAACACCTATCCAAGATATACATCTTACATGCCAAGGTAATGCTCCTTAACATGAAGATTATGACCAAGTTAAACTATTATCTGCCCATCATCAAAATTATGAAGACCTTCATTAGGAAAATGAATATTCTGGCAAGCTGGCTGTTTTGGGTGATAAAGTTGCTACAATAAGTATAGACAAAATGCAGCTTCATTAGAAATACAACGGATTATCCTATCACTCAATTCAAGCCATCCTTGTCCAAAAGACATTTAATTTTATTTCCATGTTGATCAGAACTTTCGATTATCCACAGGTAATTCAGCCAATCACCCCCATGGATAGACCACCTCCTAAAGTTTGTAATTTTCTAGATGCAGCAGTGGAAATAATCAAAAATTATATGTTATCACAAATGACACATTTGATAATCGGATTAGCATTTTGGAGGCTCGTGATCTTATAAATCTGATAATTATTCCCATATGACCCGAACTTGGGATAACCAATAAGAAAGTCATCTCACTCTTCAGATGCTAGTCCACGGAGCCAAAATATTTGGATTTTTCTATTAAAATAAACTTGAACTCCATAAGCACTAACTGATTTCTAGTCTATAGACGTGGCTTTAACAAGATTGATCCTATCTGCCCCCTCTGTCAGATGCACAATGAAACATTTGACCATCTAGTTCACTTGTTTCCTGGCCTTTGGGAATCTAGAAAGGATTATAATTAATAACCTCAAAGTAAATTATCATGTAACCTTACTTAGAGATAGTATCAAAACAAGATCAATACCAATTATAAGACTATCTTTATTCATTAATTATGTGTTCTGGACTACTCTCTGCAAAATAATCTTTAATTCTGGACACATTCAGGAAGAAGACTTTACAATTAAAAAAAAAAACTAATTAAAATTAAACATCGTGACAAGCTCTTAGCTCCAAATGTTAGATTTGTTGAGACATGGGATCTTATTACATTAACATGATGATACCTCTGTAACGTTCAATGCGATCACAAACTTAACCTATTCTGAAAATATGGTATCATTATCCCAAAAGTCAGACGCTTTTGCTAATTAATCAGTAGATTGCAATTTTGATATACAACCTTAGTGATACTCTGCATAAACTTTCATTGCTGCAGAGATGTGAGACCTTTCCTGTAGTGAAGCCCAAGGTCACTAATCATCGTGCAGCTGAGTGTAGCATCTTTCAAGAAAGTGTGGGTGATTGTCTAAGTCTACATGCATGGTGGCAGTAGATAATAATAACAGATTATTTCTTAACCTGATTATTTACATGTTTCAATTTATTGATTATGGTGGTATAGATTGTATACACTTTTTACTAAATATAACCAAGATACGTAATTATTTTTTTCCCATTTACCTCTTGTAACATTGTACATTCTTAATAAAATTACTGAGATACTAAAAGTACAAATAATTTGCAAACGTTATTAATTTATTTAAGGAAATAAAAAACAAAAGTTACTTTTTATATTAATTAGAATAATATAACATTTTTTTTTTATTTCCCATGATCTAATTTTTCATATTATTGAAAAACAAATTTGATCAAATGTCACTCTTTTGTGCAATTGAGTTTTTTGCAATTAACCCTCTGAATTATAGAGCTTTAAATTTTGCTATTAGCTACTGCCATTGATTAATAAAAATTAAAAACTAAAATATAATTTTTTTACTGATCAACTGGAAATTGTAACTACAGGGCTGTAATACAATTATTAGCATACAGATTATTTAAATCCTGTCCAAGAAAAAATCCTGATGGTGAATTTAACCAAAAGTGTCATTTTCAGGTAGCATGGAATTTGCCAAAAAGTTAAAGATAAATTACTAAAGCAGGATTTTTATCCAAGTTTATATCAGAAATCAATTTTTAACAATTCTGCCAATCTAAATAAAATTCCTACTTTAAGAATGTCATGAAAGTTTTGTGGAAATGTTGTCACAGTTACAACAATGAAAATTTAATTTTCCATTATATTAGAAAAACTAATGTAACTTATTAAATTAGCACCATGTTTAAGCTGCAAATTAATTGTTTTTTCAATCAATAAAGTTAGCTATTACAATATTTGGATATATATTTATAATTATTCATGTAGTTAAATTATCTTATTAACCCAAAAATATATTGAAATAATAATACAGTCCAGATGACTTGGGGCATGCCTTAGGCTGCCTTTTGTACTATAAAATAGAGCACCCAGAATAAACTATCTTCTATCTTCCTGGCTAATTCCCTTTATCCTCTACTTTTCTGCTTTCTTCTTTTATACTTTAGTTTCCCCTTAGATTACCTTTGATTGGTCTCTAGAGTATAAAAATTGTTTTCAAGACTGAATACAAATATGGATGTTGCTTAGATAACAATATAAATCTGAAACTTACTGCTTGATAAACACTATCATTAATTAAATACTCTAATATTTTTATATGTTTATTATTTATTAAATATTATTGTTTTGTTTCAGTGAATGACTTTTAATCATGAAAGTTAATACTTTCATTTACATATAAAGTTAACAAATGAATAAACACAACAATATATTCCCTATTCTAGAGAATAGTTCATATAGTATACTGCACATGCTATTCATTAGCATGATTGTCTACTTTATCAGCTGCTTGTAGACTGACATTTACATCCTATTTTCAAATATGCTTTTAATGCAGACTACACTCTGACCATCTTCTGTTTTATTTCTAGCTATGTATTTATAACATCACAGTGATTCATACCTTAACCTGTAATTTTTCTAGATGCTTTCTTGAAAATGATTTTAGTAGTATTTTAACTCATGATTATAAATTCCATACTGATAACAGTCCTCTTATTATTCTCTTAAGCTGCATTTTTTTTTAATATACCTTATTGAAACTGTTAACTTTGACATTGAATTAATCATAGAAATAAAACAAAATTATTATATGTGTCTTCCTAAAGAAATCAGCCAGGGCTATTTCTATTAGCATTTAAGGATTAATGTAATAATGCAATGATACAGAAAATTCTACATTATGTCAATTCAATATAGATACTCTGGTCAATATTTGTTTAAAATAATGAATGATCTTCTCAGTTAAATCATTCAACTAATGATCATAGAATCGATTAAGTAGATGAGTTATTTCCTAGTCTGTAAGAAATTCACAAATTCTGATATGATAAACTCAGAAGACATCAGTGAATAGTGTCATTCATAGTCAATGGCATACAAAATTTGATCTAAGCTTGATAATTGTTACATCAGTCATAAAATTTTGAACAAAGTCTGTATTCATCTCATCATCAACATCAATTTCTATCCCATATACATTTCATTAATTAATCTCATATGTGTGATGCACTCATTTCCAAGATTTGGTAGGTTATGACAATGGTATATATCATTTAAAACTGATACTAATTTTCAGTCTTCATTCAAACTTGACCACCATACATAGCTATGAACTATTTTCCTGAAGATTTGTGATGATGGAATTTTAGTTGTATTTATATATTGGATTGTTTCCATCATCTAATATTAAGTATTGTGTCTTTAGAACAATTAAACTTTCTTTTAAATTTTCCAATTACATTCAATTGCTAGTAATAGCACACAAGTAATTATATTTATAATGTTTCAAGAGGAATTATTTTCCTCTGTTCTAAAGGTATTTCTGGCCTGACCAGTAACAATACTAGCATAATAATCAAACTTGAATCCTTAGATTCTTGAATATTGAATTTTAACATAACATTCTAACCAACTGAGTCATAATGTCAAAGGTAGGACTTTTTCTACAGATTCTTGGATGGTTTTCAAGTACCAACTTCAGACCTTCTCATTTATTGAGTGAAATAATGACTAACAGTTCGAGAAAAAATCTTCTCTAGTCATATAGAATTCAGAATTTTTTTGACATACTTGGAATAATTTGAAGACCTCTTGTTCAATCCATTTTAGTATCCAGTCAATAATAATTTTTCTAAAGATCACAAATAATTATAATTACACAATATCTACATAATCTGCATCAACATCTGGATAAGATTTGCATCCATTAAAAATTATTGATAATGCATGTGCTACCATCTCTCTTCTTCATTATCTTGTAAAAAGGCATCCATATTTTTTCTTTCTGTATGAATGATACTTTTTAAGATTTATATGAAATTAAAATTGCACTATCCTTCAACTTTATTTTAACTAGTGATATAATTAATGCACAGATCAGGTTTAATTATCTATGACAATCTGGTATGTAATTTTTCCATTATTATATTTTCTTCTGATCATACTTAAAGTTAACACTAATGGTTTACATTGAAACATTCACTGATGCTTAAATTGGAATTGCATTTCTACTTCTGCCTTATGTCCCTATGATGTTATTATTCAATATTGTAATAACTTTATTTCTTTCCATTAAGCTCTTTCATCATGAGAAAGACTCTGGATCCAAACTCCACCTTCATTTGATTAGATTAAGCATGCAATCTCTTTTAATGAAAATTAACACTGCTTTATTTTAAGATAGAGAAAGTAATAAAAGCTCTAGATATGCAAATATTCTGTTTCCGAGTTGTAAAGACTTCTTTAAACTATATAAAATTTGATGTCATATGTCCTAATTTCTTACAACAAAAACACTTTCACTTTATGTGTCCTTTTCTTTCTTACTTAGTAAAAAAAACTTCCTTTAGGTTGGATGGTAGAGCTGGATGAAATGGAGTTTTTGCAAATAATGCATCAATGTTCAGATTTCATGAACTCTCCTACCTGTTTATCATAAGCCAATGTTTCTAATTGCATTTTATATGTAAGGTGGAACAACAATTTCTGAAGTAGCCCAATGATTGAACATACCCATCAAAAATTGCTCAATCAGGCTTTTCAAGAAATCATTATAGACACATGTTTTAGCTAGTACAGATACATATTATGTAATCTATCTTTTTACTTTGTATTTATTTAACAAATGTAAACAGAATATATAAACGTAGGATTGAAATATTCCCCCATTTTTTTCAATTACATCATACAAAAGTTTCTCTGGAAATTTAGTCTCATTCAAGTGGTTATTTCTATAATCTTTGATAGTGATAAAATGTAACAATATACTTTCACATGTTCATCTACTAAAGTTCCTGTCAATGAAGCTTCTATGATGTGATCATTATACGGATTGTTAATATCCAATTTTTATATGCTAATGTGCCCAATTTGTCATTTTTGCTACAAATAAAATGGTAAACAATAACTTTAATACTGGTATATTAATATGATATGCTCATCTGATCACAAGCACTCTCATTTATTTATTAATAGCATTTGCCACAATTTATATATCTCTACAGACAATCTATATTCTATAATAATATATGCAAATATATATATTTCTTTTTTTATTAAGATAATCTATATTCTCTAATAATTATCTATTTTTTTATCAAGTGAGTCTCATTTTAGTTTCCCATACATATTTCTTATTACCTTTTAGTAAAAGTTATTTGAATGACTGTATTTTCTTCTAATATATTGTTATATTGTTAACTTTAATAAAATACCAGTGACTTAATGAGTAACATTTAGCATATAGTGCTAATAAATTCTGACTTTAATAACTAACTAATCAAAGTGTCAATCATAATATCCATCATACTTCTTTTGATGATCTTCCTAGCACTATTTCTTTTTTTTACAAGCAACTGTAAATGAAGCCTGATTTTGGACATTATCTTCATATTGATGCAATGTTCTTTAAATCCACATAATGAACTTTGAGCTAACTGCCCCCAAAATTTAGAAACCACAATGGAAACAAAACTTATCAAATGCTATGTGTTTATTGCATCAGCAAAATTTTATTTCAGGCCCATATTTAGTCAGTTGCACCACTTGCTATATATATATAGTAATCTATAAAAAATATAATAGCCAACAAACATTTCACTATGATGATTGATGGGAACCTTCTCACCAATAGAAAGCCTACATGTTAAGCAAACAAATTATAACCTAATAAAATAATAATTAAATTACAATGATGCAAATACAATCGACATACTCATTCGGATCAGAGGATCAAAATAACATCATCAAGGCTGAACAATATTATCAATATATAAACTATGCTCAGTGGGTTTCAAAATAAATACCATATGTCACAATAATAATAAGAGAAATGCAGGAGTAAATAATTGTAACAAAATATCATTAAGATCAAAGCAATCTAAATAATATAAATGGTGGAGAGTTCTCAATTCACTTATCAAAATAAAAAACTCTTAATATTAGAAACATATGTCATTAAGATTATATTAAAATCCTTCTCTTACCATAACTACTACCACACTTCTTATCAATTCTTTATGCAGCTTATTGCCATGATCAGAGAAAACATTTATAATATGGAGGTGTTTCCTTAAATATTTGTCACAATGATATTTTATTGAACAATTCTTCTTTAGTAAAAATAATTTCATTAATAACATTAATTATAAAATGAACTGAGTATCTAAGGATAAATATAATTAATGATGATAAAAAAAATTCACTTTTAATTCTTAAGGTTTATTCAACAAAGAATGAAATCGTAGTAAGTACAAAGTAAGACATACACTTACCCCTAAAATAATGTCTTAAACACAATTATAATAACAATAATAATATTTTAATTTGTGAAGCTCCGATAGTTGAAACTGAAATAAATCGAGATACTGCCAAATCTCTATCGCTCGTTACAATGCATAACTGACAGCCAATCAGATGTCAAGGATTGTAACAAGCGCTAAAGATTTGGCAGTATAACAATAATAGTATCATTAAAATTTAAAATAAACATGGTCAACTTTTAACTTAGAGTAATAGAAAAATAATCTCCTAGAATGACATTCGGATATTATGAATGGATAAGGGATTTTATGGCTAATTCTAAATAATAAACGCACTTTAAAATATCTTCTGAATTTGAATGCAGTAATCTCATAATCTCAATGTATTATGGAATAATATTATAATCTTATAAATATGGAAAATAATTTAAGAATACACATAGTGATCTTTAATAAACAAACAAAATTGACTAAAGTGATCTTACGATGAATATACAATTATAATTCTTTATTCAACAAAACCATCTCTTTCTTAGACGTAATTTTAAAATTTTGCATATCATTTTAATAAAGTGATTCTTAAATAAAATTTTGATACCCATATACTCTTAACGCATCACATTTAAATTAATTCATAATACTTTTATGATTTATTAGAATTCTGATTAATGATTGAATGATGTGGAAAAATTACTCTAAGAAAATTTAATGTTTAATCAGCAATATTTATTTCACATAAAACAAATAACAATTAATGATTGTATATCTTTCAACATCAACAAAGTTAAAAATATCTACACATATAATTTTCTATTTTTAAATATCAGAAAATTAAAGTTTTAAATTAAAACGTGCACTAATGCACAGCTGAACAGTTGTGTTCTTTCCAATTTACAGCAGCTATAAATATGAGAGTATTGTAACTTTCGAAAGCACTCGGCCTTATTTTGTTACTTCAACTGGAAAAAAAAAAAATTCTCTTCAGCTATGTAATAGTGCACAATTTAATCTATTACTTTCATTGAAGTGAAGTATAAACCTCATATCTTTAAAATTAAAGTTTACAATTGTACTATGAAAAATAAAAATTAAATAAGTGAATATAATATGGATAGTCAATAAAACTTTCTATTAATTTGAGCTTTAATAAGTTCTCACATTTATAACATTCATACCATAATAGTATCCCATATGAATATTTACTGCAATTAAATATATAAATTTACCAATACAGCAATAAAATGGATAATAAAGAAGATAAATACTGTCTATTTTATACCAAAATATAATTTATATTTTGAAATTTTAATTATTTATCAAATTTACATCCTAAGTACTAGCAAAACACAAATACAGGGCTTACCCACCATCAACAATTATAATTTACACTCAGATAGTTCAAGATTGTGCAAGAGATAATGAAAAACCAATCAATTTCCAGAGAAAAATCATGATTAAATCACACATGGTTTTATACAAAATACACTATTAACGATAAACTAAATCCATGTTTGGATAACAAATAATGGTAAAATAAAAGTTTGATGGCATGAACTCCTAAATAAATGCATCTACTTTTAAGGGCAATAAAGAAATGAACTAAAACTTAATCTCTAGTTATGAGATTATGAAAATGAACCATCAGGGACAATAATAACTGAGTTTTCCTTAATAAAGCAATATGACAGGCAAAAAACTCTCCATATAGTAGTGCCACCTTGTGCTAACCAGAGTAATCAATGGATGCCAGAAGGCTTGTCATAAAATCCCTGTCTAGTGCCTACTCATCCAATATCCCCAGACTAGTATCTGGCTTGTGGCCTTCATCAGTGAGGAGCCTCATCAGTGAGGAGCCTTGGATCTGAGAGTACTGCACCTAGATCTTAGAATCTAATGTAACCCTCCAGCTGCCACTTTTTATCTCTACTTCACTACAAAACTATGAGAATGAAATTGAAAACACAATAACATTTTCAATCTAAGCTCAATAGCTTATATAGTCATATGGGTCTGAACTCAATTCAGCACCCATACATTTTGGTGACTTTGGCTCTTTAACAACCACAGCCACCATTATTCTATTAGGCAGGATTAGTGTTAAACCACTAAACATCACATGATCACCATCTCATGCTAGCATATAACTGTTAGTAAACAGGCAAAATGTATGGGTGCTGAATTGAGCTCAGACTCATATGACTATATAAGCTATTGAGCTTAGATTGAAAATATTATTGTGTTTTCAATTTCATTCTCATAGTTTTATAGTGAAGTAGAGATAAAAGGTGGCTGCTGTAGGGTTGCATTAGATCCTAAGATCTAGGTGCAGTGCTCTCAGATCCAAGGCTCCTCACTGATAAAGGCCACAAGCCAGAAACTAGTCTGGGGATATTGGATGAGTAGGCACTAGATAGGGATTTTAGGCACAAGCCTTCTGGCATTCATTGATTACTCTGGTTAGCACAAGATGGCACTACTATATGGAGAGTTTTTTGCCTGTTTACTAACAGTTATGTGTTACCATGAGATGGTGATCATGTGATGTTTAGTGGTTTAAAGCATTATATACTTAAGATATAATAAGATCGATAAAAATACATCTGAAGATATCACAACAAAATAGAGAGAACCTAAGCTGCCATTTTCAAAGTATACTGGGCGAAATAAGCATTCTAAAAAAAAGAGAGATAATGCTATTATCTCTTAATCAAATACAATAACTAACAGATGTGTAAAAATGATAACTAATATTTAACGCTAATGTAGCTTAGTAAAATTAGGCAATAAAATAAGAAAAATATCAACTAATATTTAATGCTAATATAGCTTAGTAAAATTAGGCAATAAAATAAGCAATAAGATAAATAATAGAAATATCCACCCACTTATACTTCACTCAGCATAGTTATACACTTTTAACAAATAAATGATTCATAAGAAAAAGCACACATAATATTTTCAAAATGTGTAATTATCAAATGGTGATATGCTGAGAATCTTGGCAAAACTGTTTATAAAACAGCATATAAAATTATATCAAATAATACGCATATAAAAGAATGACATTGTAGGCAAAATCATAAACATAAATAACAAAATATTAAACCCCTTTACCATTAAAAATAAAAGCAAAATTAAAGTCTTTCTTCTTCTGTTTCCAATCATTAAATGGGATACAGTTTATTAAGCAAATAAAGTTCTGTAGATGGTGAAGATATCCAGCACACAAAAATACAAAGAGCATTTCACAATTATTCTTAAATAAAACTTTTAAAATTACTGATGCTAGCAAAATGTGTAGATATGACCATTCATTTTAGAAATTTTTTATGGATTAAGTAATAAGAATATTTATTTCACATTTAAAATAGATCTTAAATACTTCATCCTTCAAAACATTTCACTAAATAATAATAATAAGCAATGTTAAGCAGAAGAAATAGTTCTTTTTTGAAATATCATTTCAAATTACTGGAGCAGTTTTTAGAATGATGATGAGAAAGAGGCAGAAAGTGAGCAGGCTTTCATAACTAATGCAGGAAAAATTCACATAAATTTGATTAAAGATAATATTAATTTCAGGAATATTCATATTTCTATTTACAATATGTAAGTAAATTGCTAAAAATACTTCAAAAGCATTTATTATAAATTTTTCAAATAATATCAGTCAATTGTATTTCCTCCACAGATCCAAAAAATATATATTTCTTTCCTCTGGGTGAAATAGAATAAGTAAAATTCCTATTACACTGCTATTAAACAATAAATAATGCTTTCTTGAAATAACAGCATAACAAATGTATTTTCAATTAATATCTTTTAATTAAGTCAAATATTTTTCTTGTTGAAAAAAATGAATAATTTTATATACAACTTCAAATAATATACTCATCATAATAAGCAACTCTTTATTATAAGGAGATCAAAGTTCTTCATACAAAGTGAATTAACTCCACACAATATTATTTTATATAACATGGGTATTTTTAAAAATAACATAAAGTTATTTGCATAATTTTATAAACTATATATTCATTCTGCTCCTGGCTGAGTAAGTTAATTAACTTTGCACTATGATTCTGGTGAGAATTTGCCAAAGGTTAACCCGGTGCTATTAAATGAGAATATATCTATACAGTTATACTTTTTCATAGTGGCTCGACTCAGCTCAAGTTTTTTTAGAGTATTTCATTAGTATATCAACAGTTTCATGTTAAATAATAAAGTTATTAAATAATTTTAAAAACATTACTGCTATGAAGAATTTAAAATATATTGTAGCAAACTTGAATATTAAATAGACTTTAAAATAAGTATTGAAGTCAATAACAGTATTTTATATAGACAAAGCAATGATAACAATGTCTTTCAAAGCTCCTTAAATTGTGAAATTTAAATAACATAAATTTAAACATTATAATAACTATTTTGCTTACTATTAATGTAGACTGCAACATAAATTTCTTATATTTGAAGTTCTAATTTGAAAGTTGTACCTAGATAAAATTAGCTTTTAGACAAACATTACTTTTGAAACTAATAAAAAAAATATGTAAATAAAGTTAAACTTATTAAATTAAATAACTGTAACTTAAAAACAGGAATGCACTAAGTAGAAATTATTACCACATGTTTTTATTACCAAATGTTTTATTCCCCAGTGTTTTTTTCCCAAGTGTGTGTACAGATCTCAGTTTCTCCTATTTATACCCTTATCATGTGGATTCTTCATGATTTCTAATGCTGACATTTTAATTTCCACCCATTGTATTTCATTGGTTTGAATCCAATATCTTACAAACTCTAAGGAGATATTCTAAAAATAATCTCATTATATATATATATATTTTTTTACAGGAATTAATTATTATTTCCTGTTACAATAACTTATTTATAAAATCAAACATTATAGTGAAATAAAATACATTATAAAATTAAAATTACCTTTTTCCAAATAAAAACAATACCTTATAATATATAGGATATATGAGCACAGACTTTCACATGACTCACCACTCTTCACTCTATCTCACACCACTGATACACTTGAACATATATATATCGAAAAGATCAATGCTAAATCAGCAATCATCAGTTGGACCAGATTATATTTATTTAACATATTTATTTTTAATTTAATTCACATCTCAGAACATTTTATAATGTCTTTAAAAAAAAAAAAAAGATATTTAAGAAACACTTTAAATAAGGAAATGTTAAAGAAATTAATTACTTTACATTCAATCATCGAAATATTGATCACTATGTTTTAATTCCTAGTTTTAAAATTATCAGCTTTATTATGACTTCTTTTAACTAACTATATCTAAAATATTTAATTACAATATTTTATATTACAATTGAGATTAGATTAAAGCATTTTAATATTTAAAGTGACTATTAACAAACCTAAATGTAGGGGTTTGAATTTGATTTTCAAGTTTAAGATTAATATCATGTTATAAGTTAACTTTATTAACTTATAAACTGCATTAATTAATACTTTAAGTTAATAAATATTTAAATGTTAAGTACTGGAACATTACAAATAACTATTTATAAGATATATTATCATAACTTAGGCTTTTAACTTATTTCACAGTTGTAAAAGATTACAAAAATATTCATACAATGACTTTTCATATACATAACCATAGCATTATTAGATAACAACAAAATTTATCCATTAATAAATTATTTAAAAAAATTTTTTTAGACATATTAGGCTAAAATATGACTTAATATTTAATTTCAAGCCATAATTAAAGGACACAATGTATATATAGAAGGGATCTGAAAGGTTCAGTATAGACAATATACTTATATTTAAAAATATTATACATATATGGCCCAAAATTCCTGTCATCATTGCAAAAGTATAATTTTAATTTCTGGGTAATAACACAAAGACTAATCACGTTTACTACATTAATAATATATTTCAGTAGTTAGTTTGTTACAAATAATAAAGTGTTGTTACACTAATAATGAATACATTGATTATATTACCTAATTAGACTGAAAACTAATATAAAGTCCAAATAACTTGGAGAATGACATAAAAATCATTTAGTATCTACTGGATACAAGGTTTGAAACAGATGTGCAATTATCTTGTTATCTGGTTTCTTCTTTCCTCTACTTTTCTGTTTGCTCTTTTTTATGCCTTGATATTTCTTTGGATTAATTGTCATTGATTTCCCATATATAAAAACTTGTTTTACAATACAAGCATTAATCTGGATATTATTTTTTAAATGTTATTTTAAAAAATATATCTAAATCTAAAAACTTATTATTGATAAACATAATCATAATTGTTCATATATATCAGAAACGAGTCTGAGAAATGAAATATTATAGTAATATATCATCAAGTGTTCAATAATTACTCAAATATATAGTACATGGCTCTAAAGTAGGGTGAAAGAAATTGTTCTTAAAAATATATGAATAAGTATAAAAGAAAATCAGGTGATTGTTGATGTTTGTATTAATATTCTATCCAAATGGTGAAGCACGAGTCTCAAAAAAATATATAGAAAATTACCTGGTAATAAATCTGTATAACTATGTAAGTGAGATGACTTAGTTTCAAAACCTTAAGAGTTTTTTTTTTTTTTTGGATTTCAATCTAAGTGCATTAATTCCAGTTTTAAATCCTAGTTCTCACAGATCCCTATACCTAGAAACTATCTAAGGATGTGGATACTATAGCACTATATACATTTAGTGTTTATTGATTTCTGAAACTTACAGTGTATAATAACTACTGTAGGATAACATATCATATAAGAAAATCATGCGACATTGCTGTAAATAACATTGTTCCAATGGAGTGTATTATTTTAATGATATAAATTAATATCATGGCTTACATTTATATGTGATTGCTGCAAATTCTCTTATAGTTACCTGAAATATGGATATAGAAGATCTAACTTAAATTTTAAAAAAACAATAAGATACAAAATTCACTTAAATATAAATCCATATATGGTGGATAACATAAAGCAAATAATTATTGCTATACATTTTTTATCAAGTTTATTTTTCTCTATAGCAAAAATTCTGTTATCAAAAACAGAATTTACTCCTATATAGTCGGGGGGAAAAGAACCTATATTAGCAAACTTCTCTTTTAATATCAGAATGAAAACCTTATTAAACACTCCCACTTTCAAATCCACATTATTATTATTTAAACTATACTGTTAGATGACAAATTCAGAAGCTAAACATTTCTGATTTAATTTTCAAGATAGTTACTAAAATTTGCAGTAAGTGACATTAGAAAAACAAAAGTTTATGGTGCTAAAACATCAATATGTCAGCTTGAGTCATGTGATATTTTTATTAATTTAAAATTCAGGTCATTGATTTTAGAACTTTTTTGTGGTCCTATCTTATTAGGAGCTTCACTATGCCTTGTAATATTATACATTATAATACTTTATATGAATCAGTAGCCGTAATAATTAATAAACTTCAGGAACAGAAAGTACTTATTGCTAAAGACAACAAAAAAATATTTCAAACAATTGCTTAACCGTTTCATAACTGACCCTATCTGATGCGAACTTTAGCCATTTGCTTCTGTTAATCTACATTAATAAAAAAAAAAAAAGTTTCCATTAGTTCCAAAATAAATTACTCAAACTGAAATCATTTTCACTATCTGTTTACTTTTTAATTTGAAAAAAAAAAAAAAAGATGTAAAATGCTGGATTTTCTCTTTGAGAAGTGATCTTTTTTCCTGACTTCAGCACTAATTAATTTTTTAATACTATTTTTTCTGCTTTATGATTAAGACTAATATTTATCCATATATAAAAAAATAAGCAGTGAAGTTGAAGAAAATGCAGAGAATTACATGCAAATAAGTTCATGAAACGAAATACCAATGTCTGATGTTTAAAATTGAAATGCTATGAAAAGTCTTATGCATTTGACTTCAGCCATTAGTAGTTGTAACATTTTTTTAATTTCAATTAGTGGCGTTGATTGAGAAGTGATTAGATACTTGCACTTAATTTTTTACTATTTCTTTTATTACTGTTATTATTTTAATATCAATCAATCATTTTACAAATTCTTGTTTTATTATATTTCACTAAAATTATTATACTATATGCAAGTCAGAGAATACTTTTAAAGAATTATATTTACAACATTTTCACAGTTAGAGATAAAATAAACAAGAAGAGTACATTTTAGATCTTCACCATTTTTCTTGTCTTTTGTTTTGTTTTTGTTTTTAAATAGAAATTTCTATTGAATATCTGTCAAACATTAATCAGCTTTCAAACTAGTTTTATGATATATAACTAAAATTGTTAACATATAGACATTTCGAAGAATATTTTTAAATATATATGTGCAATATTTATACTATTATAAATAAATTAAAATTTAAGTGAATAAAATTTTAAATCTCTACCATTTTTATCGATTTTCATTATGAAACTTTTTTTTTCACCAAAAAACGATTGAATTTTTTTCAATATTAAATACTAGTTAGTTTTCAAATTCTAGTTTTATAGTATGTAGATAAAACAATTATAGTATAAGCATATACGATAGTAAATTTAAAAAAAACACATGCAACATTTTTACAACTAGGGATTGTAAAGAAAACAAGCAAATTAAATGAATGTTTTAAATTTTCACCATTTTAGAGAACTTATATATACATTGTTGTTTTCCCCCCTATGACTAACATTATTATAGTATAAACACTTAGAATATTTTAAACAAAAACATATACCATATTTAGCCATTACTTTTTTAATTATTTTTGACGTCAACATTAATCCAATTTATATACATCTCTAACAGATTATTTTGAGACAAAAATATGTATAACAGAACAGTTTTATCACTATAAACAGTTTCCTATTATTAGACTTTCCATCTTTATTGTACATGCTATATGGAATGTCAGATGTAAGCTATTGTTCACAGTGCCTGTCCCTGAACCAGTCAGTCTTTTCATGAACATTATTAGGAAAATAAAAAACAGAGACTTTATCATTGCATCAAAATTCATGTATAATGAACATGGAAGTTACTTAATATACCAGATCTACCGAATCATCACTGGTTAAGCAAAAGATGAATAATAGATTCATTTTGCATCAATGCTGATAGGTGAATAGAAAAGCTACATCAGTATACTATTATTTATCAGAAGATAATCAATATACAAATGGTCCCAGACTGTTGATGATGTGTAAAACATAATTTTTTTTTCTGTATGTTATAAGTATGTAAACATTATTTTTCATAAATAAAAGCTTTTGAGATTAAATAGATATTCAAAAACAAAACTAATAACTGTTTTAGGTGGCAAATATGTCTGTTGTTTTAGTGATTGTTGTAATTTTGTGTTTATTGGATAAATCATAATTTAGTGAGAAGCATTCATTCTAGTAGTATAAAAAGTCCTGTATTGTAGCAGATCTCATATTATTATGATAAGAAACAGAACTTTCTTAAAAACAACATGTTGTGCTTTAAAATGATATTAATAAATTTATATATGGTATAAAATATGAGCAATAACATTGAAAAGTATAATGCTATAACAATATAAAAAATACTATTATCACATATAATTATAATAATATTCAAAAATATACATTGTTTAGTAATAAATAGATCACTGATTAATAGCATTGAGAAAACTCCAGATGTTACAAAATAGTGAGACTGATTCTTGGGTTTTGTGATAATTTTAGAATAACTACTCTACATTTATTTCATACAATTATTTTGTCAACATTATATTATGAATCTGAGCTTAATAAAACTAGAAATTTATTAACTACAAGTTTCATTCAAAAAGTCTATTAAAAAATTAGCTAATATTTTCATGCCCAAAAATTAGAATATAATAATCTTTTACATAATAAAAGAAGAATAACAATCTTTTTATGTAAAATATAATATCAGATAAGATTAATACAATGGATTGTTCTACATTGATACTTTTTATAAAAAATATGAACCCAAAATATGTTGTCTTTTTTATTCCGTAGTTGGAAAGTAGTATTTTTAAAAACTCTGCTACAGCTCAACTTTCTAATTTCACATAATAAATTATTTAGAAATATAACTATTTCCAATTAACAAAAAAAAAATTGCTGTAATTTCTAAATTATTGAATATTATGGCATAAATAATAACTAGTTGTACAACTTATTTGTGGGAGTATATTTATTGGTGTACAAAAAATTCTACAGAATTAGATCATGTTTTCAATGATAACAATAATAATTTCTTATATTAATAAAACTCTTATAGTGTATCAAACAAAGATCTTTAACAGAAGCTTTAAAAAGTAATTGAAATAATAATGTAGGAAATTCTTTATTCCTGGGTCACTTTTTTTTATATTTTAAATAATAAAATAATGAACATTGTCAGAAATTGTTTGAATCACATAAATTTGGAAAAAAAACTATATTTGATTTTCTGATATGTCATGTGCAACAAAAGAATCTTATGTATGACATATAAGTTGTTGTTGCACTGTTGTCTTTTTTAACTAAAACACTAGTGGTACTCACAGCTTTGCTCATGATAGTAGAATAAAAGACTATACCATAACTAGGGGGCTTCACCCCTACACCTTCAACATGAACAAAATGTCATCATTCTTTTTTCCCAAAGATGAAAAATTAAATGCTGATTATGATTTTTTTATTTAACATATATTTAACATTTATACACTACATTCTATTCTTTATTAATTGGGTCAGAAAAAATTCACTCTTAATTAAATAATTATTAATAGTTTTTTTTTATATTATAAATACCTTATTTATGCTTAAAAGTTTGTTTCACTCATACTTAATTCTGAAATCATATATATTACAATCTTATAAAAGAGTTGTCAAAAATATTCATAATAAAGTATTATTTATTTATGAGAAAAAATTTGACTTATATTTACCAGCATTAAATAAATTCATTTTTATTTCATAAAATGTAACTTTTTTTTAACATATATTTAATTGTGCCAGAGAAAGTGTTAAATAAATAATTATTAAAACTTTTTGAGAATACTGTATTTTTTACTACAGATACTATTTTCTGCCAGATTTTTTTTCTTTTCTATAAAAATTGGCATTTTAGTTACTTATTTACAAATTTACATGCAGAATTTTCCATTTCACTTTATCACCCTCTATATATAAAACAGATATGTATCTGTGCTTTCAGCTTATATATTTACATATTATTAAATGAAATAATAATACATGAGTTATCAAGAGCCATATTGCAATATATATTTATGATAAACTATATTACTAAATTTGATCAACTTTTAGGATTTTTATTTAAATATATTTCTCATGTGATAAAGTAATTTTTAAATATTGATATTGTACCAATCAAAATCGTGTGTTCATTCAACAAGACCTAGAATCCAAGCAAAATATAGCAATCTAGCATGTACGAGATATGCAGGTCTGGAACAATACCAAATGCCAACCCATTTACCTATTCTCCAGGGTCTCTGACTATATGAACAATGCTTTTGAGGATAGTAGCAAGCTTTTTCATTTACTCCAGATCCGGCAATGAGAACAGGGTGAGCAAAGAGACTTGGGAATCAATAATATATTCAAATAAATAATTAACAATTTCCACAAAGTATAATAATTAAAAATGATACAGACTTGATTAACATAATCAAAGCCATAATAACATACAAGGCAACTTGAAAGGGAAAAGGGTGTTTAATTAATAATACTAAGTAAACTTTCATTCAATTAGGAGATTGTATAATTCAGTCAAATAACTAATATTAAAGATTCCAGTAATGAATGACAAATGTGATAATACATAGAAATGATACAATATAAAGTTATTAAGTAATTAAATAGGGTAATAAACAAAATAGATGCATATAATGTCTATACAATGGTAGTTACAAATTTGATTATGGTTTAACGTGCAATCGTGCACTTCTATGGATTAATTCAATAAATCATTAAATGAAATATTGTGTTATTACATAAAATTGATTAGTGCAGTTATTATATGTATAAAACAAGAGTGGTTTGTGTGGTTAATCATATATGGTGGTTGATGCAGTTAATATGCCAAGGATAAAATAAGTTAATTAGATAATCAATAATACATTGTAGTTTAACTCTTATTTAAAATATTACAGATTCACACTAATGAGTTTCATTACATCATTATATATATATATATATATATATATAAGTCAGAGTTTCTGATGTGTGATTTGAAAAACATGTGAGATTATATTTCAATAAGATTTTGGGAGATTGCTCAAATATGTGAGAGAAAGATGATTTAGCCTAAAAGAAACTGTAATTATATAATCTGACCCAAAGACTTAAATAGGATGGATGTTAAACAATGTGTGATTAAGGCTGACAGAGAACATTGCAGGTTTATAAATAAATTGATAATAATAAATGCAGTACTGCATTATGATTACAAATGCATACAGGAATGAGGTCACTAAAGACATTCTTGGGTGGCTTTGTCATATTTGTATGAAAGAATATGCCTTCATGATGGCCAACATCTTATTGCTGAAGAATAATAGCACATGGAGCATGTTGGGATGGTTTATCCATATGTTCCCATACACTTATTCATTGAAAGTGTCTGAACTGGATCCCCAGTAACAAACACATCTACTTTTGGAGGGATAATGAGAAGTAAGATTGGTCATTAAGATCCCAAAGGATATGGCAAAGCAAAAAAATTAATAAATAAATGATTGTAATGATACCTTTATAGCACCTAAAGCATAAATAGTTCATGTCACTAACGACCACAATAAATTAATGAATACCTGATTAAAATAACATGCTCTCTGGCATAATGAAATGCTTAAACACAAGCCATTCCCAGACAATTAACTAATGACTACGAAAATATAAAAGATGTCAGAATATAAAGACTAAAAAGGGGGAAAGATTGCCTTCTCCCGCATTTCTGAAGTATGTCTTTACATTTCCACTAGCGATCAATGCAGGTATAACTTCATAGACTAACTTACACAATAAATCCTAGATCACATATAGGTACATTATAAATTCAATACTAAATTCACTTCTGGTGAGATTTAAATAAATAAATTGGTAAAATGATTTCAATGATTAAATGAGGGTTAATTTTCAGTTCGAGAGAACAGTTAAACACAAACATTAAGATCTTCCGATCCTTTAAAGAGTAAAATTATTATAAAATAATTGGTATAAAACCAAACAAGTTTACATCAATTTACTTTAAAAAAATTTAAGTCTCCACTATTTAATAGGAGAAACTATAGGCAGTAGGGTTTAAACTTACTCACCAAGAATACCGACTTGGCATATTAAAATAAATCTGAATAACAAACTAAGAAAACAAATTAAATTTAAATTACCATACTCAAAACAGAATAACTTATGCAACATTAGAATAAATTGTATAGACATTATTAACATTTATATAATAGTTTTAAGAATTAAATCAAAGAAAGAAAGGCTTACAATTAGTTTGAAATGCAAATAATTAATTAATTAAGTGCTCACCAGCTGATGGCAATGTAAATGATTTACCTTGAGATTGGAGACACAACATTGGTAATTGGGGGATCATGATCATAACTTGGTTTGGGTTGGAAACATGAATTGGTCAGAGATTCAAATTTTACTTTCAGGTAAGCATTTCACTGAAGAGTTTGCACATTTGATCTACATGTTCCAGACCTTGGGATAGTAAGTTGGAGATGAGTTTTCCAAACACATGGAGTAGCAAATGGTCTTCTTTTCCCCATCATGATTTATTTCACAACATTAAACTGGCATGAAATATGTTAACTCTTGGATAACAAAAATAGAACAATAAGAATTTTTTGAGAGCCAAAAATTTAGCTATTTATAAACAAGGCAAATATTTAAAGAATGCTGCCTTGACGACTGATATTTCCTTCATTTCACACATACCTGGAAACAGGATGTGATCCTTTGTTTCCATTACATTTTTGTTTAGATTTAATCTGATCAAATTCTTGCCAGCCATTATTTCAAACTCTGTATGCTTGGTTGAGATTCAAAATTGATCTACATTTCCATATATGGTATAGAAAGACTGATGAATTTTAACCAAATTGATCTACATCTCCATATATGGTATGGAAAGACCGATCAATCGGTCAAGTAAAATTTAATTAAAAAGTCTTTGGTATTTACAACATTCCATACATTTTTAGAATAATACAATGGTCCACAAAATTTTAAGATCCACTGATTACATTGTTTGACTCTTAAATGTCAATTTATTTTTATACAAATTATTAGTAATAAAATTACAAAATATTATAAATTAGATACATATTATACATTGTTAGTCTTACATATAAATAACTAGTAAAATTATTGAAATACGAAATATTATAAAATTACAAAATTTTATAACTTATAAATATTAATTCTCATATGCACTAGACGAAACTAAATGTTCTTAATAATTTATCAAATTTATGTCTATTTAATTTATCACAATATTTAACTTTTGGTACATATCCATTTAAAGGTGTGTATCCATACATCTCTATATCTACTATTGCCTATTGATTGAGATGGATGTCCATTACATATATAATTTGGGTTCAAGCCCATTCTAGTGCTTATATAATTGGCATTAGATGAAGTGCAAATATGTAGAATAAATTTCCAGCTTCAATATACATTAGTAAGAAATTAAATAGTGATACAAATCAAATTTGATTAATTTAAAATATACTTACAAAATCATATTTTACCTCACTTTACCAAAAAACTATAATTCTCTCTTTTTCTGTAGTAGGTATTTAAATAGGTATATCCCAACATATTTTTTATCATGTAAAATATTTTCTAATGTCTGTAATCTTTTAATCAGAGCTGCCATTTTTTTTGCATTTTTATGAAATCTTTCAAAAATGGTTATGATACATTTTTATAAATCAAATTACCAATGTTAAAACAATTAAGAAACCATAAAATAAAAATCCATTACCTATGTAATTCTCCACAAAAAAAAAGAGAAAATTATGCAAACTCCATTAAAATTGGAGCAATATTTGTTGAGTTATAAAATAACAAACAAACATTCACATTTATATAGTTATAAGGATAAGAATTATTAAAAGAAAAAAAATGTCTAATATAACAAACACTACTAGTAATTGCATAGAAAAAAATAAAAAGAATATTCATTAGTAGATGTGATATGTTGGACTATTTCCATCATCTATGAGTGAATGTTGAATGTATAGAAAATTTTAAACTTTATATAAACTTTCCAAATACAAACAACTTAATAACACACAAATATACAACACAGGCTAGTAATTACACAATATTTCAAGTAGCAGTATTCCCCATTTTACTTCAGGTGTTGCTGGCCTATATGCATAGTGACAATATTTACTTAGAAGTTGAACTCGCATCTTTAGATTCTTGAATATCAAATTTAAGGCAAATGCTCTACCAATTGAGCTATTGTCAAAGACGACATATTGTAGAAATTTGATATATTTATATATGAGAGTTGGTTCAAATTCTCCTGAGTCCTTCAATTTTTTTTTTTTTGAACAGCGATTGAAAGAGCACAAACTAATGGTTAAAAGAGAAAAAACAGATATATCTATTGTAGCAGATAATGTATGTACTAATGACCATATGTTTAATTGGGAAAATACAAAGATATTAGATAAAGAGGAAAAATGCATAGAAGAAAATTCAAGGAAGCTGCTCATATGACAATGGTAAATAATCCTATAAGCCAACCCAGTGTAGCAATACACAATGTATGGAAGCCTCTAATTAATCTTGCTCTTATGAAAAATATTAAACAATAATAATATTTAAAAAAATTGAAGAACTCAGGAGGATTTGAACCAACCCTCATATATAAATATATCAATTTTCTACTAAACATTGCCTTTGACAGAATATCTTAGATGATAGAGTGTTTACCTTAAATTCAATATTCAAGAATCTAAAGGTGCAAGTTCAACTTCTAAGTGAATATTGTCACTGTGCATATAGACCAGCAATATCTGAAGAAGAGTGGAGAATAATACTATTTGAAACATTGTGTAATTACTAACCTGTGTTGTATATTTGTGTGTTTTAGTAACAAGTTGTTTATATTAGGAAAGTTTAAATAAAGTTTAAAATTTTCTATATATTCAACATTCAATCATAGATTATGGAAATAGCCCAACATATCACATCTAATAATATACCATCATTACAAACTTTCAGACAAATAATATTCTTTAGTCCTTGTCACTATTATTCAATACATTACCATATGAAGTAAAATATATTTATATAAAAAACAATTTTTATTTAATGATTTATTTAAAAGAATATAATCCAGAAGTTGTTACTTCTATGGGTGTTTGTGATATTAGGACCTAAATTAATAAATAAGCTTGCAAGCCAGTATGATGATTGAACCTGTTTTCTAATATCATAATTTATGATTTACCTATCACAATAAGAGTCTCATTGCTATTGATTTAATTAGAAATTTGAACTAATGATGAAAGAACCTAAAGTTCATATGCTTGCCTTTTATTCCAAAGCAAATACCCTACATAGCATTTCTGTACTAAAATCCTGAATATATCTGAATATGAGGCTGACTATAATTTTTACTGTCTTGTTAAACAGCCTATATTCACAATGCTATAGTTGGTATTGATGTAATGGGTCATACATTTAATCCTGGAAGAGTAATCTTTAGTAGTTTTATGGATCATACCATCTTGTTCATGGTTGGCCATAAGGTCTCACATAAGTCAAAATCGTAAATTCGGGTTTTGAAATGTAGTTTTTAAGATACAGCAGTAAGAATGACAACTGGTTCAATAGTCATGCAATTTATGTTGGGTAATGTAATGTATCTTCATGTACTGCTACAATGGGTCTTCACGGTGCACCCTGGCCGCGACTGGATTATACCGTAACAGTTTTGTTGTACCATTAATTCTGCCTGTTACAATCTGGGTGGACTTTTCTGTTACAATATATATATATATGTGTGTAACTTAATAGTTACATATACATATATATATGCTTTTTCAAATGATATTGATTAAAAAATAATAAAATGAAAAAATAAAAACATGAATCTGTCTTGATTAAAGTCAGATCTTTAACTAGAGCAAGTAGAAATGAACAAAAAAAAATTCCTTTTATGTATTATCTTGAAATGGGTTCTCTCCATTTAATGTGTAGTTTATGAATTACTTATTTTACCCATTTCTATTGTGCATTCCAAAGCATTGGCCTTTTCAAATTCCACTGTCATAATTATTGGAATTGAAGAGATTATTTCTGATTGCCTAAGTGTGATGTTGCCCCACCAAACAATGCAAACATAGTTTTATTGACCAATTTCTTCCACTAAAAGATAATATAAAGATTGGAGCAGGATCAATCCTTAACAACTCATTAGGAATTTACAATTTTCTTATTGCGATAAACTATTGCTATTATAAATATTAGACAATCCCCTCTCCCCCCCTTTTCCATTACTTATTACGCTTCAATGAAGACTGCAATATAGTGTGTGTGCAAGTCTTTTTTAAAGTAAATTAATATTTTTATAGTTTTAACAATTTTATTTATTATATGATACATAACATTAGTTATTCCATATCAAATAATATTAAATTATATTTTTTCTTTCTCTTTTTTGAAAGATTTTATCTGACAACAAATGGAAAAAAGAATGTATTTTAGGTGTAGTTCTTGTATGCTTTAAAAATAAAAGTGGTAAAAAAAATATTGTCATTACTGCTTATTTTAAATTTAAAAAACTGGTTCAGAATATTTGATTCTTTTGAATATATCAGATCACTCACCACATGTGATCAACTTATTAGCATGAATCTGAATACTTATTTCTGGTTAGTTTGGTTAGGTGGTATAGAAAAATATATGAATCATTGTGCGACTTGATAAATGGCAAAATAATATGAATGATAATAGGATTCTTTAAAGAAAAAAATCATACATAAATGTAATAATATGATTTTAATTTCAATTTATTAAAACATGATTCAGACAGACTGAAAAAAACCACTTATATGTTCATCATAATAAATATAAAGAGAATCATTAAAACAATATTTACAATTATTACACTTATATTTATATGTGTAAATATATATTACAAATGTATATATATATAATTTAACAAGATTTTTTTCATGAATTTTTGTCGATAATTTTTTGCAATAATATAATGAAATGAGGATATACTAATTAAAAATAGGGATGAAACTAAAATTAAACACGCGCGCACACACACACACGCATATATAATATTTTAATTGTAATGGAATGAATCAAATATGTAAGTGATATTATTCTAATTAAAAAAGTTAAATGTAGTGCTGGTTAAATTTGAACCCAAATTAAGCTGCCATGTTCAATAGAATACTCTATCAAATATATATGTATACATAATATTTCCAGCACATACTGTCATTTGGTATAAATATTAAATCACCTCAAATGTTAAGAAATTTTCAGTTATGGGCACTAAACATTTATTTCATAGAGGGTTGAAAATTTATTAATATTTAAAATGATTTTATATTTCTTTCATATTACATTTATACATGTAGCCATTTATAATAATAAAAAATTATATAAGCAGCACTTTCTATTTATGCTCCAGTCCAACTCAGTGGCATGCGTTTATTAATAAAATAAATAAGTTAAAATTATGAAGCAAGAAAATAAAATCCAAAATTGAATAATAAATTTAATGAATGACACAATGATACAAATATAAGAGCTCATGATTTACATGATAAATATAAAATTACATTGATGAAAACTGTGGTTTCATGAGACACTAATAGTCCAAATAAAAAAACTGGAAGCATGAAATAACTAGGTTTCAGTTTAAAAAAAGAAAAAGTATAGTGTGGTAACTGAGCAAAAAAATACTGGAGACCTAAAATTGTGTCAAATATTGCATCAAAGCAGCTAAAATTAATAAAGTTAAATGATAGTGATAAGGTAAACTGACATATAAATCCCTCATAGAAATGGGGATCCTAAATGTAATGAGGTAAAAACTAATGTTGAAGAATCATCTCCTTCCACATTAACAGAAAAGGTAGAGTCAAAGAAAATGAACTATTAGAAAAACAGGCAGAAACATCAGTTGAGAGAAATGTCAAAAAATAAGATGCCAGAGAAAATGAAGTTGTCACTGAAGAAGAAGAATCTTGGCCAAGGATTTCCCCCTGGAGAAAAAAAGACTGAAAAACACTGCAGTTAAAGACTGTGTATGTGAATTAATTGAGTCTGATTCTTTAGAATAAAAGGAAAAATTGCTATGTTCATTTATAGACTAAATAAATTATTAGAATAGTATCTGTAAATAATAATCATAATAAGAATAATATGAGTAAATGGATGTGACAATCTGATTACAAAATGCACTAACAGAGCCAAAAATAATTAAAATGCTTCTGCAATGTATTACAATAATGCAAAATTTGAATATACTGTTGGATTAGGTAGCCACTGAAATACTCTGTAAAATATTGTAACATTCAATAACATATATCTATAATTAGCACTTATATAATGTAAGTTATTAAAAGGACATCTATATTAATGGTACAAAGCTATTTACCACTATCAAGTCAAGTGCCCTCTAGAAAATGTGAGAACAATACAATCTTAGAATGCATAAGATCAGTCCTAGCAAAGCATATCAATTATAAATATTTTATGCAGCTTCAACTGGATGGATGTTCACATTCTGATATCCAGAATAACATGAGAATTTCAAAATCAAAAAATCAGATGATTCAAAGATAGATTTTTTTCTATATATTTCTCATATAATACCTGCAACTGGCTTCTGCATACTAGAATTATTTAATTTCTGAAACACTATCTTTATAAATCCTTTATATTGATCTATTATCAATTTTCTTTTTATACAATAATAATTTTTTCTTATAGGGATTTATTTTGGCCTGCATTGGCACTTTAATCTTTTAAATAGTTTTACTGAAAAATTTAAGTATGTTTTTCTTTCATTTATATGATTAAATAAATGTAAAAGTTTGTTTGTTTGTCATTTTATAACTTAACAATTATTGCCTCAATCATGAAGACCTTGCATGAATTTCTTTCTTTTATAGTATAGAATTTTACTGTAATATAAATTTTTGCTTTAAATGTTTGTTTGTTTTTTAAATTACAATTGCAATATAAAATGCATGGGAAATCTATATCATAAACTGTTTTGAAATGGCATTATAAAAAATCAAAAAAGATTATAAAGTTGAATAATTTTTTTAATGAAAAGTATAATTTTTAATAAAGTAAGGTAAAATTTGACTTTGTAAATATATTTTTAATTAATTAAATTTCACGTATACCAAGAATTTAATAACAATTTACATCAATTATACTAATTAATTTGATGAACTTTTAGGATTTTAGTTTAAGTACACATATTTAACATTTTAAAGTAAACTTTAAAATGGCATGGGTACAGCAAGATAAATATTACTGAATTTGAGAAACGTTTACTATGAAATTGTTAAACTTTTATAAATGTCAGCTTAAATATATTTAACACATGAAAAAGTAAATATTTAAAATGCCATGTTACATCTAGAAAATTATACTGAATTTAATAAACTTTTACCATTTTTCTTTAAGTATATTCTCATATATTAAAAAAGTTTTAGATACAGTATATTTAATTAACATTTAAGAAAGAAAATTTTAAATGGCATGGCTATTTTCTGATTTTAAAATTATTAATCTCCATTAATTAATTAAAATATTTCCAACAATATGATAATAAAAAGATAGACTAAATATAAAAAATAAAAAAACTCCCATTATTTATCTTCTAAAAAATGTCCATTTACGTTCAATTTAAAAAAAAGATAACTTTTTTATAATATTGGAAAAATATTATTTTTTCTCCGTCCTTTATATATTGTCTATCTATCTTTTATATATCTGAAAATATTATATTCCTCAAAAAAACTATTGACTTATTTTATTGTATCTCTCAATTAGTTTTTTTTTAAAAAGATCAAATAGTTTACCTTATTAATGAATAGTAATTGACAATAGATCATAGTCTACGATGACATACATAATTTTAATTTTTTTATAGATGGTATATTAAAATGCTAGTCTATTTCTTATAGCAATAAAATATAAAATTTAATATTTTATTCTTATAAAGATCTGATAAAGTGAATTATGCATTGATAGATTCTTTCATTGATATATTTCTATTTACTGAATACATCTCACAAATAATACGTGAACAGAGACACAAAATAATCTATTGTTATTTAAAGTGTATGCATGCATGTATATGTGATTTATGTTTATATGATTAAAACAGTATTAAATTATATATATATAAAACATTATTTTTTTATATATAAAAGTATATAAATATGTATTTAAAATATTTAATATTTATATATTTAAATAGATAAATATACAAGGAATGTTTATATTTTATTTAAAAATATGATATTAAAAATGTATTTTAATTTGAAAATGTATTTTTATTATTATTCTTTAAAACATTTATTTATTACAAAGTTAAGAAAACATTTTAATATCATAAAATCAGAGTTATTCATAAAAATTTTATGGAATTGAATTTAACACTTAATAACAGAGACCATAGCAAAAAAAAAAAACAAATTTGAGTTATGGCATAGAAACAATATCTAGAATAGTGATATAGATGTGACATCATCAGAAAAAAGTATTCAAGCCATTGATCTTAATTTTTCATTCTCTCTCAATCTGCATTTCAATAAACAAACTATGCAAACTTCATGCATTATACATTTTAATAATATTTTGGAGTTTTACAATAGACATGAGTGGCTAAGTAGTCAAATTCATTTGCTCAAAAGATTTAGGTCTTTTGAGAGATCTGAATCACATCAGATAATAAAAATCACTTCATGGAAATATAATTTAAATGCAACAATTTAAAATTCATTATGAAAATATGATTTAAGAACTATGGTCTTTATAAACTTATGGAAATATAATTTAAATGCTACAATGTGCCTTAAGGAATAAAAAAATTAACTAATGATGTTATTACTGTAAAGAAAGAAAATGTTAACATTTTAATATTTTATTATGGAATGACTTTATGTGAAAACTTGTAACTATTAAAACTGATAAAACTTTTTGAATGCTATAAAATAGGATATACTTCAGTTTAAGCACAATATTTATTTGGCATATCTACATAATACAGAAAACATTGTAAGATTTTAGTAAGATTTCTAAGAACTTTTTGAACTTTGAGATTATCATTATTTTGTGCATATATTACGAAATATATTGTAATAGTACAAATTATTGATTAACAGTATTGTAAGTTTAAGCTGATTACCAATAATGTGTCCCATAAATTTAGTAACCAAATTAATAAGTGGAACTGTTTAATAAATTCCCTATAGATTAGGGTAACTATAAATGAAATGGAAAATATTATAAATGAGCAGGGCTAGTTAGGCTTCTAGTGCCTCATAGATTTGGATGACCAAAATATAATAGATTTTCTCCAATTATGCCCTACATAATTGGACAATCCAAAATATAATGGATAAGTGCTGCAATTAGCCAGCCAAAAATATAACAAATAAATAAATACGTTGATCCACACATGGTTTCTATGATAATTTAGATATTTATATTTATAAAGAATTTACAGAATTTAGAAGCCACCAATGAATTCATAAATATGTGTCTTTGCTTGGCAAAAAAAAATAGAATTCAATAAATGATTTACTTGCTAATAAGATATAGTATGGAGTATGCAATTGACTATATTAATAATAAAAACATCAATTGTGTAATAAAATAATTTTGTATAATGGAATAATGTATGCAAGAGATCAAACAACAAATACTTAGATTAACAATAAAATATAAGTTTATTAAAGCAAACATTAACTACTTTAGATGGCTAAGACAAATAACGTAATATTTTCATTCAACAACTGCAATCTAATATCAGTCAATGTATATTTATAATCTATCTCTGCCAGATTGCAATTAGTAAATATGATCTCTAAAATTATTAATACAGTCATAAAAGGGTTAATTATAGAATCTCTCTCACACACAAAAAAAAATAAAATAAAAATTTTATTTTTCTATTATTATTTTTTATATGTATCGTATCTATGAAATCAAGTAATGTTTTTTTATAAAAATAGTTATTATATAATTTAAACTAAATTATATGAATTATTGGTTATGTTTTAAATTTAGATTTGTTTCTAGAAAAAAAATAATGCATTAATAATGGATTTAAGTCTGGCATAGTTGATTTTTTTTACTTCTTAAGTGTATATCGAATGATAACATACAATTGCATTAATAATTGAAATTATTAATAAAGAATGCGATTTTTGATAAATACCTATTGGTAAGTTATCATTATATTCTTAATTATTATTAACAAGTGAAAGTTATATATAGAGTAGATAATTTAAATAAAATTTGTCTATTGGCATCTGTTATCAAGTTCAGCATATAATTGGTTTAGGCTCCATCATCTCATGGCATTTTCTTTGGCACTTCCATGATAGCAAACACAAACATAGGGTTCCAAAAACATTTGAATCATTAAATAATATCCAACTGTTCCTTTTATCAATATTGTGATCCATGGCAAATCTAATGGTTTAATAGCTCCATGGCAGTTAGCATAGCATTTATTGTTACCCATTCAATCTACCAACAAAGACATTAAATGAGGGAAGTTCATGCACTCCCCCCCCCTCATGCCTTTCTACTCACAGTGAATTATTTCTTTGCTATAAATCCAGAATCTATTGGCAAAATATTAAAATAAAACACAAATTTTAAAGAAGAAAAAGTATATGTATTCATCTAGTTAACCTTGTTTCTGTCACTTAGTAACCAATAATAATGTGGCCTTTATTATTATTATTATTATTATTATTACTTCTGGTAAAAAAAAAAAAAAGGTAGACTACCTTATTTTCCTGTGGAAACGGGGTTTGGTATTTCTAAAATTCATAACAATATTAATAATAATATTAATACAAAATGTAATAGATATTTTGTTTCTAATATGCCAGTGAGTCTTAATTCATATAATATTAAGTTATTTCTTGAAAAACGTTTAAAATCTAGGATCGTGAGTCATGAAATTAATATGTATAATTCGAAGTCTTCTTGCTTTTACATATCTGCTCCTGCTCATAAACATAATGATTTAGTCTCTTCCAATTTATGGCCTCGCAGTGCTTCCATTGGGTTTTTTTATGGAACTTTGGCTAATTCTTTAAAACTTTAGTGACATCTATTTATTTTCTTTGACTTTTTATTTTCTTTATTTTCTTTAATTTCTTATTTTCTTTATTCACTATACTTGCTTACATTTTTCTTTACTTGATTTCATTTATTTATTTGTTTTGATATATTTTTGGTTTGATATGGTAGGGCTTTCTTATTTTTATATGAATGTTAGAGGAATAAGAACTAAGTGTGCTGAAATTAAACAATTCTTTGAAACAGAGCATTTTGATTTGATATTTTTTACAGAGACTTGGTTAAATCAACAATTTTCAGATTGTTCTTTCCTTGATAATAGGTATATTATTTTACATATGGATAGATCTTTAGAATATGCATCTAGAGGAGGTGGTACTCTTATTGCTATCAACAAAAATGTTTTATATAAAGATCTATGTTTTACTTCTTCTGTATGTGAATCTACATGGTGTGAAGTTTATACAGATCATAATTTTAAATGTATACTAGAAAATATTTATTTTAAACCTAATATCTCACTTTTAGAGCTTGATTACTTCTTGACAGCATTTGAAGATTTTTTGATTAGATATAATAATACTATCACCATTGGTGATTTGAATATGCCTGATTTATTTAAGGGTAAGATTATTATGCATTATTCTTTATTATCTCAGATAGCTTTAAGAATGCTTAGATTTTGCAAATTTTTTGGCTTCAACAATATAACCCTGTTGTTAATAATTTTCAGCATACTTTAGATTGTATTCTGTGTAATGTACCAATAGTTAGTAATTTTCACTTTGTCTCTGTTACTTTTCCAATTGATGCTCATCATCTACCTATCGAATTTTATATTAAGATGTGTTATTCTAAAATTACTTGTTCTAATGTTGTGAAAAGGGATTATGGGAGGGGTAATTATGTTGATCTTTGTAGAAGAATTTCTGAAATTTATTGGAATAATATGTACTCAATTAATGATGTGAATTTTTGCTTGGATTATTTTTTGAGAATTTTTAATGGTTTTAGTGATGTATATATTCCTAATAAATTGTCTTTTAACAAAGTTTATCCTCCTTGGTTTTCATATACTCTTATTAAGATTATTAAAAGGAAATCTTACCATTATAGACTCTATTTTAAGACACAGAATATAATTTATTATAATAACTTTATCAATTTTAGAAGATTGGCTAAATATATCTATAAACGAGATTTACAAGAATATATAAAAAAAATTGAAAATAATATTTCTTCTAATCCTAGGGAATTCTGGAATTTTGTTAATAATTCAGGCTTGGGTAAGAAAAAGGTTCAAACGACTCATGGTTCTGCATTAAATGCAGATTATTTTTCTAAACATTTTGCAGAGTTATATTCTTCACAACATAGGATTGATTCTAAAATCACATTTCCTGACAATTTTTCTAGTGCTAAATGTACAATTGATCATATCTCTAGGGAAAATGTTATAGTAGCTATTAGGAGGCTTAAGACCCACTCTAGTTTAGGATATGATAATATTCCTTCTTTTATTTATAAGGGGCTAGCTGAATTTATTGCAGTACCTCTTGCCTTTATTTTTAATCTGTCTCTTAACTCTTGTACTTTTCCTAGCGTTTTGAAATGTGCTAAAATGATTCCAATCTTCAAAAATGGTGATCGAGATTGTGTTTCTAATTATAGACCAATTTCTGTTTTGCATACCATTGCACGAATTTTTGAGAGATGTGTTTATAATAAAATTATTTCAGATGTGGGTAAGATAATTTCTTCTTCTCAACATGGTTTTAGTCCTAATAGATCAATTGATAGTAATCTACTGACAATTTATGATCGTATAGCTCATGCAATTGAGGATCGTCAAAGACTAAATGTTATTTATTTTGATTTGTCAAAAGCCTTTGATAAAGTTGAACAGTATTTTACTTCATAAATTACATAAAATAGGTTTCTCTACTAAACTTGTATATTGGTTTCAATCATTTCTGTGTAGTTGTACAGCATATATCAAATTCAATAATAAAGTTTCATTTAATTTTGAATGCAATTTAGGTGTTCCATAGGATAGTATTTTAGCACCCATGCTGTTTAATGTTTACATTAATGATCTTAAGGATTGCTTGAGATATTCTTTTCTATTAAGCTATACTGATGACTGTAAGATTTTTAGAAGAATTATATCAGTTAACAATTGGGTTCTCCTTCAGAAGAATATTGATAACTTTAGTGCTTGGTGTGAGTTAAATAATGGCAGTTAATTTTAACAAATGCTCCTTTGTTTCTTATTCCAAAAAATCTGAAATTTTACAATTTTGTTATTATATCAATTGTCATAAAATAATTTCAGTTAAATGTCAAAAAGATCTTGGAATTATGTTTTCATGTAATGGATCTTTTATTTCTCATTTTGAAATGATTGTTGGTAAGGCTTTTAAAGTTATGGGTCCCATTCTTAGACATGGTTATCAGTTCAGTAATGATACTAAACGAAAATTGTTTTTTTCATTGGTTCTTCCCATTATTGAATATGGTTCAATAATTTGGAACCCTAGTTCTTGGTAAAAATGTAACTTGTTGCAGTCTATTTCAAAAAAGTTTTTCAAATATGTTTCTTGGGAGGGTAAAATGATTAATCTTTCATCTAGAAGAAAGAATAGGGATTTGATATTTCAAGTTATTTTATCAGAAATAGTTTCAACTATTTCAATAAGATCTTTGAGTTATGATACTAGGTCTATTTATGTATATCAGATTCAAACATGTCGTTCTAATATTCGTAAAATTTCTCCTTTATTTAGGTTACCCTCTGTGTGACATTGACTATAAGAAATTTTGTAATCTTATTAAACTTAAATGTTATGTTTGATTTTGTCTTTTAAATTTTACTTTATTATGTATACATTTATATTTTCATTTTATATTATATGTTTTATTTTCATTTTTATTGTATGTGCAAACTGTAATTGGCTTTATGCTGTTGTTTAGCACTTAAATAAATAAATAAATTATTATTATTATTATTATTATTATTATTATTATTATTATTATTATTATTATTATTATTATTATTATTATTATTATTATTATTATTATTATTATTATTATTATTATTATTAGTATTATTCAAAGCAAAACTTTACTGAATCTAAAAAGTTACAGAGTCACATATAGTACTATATTGATTTGTTACAAATGCAAAACAAATTACAACAACTTTCAGTATATAAGTCTTTATCAATTCTGCATACTTTCTTTCTTGTTTTTAAATTTGGTCTTCTATTTAGTTCAGTTTATGCTTGCATCTCTTTGAAGTTGGAAAAAAAGCTGATGTTGAAAATGTCATCATCTATCATATTAGACTTTATATTTTATAGACTGGATCTTTGTTTCAAGTGTGACCATGTGGCTGCAAACCCATCTGGTTGAGCTAGGATGCTATCTCTTTTTCTGAACAGTTCTAGTTTTATTGAATATGTTGTTGGGTGGTGTCGAGGATTATTAGCAAGTGCAAAAGTGCATCTGGTACAGCAGTAGGCATAAAGGCTATATGTTGCTGCACAAATAGCAGGGATGTTGCTTTTTTTAAATGTATTTATTATTTCATCATCAACTGAAATGATGTGGTAAACATTGTGTGACGTATTGTTTCTAGCACACTGCAGGAATGAAGAAAATGATCTTGTGTCTCTTCTTCTCTATGACATAGCCCACACATGGGGTCTATATTTGTGTAGAATCTATGAAATCTGAGAAAATGTGTTGTGGGTAGAGCATTAAGATTAAGCTTAAGTAGAAAATCAAATAATTTTGGTTCTAATGATCATTTTCTGAATTGTTGCAGTAGTTGCCTGTTGTCTATCCCAAGAACGGATGGATGTAGATAGGTGTCTGGTTTGGGTTTAGTATATTATAAATGTCCCAGTATGTATATTTGTTGTCAATATTGAGTGATACTTTATTGTATATTGGTTTGAGTTCTTCAATCAGTGTGGATATATATCCATATGAAGGGGGTGGTCTGTCTGTGGGTATTATACTAATTACACACTCTGTGTCAGGAAATCTTTTTATGGTTGCTGTTATTAGATTTACTGATTTCTGTGTGTAAAAAACATTGATTGTATGGAGTCCAAGTCCATTGCTATGTGGTGGTCTGTTCAGATTTTTTTAAAGAGATTGCCACTGTCTTTCCCTTCCATATTAGTTTGTTACAGATTGATGAGATTTTGGATTTGAATGTTTTTGCAAATTTGATTATAGGTGTGTAGTAGGTAATTTTTGTAATTATAAGTTGATTAAATAGTGCTACCTTTGCGTATATTGATAGGTATGACTTTTCAAGTGAGGCTGTGATTTTTTCAGCCAATTTTTTTAATTTATTTTGAATTTTTTGCCTCATTCCGTTGGTTCCAAGGTAGAATGGGAAACCAAGGAAAGCAGATGGTTTACCATTAAACATCTCTGTACAGTGCTTGCCTGTGTATATTGACCATGCAGCAGTTTTATTTGTGTTAATTTTTAAATTAAAATTTGAGGTATAATTCTTGATTATCTCTTGTAATATGGGGAGGTTCTTTTTAGAGGGGAGGAAAATGGTTACATCATCAGGCTATGCATGATATATTTAAAGCAGTGTTTGGGATTTGAATGCCTTTTATTTTTTTCTGTATCTCTATTAATAGAGGATTTATATATATTGTAAAGAGCAAGGCACTGATGGAGGATCCTTGTGGGATGGATTGACTGGGTATGAAGGCTGGTGAATTTTTCCCATTCAATGTGATATGAATTTTATGGCTGAGTAGCACATTGGCTATTATATATAGTAGGGATGGTGGTATTGTTGTTGTTTTTTCAGCACATCTAATAATTTGGCTATGTAAAGAGCAAGGCACTGAAAGGGGATCCTTGTGGGATGGATTGACTGGGTCTGAAGGCTGGTGAATTTTTCCCATTCAATGTAATATGAATTTTATGGCTGAGTAGCAGATTGGCTATTATATATAGTAGGAATGGTGGTATTGTTGTTGTTTTTTCAGCACATCTAATAATTTGGCTATAGGTACTGAGTCAAATGCTGCGTCAATGTCTAGTTCAACTATATTTGGTGCATATTTCTTTCTTTTTTTACTACTTCGATTATTGTTTTGTACATTAAGGCACCCTGGCCAATGGATGATCCTTTTTTGGCATATTGTGCTGATGATAACACAGGGAGTATACATTGTTCTATTTTCTTCTTTATTATTCTTTCAAGAATTTTTATTCCTAAAGGTCCCATTGAAATTGGTCATAGATTAGATAAAGATGATATTGCTGTTTGTTTTTTGTTAAATGGAACCATTGCAATTGGGTATAGACTTTGTATGTTGTAAATTTTTTGGGATATGTAATTGGCTAAATCGCACAGGTATTTGGCCGTGAAGTGACTAAGATGTTTGAACACAAATTTCGGAATTCCTTGTGGTCCTGGGTGACATGTGTTTGTTATTGTTGCAAGTTGAAATACAATGTCAGTTGTTTTTATTGGTGTGCCTGTTTCAGGGTCTCCAAATATGTCTTCATTTGGTATGTACACTCTTTGTTTTTGCAGTTTTTTTTAAAGTGGTGATATATTGGGTTTATCATGTTATGTCCAGCTGTTATAGAGCCATCTATTTCAAGTGCCATAGGCACTCTGAGTGTGGATGGGTATCCCAGTGCCCACCGTATGTATGCTCTGGTCCAAGTGTGTTGTTGGGTAAGGCATATTTTTTTCTTTTTTATTGCTACATATTGCTTTAGTGTGTTGCATGTATTGTTGTACATTTCTGTAAGTTTTTTTATTTGTGTTTGATTATCTGTAGTTGGTCTGGAAATGGTTATTCTTTTATGTAGTTCATCTGCCAAAGCTAATAATCTGGTGGGGTGTGTGAATTGCAGGTAATATGATTGATGTTGAAAGAAAGTATATTGGTGAATGCTATATGCTTTTGTACTGGATCGAGTGACATGTTTTGAAGTTTTTGGAGCAGTATATATGTTTCTGAATATAGGAATTCAGTTGTTTGTGCTGGAAGAAGTATTCACATAGTCTTTTAAAGAGCTATTGTTGTATTCTATATTTTTGTTAGGTCGAGGGTGATGAACTGGGCAGCATGATCTGAGATTATAGATGGACAGAGTTCAAGATTAAAATAATGATGTAACATTGGTGAGTAGAAACACAAATCAATAAGTGACTTATATCTATTATTATTAAAAGATATTGAGTTTAATGGGAGAAAACTTTCAGCACTCATAAGTGGGATTGTTATTTGATGGATCCATTTGGTGACAAAAGTTTGGTAGATCATGTTGAAATCTCCCAGGAGTATTATGGGATTTGGTGTTGCTGTAAGCATTGAATTTATTGTTGCTATTATTTGGGAGATGATGACAGGGCCTGGTGGTATATAGACAAATACTAGGTTAAGTGTGATATTTTTATGATGTTAATATGATAAGATTAGAGTCAATATATATAATTTTAAAAGAATCAAAAGGGCAGTTGTGGGATATAATTATACCTGTGCCACCTGATGGTGATGATGATTGCCTTGAGCAGGCACAAAACCCTTGGCTGACCAAATATTTTGAAGGATCAATTTGAGAGCCACTGTATATTTTTGTTTCCAATAACCCCAGGATGTGTGGTTGTTTTATTATTATTATTATTATTATTATTATTATTATTATTATTATTATTATTATTATTATTATTATTATTATTATTATTATTATTATTATTATTATTATTATTATGATGATGATGATGATGATGATGATGATGATGATGATGATGATGTTTCAACGATAAGCTTTATTTGTCTTAAAGGGTTACAAGAGTTTACATAGCTTGGATTACTGTGTTTACATGGGCAATCCATAGTTGTAGGTTTACATATATAAAAATGGATTTATTGTTTTACACAGGATTACAGGAATTTTTACATGCTGTGAATTAGTTACATGGTTTTACACAACTTGGATTGCTGTGGTTACATGGGGAATCCATAGATATAGGTTTACATATATAAAAGTTGATTTTGATTTACATGATATTACAAAAAAATTGTCATGCAGGGGATTATTACAAGGGTTTTTACTTGGCTTGGATTGCCGTGGTATCATCAGCAATCCATAGGTGTAGATTTATGTATGTAAAAGTTTATCTATGCTGTGGATTAGTTAGAATGTTTTACATAACTAAGATTGCTGTGGTTACATGGTAGTCTGTAGTTGTAATTTTACACATGTAAAAGTTGTTTTATTGGTTTACACAAGATTGCATAAATTTTACATGGTCTGGACTACTGTATCTACAGATGCAATTCAAGTTTAGTTCTATATGTATTTGAGTTGCCTTGGTAACATAGAAGAGAACTAGAAATTTCCATGGTAGTGTGGCAATTATCTGTGAAGTCTGGCCTGGTGTTGTGAAATCAATGTCAGTATTTTTATTTTTTAGGGTATCTTCTTTGGGTTACCAGGCTTTCTCTTGGTTTCATTGGCAATGTGGGTTGGGGGCGTTGTTATTATTATTATTATTATTATTATTATTATTATTATTATTATTATTATTATTAAGTTTCAACAAATAATACACTTTATTAATCCTTTTAGTTACATAGTATTACAATGCCGCTTAATTGTAGCAAGATACACGTTTAATTCTATTATTGTCAGTTCAATTTCGAGTGCTACAATATTCATTGTTAAAAGTACATATCTATATAGGCAATTATTATTATTATTATTATTATTACTATTATTATTATTATTATTATTATTATTATTATTATTATTATATTTCAACAATATACTTTATTGCTGCTGCTGCTGCTGCTACTGCTACTGCTACTACTACTACTATTTTTATCATCTTTTGAATGCAAGATTTTCTTTCTTTATTATTTAATATAACTTAATAAAATATTTTACTTTTAAATTTTAATAAATGAATTGTTCATTCACTTTCGATTTACTCAAACTGTAAATATATTTATTAAACATAAGATTTTAAATGGATAATAAATGATGGCCTGTGTATAGCGCAATATGTAAGTTAAATTATAAGATTTGGTGTGAATTTAATATTATTTTAATGGACTTATATTACAAGAAACATTCCCTGTAATCATTGAAGAAATTAAATAGGTAGTACGCAGAAAACAAAATTTAAATATGTTTCTTAATACTAATTTTTGTTTATTTAAATAAATAAATTTTTGTTTATTTAAACAAATGATTTGTCACATATATTGAAAAGCCATATATTTGGGGTATAAATATTTACAAGTAATCTTGATAATAGTGTATATTTAATATATATTGATGACATAATACTTTATGTTTTTAAAATAATAAGTTTACATTTATTGAATAAAAACAGTAAGCAAACTAAACATACTTAATCAATTTCTTAAAATATATATTTAAGTATTTATTTCAAATTATTTCTAGAAATATAATATAATTTTCTTCTTGTTTTCATTAGTGTATTGTTTGTAATAGATGTCAGATACATTTTAAAATTATATAATTAAATGCAATAAATAAGAGGATCATCTGATCAATATCTTAACAAATAATATATCATTTGCTCATTAATTCATATTTTTTATTTATTTGCTATGTTTATTATATTAATAAATTTATTTTTCATTTCAATAAAAATTTTATTAACAATAAATAGTGATTACATACTAATAAAGGATAAATAAATGAATAAATTGTACAATAATATGATTATATAATGTTCTATTTGTCATCTGGCTAGATTATGTTATGAGAGCACAATCGTTACACTCTGATGTGGTTAGGTAAAGTGAAGAGATTCTAAGAACTTGTTTAATGGTATTAGCATTTTTAATATAAACATAAATATTTTCTTTTATAATTGACTATTCTATAATGCTGGGTAGGTGGGAATTGATAATCAGGAAAAGGAAAGAGCAATTAAAGACCAGGTGTCAGCAAAGACTTTACTGGAGGCAAGGAGCTGGTCACGTTTCTTGATTTTTTTTGAGCGTTTGATAAAACAATGGTATGATTTGTGGCGGGGGTAATTCCATGAGACTTTTGCATCTCACAATCCATATGGAATAAAGGACAAAGGTAGAAAGCCTTATTATTGAAAAAAATCCATTTAGAATGGCATTTTCAAGTGAGAAAATCATATCAGGTCTTATGTTGGAATTGATTATAATTATATCTTTCAGAGTTTTAAGTCTTGGGCACCAGTGTATAATATGGTCTATGGTTTCATCTTCACGAGCACACAGACCACATATAGGGTCAATGCTGGTAAAACCTCTTCGGTGATAAAGAAACCAATTCGTGGGTAGCGCATTAAGATTTATTTTAATGATGAAATCAAGGAATTTGGGTTCCAGACTCCATCTTTTGAAGTGTGTAATGAGTCTTTGGTTGGTTACTTTTAGGCTGGTTTTAAAGGGCTGTTGATTATAGTTGATTATATTGTATGCTTCCCATAAGGTGATTTTTTGGTTAAGGATAAAGGGTATTATCGGGTTATAAAGTTGTAGGTGTTGTATTAGGGATGCTATCCATGAACTGGAAGACGGTGGAGGACGATCTCTCGGTATAATTTTTTTAATAATGTTAGAGTATCCGCAGGAGAGGATCAGATTATGTAGAGTGTTGTGGGTTTTCTGTAAAATGATTGCTTGTATTGAGTGGAATGACAGTCCATTGAACCTGCGTGGTCGTTGGATACCTCGCAAGCTAATAGCAACTGTCCTTCCTCTCCAGAGAAGTTTGGTGCATAATCGGTTAATTTTATTTTTAAACTGTTTAGACATTTTAACGAATGGAAGATAATATGAGATTTTTGGCATTATGATCATGTTGAGGAGGCCAACCTTTCCATATAATGAAAGGTATACTCTAGAGAGTGAAGTGGTGATGGCTTCAGTTGAATGGAGGATTGCATCTTGAATCTCTCTTGCCATTGCAGTTGGAGTTTTGTAGATTGGGAAACCTAGGTATCTTTGGGGTTTTGCAGAAAAGGGAGAGTTAATTTGTTTACCAGACATTATCTTCTAGATGGAAGATTTGTTAAAAATTATTTGTAGGCGAAGTTTCGCTGTATTTCTGTTTAATATGTTCATGAGATAGGGAAAGTATTTAATGATGGGAAGCACAACCATGATGTCATCTATATATGCAAATACATTGAAGTTTTTATTGAGAGAGGGAAGGAAAATTCCAGGGAGGTTTTTTTCTATATCCATCAGAAGAGGGTTGATGTATGCTGCGAAGAAAAGGGCACTGAGTGGGGATCCTTGAGGGATCGACTTGTATGGCTTGAAGCCTGGTGTGATCTTGCCATCAAGAGAGAGAAAAATCTCTCCGTTGTTGAGCAGATTGCTGACCATCTGTACAATCCTGGCTGGAATGTCGCATTCCAACAGAATATCCAGGAGGATGTTTATCTGGACTGAATCAAATGCTGCCACAACATCCAGCTGGACAGCAATAGGTTTTGATTTACGATGTCCTCTGATGTAATTGAACAGTGCAATTACATTGGACATAGCATGCGAGGTTGATGATCCCTTTTTTCAGTATTGGTTTGACAAGATATGGCTAAGAATTTGAGTTTGGATTTGATCTTTAATGACTGACTCAATTATCTTGATAAGCAATGGGGTCATGGAAATTGGCCGGATACTGTTAATGTCATTTAGTGGTTTTGCTTTTTTAATAAAAGGCACGAGTGCCACTGGGTAAAGATCTGTTATGTTTCTGTTGCCGGAGGCTAGGTGATCAATCATTTTTTTTAATAATTGGCACAGTGAATTGACTGAGGTGTTTGAGAAGGAAATTTGGGATGCCATGAAGGCCAGGATAAACGCCGTCAGGGAGAGATGTTAGCTTCTTTTTGATTTGGATTTCTGTGATGCCATGTTCGCCGGGGTCACCAGCATCCAACCAGCTGTTTATAGAAGGAGCTCCATCTTTTTTGCATTAATTGGCAGAATTGTTTGCTGATGTGCTGCATCATTGGAAAGCCAATAAGGTTGGTTCCATTAGTATTAATGGATAAGGGGGTGATTTCTTTTTTATTGTATCCCAGTGCCCGTCTGAGGTAGTCTCTCGTCCAGCAGTGTTGTTGTGCTAAGAAACATTTGGCTCTTCTGATGGATATATATTCTGCAAGGGACTTTTGCTTGATTTTGTAGAGATTTTTAAGGAAGATAATTTTTTCTGTATTTGTGAAATTTTACTGTGATGCTTGAAGTTGTATATTAATGTCTGTTAGGTCATTTAGAAGGCCATTAGGTCCTTTGATTTTCCTGGTGTGGTGATTTAATATGGACTGAAGTATTCCAATGAAGGAAAACCAGCCCTCCTCAGCAGGAAGGGAAAGGATGTTTATTTTCTGGAAAAGGATGTATGCCTCAGACAGTATCGCTTTGGTCATATTTGATTGGGTGATCATGTGCATGGTTTTACCAGGTCCATCAATAGGTGTAGGGATTGCAATAGGTGTACGTTGTAAGATTAGAGCCATATGATCAGAGAAAGCAACAGGGGCCAAGGCTGCATCAAGGTTGAAATGGAGGTCTGGGGTGTAGTAAACCAAATCAATCAGGGATTTTTTAATTTTAGTATAGAAAGAGTAGGCTTCAGGAGGAAAGAAACCCTCTCCACAAATTAATCTGCGATTTATTAGATGCAAAAATCTCTTGTTGAAGTCATTGTATGTGGTGTTAAAGTCTCCCAGAAGAATAGTAGGGGAGGCTCTGTTAGCGTTGATGGCATTTAGGATATGATTATTTTTAGATATTGAGAGGTGTCTTTGGCTGAATATATATAAGCTATAATGATCGGATAACCCCAATAGTCTATTTCTATGACAATAATATTGGCATCTAGGAATAGAATGCTAAAACTGTTTGGTGGTGTTGACTTGCTGAGAAGAATACCGACTCCACCTGAAGCAGAATGGCCTATGGAAAATCTAGTAAATCCGAGAGATGAGAGAAGAGATATTTTATGATCAGTCTTATGGTGATATTTAGTTTCACCCATAAGAAGTATATGAGGGAAGCAGAGCGAGAGCCAGTTTTTAATAGCTAGAACTCTATCAATTGAGTTGATGCCGCGAATGTTAATCTATTGAATGCATGACTCGTCTAAAAACGAGAAGATTTGATGTCACTCTAAATCGGCTACTTTTTATCCCACGTATACATATTATATGTCATTCGAAAGAAAATCAAAAGTTCTGTAAGATGGTGCCCTCTTCAGAGTTATTTTACAAGTAAAAAATCAATAAAAATGACCATATATGTCAAACAAAACCAAAGCACCGCCTCCTCACCAACTTTTCTTGAATCTTATTGGCTGTCCCACTTCTGTCAGAAAGGGGAATGGCTGCCAAAAAGTAAAAAGTTACGTTCGTTTTGATTTTTATTACGAAAATGATAAACGAATGTTTATAACATTTTAAACAATATTTGAATTGAATTACAAATTATTATTGATAAAATAATACTAAAAATCAAATTATTTTAGAAAAATAGTTAAGATATTACCAAGAATTATTTATTTATTGCTACATATTGATCGTAACGTTAAAGTGAAAAAAAAAAGATTGCGTCAGCAATCTTTTTTGGTTGGTTGAATAGCGGTTACTTTTATTTCACCGCAATTGAATATTTTTTAAATTATAAATCAAATTTTATTTTTGAAAAGACTTTCGTTTGCTTTCGTAATCTGACAATTCAGAAATATACTTTTTACAAATGAAACTAACGTATTTATATTATTAAAAGTGATCTATTTTAACAATAGATTTTGTTAAAGTTGTGAGTTGGCCAATTACAAGTTTTGATTTTTAACTCATTCGGCCAATTAAATAATAATCGTTGAAAGGGTTAATGCCAGCAATTTTACAGAACATGATAGATTAATCCAAACCATCCTCAGCAAAGTGTACCAAGTCAATGTGGGACATCTCCATGTTAATGAGTTCTGATGTTGTTTGGCAATCAGAGTCTTGTGACTGAACTTGTGCATGGATTGGTGATGTATTTGTTGGTTGAGGAAATGCATCCATGAAGTCTTTGGTGTCTGATGAAGTAGTGTAATCTGTCTGAGAATCATCAGATGGATCAATGGTATCGATGGTTATAGGATCCATGTTTTTCCTCTTTTTTTCTATGGATTTGCAAAACTTTCTGCTGGATATATCTGAAATTTGTTTGCTAGCGGGTGGTGGTGAATAATGTATTGGATGGGAGCTGTCATCATCAGAGCTTGATTTATCTGAGCGAATTGATTTTCTTTTAATTTTCTTATTTGTATTTTGGGTATTTGTTGTGTTGGTTTTTTGGGGGTTTTTAAGTTTAATAGTGTTGTTTTCTTTTTCCTGTTCTTTTGATGAAAGTGTTTTTTTATTGTTATAAAAATTTGGTTTAAATTTTAGACCTGAGTCATTTTCAGTTTGCTGTAACTGTTGTGAAGCATTAATTATGCTGACTTTCAGGTTGAGTGTTTGATAAGTCTTTTCATCTGGATGGTTAATTATTGCAGGCATTGAAGAATTGAGGACAGTCTGCGGATCACTTTGTTTAGGTTTGTTAGACTCAGCTGGCCCGAATGATGATGCATCATTGGTTATAAGCTGGGTGGGAGTTGTTATAGATGAATTGTTTTGAAATTGTTTAAGTGTATTTTCTTCATCGCCTGGGTTTTCCTTGCTCTCGTTAGATGGTTTGGTCATATTGTCTTCTTTTGTAGAAAGAGTTTGGCCTAGCATTGTTTCTTGGGCATTAGTACAATATGTATCGTATGAATGATCTTGAGTATTACTGGTTTGAGAGATTGGTTTAGTAGCAGTATATGTTATTGCTTGGTTCTCTGATTCACTACTATTAGTGTAGAGGTTGGTGTTTGTTCTTTCTTGAAGATTTTCATTTTGAAAGATAGGTTTGGATGTGAAAGGGTTTGTTGGAGGATTTATTTGAATCATATTGTCTGGGTTTGTGAGGTTGCTGTTAGAATTAGTCCCATGTGGTGATTGTCTATTTAAGGATGTGATAGCCGTATTAATAGGTCTACCAGGGCATCTGTGAACTTTATTCTTTTTAATACCACAGTGTGTGCATATTCTTGCTGCACAATCTTTAATAAGGTGTGTTCTTTGAAGGCAGAAGAAACATTGTGGCTGTACTCCCCTGAAGGTCAAAACCATAGGAGAGCCTCTTGCAGTAATAATAGTGGGTAAGTCAGTGGGTATAATGTTTTTCCTTAATGTAAGTGTGAAGATAACTGTATTGGACAGGATTTGTTCTTCGAAGTGAGGGTTTAATAGGTGTTTAAATTTGCTAACTGAACCATAATTAATAAGGATGTCTTGTAGTTCTTGTTCTTTCAAGTGGGGAAGGCAGTTTTGAATTCTGCTGGATAGTGTAACTGGACAGTTCATATCTATGGAGCATAGTATATAATTTCCTAAAGATCGGTAGTTATTTTTAAAGTTCACACGGTCCGCCCACATTTTAAACTCAATGATAACATAGCGGTCATTGGGATGATTAAGGATCATGTGAATGCCTCTGCTTAATTGATTTTGATTGATTAGACTGTATAGTTGTTCTAGAGGGAACTTATATAACGCACATTGTTGATTTGTTATGGCTAAGATTAACAACTTATCGCTGTAGTAGTTTGTAAACGATTTATACAGTGTGTTGGGAATCGTTTTGTTGAAATCGTTATTTATTTTTAGGAACATGTCATCATTAAGATCATTTATATTAAATGAGACATTTTCCAGAGTGTTTGATTCTTGTTCTGTGTCTAATTCTGAGATATTCAAATATAGTTCGTTGAAATTATCGGCCTTAATATTTTCGGAGATGCTCTCAGAATTTTTAGACCTTACGATATTTGCGTACGTAGAGGAATTTTTCAATATTGGAATTGAGGAAATTGGTTTAGATTGCAAGTTGGCTGATGTAGCAATGGATTGTTCTGTGCTATAATCTTTGTTTGTTTTGGAATGAGATTTATTAGTTTTAAAATTTATTTCTTCTTTTTGATTTTTAAATTTACTGTTGACAAACTGTAATGTGACAGCGCTGGTTTTGTCGACCTCTGGTGGAAAAGTTTTAACTTTAAAAAATTCGCCGAAATCATCTTGTTGGAAATTTTGTCTATTATTTTCAGATATGGTTTTCAGGGTATTATTGGGCAAAGGAAATTGCTCATTAGAGTCTTCTGAGGGAGCGTAAAGTCTTTGGAGAGGAGATGATTGGTTTTTGCTTGTATTTTTAAGGATTTCAATAGTTTCGCTTGATGAGATATTTATGCTATTGTTTATATTAGGGGTAAGTTGAATATTTTCTAAACTTTTGTTGATATTTGCGATGGTGTTTTCATTTGATTTATTGGTTTGTGGGTTTTTATTTGTAGTAGAAGTTAGTTTAGTTGCATTTAGATTAGATCTAAGGCTATAATATTTACGACCGATGACTGCATTGCTAGATTGCATGCTGAGATCGGGGTTAACATTAATTTGAGAGTTATCGATTATATTATCACTTTCCATAATATATAATGATTAAAACCGACTTACCTTGAATAAAAAACATAAAGGGGACAATCGTCCCTGTCTTCTTGAAACTGAATCGCTAAGGGACGCTTTTTATAAGACCAGTTGCAAAGATGGCTGCCAAAAGCGGAAGTAATAAATTTATTTTTATTACTTAATAATTGGATATTGTGATTATCTGTAGTCAACTTGTTACAATATAATTTAATATAAACTTCAAGAGTCTCTACATATTTTCTTTTGTATATTAAAATATCAGCTAATCAAAATATTGCATAAAATATTTTACTTATTTTAATAATTTATTACATTGTCTTTAACATTTCATTAGTTAGACCTTATAATTACAGTGAATAAATAATTAGTCAAAGTTAAGCAAATGTTTTATTAATCACTATTTGATTAAAACTTATATAGTTATATTATTTCAAACCAGTACAATTTGGCACACAATGTAATTGATACTTTGATAAATTATATTTGCTTGATCATTAGTAAATACTTTATGTTAATATAGTTTAGGACTCGAATATGTGGCTCAATAATATTAACAAAGTAATAAGTTATTTAAATATTAACTTTTGATTATTCATTCCATTACAATTTTGGTAATCCAAGTGTGACATGAATAAAATCAATTATCTGAGGTTACTAATATACATAAACTTAAATATTTCATATTTTTATAATTATAAAATTTGGCATCATAATGTATGGCTTAAAGAGAAAGCAGTTACTTGAGATTACCTGATATTTAATTCTGTTACAATTAGCATCCAAACTCAGGCCAAAGAAAGTCATTTATTTATTTTATATATTTTTATTTCTGTTACATTTGTTGTGTCAATATTGTGGAGCATCTGATAATTCAATTCATTGATTTATTATACATGGGTTTTTTTTATAATTCTGTTACAATATATATATATAGAGGCTATGGATTTTTGCTTTATGGCACTCAGCTCCATTTTAGCAATAAATCAATAAAAATCAAAGTGAGGAGTAGCCAAGCATTATTTATATTTAAAAAAATGACATTTTTTTTTTAAAAAGGTGACTTTTCTATAGTGCTTTATAAATTATCAGAAACAATATTTAAAATATTAATTTTTAAAAATGATAGCAGTCATAATAAATTAATTATCTTTTATTAAATGTTTTATTGCTATGAATATGAGGCAATCTGCCTTGAAAGTCCCAAGCATTTAATATTTGTGCACTCATTATAGCTTCTTTCAAGCGTTTCACACACCTTTTAATTTTATTTTAATTAATATTAAAAATTATCCAATGCAATATTCTAAAGAATCCTAAAATATATTTCTATCTTATATACATAATACATGCTAATATCTTACAATTTTTTTAGGTAAATAGGTCAAATGTGTTATTATTAAAAAAATATGCGTTGATTAAGAAATGACAACTCAGGTAGCATGGAGAGAGTACCAGACACTTTTTACTTGAATACATATTAGAATTACTGTCTTTGGTAATAATATTTGATAATGAGGTTTATTAATCAAATCATACATAAGCATGAAAATGAATATGTAGCCACTTACATCAATGCATAAAAAAAATCAATTATCTCATAAATTTATAGTATTTTAGCCACAAGAAAAACATCACCAGGTTCCCTGGAAATTAAATTAGTCTTATTTCTCCACCCAATTTTTCAATATGATATTTATTAATTAAATTAGAAATCCATGATTTTATTCAAGATATATATATATATATTGTACCTATATTGATATAGGCACATATAATTTTTATCTAAAATTATTATTAAAGTAATCTTTCATAAAAGAAAAACATAAAATTAAATGTTGAAGAGTTAATTGCAGCTTGTTTTCGAAAAAGATAAGAATTAAATAGTTTTCTAGCGTTAGTTTTGAAATAAAAAAAAGCTACAATTAATTAATCAAAAGGGGGGAGGGGGAATCTTGGTTTGAAAAATGAAACTAAAGCTTTACAAAAGGAAATAAATAGTTTTTATTAGTATTCGTAAAAATATATTTTAAAAAGTTAAAACATACAAATCTCTTTTCATTCAAGTTTAATTGAAGAAAAAATAATGTTAAAACTAATATATGTGCATATATATATATGCGATTGTCAACAATAGAATAAATGTTATTATAAATAAATGAAAGTTAAAGAAGATTATTATTAAAAAACATGGCAATGGTTATTAATTAAAATATAAAACAACATCTCTGCATGGCTATTACTAATTAAGCAATCTTCCAAAACACGTTTATCAAAGGATTAATTGATAAAGAATTTCGACAACAGATATTTGCCGGAGGATATTGAAAAGAAAACACTTCATTGGTATAAATACTGAATATTTTATCGGACAATTCATTCCACAAATTAGTTGAGACAATCAGTTCACAAAGTAATTGAGTAGTGCAGTTCAGAAATTAATTGAGCAGTTAACAAACAAAATGCAGTGTTGAGAAGATCTTGGGAACGCACGTTTATCTCCAGCCCAGATGTCCAAGAAAACAGCAGATCTGCCCATGAAATAATGTCAGATTAACATCTTAGAAAATCTCCGTCAGTATCTATGTGTCTCCGATAGTAATAATCGTGAAAATCAGGAAACTCAGCAAGGAAACATCCCAGCTGGCTGGTAAGCATTCATAATGGAAACATCCTCACCGAAAGCAGCCACCAAAGAAAACAAAATTCTACGTCTACATTCAAAAGCCTAGGTAAAACATTTGCTTATTTTCATTTATACTGTAATAGCCATTGCATTGCATTAATTCGTACGAATCTTTAAAGAGTCTAATTATATGAACTCTATATCATACATAAGTGAACTATTGATATGTGTGATTAAATTTCAAATGCTAAGTAATACTTTATTATTATTATGTGTGTGCATGAGTTAATATGTGCGTGATCCTTATATCAATATTATTAGTCAAAGTAGATAAATTCCCAGTGTTCTGTTAAGAAAATATTCAAGAATATTTAAACTATTTAGAATGTTAATTTAAAATATGCGTGTGTTTTATTAGAAGTATAAAATGTTTAAATTTAGTAAATAAATGTTAGTTAATAAATTATCTTTAAAATTAAACTTTATTTGTCGGTCAATTCTTTTATCAATCTCTTTTATAAATTCCTTTTACAATTCTTCTATCAATTCTTTTAACCACTAATGAAGTATAATCCATTAGTGATTACAAACAGCTGAGCTAGTCATGGATTTAGGCATTGAGTTAGTGGCCACTGTTCAAAGTGCGTTCTCTATTCTTTTAGTATTCTTTTAGAATAAACAGCTGGCGCCCGTGTTTATACACAAACAAAAAAGTGCTTTGGATTTGGTGTTGAACTCAACAGCCGAGAAGAAGCTATGTCCTGGAAATGTAACGCTAGTTATATACTTTATAGCTATCGTTTGGGCATACATACTCTCTGAGTATGTTCTTCTCTGCCTAAGAGACCGGTGTTTCGAATTCACATATCGAACACGGTTCAATATATATATATATATTGAAAAACAAATATATATGTATAACAAATAGAATTCATGGAACTGCATTTCTTAAAACTTAATTATCATATATAAATGAATATTATATGCAATTATTCAAAATTAGAAATGCACAATTCTGATCAACAGTATAAAATTTAATTATAAAACTCTTTAAAAAATGTATATTAAAACATATTATAACTTAAATACAATACCAAGAACAAATTTCATGAAACTAATTATTTAAAAATGATTACTATTTGTAATTAATCAACATTATTATGTCCTTTTATGTTTTTACATGTCTTGGATATATTATATGTATGCTAATTATTTTATCATGTCAGAAATGTATTTAAAATAATTGATTCTAAAAAGTTATTTTTTTTTGCAATATTGTTGTGGATAACTTATGTATTATTATTTCAATTAAATAGTAGATAAATATAGAAGCCACAGAAACAGCTACATATTGCAGTATATTATTTTATTTTATTAATGTGAATGAAGCTCTACTTTTAATAAAACAGAAAAATTTAAATTACATGATAGAAGACAAAAAAAAAAGTCTACCATAGATTTGTCATCTATTTATTTAAAATTCAAAAATATGGAATATTTAAAATGAATTTAATGACAGAGCAACTCATACATATTATATATATATATTTGTGTTATTTGTATGGTATTAGACATGGATGCTAGATCCAGAATTCCATACATTGTTGTTATTGCATCTGTTTTTACCATGTGATAATTTATGCAAAAAATGAACATTTATCAGCCATTGTTGTCAAGTTAATATCTTGTTTTCTGAGTTTAAAACCAAAAAACACTGTAGTCATTTTTTCAGATGTTTGATAATCCATAACTAAAACATTACTTGAAGGCGCAATAATGAGTGAAAGTGTATTTCTCATATCCCAATGATTATAATTACTTATGAATAAAGACAGCACAAGTTAAAAATCTCCTAAATGAGAATTCAAACCAACATTTAATAATAATCTTTTAGATCACTTTTCAAGGGATGTATAAATTGGAAAAGGAACTGCGCACATTAAGTGAATTGTTGCATATTGTGACATTTAAAAAAAAAAAAACATAAAGGTAACAAAATTTATAGATAAAGTCAAAAGTCTCAAAATTACAACACAGCTCACTATTAGAATAAAAAACAATTCATGAATAATAAGAAAATATAGCATTACCATTAATAAAAAGGCAAACATTGTGAAATGATTTTAGGAATGCTGCAAAGACACTATGAAAAACAAAACAGTTTCTATAATTATAACATTTCTTTAAATACCAGTTTTTAAATGAAGAGGTAGCCCATAAAGGAATTATTGTATTAAAAGAAAAGACTGAAGGAATAGAAAAATCATTGTTGATCTAAATAATAACAATCGAAAGATAATGCACTGGTGTTATTAATATTTTAAAGAAATAAAGAAATTAATATTAAAAAATACAGATTTAGCAGCTTTATATTTTTCTATACAAAACATTTTCTTAAAGATAATTACTACTTATCTACAGAAAACATTGAATTAAAAAAACAAGCTTAGATTCAAAATAATTACATCACAATAGATCACATCCAGCTGTTAAAAGAGAAAATAGAAAGGTCCAATATATATACGTTAGCATTTGCATTGGATTTATAAATTAAAAACTGGTATCAGATTCTATAAGCATTTCCATAATAAAATCAAGAGATCAGAACATTATCAAATCCTGAATAAGAAAATGCATAATGAAAAGATAACAGGAAGAGACAACAAAACGATTCCATATCTCTAATACTTTTTATAACATTTGAAAATATTTTGTGAATTAAAATGCTAAGTTAAAAAAATAAAATGGATTTTTTTAACATATATAGATTTTTGTGACTGATATGATTATTTTGCAAATAATGTTTCACATATTCAAGAAATTTAATCAAAAATATCAGATGAAAGTTGAAAAGTAAGACTAGAGCATTAAAAGACTTCAAAAAAGGAAAAAATTATTAAAAGACTTCAAAAAAGGAAAAAATAAAAATTAATAGTGAACAATCCAAAGGAATTATTTTAGTAGCAATAACAATATTGCATGACTTTCTTATACACTTGTTTATATAACTTGCAACAGCAGTTATTTGGGATTTGAACTTGGATGTCCATATGACCCACAACTCTCAGTGCCATCTTATATTGCTGACCCATCTTATCACACACATATTGAAAAGATAAATGGTGGGTCAGCAATATAAGCTGGCACTGAGAATTGTGGTTCATGTGAAAGTCTGAGTTTGAATCCCACATATATTACATATATAAATGCAGGTGCTAAGCCTGTACAATGTATTAATAGCAGTTATTTTAAATTACTATAAAACTTTCGGTAAAGGTTTACTTTAGTGACCACAGCATAAAAATCATGTTCGCCCTCTAGTTTTCAAAATTATAAGTAAATTATTATTCGAAAATCTTACGTATATACTACTATATTACAATTACATTAAAATTTATTAAAATGTAAAAGATAAAAAAAATATTTACCATTTTAAAGAAGTTGAAATAATTGCACTAGTTTAATTAAAATAATTAGTTTAAATTATTTGAAACTTAAGAATTTAAACTATCAGCATTTATAACTTAAGAATTTAAACTATCTCGATGGTTCTCGGCAGAATAGATGACCATGGGGAGCCATTAGTCATCGAAATCAATGAAACATATTATTTCCACAGAAAATACCATAGGGGGACTACATGCTTCTTGACAGAAGTTGCGGATAGAACGGCTGGCTCATTGGAGGCCCTAATCCAGCAGTACATTTTACCAGAGACTCGCATAATTTCAGATGGCTGGGCTGCATACAATAATATCAGCAGACTTAGCAATGGGGTGCACATGCATTCGGTTGTCGTCCACCAGGACAACTTCGTGAATCCCTAAGACCAAGACATACATACCCAGAATATTGAGAATATGTGGATGAGGGCCAAGCGTAAGCTGAAATTCCAATCTGGTACCAGCAGGGCTTTATTTTCATCGTACCTCCAAGAATTTGCCTTCCGTAGTAGGTATAGCACTGCCGCCCTTTTCTCCAACTTCCTGCTATGCATAGGGTATAATTATGCTTAAAAAGGTAAATTATTTTTTTTTAATTATCTTTTACGTTTTAATTAATAAATATTTACTGTAATTGTAATATAAGAGCAGATACGTAAGATTTTAGTTCTAATTTTAAAAACTAGATGGCGAATATGCCCTGGTCGCTAAAGTAAACCTTTACCAAACTTTCAATCTCCACACATAATTTAAAACATATATACAAAGATGTATTAAAAAGTAAATAATCCTCCAAAAGTGGATAACCCAGCTTTTGTCAGTTTGCCTAGAGGTTTTATCTTTACATGTCTTCATCATTTGGTCATAGAAAACTTTTACAATTCAATTCACAGTATGACATTTCTTGAATGCATTCACTTGGTTAGATAAATGCATTAATGATTATTATTAATCGTTTATTATGTTGGATAACCTAATAAATAAATTTCATATTTATTTGAAGACAATATCATCAAATAAATGCATTCAAGAAATCATCATTATCACTTTCAACCATTAGTGACTCACTGCAGAATGATAGTCTCTCCAAGTTCAGTCCATCTTCTCTGAGCTTTAGCAAATAATGAAATATCGCACTTGAAATTGAATTATAGTAGAAATCAATAACTAAAAATATCATGCTCAGATTATTAATGCAAATGGACACATAATAGATGAAATTAAATCATATAATTAAACTTGTATTTTTGGTGTAAATATGTTTATACATTTGAAAGAAAAAAAGTTTAATAAATGTATTTTATGAGCACATAAATTTTGAATTGATGTACATGTACCTACTACAGTGGCTTCAAATCATAAGTTAACACATGGAGAGAAGTGGGGAGTAACAAATGAGACTAAGTTAAATACAGAAGTAAAAACAAATACATACTAATATCATTGATGGATTTAAAAGGCTACAATGAGTTTAATTAGATATGTTGTTAGAAGAAATGACAATAGATTAATAATTGAAATTTTTAAAAGATGGCTAAAAAAGAATAAAGACCGTATATGAAATGGATGGAAGGATTAGATAAGAAAATTTATTAAACTAAAGTAAATAATATTTGTTTTAAATCACATGTTGTTATTAAATTAGTAATGACCTGAAAGGTTGCTATTTTTTCACATGCGCCTTACTGTTGTTTTCAGACAGCCAATAGCTGTTAAACAGCGGTCTGAGGAGCGATCAGGCCTAGACACATGAGAGAGATTTTTTTGATAAGAAAAGAATGATACTACTCTTTTCTTTTACTTAATTTTTATATATATATATAAGCCAGTCTTAAGCATCTTGGCTTGAAAGCATGAATATATAAACATATACATTTATTACTCACTGAGTAATTAATTTACGATATTACAGCGCAAAATCTTAGATTTACTACACCGCAATTTTCTAGATGTTAATATAAGTTATCAGCAACATATGTAAATAATATTTGTTTTAAATCGCATGTTGTTATTAAATTAGTAATGACCTGAAAGGTTGCTATTTTTTCACATATAAATGTATATGTTTATATATTCATGCTTTTAAGCCAAGATGCATAAGATTGGCGTATATATATAAAAGTTAAGTAAAAGAAAAAAGTGGTATCATTCTTTTCTTATCAAAAAAATCTCTGTCATGTATCTAGGCCTGGTCGCTCCTCAGATCGCTGTTTAACAGCTATTGGCTGTCTGAAAACAACAGTAAGGCGCATGTGAAAGAATAGCAACCTTTCAGGTCATTACTAATTTAATAACAACATGCGATTTAAAACAAATATTATTTACATACGTTGCTGATAACTTATATTAACATCTAGAAAATTGCGGTGTAGTAAATCTAAGATTTCGCACTGTAATATAGTAAATTAATAACTCATTGAGTAATAAACGTATATATTTATATATTCATGCTTTCAAGCCAAGATGCTTAAGACTGGAATATATATAAAAGTTAAGTAAAAAAAAAGAGTGGTATCATTCTTTTCTTATCAAAAAAAATTTCTATCATCTGTCTAGGCCTGATCGCTCCTCAGACCGCTGTTTAACAGCTATTGGCTGTCTGAAAACAACAGTAAGGCACAAGTGAAAGAATAGCAACCTTTCAGGTCATTACTAAACTAAAGTAGGTAAAAGAAACTGTGAATCAGAGAAACTGGATTAAACTTAGAGAGATCTTCTTTCTAAAATGAACTGATAATGATAGAAAATAATTATGATGATAAAATGACCAGCAGTAACATCTAACAAAAATGTAAAAAAAATTTTTTTTTCATATTTATTAATGATACAATTTTCATGGTAACTTCTGCTTTCATAATAAAAAGATACAATACTATATGTTGTCAATAACTAAAATTCAGCAACCATTGACTATTAATTTACAAATGTTATTTTTTGGTACTTTTATCTTAAGAAAAAAAAAATTAGCCGATTTGCATTGATCATATGACTATTAATCAACTGATTACAAAAAAAAGGTATAGTTGCAATAAACTGAGGCCTTAATTACTTATGAGAGAGATACAAGTATAGAGTTCTTATTTTACTTGTAGTATTGATTTAGTTTGTCATAACATTTTACTAATAGTAATATCACTATTATCATTAGTATTTTGCAGAATAAAGGATTTTTTAAATTTAATTCTATTTCTTTGATCCATAAAATTACCTCTCTACATTACTCAAGCAAATTTTCGAATATCATTCATCCACATTTCATATGATCTATTTATATGATTTTAATAATATTTTCATATCTAATTTTAAATTGCAATTGTCTGCCTATTGTCATCATTAATAAGTGTCATGTTCATTCCAAGTCTTTTAGTGTCATTGTTATTTCAATCAGTGAGAAATATCTGTTTCTTCTCTCAATCACTTATTTTGTTTTTGATATTCCTTGTTAATGGCAACATTCATTTTTCTATATTTCACTGTGGGATCTAAAATCTATTTATTATTCATCTCTTTAGAGTCTGCATCTCAATTCCATAAATAAACATTACAAAAATACGTTTATTATTACCTTTTCTTCGCTAGTAATATTTAACAAATCCATGTAATTTCATTTTAACGATTATATGTTCATCTAGATCAATAATCTACAATATTTTTAAATGATACCTCCCTCCCTCCCTCCCTCCCTCCCTCCCTCCCTCCCTCCCTCCCTCCCTCCCTCCCTCCCTCCCTCCCTCCCTCCCTCCCTCCCTCCCTCCCTCCCTCCCTCCCTCCCTCCCTCCCTCCCTCCCTCCCTCCCTCCCTCCCTCCCTCCCTCCCTCCCTCCCTCCCTCCCTCCCTCCCTCCCTCCCTCCCTCCCTCCCTCCCTCCCTCCTCTCTCTCTCTCTCTCTCTCTCTCTCTCTCTCTCTCTCTCTCTCTCTCTCTCTCTCTCTCTCTCTCTCTCTCTCTCTCTCTCTCTCTCTCTCTCTCTCTCTCTCTCTCTCTCTCTCTCTCTCTCTCTCTCTCTCTCTCTCTCTCTCTCTCTCTCTCTCTCTCTCTCTCTCTAAATCATTAAACATTATTTTACACGACTAACCACTCTCCACACTATCTCATAACACTGATACACTTGAACACATATATGTTGAAAAGATAAATAATCACTAATATACGTATTTCATGCTAAACCAGAGTTATGAAATAGTGTGGAGAGTGGTGAGTCGTGTGAAAGTCTGTGCTCATATACCCTATATATTACATATATAGACACAGGTATATAATAAGCCTGTGTGTTTCAGTTAAACATTATTTTAGTTTTGTTTGTTTTTTAATATTTGTCTTTAGTCCTATTTTTTTTATTTCAATTCCTGCAACATTTCTTGCAGCTTTGAAGAGTTATTTGCTGAAAAAACATTACCTGAAAAATCTAGATAGCTTAAATAAGCTTCCCATTTTATACTAAAATAATATTATAGCAAGACTATAGTATATCAAATTATTAAAAAAATGATCTAAGGAGAGAATAATATATATATTAGTTTAAATTCATTAGAATGTGTAGATAGTCATGTACAAGATTATGATTATAATAAGATGTTAATTATTTCTAAGTTCACAAGTCATTTTATTTTAAAACATTGCTTTTCGAATGCTAATGTATATCATAATTTTTTTTTTCTACGATAAAATTATGTATATCATAAATTGTATCAGAAACTAGTCAAAAAATCATTACGAGATTTGACAAAAGATTTACTGCTAGAATGATAAAAATCTGGTTTCTAATATCAATAATAATAGTTTGTTAAACTTTTTTCAAATTTGACAACCTTCATATAAGACTATACATCATTGGTGTGCTACATCCGCATTTATTATATTTGAGCTATTATTAATTTATAATGGTTGATATATATAAATAAATTATTTATTACAAAAATAAAATATGTATGTGTGAACAATCATATCTGAGAGTATCATAGCCAGCTTAAATATTTTTTATTTGTAGTTGGCTCACAGTAATTAGCTAACCATGCAATTTTTTAAGTAGGAAAAACTTTCAACAGTAACGGGATATTTAATGCTGTTTATTTTTGGCTTATACATAGTAATTGACTTTACAGTTATATATAAATATAATCCATCATGAAACTTTGCATTTATATTTGCCCTGAATAGTTCTGCATTAAATAATAAAAATCTGGGTTTCTTCATCTCAATAAGTTGTTTATTGTTTCATTATATTAATTTTTATGATAGATCTTTCATTAGTTTATTAAATAAAAGAATCCAAGTACAAGAATTTCATTTAAACCATGACCTATTGAATAAATGTCGAAGTCAAATTTGACTATTATATCGATTATTCTAAATATTTTGTCTTATGTCTGGTGCTTGTTTTCTTTCACTTGTTTAATTTGGATTTATGTAATGAATAAGCTTTATTCAAATGCAATAATATGTGTATGTTGATATTTAAATACATAACACATTTTACGTGATTAAATTGAAGAAACGTCCAATGATTATTGTGATATATTTTTCTGCTTTTAAGTGTGTATTTGTATCAAAATAAGATGCAAATCAATTGAGATGCATACAGGCAGTCTAAACAAAATTAAAATATTTAAAAAAGATTGAAAGGCCAATGATTATATATTTAGGTATCTTATTTTGGTTCAACTGAAAATAAAATCATAATATTAAATTTTGTAATCTCCCTTGGGGTTCAAATGAACATAAATAATATTTCAAGTAATTAAATGCAGTCAAAATAATTTAGATTAATTGGTCATGATTAAATAAAAAATTCTAAACAGATAAGTGAATCTCTGTGATTATTATTATCAGAAACTTAGATAAAATATTGATGCTAAGACATTAATTATTATTTATTGTATAAATGGTCTCTTTCAAATCTTTGCTAATTATCATCTTATTACTTTTGAAAAATTTCTATTAAATTATTATTTTAGTATCACTGCATATAAAAAATATAGCTTAATAGTTAATCATGACAGCAATTCCATAAGTTAGAAAATAAATAAATATAAATAAATAGTAGTGTGCAATTTGGAAAGCATTCTAATAATTCTGCAATTATTTAAACGAAATTTTATATCCATTAATTAAAAATACAAAGATTTAAATTATCATAATTGATATGACCAAGATACCTCAATCCATTTATGCAAGTTATATTGTTTGTTACTAAGATGGCATTCCATTTTAAACTTTGTAATCCCTTCAAGAATTTTTTTAAAAATTATATTGATATAGATATATATTATTATTACAATATTTTTTCTTTGATAAAACTGCAATGGACACACTAATGAGTATATATTAGATATAAATATAAATTTATATACTACTAATTAAAGAAAAATTAAATCAAGCATTATCTTATAGTGATTAATATACTTTAATTTAAATGTCCAACATGTCGTTTATTATCTCTCCAAGATACTTGTAAATATACTATTTAAAGTGTGATGATTTAATTTTAAGAATGATCATGTGGTCTTACCTTGTGATCTAATTATATTGAAATCACATAAGTATTTTTGTTTGAACATGTTTACATTAACACATGTAAGATGATAGAGTTAGGTGTTCATTAGCTATTGAGAAGATAATAAATATCCATGTATATGCTTTGGTATAAAAATGGATGATCAAAATTTTGAGCAATGTATTAACATCAAATTTTGTGGGGGAAATGACAAATGTGGCACTAAAACATTACAAATGTTGCAAGTGGCATATGGTGAAAATGCTATGAAGAAACTGAATGTGTTTGAGTGGTATAAGAGATTCAAAGATAGTCAAAAAGGTGTGATGGATGAACCCAAAAGTGGATAGCAACAAGAACAATGATTTCCATTGATATTAAATAAGTGTAAGATGCAATATGGTCTGACATAAGATTAAGTGTGATATTAACAGCTAAAGGATTGCAAATTAATCGAGAAACAGGTTAATTTTAAATAAAGAATTGGACATAAAAAAATATTTCTGTGAAGTTTAGGCCTTGGATCTTGATAAATGAATAAAACAACATTGGTTTGATATTGCACTCTTCAAATATGCTTCTGTTTCTGAGAATAATTGTGGGTGATGAAACTTGGTGCTTTCATTATGACCCAGAAACAAAAGGTCAGAGCATGCTGAAAATCCTTGGATTTGCCACACCCTAAAAAGACACATGTTGCACTCACACTTTAAGATCATGCTGGTATGTTTCTTTGATCATAAGGGATATAGTTCACCAAAAATTTATTGAACAGTGACATGCACTCAAACAACAATATTATTTAAAAATACTTGAGATTAATAAGATTCTGCTAAAAAAAAGACCTGAATTATGCCCTGACAACTGAATCATTCATCATGATAATGTGACAACTCATTGTGAGAGACTTAGCTAAAAAATCAATTACATAACTATCCTGCCTATTCGTCTGACTAGCTCCTGGTGATTTTTAGTTATTTCCAAAATTAAAAACTGCACTGAAAAAATGAAAGTTTTTTTTACTATAACTGATATCTAACAGAATGTGAGACAGCTGCTCAAATGTATTCCTGAAATGAGCTGCAGGTGTGCTTTCAGAAATGAGAATACTATTTTAATCAGGGTATAGATGTACAAGGGGACTATTTTGAAGGTGATAGTAATCACTATTGTACACTTCCACATATATTTTATAAGTGTATTCCAGGAATTAAATTGTCCCACCTCAATTCCTGCTTGCAGGTATATACAACTTTGACCCAGTTAACAAGAATAATCAATCCCATGAAACACACCTCATAAGGTAATATCTCATAAAAAAATAAGCAATTTATAATAAGTTCCTTTGGGGAAAAAGTTAATTGGTTACATTACATTAAAAAAAATAAAAGTTAAATTTAAAAAGATATTAATTAATTAATAAATATTTTACTAAAATATTATTAAAAACAAAAATACTAACAAGTGGATTGAAAATATTTCGATGATTATAATTTTTAAAAAAACAATTCATCATTTTGCTTACTTCATAACCACAAAATATTTCCTGTTATCACAATTCACTGAATTAAACAAACAAAAAAAAACTAACCACAATGATGATGATGATGATGGTAATGATGATGACTGGAAGGTTGCTATTCTTCCACATGCGCCTTACAATTACTTCCAGACAGCAATAGCTGTTAAAACAGCGGTCTGATCGTTTCTAAGACCGTTGTTTTAACAGCCATTGGCTGTCTGAAAGTAATTGTAAGGCACATGTGGAAGAATAGCAACCTTCCAGTCATTACTTATTTAATAACAACATGCGATTTAATAATAATAATAATAATAATAATAATAATAATAATAATAATAATAATAATAATAATAATAATAATAATAATAATAATAATAATAATAATAATAATAATAATAATAATAATAATAATAATAATAATAATAATAATAATAATAATAATAATAATAATAATAATAATAATAATAATAATAATAATAATAATAATAATAATAATAATAATAATAATAATAATAATAATAATAATAATAATAATAATAATAATAATAATAATAATAATAATAATAATAATAATAATAATAATAATAACAGCAACAGCATAAACAACACAATGAACACTTTAAAATTTATTTTTCATGCACTTTTTTAAGTTCAATTATTTTAAGTTTTTAATTTTTGTAATTTCTAGCCAATTTTTTTGCAGGTCGGTTAATGTTTTTTATTTTTATTTTAAATAAATGCAATGAAAAATTATATAAAATATTGGTAAAGAAATGTAAAATGCAATTGATGTCTGTAGTTTTAATAATGTATGTAAATGATTAGGCCATAGAAAGGCATTTGCTATTAACTAAAAGGAGATCCTTTGATTCCTCTTAAAGGTCTTAAAGAAACCAAGCAGGGCCCACTCTATACATTTTATCATTACAGCTATTATTATATGTCATTATTCAAATACTAAATAAACATAGATGGGCTGCTCACCAATACACATTAGCCAGTGAGGTGAGTTTATTGGCTTTTTAACTGTGAATTTAAAATCAAGAAACCCCATGGTCTTTCTTCTCAGTTGAAGGCAAAATGAATGTGTGTGTGAATGAATTTTTATTCTAATAAATATTTATAATCACAACAGACAAAAATAAATTATGGCTCTTACTGCCATTAGAATCTAAAATCACCAGCTAAGGCAGCAGTTGACAGCTGAAGGTTGAGAGTGCTAAGAATATCCGGGTTGCAAACCCTGGCTGACATCTTATGACATTTTATTTAGGTAATTACAACTGCAGATCATTGTCAAGTGAAGAAAGATTGCAAGAATTGAAAGAACTGTATCATATCAAATGGGACATTATTGGACTTTGTGATGTTATAAGGAAAGGTAAAGAGACGATTAAAAAGTGGGCATGTACTGTACTACAAAGGCACAAATATTGGAAATACAGATGGAGTAGGATTCATTATAAATAAAAAGTAAAAGAACATTGTGGACATTAATGGTGTATCAGAGTGGCAAGATTCAACTTAATAGCAGATATTAAATGCAGGTAATTCAGATTTATGCCCCAACAAGTTATCATTGTGATGAAGAAATAGAGGACTTTTATAAAGATGTATAAAAAATTTTGATCAGACAAAATATTTTAAAATTGTCATGGGAGACTTTAATGCAAGAATTGGTAAACAATTGAAAGATGAAAGTACTGTATGTAAATTTGATTATGGTGATAGAACTGAGAGAGGTCATAGACTTATAGAGGTTGCAGAAAAAAAAAAACTTTATATTATGAATTCTTTTTTTGAGAAAAATGTTAAACAGGAAGTGAACATGGAAGCATCCAAATGAAGCTACACCAGAATTGGATTGTGTTTTGACTAACAGAAATTATATATTCCAAGACTGTAATTTTCTTAATAAATTCAACACAGGAAGTGATCATTGATTAGTGAGAGATAAAATACATATTAATGCAAAACTAGAGACAAAAATTATGAAGAAAAACAATATTCACAGTTGGTATTCCTAATCTTCAGAAAGACTAATGTTTTAAATTAGAATTTGCAAATCGGTTTCAAATAATAACAGATTTTGAAAATGATTCAGATATGAATGAACTCAATAGGAAGATAAATGATTCATTTTTAAAAATTGTAACAAAAATTAGCTGATACAAAAAAACAGCAACTGACCAATAAAATTTTTACTGAGACAATTTATGAAAAAAAAGGATATGAAAATAAATAAACATAATGCATTCAGAAGAATTGAATATCTTGAATTCTGGGAAATTATGCAAAAAAGAATTGATAATGATAAAAGAAAGTATAAATGTGAACTAGCATGAGAAGCTATAGAAGAGAATAAAAATCTCAAGAGTGTAAGGCTACATTTTGGTTTTGGCAGGAAATTTATTTCTGAAATACAAAAAAAAAAAAAATTATTATTAAAAAGACAGATGACATCATGAAATATATAGCGGAGTTCCATCAAGAAGAACAAAAAAAATTATCTCCTACAACTATTATATCTTCTAAATTGCCCAGGTTCAAAAAATGATGGAATTATAATCAAAATCTTAAAAGAAGCAGGTGAAGGAAAATAAAAAATTTAATAAAGTTATATACCAAATGTTTAAATAATAAAGATGTACCAGATGATTGGTAGAATGCAAAATTAATATTAATATTTTAAAAAGGTGATAAAGAAGATAATAAAAATTCAGACCTATTGATCTTTTACCAGTTCTATACAAAATTTTTACCAAAATAATTACAATTCATCTACAATGAACTTTGATTTTAACTAACCAAAAAAAAAGGCTGGAGTTAAAAGTGATTTTATGACAATGGACCATATCCAAGTAATAAGAGAGGTTATAGAAAGGATCAATGAATATGAATTGCCATTATGCTTTGGATTTGTAGATTATAACAAGTCATTTGATTCATAAAGCATTTCTTTAATGATTAAAGCATTGACTCATCAAGCTATAGAACTAGGATATTATCATATTCTAAAGAATAGTTATAAAAATGCAACAGCAATAATTATATTATGTAATAATATTAAAAAGATTAACATTGAGAAAGATATATGATAGGGTGACACCATAGCTCCTTTTAAGAGCAGTTTTGCAAGAAGTATTTTTAGAATTAAAATGGAAAATTAAGGTAATAAAAATAGGTACTTGAGTATTAAAGCTGCAACACAGAGCATGTATTAGATCTACTGCACCTGTTCACATTTGTATCAATCCAAATGATAACTTTGTAATCTTGTGATCTGATCGAAATAATATGTACATAGATCTTGTTCACAACTTTTTTTGGCAAAAAAAAAAACATGTACATGGATCTTGTATATGGTATTTTGGCAAGAATTACAAAGTTATTGGCAAATGGATATGAATGTCAACAGGTACAATAGATCTAATACATGTTCTGTGTTGCAGGACTAAAATAAGTAAAAGTAAAAAAAATAGTAAAACTTACAACATTAACAAAAAAGTTTTAAGAATGACACTTAAAATAAATGCAACTTTCACAAATATGTACAACTTTCAACATTAGCAAAAAAATGTGATCACATGACCACCATCTCTTATGCTTGTGTATAACTGTTGTTAAAACTGACAAATCTCACTATACGTATGCCATACACAGCAAGCTAGAGTAATCAATGGATGCCAGAAGGCTTGTGCATAAAATCTCCTTCTCATCCAATATCCCCAGACTAGTTTCTGGCTTGTGGCCTTCGTCAGTGAGGAGCCTTGGATCTGAGAGCACTGTATCTAGATCTTAGTTAAATGGAGATAAAAGGTGGTTGCTGGAGGGTTGCATTAGATCCTAAGATCTAGATGCAGTGCTCTCAGATCCAAGGCTCCTCACTGACGAAGGCCACAAGCCAGAAACTAGTCTGGGGATATTGGATGAGTAGGCACTAGATGGGGATTTTATGCCCAAGCCTTCTGGCATCCATTGATTACTCTAGCTTGCTATGTGTGGCAAACGTATAGAGAGATTTGCCTGTTTTAACAAACAAAAATGTGACTTGAAAAAAAAGATGTGACTTTAAAAAATTAAGAAATTTTAAGAATGATATTTTAAAATATAAAATAAAATGCGATATTACAATAATGATGCCATTAATCAAAAAAATAGTCTAAATATACGCCAAACAAACAGTAAATGATTTTGATTTTTAAGAAATTTGGATAAAAATACATTAACTATATTCCTACGACAATTACCATGTAATATATAACAGGAGTTTATATGTTAAAAAAAAAGTTTTCATAATACTATTACCACAAAAAATGGAGATCTGCAGTAAAAATTTTCATTCTGAAAGTGAAACCATGTGATGGCAAAATATGCTGGGATTTTCATAAAACTGCTGATAAATGTCTTTTTTTTTTATGAAGAAATTAAACCAAAACTACAAAAAAGTACACATTAATTACTACACTTTTATTAAATTTTTATATAAAACATTCATCTGTTTCCCTACAAAAGCCATTAAACATCCACATCTCCTTGCTAATGCCGATTTTAGGGTTGCAACCTTGGACATTAATGAAAAGTATGACAAATAACTGAAAATGTTGAAGTATTACAAAAAAAAAAAATCTTGTTGATAAAAAAAAACACGTTTTCACAATGAAAAGTATGACAAATAATTGAAAATGTCAAAGTATTAAAAAAAAAATTGAAATAAGCAAACAGTTTATACTTTGTGGTTAATTATGAATCAAAATATATAAAATGCGCTAACATGCACAAGCACACAAAGCTAAAAACAAATAAAGAAAATATATATTATTATTTTAATATCTGTTCCATTAAATGGCTAAGCACTTTCAAGAGTCAAAGCCCTCATAATCAAAGCTGTATTACAAACTATAATAAATTGACTCAGAGTGATGCAAATTTATGCAAATAAAATGATTACGCATTCCATTTCTTGGATATTTTGTAGCAAGTCTTTTCTATTGATGGCATTGCCATCTCTAGATATAAAGAAAGCTTCTTTTATCTTTCTTTTAAAATCGTGCCGCTCTCTGCACACCACCACTGAATTTCCCAGTTGGCAATCGTGCCCAGCTGAAGCACAGTGCTGTGCAAAAACTGAACTATGAACAGTGTCCACCAAAGCTTTATTATAAAAATAAGTATGTTGAGATAGCCTAGTTGACAGAGAGGCCCTAGTCTCACCATAATACGATGATCTACAAAATTTTTCAGGGCAGGCAATATTATAGACCACCTGAGGTGTCAGCGAGGGTGGTAAGCAGTCCTTGGTATTATTAATTAGTTTGTTGGAGTTAGGAGGTGTGTAAAAACATAACTGGTATATATTATTGAAAATATTATAAAAATATTTATGCATATTAGACAGGTAAGGGAGTAGGAGTCTTTGCTTGTCAATGTTAGGGACTTGATCATTTATTTTAGCAAAAAATTGTTTTATCGTCCTGTCGATTAAATTCATATCAAAACCAACTTTTATTAAGTTGTCCCTATATGATGTGGGGTTAGCTTTTTTATCTGCCTCAAATTTACACAGGTGCATATTTCTATACAAAAATGAGGTTAAACCAGAGAGTTTGTGGTTAGTTGGTGAATTGGAAAGAGGGTGGGAAGGTCCTCTAACATCAAGGGGTTTGATTAGCAACTTTTATGCATATGCGTTGAAAAAAAAATCATGCTAATAAAAAAAACACATTTTCACATATACTCGCAGGGATTATTTTCTCTCAATTTGACATCATCATGACATTACACATTTATTGTGGGTGTAAAAAGGCCACCTATCTGTCCATGTTGCAGCTTCAATACTCAAGTACATACAAATAAATAGAGATTATTTAAACCATCTAGATTTTGCAGATGATATAGTTGTTTTTGCAAATAATGCTTTAAAACTTCAAGAAATGTTGCAAGAGTTATCAGATGAAAGTAAGAAAATAAGACTAAAGATAAATTTTAAAAAGACTAAGTAATGTTTAACAGATTTTCTCAAAGTGAAAATAAAGATTGATAATGATAAATTAGAAGAAATTAACAATTACAAATACTTAATTAGATTATTACTACAAATGAAAACATAATGTGTGAAATTAATCATAAATTAAACTTGGTCAGAGAACTTTTGGTAGAAATAACTTAATATTAAAAGGAAATATGTCTATATGTTTGAAAAATAAGGTTTTTAATAAATGTGGGTTGAGAATTCACATCACTCAATAAAGTTTGGAGAGATGTATGTTAGAAGCAAACAAGAAAAGATTCAAAAGAAGTACATGGGTGTATCATTGATATCATTGAAAGAATTAAGAAACTGGTGTGGGATTGGGCTGGACATATTTCTAAAAGAGATAATAATAGATGGGCAGTTGAAATCCTAAACTGAATTCCAAGAGATTGTAAAAGACCTAGAAAGAGACCACATGTGAGATAGATGGACAAAATAAGGAAGTATACAGGGGTAATGTGGAGAAGAGCAACTAAAAATCTGAGATGGTTTGAACTTGGAAAAACCTTCATCCTGCATGGATCAATGATGGTTAAACATGATGATGATAAGTAAATAAATCATTTTTGACAATCTACATTAGTGATAAAACTGGCTATATCTTGAGTAAGTCACAAACAAATTATGAGATTATTGATCTAAAATTTAAAAAAATAAATATTTCAAACTTACATTTAGTAACCTCTGATCATTTAAAGATGATTTATTAGATATATAATGCACAAAATCATTTTTCTCAAAATAACTTACAATTTACAATGACTATTATGATCATCATATTTTTGCTATAGATAAAACAACTCACTCATACAAATTTTAATCCATAAAATTGATTGCATGAATATAGTTTAGCTAATATACACATTTTTACAATTAAATATTAATACATTTTGTTGTTATACATAATCAAATTAAGTTTTTGATTACTTACTGTGCTAATGAAACTAGTGGATTTATTTTATTTTATTTTATAGCAATTAAAGATGAAAGTCTTTATTTTGGATGTTATAAATGAAAGCACTGATTGCTTTCTAAATTTACTGGATAAAAATGTAATAAAGTACATAAATCATATTTTAATTTGACAATAAAACAAATAAACCCTACTGTATATTTTTAGCATGAATGCCATTATTTTATTTTCAGAAGACATAGCTTTAATGAAGTCACTATTGTATGATATTATCACTCTTACAAAATGACCAACATTTTTAAAAAGTGACGTTTTAAAAAAAAGTTTTGAATTTTTTTAAAAAAATCATATAGCAAATAATTGATTGTAAATTAAAATAGTACAAATTGATGATGATCGCTATAGCAAATCATCACATAAAGATCCTCCACTAACTGTAGTAAAAGTATATAATAGATACATTTTTTTATTCTATAATGCTTTAAATAGGATAAGAATATTTTATTATTTCCATTAAGGTTGTTTAAAACTATATAGATCAGTAGTGGGCAATTGTTTTGGTTCTGGGGTGACTTTGTAAAAGCAGAAGTTAGCAGAGGGCCGCATCAGGGGTCACTTTGTAAAGTGAAGGTTAGCAAAGAGCCACACCTTTTTTTCATGACACAATAAACATACTACTTTATTCCCTGTATTACCAAAGAAATATTTGTTTATTCATTCTTCATTAAACACATGACATTCACCACTGATTTTATGTTTTTCAGAGGGTTCATGGTTTCACTAAAGTTGGAAATTTTATATATTTACTGTTGCAAAAACAAAATTGAAATTAACCTGATCAATTGGAAAAGCACTGTGCATGTGTATTGATGTGCCTGTCCTAGTTGAAAATACGAGATGAATCTTTGGTTGCGCATGGGAAGGAAATCTCAGTTCAAGGCAGATTTTTCTGACTATCTTGGTGGGACACATGTGGCCCATAGGCCACTACTTTCCCACCCCTGATATAAACACATCCTTTAAGATATCCACTATTTAATAAAAAGAATTATTTCTTGAAAATAGAAAACCTCAGAATTCTAGAGCTATGAGGTGACAATCAATTGAACAAGATTGTTTCTTTATTTTTCCTTTATATTCTAAAAACAATAAATTTTAAAAATTAATTTATAGTTAAATAAATAATATTACTTAAAAATTATAGATAGGATTCAAACACTTATACAAGTTTAAGGAGTGAAATTATTTTTCAAAATAAAATAATTAACAAGCTTAAAATAAAAATATTTTTTTCCCCAAAAATCTACTGCTTACAACTTAAGATCAGACACTAAACCGAAAATAATTTCCTAAAATAAATATAATTATTTGAATTTTTATTAACTTATACATTTCTTACATACATATAAAAAAAATGCCTGCAGACATATTAAAATTTGAATATCAATAGTTCCTAGATTGTGTACTAAGTTAAATATATTTGTGGAAAATATAAAGAAACATTAATATTTATTCAAGATGAAAATAATTTTAAAAACTGAAATAATATTATTTCAATATAATTTATATTATTATTACAATTATGTTTTTTCAAGAGTAAAAATAATTTGACAGTGGTGATGACATGGAGCAAAAAAGTTTTAAATATGGATAAGTAAAAGTGATAATAATGAAAAAAAGTATCATTTATAATCCTAGTTCTACTTATGCAATAAATATACAACATATTCAATCACTAACAATATTCCTCTTTCCATAACAATTTTTTGAGAAATATGTCATCAAAAATCATTCCAATCTCTGTAAAAAAGTTAAAGCTGTTTTGGGGGATAATGATATTGTAAAGTAATATCAAAATGCCATATCAAGATTGAACCTAGTCAGGAAAAAAAAAATCTCCATGTCTTTATATTTTCTGAACTAAAAAAACTATATATATCTTGCTTCAAAAAGTTTTCTTCATTTTTCTGATAATGAAAATTTCAATGAGAATTTAAAAGAATATTTTCATTCTTAATTTGAATTAAAGTCTGCTGCTCTTCAAAGGGTGCCTTAGCTGAAAGTATACATTACTAAGAAGAGGATGCAATTTAGAAAAAATAATTTTTTTTTTTTTGTTTCCACATTAAACTGAAATAATTCTATTGGGGGGGGGGGATTATACATTTTCTAACAGTCACACTCAAATACAACTGCATGGCTAAAATATTTTTAAAAAAATTTGAATTTGAAATAAGATGGAACTTCAGTATAAAAAAATCTATAAATGAAATTAAAAAGGTGAAAAAAAATGAAAGATGAATAAAATATATCTTCCTAATCATATTTGTTTAGCTCTAGTTATCATTAAATAGTAATTATAAGTGTTTTAACGAAATTTATCTTACTGTGTTAAGAAGTATGATTTAATTTTGAGAAATATTAAACAGAATCATAGAAAACTGTATAGTATTTAAAAAATAAGCTTATAATTTTATTCCTAAACATAAATTCTATTATGAAATCATGGAAGATAGGTATTGTTTTTATATGGTCGATTATTTTAATAAATGTAATTGATTAATATTAAGATTTTTGTCTAATCTTTGTTAATGTTTTTAAATAATTTACATTCTAATATTATCTACAAACCTAACATACATACATAATTTGGCTGATGAAAGCCCCAATATTTATCATGATCCATCCTTTTCCCTTTACAATATATTGTGCCCATTTCTTTAGGTCAGAATTAATTCATTATAGCAATTTACTAAAAAAAATTAAATTTAGGATATGTTCTCTTTATACAATAATTATATTATATTGATAATCTTTTAAAAATTCAATTAAAGCAAGATAAAAAATATTTAATGCCTAAAATTGTGCTAAATAACATTAAAACAGTTAAATAAAGCTAAATGTATTAATTGTATATGGTTGGGAAACCTGGCCATAATAAATAATGTAGCAATAAATGTTTAAAATGTTTTAAATGTTGAATTTTAATAACTAAAACTTGTAATTAAAAAATACTATATTTTAAAATATAAATTATATCTAATAATTATATTTAATATTATATGTTTTAAAAGTAATCTTTGTGGTAGGAAAATTTATAATTAATTCTATGTTTCCAAAATTATTATTCCAAATTTTATTATTATATTATTTATTTAATATAATGATTATTGCAATTAACATTTAATATTTTCCAGACCAAATTTTGATACAGTCTGTCTCAGTTGTAAGTCATGTGACATGTATACAGTTATACATATCTGCTTACTAGTGTTTGTGTTAACAAAATTTCAAAATTATTTTAAAAAATTACACTATAGAATTAAAGATATTTATTTATCTATCACAAGAGCAAATATTAAATTAGTTGTTATAAAGTGTTTAAATAGTTTTATAAAATGAATGTAATTAGTAAAAGTTAAATAGTTCTTTTAAAAATAGATACATTAAAAATAAAGGGTGGAATAAATTGATAAATATTGTTTTCTAAAAGTCATTTTAAAATATTTAATAAAGTACAAAAATTGATTTAAAATTAATATTTTAAGTAATATTTTAAATAAAAATGGGTCATATTTTATTTTTTTTAATTTAATTGTGTGATGCTGAAGTTATATGCAAATTAAGTTATCAGGTGAAAAATGTAATCCACCAATAAAATGATGTATTTTTTTGGATATAAATACTGATGCACAGTTAGTTCAGTGATGGTGATTTTTTCTAAAATTCTGTGCTTCTTTTAAAAAATTTTGTTTTATTAGTAAATTCAGTGCTATAATAGCTCTCTTATAATTCATTTGCAACTGATAAGGATACCAATTTTTAAGTATTTTGCAAAGAGAGTATTATAAATAAATTATAATAAGTTTTATCTAAAGGATGCAGTGCTAAAAGTTAAATTCCCTTACCAGAATTTTCATCAAAACTTAATTCAACTTCACATTAAAATATGGAAATACCAATGAGTAATACTTACCTATTTAAAAAGATTTTAAAAGTAAAATTTATAATTAATAATATAGTATTAATAGTTTTAACAAGGAGAACTCTTTTATTAAGTAAGGATGTATATTGGACATTATGCGGAGAGCTTAACAAGAAAGCTGCTCGGACATTAAAATTAATAATGCATTTTCTAGTAGTGAGATAGTCGTATCAGAAACTGATAAATAATATGGCAAAACCCTTAATAAATTTTATGAGGAAATTAAAGGTATGGAGGTAAAATGTTTTATCTTTTTGAAGAAAACATCATGGATAATTTTAAAAACTGTCATAAAATAATAGGTAAATGAAAAGTATTTTAAAGCATATATAATGAATCTATAATTTTATAAGACTATACACATTACAATGATTTGTTGAAAAGAACCAATAATTGAAATTATGATGAAAATAACTATACTTGGATAGAGAAATGATAAATATCCTGACAAATAAAACCCTATAAATAATGGGACTATCAACAATAAGTAATTATTAAATTTTGAAAAGATATATATAAAAAATGTGCAAAAAGAAATATCCGGATATCTGAATTCAAGCCACCATATCTAAGGCACTACCAAGCCAGCATAAAATTCTAAGGAAGGAAACTTCGAAATGTTATTTTTTCATATTATAGTTTATTTATTATTTTAATAATCATTGTTCTGGATAATAGACTATGAACTATTATTTTATAAACTTTTCCAGAACAGATCAATGATTATTTTTGTTAATTTTTTAGATTTTTAGACATCGCCCTTATTATTTTTATCATTTTATTTTAAAACTTCATTCGCG